>OY735252.1:2579322-3285189 GCA_963457715.1 Argyresthia albistria | reverse complement strand
CTGAATTTGTGTTCTTGTTATTTATCTAATCATTATAAAAATGGCACAGTATGTTCCTTAGTTAGACTTGCTTAGCTTGGCTTTAACCTTTTTTATTTAATTTCCTCTAAAATAAGTTAAGGATGAAATTCTAAGTTCTGATTAACGCTAAATAACCGCCGCTAATAGCCCGCCCTTAACGCTAAATTGTAAATATAGAGTGCCGGTCAAAACTCGAATTGAGTGTTGATTCTGGTTGTAGCAAGTAAAACATAAACATTTACACCTGGCCCCACACTAGGATACCCTGTTTTGTCGTGGAAACCAGAAACAGCGACATCACAAACATGTAAACATCTAAGACCTGGGTTTTTTTATTGTCTCCAGCCGGGATTCGAACGAGTAAATTATACAAGAAGAAGATCCTCTTTAATTAGTAAAATTGCGTGAAGTTTGTTTAGATTTAGCGGCAACATAGACGACTCCATAGATCAAGATAGTCGACGCAAGCACGGTAAAATGTATGAGAACCAAGCGTGTCAATTTTTTACTACCAAAAGTGACGTCACGAGCTCATTTTAGGAAGAAAAAAGGCGCATTGCACTCAGTTCAAGACACGCGAAGTCGGTGCATTTGCTGCATCTAACTTTATAGTGGGGGCGATTTAGAAGGAAAAAGCACTAAACTAAATAGGCCACTAAGCCCTCTAAACGTCATAATGACGTCATCTTAGTTGTTGATAAAACTAAAATGACCTCATTATGACGTTTAGAAGCTTTAGTTGCCTTTTTAGTTTAGTGCATTTTCCTTCCAAAAGCCCCCAGTATCAGTGATCTAACTAGGTACATTGAACTCTATGATAAATACTCAATCTGTAAAAAAATCTAAAAATGCCAAACCTCCATCAACGCCCGATGACCATGCTTCTCCAGAAAGTCGACCACCTCCGCGTAGACCGGCGGCAGGTGCGCCTGCAGCCACGGCAGCGCCTGCGCGGGGCCCTGCCTGCGGAACCCGTCGCGCAGCCCGGAAGCGTGTAGCGCGCGCGCCAGCCCGGCGAGCGCGTGCGGCACCTCCGCCGACACCGCCTGCCCCGCGCTGCCCAGCATGGCGCCGATGTCGGCGCACTGCTCGGGGGTGAACTCTGGAGACGAACATGAACATACTTTACTTATGCCTGATTTCACCAACAGTTACGGCGTGGACAGACAAGACGCGCCCGCCCCGCGCTCTCACCGCTTTGCACCGATTTGTGTCTTCTTGCTTAAGTCTCTTATAACATCGGATGGTTTTCATTGCCCCGCGCCCTCCATCCGATAAATCGGTGCAAGACGGTGAGAGCGAGGCTTAGCGGCGTCGGAGCGGAAGCGGAGCGGCGACGGAGCGGGCGCGTCATCGTCTGTCCACGCCCTTAGGGATAGTTAGTTCTTTTTCATAACTGTCTAGCGATTGTTTCGGAGGCCGGCCTTTTAAATTTATCACGATTAGACTATAGTACAAGTTTGATGAAGTTCAGAGAAACCCAAAAAGCCATTCACGCTTATGCCAAAACGATAAAACTCGATGGAGACATTCCACCTAAAATTCTCTCGTCGGAATACATCGAGGAAAAACAATCATATCACCACACATTCTGAGATGGGTAAGAAAGCCTCCACGCAGAATCGGGTATTGGGTAACTGGCTAGATGTGGGCAAAGCTGTGCCTCTGCCACGCATTGTGAACGCGACGTTATTGTCGAAAACACGTGTCGCTAATTTTAACCGATTCAAAAAAGGAGGGGGTTATCAATTCGGTTGTATGTTTTTTTTTGTTATCATTATTATTTTTAATGTTTATTACATCGAAACTGATTACAAAATATCTTCCTGTGTTCGATAGGGAAGCCCAATAGTTTGGTCACATTTTTTGAAAATCAGGAGTCGGTCTAGTAGTTAGGTTTCTACATGAAAAAGTTTAATTTGTTTTTACCTGGATGATATTATACAGCCAGTCTTTTTGGTGTTTAAAGTCATTGTCGCGAAATAAATTCTGGCTGTTAGGATCGTATATTCGTTTATATTATGTAATACGTATGGACTTCACTGTCAGGAGTCATGTACATGACATGACTTCGTAGGCTCGTTTTCGGGTCTATAGACGACATTTGTGTACCGAGCGGGGAGGACTAAGTGATAGGTCATGAAGTCGTTTTTTTTAAAGTTCTAACTTGGTGAATTATGTGGTAGACAGTTTCCACTCTAAAGGGCGGTGCAACCTGGCTTGCAATATGTCGCTGCAACTCATAGAAGGCAGGTTGCCTTGCAACCGCTAGAGAAGGACCGAACAGGAAGATAGACAGAGAGAGAAATACAAATTGCAGCGAGACAGATTGCATCGTGAGTAGAGCCCATAAACGCTATCTTATAGGCTGGTAAGTCCCTCACCACTCCGCCCTTCCAGCAGGACCGACATGGCAATAATCTGGCTGGCAGAGCTCGCGCTAGACGTGACCATGTGGTTGCGGGCGAACCGCTTCATCGCCGGCTCGGCGTCCCTCATCTCCTGCAGGATGGCGAACGGATCTTCGCTGGACCCCTTGTCGATGTTGAAAGCAGCGACCCCCTTCATTTGGTCCTTCATGGTTGACTTGGAGTACCACAGGCACTGTGGGGAATACAGATAAATTAATAAGATTTAAGAATTCATACATGACTGCGTTCTTTACATTTATTTTATTTTATTCATTTATTTAATTACACAATAATTTTAACTTGGTAAGGTACATCAGAACACCACTTAAACCACTGGGGTTTGTGGCATGTTTACGGCCCAGTAGCTTCTGGACAAAAGAGTCCTTTGACTTTGGCAGTGGGTACCAAGACGTCAATTAATGTCTGCAAATGGGACGAGAACTTAATTTTCCCTAATTTTAATGTATTTTTTTTCCTTTTCGGTCAGGAGAATGACAATCTCTCGACTGAAAGGGTTGTTTATGAACTTTGTCTTTTTAGAGTAATACCGGGTAAAATTAAGTTTACTTGTAGTTTTGTCGCACAAAACAATATTAACTTACCTTCAGCATATACAACATCTGTTTAATTTTATCAGTGAATCGTGGCGGGTGTATATGCATCATCATGTCGTGAAGGTGGTGGTCGGCCACCGTGTGTCCGTGTATGGACAACTCGGTCATACGCAGGCCTACGTCGGTCACATCGGCGGGGGGCCGCCGGTATATGGTCTGAAATATTACGCTGTATCAATTTGTGGTCCTAAATAGAAATGTATAACAATGTGGGCTATTCTTGAGGTCTCAAAACCACTAAACTAGAGAAACTAAAGGCCCTAAACTGACAACCTTTAAATCCGACAGCTCTTGCGCGGTGGCCACAGATTCCATTTTCAAACACACCATTTTAATTAGTTTAGTTAGTATAGTTCATGTCGCCTTCGGAATCGCAGGCAGTGTCTTTAAATAAGTTACAGATTTAAATCTCTATCTATTTATCCTCCGTAGGCTTGTTCAAACTGAAATGACGCGCCCCACTCCTTCATTTGCGATATGCTTGTGTGTGTATGCGGTCGTGGGGCGCATCTTTCAGTTTGGACAAACTAAAAGCTCTTCATTACGCCATTCATGGCGGTCTTATGCCAACCTGATTCACTGTTGCCCAGCAGTTTTGGCGATGTCATCCGACCATCAGGCTTAAACACGTTATATGAAATTCAAAAACATAGATTCATAAATAAATATCACAATAAAGAAAACACTTACGAAATATGAGTCAAGGTAAACCCGGTGGTGCGTTATACCACACGCAGTGACATAGTCAAGGGGCTTCCCCTCTATCAAATTCGTTGTAGTTTCACTTATCAAATTGACGATCAAGTCCTGAGTGAGTGGGCTAGTTACTTTAGGGAACACCTGAAAAAAAAATATATAAATATTCTGATTACACAAAAAATTATAGCGCGAATCTTAGAAGGTTTCAGATCGGTGCAAACTAGAGTGTAAAGTTAGTGAGTAGCCCGATTGGAGAGGTGTAGATTGCCCCTGCGGCAGGTGTGTGGATAGCCTGCCTTAACGGCACTGAATTTGTTATTATCTGAACATATGGACGGCATACTCACTTCGCCTGTATTCGCGAAGGTGATCAACGCCTCGTCTGACATAGTGGGAGAGTCCGACTCATGAAGCAGTTCCTCTTCCGTCCACCGCTCCAAGGAAGTTATCGGCCGCGCTTGAAGCAGATATATTTCGTCCTGCAACGTGTTATCCTGTAAATTATCGGACTTGCGGCGAAGGGCTAGCTCCTTGCAGGCACTATGCCTCTACCATCGAAGACAAGTATAGTTTTGGCCAGTATAGTGCAAATTATGGAGAGTTTAACAATATACTCATACTCATAGTAAATGTAGCCTATTAATGTCCCCACCGAGGGGCACAGGCCTTTACCCGGATCCGAGTAAGATTGAGCCATACTCCACCACGCAGGCTCAGTGCGGGTTTGGTGGAGGGGTTTTACGACTACTACTACGAAGTAGTGATAGTAGACAGGAACTACAGCTTAACGTGCCATCCGAAACACGGAGTGTCCGATAATGTACTTAAGACAAATTAATCATCTCATTGGTACATGGTCAGCACCGGGATTCGAACCTGCATCTCCTGCGTGAGAAGCAAGGTGAAACCCACTAGACCACGGAGCACCGCTCATACTCATATATTTATTGCGTCATTCAATATAGTTTAACTTTATAGACTAGAGTGTGAGTAATGTGACTTCCAGCATGCTATTTGACAGTTAAACTCACAGCTTATAATACTGGGATGTAATGCGCAAGGACCCCTATGAAACGCTGTATAAACAAACTAAATATTCCTTACATTGCAAACAGCCCACTCGATGTCCCGTGGCGCGGCCCACAGCCGTTCCTGGGCTGCACAGATTCTAGCCAGTCTCAACACCTGGAAGACAAATAATAATATCACAGTTTCTGCAATACGTCACACCGAATGATATATATTCCATACAAATAAATGGTCAAGTAGCATACATTCAAGTAGCATATCTCTATAACCAAGGTCCAATCTATCTATCACCAATATCACAATTCATTAATATTGGTTCAGCGGTATAGGGTTTCACGTCCATACCCGGGATGGATAGAGCGACGTGCCGACAAAATCGTAGGAAGAAGGTGTCGAGGAGGGACGAAAAGTCCGAGCGACGTAAATATAACAATTCGAATGGAGGTAGTATTACTCTGCGTGTTTCCGTAATATCCAAGGCCATTACGCAGGGGTCTGTAAATTGTCGCGTATATTTTGGAACGCAATGATTTCACTGACATCTTCATCAGCATTACGCCGCAATCGTGTATATTTTGGAATAGTCTACGCCAATATTATGGTTCCGTTATATACAGTGCGATTACCCAATGTAAATACTCGTGTATAGTTACGAGCAATTTGATAAATCCGGTCATTATTCATACTGCCCGGCCATTATTCATACTGCCCGCGTCAATTGGGCAATGTGATTAATCACTGCCCGGTCATTATGAATAATGACTACTCTATCTTGGGCAAAGTAATAAAACAGATGCATTGTAGTGTTTTCGTGTTTGTACTTAACCCAAGCTACGTTCGCTTCGCTCGCTCCACAGGTTGCACTTCAAAAGTCTGACCTAAACTAACCTATCTAAAGCTAAAAAAAGATAATACTTATAACTTATATTTCGCGTGTAATTCAGAAATTTCCAAAAAGTTTGATAGTGTGCGTTCGTGACACAGTATAGTTTGGAACTTAACTTTCGCACGGATTCGATACGAACTAAACACTTTACACGAGTAGTACACAATATTCTTGTATATTTCGTAGTTGCAGATGTATCAGCATTCCGAAATGTACACGAAGAGTTCACCATGGGAGCGTGATGGCCTTATATACTACGGAAATAAGCGTATTACTGTAGACTAAACTACAAGGAGCCTAGTGGTTTTCACCTGAGTCTCAGACAAGCACGGCACCCGCCTGTCGCTCTCCGGTACGTCCTGCACGGTCACCCCGCGCCCCGCCGCCGTCACCCGCTGCGTCTTGGAGCCGAGCCGGATGGACGATATGCTGAGCCCGCCGTCCGGCTGCCGGGCGATCGTGATGCTGTCAGGTTCTACTGAGCCGGATACTACACTCTGTTGAGTAAACAGAGAAAAGGGTACAGAGTGACATGATTTTAAATCTGTCGAAAAATTAAAATGTAATGCATGACTCGGCCTCGGTCTTATATTTTTCTTGGAAGCTGTAGAAGCAGTATTTTTTTAAGCACATGGCTTGGTCTTCGCCCTCGCATCTGTCTTAGATGTGACATAGTTTCGAGTTGCTTGTTTCAGCCTTTGGCCTTGTACTTCTGACGTGGGGTATTTCGTCCGAGACTCGGCAATAAATACAGGCCATCAACCTCACACGCATCTACAAATGTAAAGTATCGCATGGCTCGGCCTCCACCCTCGCAATGTATCATTTTGTAGCACATGGCTCGGCTTTCGGCCTCACACTTCTTGATGTCTATAATGTTACCTCCACCGGAAGAGACAGCCACCCACGTCCTGCTAGAATGTTCCAGTGCGACGTGGCCACCTACCGGGCAACCAACCTCGTGTCGCCGGGGTCACTCCAGGAAGTCGTCTCGGCAACATCAAGGGTCTGCTAGGCTTCCTACAGGAGCTGGGTCGTCAGGAGTAGTGCCCCGACCCACATCAAGCAAAATAGGTGCAATTTTTTGTCGTCGAGTTGCGGAAAATCAGCCGGAGATAAACTATAACTATAGTGTTACCTCGCCCAGTCCGTAGTTGGCAGTGAGCAGCATGGCGGCGGGGTCGCCGGCGGCGGGGTCCCGTGTGAACAGCACGCCAGCCGCCGCCGGCCGCACGAGCGCCTGCACCACCACGCCGCCGCCCGTCAGGCAGGGCTGCCCGTTCTGACTGCGGAGCGAACGCGATTGTTTATAAGTGTTTAGTCAATATACACAGTCCCGATCCCAAGACCACCGTCTCGTAGGGCTAAGCAGGTACACTTACACACACACCACCACACAACACATACAACCTACACTACTTACACAACCGACACACCACATCTTAACTCATCAATTTAATTTTGTAAAATCATCTACTTAAATCAACACTAGTTACTAGCTGTAACTAGCTTTTGTTATAATTATTATGTTTGTAAGTATAATTGCTAAGTACGTCTGTCTTATAACATTTAAACAAAAAAATGTAAATCCGTTATTGGCTAATGTTAAGATATTTTTTCTTGTCTTACCTGTATTAGCTGTGGATTTTTTAAGATCAATAAATAAATAAAATAAATAAATAAATAAGTGTGGCGAATACAGGGGCCATGCCCCCCCCCCCCAACCCAAACTAAAATCCTGGATCCGCCCCCTGGTTACAAACGGCTAACTGTGTCATTTCACCAGAAGGGTGCGACGTTTCTACTTTTCCCCCCGCGCCCTAGAATGGGGAGAGGCGGGAAGAGGACAGGCGGATGGCAGCAAAGGGAAGACCGGACCTGCCATGTGGGGGATACACAGAAATAGATGCGGGTTACATGGGTAGATCTAACCCGTTGGTTTACTCCCCCGCGTTTGCCTCATATGCCTCATGAAGTCGGAATGAGGTTGGGTGGGGGTGGGACACGTTACAGATCGCGCCAAGTGTCTTGGCTCCTGAGAGACTAATACGTGGGCGAGAGAGAGAGACAGGTAACAGGTCGCTCAGGTGCCAAGAAGCCTGGCGGGGCCTGTAGTCAACAGTTAACTAATTAATATCTGGGTGGTTGGTGCTACAAACACAGTAAACATTATATTCATATCATCAGACTGCATTAACATCGATTCATATGCTGCTGCTGCTGTTTTGGAACAGCTGCAAACGAGAAGCTAACAGGCATTTTGTGTAAAACAACGCGCCTGTTTGCTTAATAGCAAGCAAGAAGGTTGAATAACAGATGCTGAACTTAGATTCGACCTTGTTTGATCTTTTTGTGTGAATTTCCCGAAGACGCGCCAAAAGTGTCATGTGATATCTGAGGTCAAATGAGTTAACTTACTTTTTTATTGTCATTGGAATTTATGCCTTATTTTCATTGAACTAAAGTGAAGTTGTCAATCTTATTGCACGGGTATGAGAAAAGCATGAAAACTCGGAAATACGCGATTTTTCAGTTATGAGACCGAGCTCGAACGATTTTTTACCCCCAAAAACCCCGACATTGCAAACATCGAAAACTACAGCGCCTATTTCTAGAACTCAAAACATATATCGTTACATACAAATATTCCTCGTTTAAAGGTAAAGGCTACGTCATCAATGGGCTTGTGGCCAAGGTAATACATTAAATCTAGGAACAAGTCTTAAGTTGAAGCATTATGTACATTCTCAGAATTGTATATTTCCAGCAGATATATTTCATAAAGTCAATTTTGTGCAAAAAAAGACATCATTTGATGGCACTTTTACATGACGTCATTCTGTTGTTATTTCATAGAACTCAGGAACAAAAGTTCCGTTTTAAAAGTTCATAAAAAGTATCTATTTCGACTTGACAGGCCACAAGCCTATTGGAGATGTATGGATAAGGGGGCCCTTGTACATGGTCTATCTTCTGTAAGTTTTCTATATGTCTGTTTTGTTTAGTATATTAAAGAAATATCGAAATATAATGTGTCAGGAATAGTTACCGCCGGTAGTGAGCGCTGTTGAAGGCGAACATGGAGCCCCAGCACTTCTGCACGCCATCGATGACGTCATCGTCGCTCGCGCACCCGAGGATCGTGTCGTTCTGTCCCGCCGCCGACAGCGCCTCGCTGTCTTCGCCCACCGCTGTTGGAGCATCAGTTACAAACATTACTTTTAATGCTGTCTAACTATCCAGCCTCTATACCTTAATTTAATTATTATAATAACGAAGTAAAATGACAGTTCCGATGTTACCGCTTTTTGGTAGAAAATAAATAATCAAGGATGATTTAGTTCATTCTAATGTCTCAATATAGAATGATATTGACAGAAATGATAAGAGAGCTAGTAGTGCTAGTGCATATAGCTTGTTCAAACTGAAATGACGCGCCCCCTCCTTTGTTTACGAATATTAAGTAAGAAAAATTAAGCATTCGCAATAAAATAACTCACAAAAAGTGGGCACAATTTGCATCTGCCACTTCAAATGGGAAAAAGCTTAACGCTTTCAATGTCATATTAAATTGTGAAAAATATATATTACAAAACCTGATTGTAAAGATTTTCAATGAATGAGAATATAACTATCAAACTGAACATGGCAACATTATTTCAAGAAGTGACGTTTGATGTTGTCAGTTTACTTCGTCTTTATAGTAATAAAGCATTATCTTATCATTATCTTTCTTTATAGATTTAAACATATACCTAACATATTTTGTATTTATTTAAGAAGTATAATGTTCTTCTATAGGTATCTATCATATATATTTTATTTTAGTCTTTATGTTTAGGATATAAGTAAATATTAGAATGCATATTATATATTTATGTATGCAACCTTTTAAATTTATTGTTGTACACATGGGTCTACCCTCGCTCAGCTATCAACCTCTCTCATCGAAACTTGGTTTGCTGGAAGAGATCTCTTTTTAGAGATAAGCTCGCCATTGTACACTTTATATTATCTACCGTGTTTTGTTAACTTTTTTGTGTGCAATTATGAAATTATGAAAGCAGCCACTGTTGAGTAAAGGCATCCACTACATTACTTTCAATCCTATTATCCGAGACAACTCCAAAATCTGAGAGCGGTTCGTAGACATCAGATATATTTTCTCATACGGTTAACCCCTTTGCCGCCGCCACTCTGAAGGCTAATTTATGACGTAAAATAGCCGTGTTAAGAAAGTATTTATTCTATTCTATCATACCCGAGGATCGAACTGCAAACCGCAGCTCCGGGCCAAGTCCGAGTCTTGTCGCCTCCAACTTCAACTGTCTGAGATGCGCCAATATCTCCTCTCTCACTTTCTCCTGTACGGGCGTCGCGGCGAACAGTTCTGCAGCCCTGAGTAAGGAAATCAAAATTAAACTGACACCAGCACTCGTGGCATGAAGAGCGCGGCGCGGCTTTTGTCGCGGGAAAGTGAGGGACAGAGCTATGCGGTGTATATTGTCTGTCCCTCACACTCCCGCGCTGTTTGTGCTACTGCAGGGCTACCATGAGGCACGCCACTCACCTCAGTCGCGTATAAATGTCAAATTTCGCGACTTAATGACGTTTCTCCATACTTGCGAGCATTGATTTTGACATTAAATTGTGACAAAATGCGCGACTGGGGTGAGTGGCGTGCCTCATGGTAGGCCCCGCTGGTGCTGTTTGAGCCAAACAATTAGGTAACTCATGGCCGATTTCATCAAGAATAGAGGACACTTTATTTTTTTTCAGGGGCCACCTACCGGTTGTTTCGCTTTGATCTAAGTTTAAGGGTCATCTAGGCTACTAGAGGACCCCCTAAATTTAAAAGACCCGCCTCTGAAACAGTCGCTATACAGCTAAGAAAAAGAACTAAGTGTCCCCTAACCATCGGTAAAAACGGGCATAGAGCTCGTATTCAGTGGACATAAGACTTCCTCGTATAAAAGCTAAGGTACACTTTACGGAGGTCGAGGAGTTTAAGTAGGTGACTACGATATTTTGTAACTAATTCTGAGCCCTCAGCGAGAGTAAGGGAACCTCACTCCCACCCTATGCGAGTAAGATAGGTTAGCCCCACTCCATCTTTGCCCAGCGTGAAGGAAAATTGGCATGGACTATTATTAATAAGGGTAAAGGAGTAAATAACATCACAAAATGGCCTTGAGTTGCCGAGACTGTTCAAATTGAAACATCTGGTACCTAAGTACATATGAAATGGATACTTACGGCAGGCCGCTGTGGTAAAAAAGAGGTGCGTGGGTGAATGAGGGCTAATTGATGATTTTTGGTTATACCAATATCGTTACCTATTGCACTTCTCCTTAAAGTCATGTTCATTATAGTTCGCTCCAGCTTCCTCTATGGCTAGTATCGCTTCTCTCAGATTAACGTTCGCCTCCAAGTGCTTGTCAAGGGCTTTCGTAGTGAGACAGTAGCCTGGCGGTACTTTGTAGCCCTGCAATAGAAATGTTTCGTTAGATAACCACTCTTCATCTTAAGGCGACAGCTTGCGCAGCCATTGAACAGCCTCTACGTCAGCGGAGGGTACTGAAGCATTATGTGACCGGAACAGTAGAAAGAAACTAGTTGAACCCGAATCGTCACCTCCTCATGCTGCACAGACGCCAGCAGTGCCAGCGAAGCGCCTTTGCCGCCCACGATGTTAGGGCTCCGCGCGGCGGGCGCTGCGAAGGACGCGCAGTAACCGAAGGGACTGATTGTGTCGGGCGCCCATTGCAGGCGGGGCGGCGGCGCGATTGGGCATGCGATCTCGCGTCGTACTGCAAGCAGGATAGCAAACCTTTTAAGGGTTCCGTACCCGAATGGTGCCAAACGGGACCCTATTACTAAGGCTCCGCTGTCCGTCCGTCCGTCTGTCCGTCATCGGGTCCTAGAGCACGAACCGTAATAGCTAGAGAGTTGAAATGTTTAACAGAATGTGTATTTCTATTGCCGCAACAACATACTGAAATACAGAAAAAAGGGTGTTTAAAATTAAATAGAAGGAATGAAGTCAATTTCAATACAATAGCGCCTGTCATTTTTTAATGGCAAGAGACGACTGACGACGAGATTAAAGGTATTGCCGTTTTAGGCACAGACGACCATGGTGCGGAAGCCTTCGTGTGCGAGTCCGACCCGCACTTGACCAATTTTTTTGAAAGTGTTTCAGCTTACTGGCAATGTCGGCTTGTGCACCCCGACGAGGGGTCGGGAGCAGGACTGTACCTCGTCAATGTAGTCAAATGGCCCAAAATGAATGATCTCTTTTGAGGGAATCTAAACCACGCTCTGCTAGCAAATGTAAAACAGCGCCAAATCGTTTACCTTTCGGCTCATACCCGAACTCCAAGATGGCGGTCGCCGGATATCCGTTGACGACGGCCGCCGCGGTCTGGTAGTGCGTCTCTTGTTGTGACGTCACGCCGCTGATCAGGGTTCCGCCGTCGTGCTTCAGACGCAGGTACACTCTCACGTCGTACGAGCGGGCTGGGGGAACGGAACTTATTCATAAACAACGTAAAAACAATAACAAGTAATAAATCGGGCGCCGACACCAGCTGTTATTACAACAATGACATATTTTTTGACAATCTACTATTCCCGGCTGGAGACAAGGAAACCAAAAAAATATATCTCCAGGTCTTTGATGTATACATATTTGTGATATCGCTGTTTCTAGTTCCCACGACACAGGGTATCCTAGTGTGGGGCCAGAAGCAATGTATGTACCTGTTTGCAAATTGACCAGCCATTTGAATCACTAGTCATACGTCCACAAAATACCACGATCTTTTGTTCTTTTTTTTTCATAGGTTTTGAACTTTATCTCGATGAGGGTAGGTTGAAAATCGCGGGCCGTGGACATTGGACGGGCGAGCTAGTAGAATGACTGAATGAGGTTAAAAAGATTTGACCCATTTAATTTCTCCTTCATACTGCAACTGATATCTAAATAACAACTTACTGCTAACGTTGATGTGGTAGTAGTCAGGTTTGGCACCAGGGTGCTCCGCAAAGTCTGACAGCACGAGGTCAGTGTCCAGAATCGGCTCGACACTGAAGTCGGGGTACCTTACAGTACCGGAGAACACCCTGGAAAATAAATTTAAAATTCAAATTACATTATTCAATTTATTAAACGCGATGTCTGCCGCTCCTCATCGGTTTGTTTAGTCACTATCGCAGATGTATTAGGACGCTGGTTAAATCATCTGATACTTATAAAGGCTTCATGATTATGATAATAAATTACCAACTGTAGCATTTGATAATGTTGCCATCGACAGTCTATTACGATGGAAAATCAGTCCTGCTGTTTTGATGCTCTTTATTTGTTGGAGGGGAAAAATACTTTTTAAACCTCTCGCTCTATTGTTCTCCATTGTAAGTTTGTTCGGCCTGTCCTTATGAGAGTATACCGATTAAGAATGCCAGGAGTCAGACCTCCGATTTTCTTCGCCGGGCTTTAGCACGTGTACACTGTACAGTAGTTACTACAGTACTAGCGTTGCCTTGGTTAACGCTGCTTCCAAGCCATGGCTTCGGTAAACGCAGCGTCGTGAATCCTGATGCTCACCTCGTCATAACGTCCTTATAGGACACCGCGCGCAAATGTACGCAGGTGCCGTCCCGTGCCGCCGCCACTACGTCGAGCCCCCGCCGCCGCCCCGCGTGCCCCCGCGGCGCCCACGCGCGCTCCTTGGTCCCTCGCGCGCGGAGCCAGCTGCTGGCGTCCGGGGCTCCGTCGGGGAGGTAGGACTGCAGGCGGCCCTGGACCATGCCCCATTGGAGGTGGCTGCCGTCGCCGTTGCAGTCGCTGCGCGCGTATACGAATAGTACTTGAGTAGGTATACAATACACACACTTAGACATAACATTTACATACAGGCACATCCATTCTAGTAAACATCCAAGACCTGGGGATTTTTTAGATAACTAAAATGCGCGTATTTGCGCGCAATAACGAGAAAAGCGTGAAAAATCGGAAAAACGCGTTTTTTCAGTTATGAGACCTATTTTTTACCCCCAAGATGTAGTAGTATTTCATCGAAAACTATAGGGCCGTAATCGAAAACTCCAAACATAACCTCGTTACATAGTTGCATACAAATATTACCCGTTTAAAGTAGTTATAGGGCCGAGCCTCGCACCTATAGTGGATAAGGTCATTACTAATATTGATGCGAAAATCCTGATTTTACGACACAATAAAGACTCTGGCACACTACCGGGGCGGCGGGTGGTAGCGAGGCAGTCGCGGGGCGGGTGTCAGAAACTCTGTGAAGCATGCATGTCACAGTACCCGCCCGTCGTGTGCCCCAGCCATAAGCATCGTATTTATTATGGGACAAAGTCACTCGACATGTCCATAAGCAGTCACGGGACATCTACGTGCGACTGTTCCAGAGATAAAGTCGCGTTAAATTTTGCTCGTCCCACCACAGTAGTGGTTGAGATGGATGTCGTCTGCGTTGAATTCGTGTCGGGCGACAAGGTCGCGGGACAAAATGTCCTCTAATGAATACTTTATTTAAATTAAGGCTTTAAATTTTAAAAGAAGCAAGGTCTTTTTGTTTATGATTTATCTACATAAAACACGTTTTTTACTTGTAAATAAACTAAACTTGTATGAGGCTTGTGGCCAAGGTAATCCAATAAATCTAGGAACAAGTCTTAAGTTGAAGCATTAAGTACAAAATGGCTTGACATTATCAGAATTGTATATTTCCAGCAGACAGTTGACAGTTCATAAAAAGTATCTATTTTGACTTGACAGGCCACAAGCCTATTAGGTATCTAATCTACTCGTACCTCGCGGTGTCCTATTAGATATCTAATCTACTCGTACCTAGCTATAAAATCACCTGATTGTGTCTAGCTGGACAAGTTCTAATACCTAACGATTAGGCCTGGAATGAGGAAGTAATTCGTAATTAATTATCCATAAGCAGTCACGGGACAAGTAATTCATATTCTTTATCGCACTGTAACTTAATATTAAAACTTAAATAACATATAATAACTGGTTATGTCTTCAGACTAATTGATTCCTCCGAGGTTATGCCAGTCTTTATAAATAGTGGGTAAACATGCGAATGAAGTGGACGGATAATACGATAAGCAGGGGGCGACAGACTTCTTTACCTATATGTGAGCAAATATAGGTAAAGAACATAAACAACCAGAAATATATCTACCGCCAAAGTGTCACATCACAACTACCTACGTAACATGGATATTCAATCCTTTGGCACTTAACCGACTTCACAAAAGGACGAGGATTACAATTCCTCGGGTTTTTTTTATGCATGTACACCGATTGCGCGTAGACGGATGGACCGATTTAAAAAAATATTTCTTTGTTCGAAAGGGAAGCTCAATAGTTTGGTCCCATTTTTGAAAATAAGTAATCGTGTGAAGAAGCATTACTTATCTTTATAGAATTATAGGTAGTATTTATGTATAGTATTTATTAGTTTATGTATATTATATAAATATATTTCATATTTATTTATATAAGTATGCGCTAGTTTATGTAGTCTATTGATTTGTAAGTAATAATTATATGTATTGTACACATGGGTCTACTCCTGCTCAGCAATTCACCTGTCTCATCCCTATTTGGTTTGCTGGAAGAGATCTCTTATTAGAGATAAGCTCGCCTTTGTACACGTTTTCTATGTTTTTTACTGTCCTATGTAACTTTTTGTGTGCAATAAAGAAATTATGAAATTATAATCGGTCCAGTAGTTAGGTTTCTACATGAAAAAACTTTGAAGTTTAATTTGTTTTTACCTGGATGACATTATACATCCAGCCTTTTCTGTGTTTAGTCATTGTTACGAGATAAACTCTGCCTGTTCGGATCGTATATTCGTTTATATTATGTAAAACGTACGGAATTCACTGTTAGAAACCAGATTTCGTAGGCTCGTTTTCGGGTATATAGACGACATTTGTATATCGAGCGGGGAGGTCTAAGTGATAGGTCATGAAGTCGGATTCTTTAAGTTTTCAACTTGTTGAATTATCTGACGTTAAAAAGCTTGCGATATTCTGACAGGATTGTGTCTTTAGAGAATTGCCCCCTAAAGTCTTCACAAAATAAAAGGCCCGTTTCGACAGTTCACGCACATGAAGTTTTTAACCCCTAACGCGTAGGTAATAGAAGCGGTTTTTAGGTGCAACTTGTACGCTTTGCTTGTACGCAGAAGTTGGCTTTTATTATCTACGCATTAGGGGTTAAAACTTCATGGGTGTGAACTGTCAAAACGGGCCTTTAATTTTGTGAACACTGTAATCATTCTTATTGGCAGTCACTCACAGTAAGCTCGGCCACTTGCCGTCCTTCCAGGGCTCCAGGGCCAGCGACTGCGCGGCCAGCTGATCGCTCCACTCCTCAGGGTGACGCGCCACGCCCGATGCTGATGTCCATCTGCGAATATAATCAATAATTAGTTGATCAATCAATCAATAAGGCTGCCCGCCCCCGTCCGATAATCGGTGACCGACTTTTTGTAGGAGGAAAATATGTATGCGATTTGACGTTTGGTCACGTCACCAAATGTCAAATCACATACATTTTGAGTTTTCGTTTCGTTTCGTTTTCGTAGCGTTATTGACTTTGTCTAGGCCTGCAGAGCAAGTTTATTTTTCACTTTTGTATGGAGAAGTGAAAAATAAAGTTGCTTTGATCAAATCGGTTTTATAATGAAAGTTGCTCAGAATGATTTCCCTAACAAAGTAACAAAGTTCCTGGTCTGTATACCAGGGTTCCTCTTCAACCAATTTAAAAATATTTTTAATAATTTGAATAAGAACCTTGGTATACGACCGGGAACCTGCGTAAACACTGTATTAATCCGATTAACAGCCTAAATGCTTTGAACTAGTTCTCAAATTCAAATCATTTTGGTATTACGTTTGTATGGGAAATTCACGCGGTCGCCGGTCTCTTAACTGAAACCATGGCGTTTAAAGTACAAATCTTACTCCTCACGCTATCTCTCTTTTACGAAGGGTTACTAATTCTAATTTGTATGGGATGAGCATCCTGTTCTACTATTTCCCAAGTTAGCGATAGTAGCTGGGACCTATACTACAGCTTGAGGTGTCCTTCGAAACACGGAACGTGGTCATGACCGGGATTCGAACCTGCATCTCCTGTGTGAGAAGCAAAAGTGACCATGGAGCTTTTACCAATTGTCTAATGTGTTATTTATTCTCACATTTAGCCAATCGACGGTGTTTTGTTTGTCTATGCGCTATCACGGTAAATGATCACATCTGGGTAAACAAAGGCGCAAACGGTAGCTAGACAATTCATAAACTGCTTACAAACCCACAACTGTCCACAAAATATTTGTTATATCTCCGTTTTTAATAAAGGTATTTAAATTCCAGGTAGGTAACCTACTACTAGCGGGGCCCTGACACTAACACGAGCCCCTGCCCTCAAATCTGACCCTTCTAATAGTGCTTGGAACAATTGTAGAGCAAACACAAGGAAAAATACTTCTTATTAAGCCATTGTCGTAGTAATCATATAAGTATGCGTGGAGTGTAAATAGCTATTTATCCGCTCTAGAGCGTCGTAGTTTTAGGTACACTAAAAATTGGTCAAGTGCGGTTCGGAATCGCACACGAAGGGTACCGTACCATCGTACAACAAAAGTTAAGCACTCAAAACAAAAAGAAAAAGAAAATTAAATAATAATTTTATAAAACCGGCCAAGTGCGAGTCGGACTCGCGCACGAAGGGTTCCGTGCCATTATCTATAAAAACCGCAAAAAAAAAGTATGGGAGCCCCCCCTAAATATTAATTTAATTTTAATTTATTTTTTTATTTTTTAAGTAAGTACTATACTCAATATACTGTGAACATTTTAAGCGTCTACCTGCTACCATTATCAATATCGAGCAAAAATGAGCAAAAAAATCACGTTTGTTGTATGGGAGCCCCCCTTAATATTAAATTTCTTTTGATTTTTAGTATTTGTTGTTATAGCGGCAACAGAAATACATCATCTGTGAAAATTTCAACTGTCTAGCTACCACGGTTCATGAGATACAGCCTGGTGACAGACGGACGGACGGACGGACGGACGGACGGACGGACGGACAGACGGACAGCGAAGTCTCAGTAATAGGGTCCCGTTTGGCACCCTTCGGGTACGGAACCCTAAAAAGATTATGCCCTCATGGTGATTTGAACTCACAACCTGCGGATTGAGGGCCTACAGCATACCGGCTGAGCTACCACAACGATGTGGGTTAACGCGAAATATACCATCATATTGAAATGCGTGGGTGTATCAAAACAAGTCTCTTGTATGGGGACCTCCTTTAGTTCAAGTTCAAGTTAAGTTTATTGCTTCCATAAAGTACAACATTTGTTCTTAGATTAAGGTACAATTTAATTTGTAATATCTCTCGTATTTCAGTATTTGTTGTTGTTGCGACAACAGATATACACATTCTGTGAAAATTTCAATTTTCTAGCTACAGTTCGTGCTCTAGGACCCGCTGACGGACAGACACCAGGGGAGGTCAAGTAGTAGGTCATGAAGTCGGTTTTTTAAGTTTTTAACTTGGCGAATTATTTGAATATTTATTAAGATTCGCGTTTGTTATTGATAATTTCCGAATATTTATATCCATAAACCATAGACCTTGATTTGTACTAATTCGCCTTGACCACTCAAATATCGGATGTTACCGTGACCCATTGGGCTTCGGAGATCTGGTGTTTTCCGGTGTAAAACACCTAGTAAGGATAACTAATGAAGCAACGGACCTACCAGAAAGGAGGTTCAAAAACTATGTCAAAAACGGCCTATTGAAGAAGTCATATTACAGTGTAAAAGAATATTTAGATGACAAAACTGCATGGTCTTTACCATCTCAGCGCACAGAAATCCAAAGAGGGGCGATGGACTGAGTCAGTACGTCTCTCCAGTGAACTGAAAACCAGCGCTGAGGGCCCCCGCCCTCAGCACAATGCTGAGTTAGGGCCTTTTGCACAGCAGAGGGAAAGAACACACCGCGGCACTCACTACCTATGGTCTGTTGTGTAATAAACGCCATTTCTTTCTTTCTTCTTTCTTTCTTTCTCCTCGGTGTATTTCCTTAGACTTAAGTAGAAATACATAACATTGTATTTTTAAGGCTCTGATATTTTAAAAGAGGTACGGGGGAGGTTTCTTGCCCTTCTTTGCTCCATCCCTAAGCCCACAACTTCCGAACGGGCGGTAGTATACAAAAATATTAATATTATATTGACGTTGACTAAGTAATATGTATGATTTTATGGTCAATAAAAATTTTGAACTGAACTGAACGTGACTGAACTGAACTAGCTAATGAGTTTAAATTAAAATGTTACTGCGAAAGTGTAAAGAGTCAATAATTACAAACCATCCAATAAAGACTGTGCCTCTCGGTGGGAAATAATAGAATAGAATAGTTTATTTCATGAACATAGGTTACATAAATACACAGGTCTTAAAGAAATTTGATTACCGCTATGTCCTACCAGTAAAATGGTGTATGAATATTATTGTCTAAAGTACCTACGTTAACATTTACACATATTATTATATTAGATTATGTCTTATATTTTTATCACAGATTTAAAATGTCAAACTTAATTACAAAATATCAAAATTATAGAGATTTGTCATTTAGGAAGGAATTGATATTGTAGTAGCATTTTTTACTGAGCAGATGGAATAATTTACTCTTAAAAGGTTGTAAATTTAAATCTTTTATATCGTATGGTATTTTATTGTATATCTTAGGTGCCATGCAAAATATACTTTTATGTAATAGAGCTGTCCTAGAAAAAAAAATTAAAAAAAAAATGGGCTACATTTATTTACACTGATATTTTTAGACGTTTCTCGAGTTAAAAAAAAATTGCACGCATTGACGTATGCTAGGTATATGTATAGTGTACAGTTTGCGCCAAGTTTCTTCCGGATCCGATCGAGCTATCACCATTCTCTCTCCCTCTCTCTCACTCACAGACTCACACCCTCTCATACACACACCACAAGGGTAAGGGTGGGGACCGACAAAGATTAGGTCACAGCAGAGACTATATATCCAATTGACTGCGCCTGCGGGGGAATGCGGCTCGCCAAACATTAGTTGTATTTAACGTATGCAACTTATGTACGATGACTGGCAGACAGTTTCGCAGCGGCTGACCAACACAGCTCTCTTACCTCATCCCCCGCCGCCCGCAAATTGGTGAGTTGTGTTTCAAAGGAAAATGTATCTATGCGCTCTCCACTGGATAAGTGCTCCCTGGGTCACAGCTCGCAACCAAATGGCGTGACCTGTTGTATCAAAAACTTACAAGAGATTCATCCGCACATGTTGAGTAGCGCTCTCCCCATCCCTCGTCCTCGTCAACAGGCCGTTGTATATCACTCTCAAGTACTTGTTCGGCTCCAGTACTTGCAGCTTGAGACCGCCGGCGGTCCAGCTGTCTGGTGAAGACTGCCAGACCGAGACCGCGGTGTCGGGGTGCCCTGATGGGTTAAAGGTGACGTGAAAACAATTTGGGAACAACACTGGGAACTTGGGCGCTGTTTTGCTGAAATACAGGTCTCACGCCTAGCTCAGCGACAGATGATACAATGTTTTCCTTAGCAATTAAACCTAGCGTACACAGGTAGACCCAAGATTAGATAGATAGATTATTATTATTAAAATTTTACAAACTTCCAACGATCTTTCGGAACTTGAGTGACGTTTACAGGGGGCGCTTGTTCTACGCAACTTAACGCAATCACAGATACCATAATATTATACTAATACAGATAGACCACCTAGAACAAAATATGACACCGGCGTAAACTGAGATGCTACGGAAGCTTCTTTAGTTCGAGGCCATTATCGCTTAGTGCAGCACCATCGAAAAATTGCAAATACCACGAGATGGCGCTAAGATATATAGTATTTATTCTAAGATTAGCGCCACCTAGAAGTATGCTAACTGAAACCATGGCGTTTAATGGACAAATCTGACTCCTCATCCTCACGCCATCTCTTTTTTTACGAAGGGTTACTAGTTCTAATTTGTGTGGGATGAGCACCCTGTGACGCAATGAACCTGTCTGTCTTCAAACGTTAGTTCCATCCTCCTATCACCGCGTCCCAAAAGTTCGTTGGAAAGACAGTAGTAGAAAGTAGGTGCAGAATTGTATCTGTATCACAGACCAATTTATCAATGATAATTCTACTTCCATGGCCTATTAAAGGTACAGATACAGGTACATTTCTGTGTTGGTAGACCGCACTAGAAATATAAACAAGTAGATAAACGTGATAAACATAAACATGTTTAGCAAAAATAAAATCCCAAAACCAGAATCTAACAAAACTCGTCTTGAAATTTTGCTTCCTGCGTGCGAGAGATATAATTTGACCACTATATACACTTTACATTACACATAAATACAAACGGGTTTTAGACTCATTCTAGAGAATTTGTATGTTGTCATCACATCACGTCCCTGATTTACATTTTGGTTGCTTTTATTAACATCATCATAATACGTGCTGTATCTGTGGTATTAGATGAGAATTAGCATACTCTAAGGCCGGATACACAACCGACAACTCAAGTTGACGGGCACCCCCTGTTGTTACTATCTTGTAGAACTGCGCCCCAGAATTAAATTAAGTGGCACTTAACTTGAGCAGAATTTCGTCATTTCGTTATAACACTCTCACAATTAGTATTAGTAAGTATCTAATGTTCCAAGCGAGAGGTCCCGTTTTCGAATCCCAGCAGAGAAACAAAAAATTGGTCAAGTGCGGGTCGGACTCGCACAAGAAGGCTTCCGCACCATCGTCGTCTGTGCCTAATACCTTCAATCTCGTCGTAAGTCGTCTCTTGCTATTAAAAAATGTCAGCCCTATTGTATTGAAATTGACTTAATACCTACTATTTAATTTTAAACATCCTTTTTTCATGTATTTCAGTATTTGTTGTTGTTGCGGCAATAGAAATACACATTCTGTAAAACATTTCAACTCTCTAGCTATCGGTTCGTGCTGTAGGACCCAATGACGGACAGACGGACAGCGGAGCCTTAGTAATAGGGTCCCGTTTGGCACCCTTCGGGTACGGAACCCTAAAAAAACAGTTCTTGAATGTTTACATATTTGTGACGTCGCTGTTGTAAATGTTAAGTAATTGAAGATTTAATTGCTACATAATCTGCAGTAGCGTAAAACTTACTCGGCAGCCTATAACTCGTGCCATCCGGCAACTGGACATAAACAGTGACTTCTGCTATCTGGCTCCCCCCCTCGCACACCCTCCTCACGCCCAGCAGCAGCGTGGTACCGTCCGAGGCGGAGGCTCTGAGGGTGAGCGAGTCCAGCGCCGGGGGGCGCGGGAGGGGCAGCTCGTGCGCGGGGGCGGAGGGGAGGCGGGACCTCCATCGCTTGACGGCAAAGCGCGCGGCGATTAGCTTGAGCGGGTAGTTCCAGCCTGTTACGGAAAGTTAATGAAATGTGACATTAGAGATTAGAGAACGATATTGCAGTACTAAATAATTTACTACTTACTCAGGTTTTAAAACCTACTTTAATATAATTTTAGAACTTTCCTGCGGATATTTTTCCGTGGCCAAATGTAATCGATAAATCGATGGATTGTAGGAAGTTTCTATGCCTATGCTTTGGTGATGATTGTGACATTGTTGTGTACCTATGAATTTTATCAGTACTTACCACAAGACGTATCTGATAAGCAGAGGGAACAATTACAAGGTACTACTAATAAAAAATACATCGTAGTAGCTCAGAATGAATGAATCAGAGTGAATCCACGAGAAAACATGTCAATCGTCAGACTTGCTAAATAGCAAGCACTGACTACAAAGCAAGTAAGAATAAAGAATGGAATGAGAAATGTAGACGACTACAGTGATCAGTCGATAAACAAAAAAAAACTGATAAGTATGGTAAACTTTTAGACAAACCAGAAATGCTTAAAGATTCCGGTAGGTACCCGGAAAACTAAAAGCATTTTGCATCATTCAAATATTCACAGTTTACAATACAATTAATCATTAATCGGAAAACTTGTTAAATGCAAAATTGTGTAAATTATCTAAAAGTGCAATTTTAATATTGGCGGTTGTTAATTATAAGCTGGATTCAGCAATTAGAAAAACTTATGATCCACTGTTTTTTAAACAGTTTATAGTTACATTTCAAACAGATTCATAGCCACATGCCAATCAAGAATATAAAATTATTCTTTATTCGCAATTTAACAGTAATTTACTTTACAAAACAAAGGTCAATTAATCAAGTTTTTTATAGTTTATTTTCCGGTTGCATGTGATGTGATTGATTTGGCTGTACGAATAGGATCCATAGAAGAGATCAGGTTCTAGCAAACTGGTTCGCAAGACAAATATGTGTATTAACTGGGCTTTAACCTTTTTATGGAATGTGTAACTGTGCGAGCTCGATGTGCTGCTGACTGTACTGATATCAAATACTTAAGTGTAATTTACGTTGCGCTGGTAATTTCAATATTTAAGTCGTTGTCGTATGACAGCGAATTACAGTTACGAATATATATACATGCATATAAATTTCAAATTTTCAGTTTCAGAAGTTAATTTCAGGATGTACAAACACAATTTAACTCTATGATATCTAATCTACACACACCTAGAGGTTGACATGTATAGTTTCTTTGTATTTTTTATATCCTAAGTTTTGTAAGAATCTTTTTTGTATTTGTGTGTATTCTTACAGTGAATAAATGGATTATCTATCTATCTATCTATAACATTTCATTACTAGCTGACCGTAATTTTGGGCATGGTAGTACCTGTAATAGGCTAGCGTCCAAGGTAATCCAAAAAATCTAGGAACAAGTCATAAGTTGAAGCATTATGTACAAAAAGGCTTGACATTCTCAGAATTGTATATTTCCAGCAGGTATATTTTATAAAGTCAATTTTGTGCAAAAAAGACGGCATTTGATGGCACTTTTACATGACGTCACACTGTTGGTTATTTCATAGAACGCAGGAACAAAAGTTTTGAAAGTTCGTAAAAAGTATCTATTTTGACTTGACAGGCCACAAGCCTATTATGAACATCTTTCCCCTAGAAACATGGTCGCAAATGAAAAAAATATATTGCTCCCAGTGACTTAACTTGTAATCAGCGGGTCAATGTATTGAGGGACAAATTGTTTTTCAAATGTGATTTAGCGATAATACTTTAAAAATACCTGTTTTTCCTTCGCTGATCAAAAATCTGAAGAAATAAAATAAAATAACAACTGAATTAAAGAATAAATAAAATTGACTCACCCTGCGTAGAGTAGAGTCCCTTGAACTTTTTGTTAGTTTTAAAAATAATTAGATAAAACACCACAGATGCGGTAATGAGCCCGCTCTGTAACAGCAAATCGAAGAAGTCCATTTTAGTTTTCAACACCACATACGCACGACACAGCACATTGACCCAATAAAAGTAAATAAATCAGATAACAGTGCACCCCGGCAAAACTTTTAGACACGAGTGAAATTAGCTTGGAGTCCACCAATAGGGAAGTTATCTCCGAAATACGTGACTAACGTCGCGTCTCAGCGTTTGATTTACTGCTGTCAAACGCGGTAGATCCAAGGTCCACTGCCACCAATTTATCTGTGGGCCTGTGGGTCAGTAGCGACATTGAATAATAGTTTTTAATCTGTTAGTTATAAATGCGAGTATATGTTGAAATGCGCATGTGGATAAGATTGCATGTCTAGCTCTACGCGGCCTATATGATTTGTAATAACTTGTGATTATATTTCACCAGGAACTTGTACGGTCATCGTTCGCAGACTTCATTACGCTCTTAGGCCTACTGCTTTAAGGGTCATCAAAATCAGATCAGTAGTTAAGAGAGATTTTAAAGAGCAACCAGAATAGTCTATATCCAATCTAATCCATCCACATAGCGGTTATAATTATAATGCTAGTATAAATTATAAATAATTCTTTGTCAGTAGTTTGTGGTTATACAGATTATACAGATATGAGGGCAAATTGTGCACTTTATTTGCACTTTGAGTCCATTTGTCTGTGATTTTACAACAAATTACGAGATAAACAACAACAAGAGTACTTACTCAATAAAATACAGAATGTAAAAATAAAAACAGGTTTTATTATTTAAAAATAGTAGCAATGCATAACAATATCACCAGTCTCATTAGTTTAAGACCCGAGATTATATCATCGGTGCGATGGCTCCATACAGTAGCAACTGGAGTTCTGAATTCCTCTGAAACTAACACAATGCACGCTAATGATTCGATAGAATGACCGAATACAGTCTGCTGCTCAAGTAAAGTGCCGCTTGTATGTCATACACTGTAATTACCAAACGAGAGACAGTGGCAGCGTCGCGATAAGTGCCTTTTCACATGCACAACATTTTCAAACGATTGCCCGGCAAATTACGCTGATACGTATGAAAGCATACGTACATGGCCATATACTTCGCCGGTTCGGCTACCCGGCAACCGGTGTGAAAAGGCACTGAGTGTTAAACTGAGCGGTCGGCTGTGCGAACGGAGGCGTCGTCGGCACATCATGGCGGGCCTGGGCTGTGGCGGGCCGGTTGTCAATGTTGTCTACAGTCATCCGACGACCATTTGGCTGATGATGATGAATAAGTGACGTTTGCAAGGGGGTGCCAGCTCTACACACCTAAATGCAACGAACCCGTCACCAACACAGATCTTTAATTCCTCATTGGTCGTCAAGCTTTACTTCCACCTGTCACCGCGCGCCAACAGTTCGTTCTTCTTCTTTTTATTAATAGCGTCCTAACCTCTTTTGAGGTTAATTTTTCCAGTGTCAAGTGGTCAGGTTCTCTTGTGAGAACCTGGAAATTTATGTCTAGAGATAATTTGATGATGATGATGATTGATGTTTTGTCGCTCGTTAGCACTACCCGGGAATAAATCATTGGAAAGCTGTATGGTAAAATGGCAGCTGTCAACAGTGGGCCCGTCTTCCAGTCGCCGCCCCCTTGGTGTGACATGCTTCACAAAGTATCGCATATTTGACACCAGTGGCATGATTCTCGCGCCTTCGATATACGGATATCGAGACTTATAGTGACAGATTCCCATACAAAATCACTCGATATACGGATATCGACACCTATATCGAGTGATTTTATATGAGAGTCACTCGATATAGGTGTAGAGATTCGTGTATGGAATGCGCGAGAATCATGCCCCTGCCCCGCAACCGACCCTCCGGTGATGTCATCGCCGAAGCCTTCACTCGGATGATACTAAGGCGCCTCGGAAAGGTAGGATCGAATCATTAGCTTATAAAATATGTTAGCTTCAAAAGGACCCTTCAGCAGTTGCACCTCTTAACTTGAGTCAGTATAGAGATACAACTACTACCAGTTGTAAAACTGCATTTTATTACGTGTACAATCATAATAATATTTTAATTTACATACGGACTTTTACTGTAGTAATACTAGTATTTAGACTCTCTCGGTTACGGGCCGCATGCGCAAAATTCATCGCATTCAATTAATTGTTCTATTTATCATTAGCACAATCATATCCGCATCATTATATTAATAATCACACCACAATTATCATCGAACTCGTGAATCTTATCAAGCGAATCCACTTACATACATTTAGTTGCCTATCAACAGATACAGAGAATTTGAAATAGTGACGTAAATGCATCGATATGGTAACTTCAACTTCAGGTTCCACAAATATATCAGATAACTACATAACTATAGCTGGCACATTTACAATCTTCTATCCGTCTCGCTTCTGTGTGTACACATACGCACACACACACACACACCCGTGTTGTAACGTTCATACGTATAGATCATTTTTGTATTTATACCAAAGGGTACAAATCTCTAGTTGAGAGGAAGAAGTATAAAAGACATTGTGAACGTGCCAGCTTTTTTAAAAGATTTAGATATAGTCAAAGTATCTGACAGTTCTGTAAATTATTCCTGATCCGAAAGGAAATATAGGAATAGTGAAATTGCACAAACAAAGGAAGCGTAACTCACTCAAGACATGATTCAAGTTATACGTATACAACATGTAATGTTTTTCGCCCCGGATTGTGCGTGTTTGGTCGCTGGGCTATCACTTGATGAATTTAAGTCCTAATGCTTGCGTTATAAAACATATAATGTCGGTGTGCTCCTCAATCTGGGAACAAACGATACACGAAATTAATTATGTTAATGCGCAGATCTATTTGGCATAATTAATGACACCTAACTAACCTATTCCTATTACTGACTTTTGTGGGGGGGACAGCGCGTACGCAGTCCCCACTACCAAAAATTACGCGCCCGAGATATCCACATTAGGGATATTCGCAGGGGTCAGCCCGACCGCAGTGCAATGGAAAGGCCTCGCCCTGGGGGAACCGCCTTAATGATCACGGTATCCCCTACGCCAGGTAAGTATGATTAGACAAGAGCACGCCGCGGTAGTCATTCGCAGCGAGAAAATCTCAACAGCGCGAGTCAGGAGTTGGATAGTGACATCTAGCGGCGGTGAATCGAAGTACAGTTTTAGTTGGAATGTGTGTAGGGGGCGCTGTCGTCGAGTTGTTAGAGGCGGTTACCAAGGTGACCAGAAACTGCTGCACTATAGGTAGTCTGTACACGTTATCTTGACAACAGAGAGCGTTGATTGTTACTACCACTGTACCCATATTCTGGATAGATCTAGCTGCACTCGACTCGGGTTGCCACGTTTATTGCTCGCCTTTCGCCAAGTGCTGCAGGGCGGCGAAGAACTTTAGCGAGCTGAATCACTCGCTTCACTCGAACTCCCAGTAATCCCTTCACAAGTAAACTATGTACTCACAATCTTAGCGGTAGGCTTCCCGCTGCCGTGTCCCGCCTTGGTGTCGATTCTCGCCAGCAGAGGGCGGTGTTGTGGCGTGCCGTTCACCGCGTGTTGTATTGCGGCGATGAACTTTAGCGAGTGGAGTGGCACGACCCGGTCGTCGTGGTCCGCCGTGAGGACTAGCGTGGCTGGGTATTGCACCCGGCCTAAGCACAGACAAACGTTTATGTTAGATCATATAAATGGCCTGTGCGCGTCAGCAGGGCAGACTATGTCGTGGGAAGCGGAGACAGCAACCTTACAGCAGTAGCAGTGTATAGCTGTTTTGATTCGAATTCTGATTTGTGATGCAGAGGCTTGGTAGTGCTTGACACTAGACACAGAGATAGTGTTTAGTTTTTAGGGTTCCGATCCTTAAAAGGAAAAAAGGAACCCTTATAGGATCACTTTGTTGTCTGTCTGTCCGTCTGTCACGACCCCTTTTCTCAGGAACGCCTTGAGGTATCATGTTGAAATTAATATCCATTACTCCCAAGGTCCCTTGGAGCTGTGAAAAAATTAAACTTCTAGGTCCACGCAATCAAAAGATACTGCGATATTATGTCATAATTTTACTGATTTTGTATGAACTCGCATGGAACTCGCAGGGGAATCAAAACCTATAAGGTACTTCCGGCTGGCCTAGGGTCAAGAAATTTGGAATGAAGGAAGTCTTATAGCACAAGTAAAGGAAAAATATGAAAACTGCAAATGTCTGTCTTTCTAAAAAAATATTCAATTTGGTTTACATGGATGACATCACACTTTAGTTTTTTATGTGGACACCTAACTACACGTGTTACGCTCTCCAAGTGTGATCGGAACCCTTGGTGCGCGAGTCCTACTCGCACTTGGCCGGTTATTTTGTTTGCCTTCTCTCCAAGACAGCCACATCGCTTGCCTGTATTCCTATAATAAAGCTGACGTTGCCCGATCGTAAACGTCTGTATGATGATGACTGATGACCCTCACCGTTGTTCCCCGGCGGCACGATGTTGTGCAGCGGCGAGTAGGTGAGCAGGTTCTTGAACTGCGTCTCGTTGTCGGAGCTGCCGTAGTCCGACACCCAGGCGTGCCCGATCGTGAACTTCTGGAAGCGCAGCATGTCCAGCACCCTGCGAGGGGAAAGGGGGGTTTGAATTAATTAATTCAATCACTCAATCAGTCACAATACACGGTTGAGCAATTGGGGACGTTTTAGCGAAGCTGTTTTGATAAAATAGTTTTCGAACAACTTTGCAAAAGAGCAGGAGCACGACTCTCACGCCTTCGATATACGGATATCGAGACCTATATTGACAGATACCCCTACAAAATCACTCGATATAGGTGTAGATATCGTATATCGAAAGCGCGAGAATCATGCTCCTGGTCAAGATCCACCTCCACTCAAAATGTCGCTTCGAAATCCGCCGTTTGAAAAAACCTGCGTTATTCAGCTATCCCAACTGAACAAACTCAGACAAATGGCGTCGCAGTCGCCCCTCTCCTTCACCGGGTATCGGCAGCTGTTTGAATACTCCTCCACGGCATTTGAAACCCTTCAATTTCAACTCACCCAACTTGCACAATAGCAGCCCCGTACAACTCGGGTCGCTGGTTGATGCACGCCGCTACCAGCAGCCCGCCATTAGAGCCGCCCTGTATCGTGAGCAGGTCCGGCCGGGAGTAGCCCTCTTTGACTAGATACTCGGCGGCCGCTTGGAAGTCGTCGAACACGTTCTGTTTGTTGAGTAGCCGCCCGGCGTTGTGCCAACGCTCGCCGTATTCACTGCGGAGATAGATCATTAGATGGCGTGTAAATCGGATAACCAGGCGACGTTGGGGGATATATTTTTAAGACGTAGTAATGGGGTAGCTTGAAAACTATGGAAAGTAGAGCTGGCGACTAGCTCTACCTTCAGCCCGCTCTGAGCTAGATGGGATTAGATCAAGTGTCTCCCCCTAACTCAGATACACTGGACCCTAAGGAACAATTTTCCCCAGAGACTATACTATATACAATTGACTGCGCCTGCGGGGAATGCGGCTCGCCAAACGTTAGTTGTATTCAACGTACGCAACCTATGTACGTTGACGGGCCGCCAGACAGTTTCGTAGCGGCTGACCAATCAGAGCTCTTACCTCGTCTCCCGCCGCCCGTAAATTGGTGAGTTGTGTGTCAAAGGAAAATGTATCTATGCGCTCTCCACTGGATAAGTGCTTCCTGATTTTCCCCCATCATGTCAGTTCAACTTTGCCCAGTATCATCGTAAAATGACGCGGGGCATGTATCGTAGTTGTACCTAGTTGATGCGTTTACCGCCATTTCCACATAGTAAAATGTTACGGGGTATAATTCGGGATATTGCAGCATAACGTTACAGCTACTGTTAGCAGACGTCTTGTTCCATTGTATCTTATGTATAAGGTATCTTGTCGTCCCTTGTCGTTGCAGCAACTTTCAGCGTATTTTACCTTCAAGCTTGCCCTCCATTTAAAACCGCCATAGTACTTGTCACTCACATGGCACTTGGCAAGGCGAGAAGACGGCAGATGGACCAGATCAGTAACTTAGTGGTGGCCAAGAGGAAGCCGAAGATCAGTCGACAGACCACCTGCCGATGGTCCGCTGAGGCAGCAGGAAAACAAACGCGGTTTGCACTGGACCGAGTTGAATGGCATGTCCATGAGAGTCTATATGTGTTTACGTGGATGTTTACGTGTTTGCGATGTCGCTATTTCAGGTTACCACGACACAGGGTACCCTAGTGTAGGGCCAGAAGCAATGTATGTGCCTGTATGTAAATGTTTATGTTTAGACTCAACAGTGGGTTCCCTGACAGGCTTCTGATGACGATGACGTCACTCACCCGCCGCCGCGTATGTTCGGGATGGCGACCACGCCGTCCAGGTGCTGCATGAACACGAGCCGCGTCACGCTGAAGCTCGGCTGCACGTTGATGTTGAAGCCTCCGTAGCCGTACACGAGCGCGGGCGACGTGCCGTCGCGCGGCAAACCCTGCGAACCACAAACACCATAATACCGTCGCGTGTCGTGGGAACCAACTGCTGTCTCAGTCTCTGTGTGTGTTTGTGTAGCGATCAAACGGGTAGACGGATTGAATGCGGTTGTTTTATTTGGTAGTGGACATTTTTCTGCGACGGTTATTAACCATGTTTTATTAAAATCTATTCTTTCTTTCCAGAGTTATGAGCAGGAAACAAGTGAACCATATTGTTTAGGCTTTTATTGTTTCAATTAGCCATAAAGGTTCCAACCTTTCGTGTGTGAACGTGGCACAGAACTCACATTTCGCCAGTTATTCAACACTATCTCACACATTATTATGTATCAGTGAATAGCCCATCGCTTTCGCAATGGGGATATTATATGTTGGTTCTAGTACAAGAGCAAAACATATACAAGGTGTAAATGAATAAACGCAAAATGAGAAACTAAATTGTTAGGGACATCATTCTGAGCAACTTTCATTAGGAAACCGATTTGATTAGCGCAACTTTATTTTTCACTTCTCCATACAAATCAGCTGACCCACTCAGGCCAAAAGGTACTGGGAAGTGAAAAACAAAGTTGCTCTGATCAAATCGGTTTCATAGTGAAAGTTGCTCAGAATGATGTCCCTAGCAAAGTAGTTTCTTATTTTGCGTTATAATTCATTTAGTACACGTTGTATATTTGTGATAAAAAAATAATGTAAACTTACCTTCTTAGAAACTATAAACATAGGCACTTTGGTCCCGTCCTTACTCGAGTAGAATATCTGCTTAGCCTCATATTGCGAGGGGTCGAATCCCTTCACCATCACTTCCCTGAACACCTGCAAATATAAGTCAAACACATTGAGATTTTGTCTTTTAATTTAATTTTAAAAACAAATTGACAATGAAAGTTGACAAATGAAGACGACGAATCACAAGAATCACGAAACCTGCTTCCTTCAGTATTCGGAATAATTTCGACGTATTGACAAATATACGAGTCTTTCTAAAAATTAAATTTGTTTACAATCTCTTGACAAGAATAAGAATTTATTGTTCAAAATAATAAGGATTTACTGTTTGAAGGTCCCTGCTTCCCAAAGTAGGAAAACCTGTATTATCGGAGACAGGAAGGCTATTTGACAAACACAAAGCGTCACGCCCTTTCCCATACGAGATGGCAGAGGCACAGCTATACCCACTTGACTTTGCATTGACTATAGACGGTGAGCTCTTCTAAGCAATAAAGAAGAATAATGAAGATTTCTTCTTCATCTTCATTATTCTTCTTTATTGCCACTCCACTATTGGAGGTTGGTCCCCTGTCTGTTTTTCGCCCAGACCAGAGATGGAACCACAGTTTATGATGGCGTAATGGCGTTTAGACAATCCGCGTTATCTGCGGGCCAATTCTAGCGAGATCATGTCCATGGTCGAAAGATCGATTTTGAGATACCGAAATCTCTATCAAAAACAAGAAAAAGCTATTCTTGCGACTAGCCTTTCGACCAACCGAGATATCTCGACCAGTTTTCGATCGAAATAAAGATAAATCGAGATCGTTTTCGACGGATTTAGGCCGTATCAAAACCGATATCTCGACTGGGGCGATGATCTCGATAGCGCGAGAATCGAGGGCCTGGCCAATGGAGCTTCACTCACAGTAGGTCTATACGGCTGCTTGGTCAGGTCGACATGGTAGATGATGCCCGGGCTCAGGAACGACATGAAGTGGTAGAAGATCTCCGACTGGGTCTTCTTGCCGGAGAATCCCACCACGGAGCCGACGGCCAGCTCAAACGTCTCTAGCAGCTCCCCGCTCTCGTTACTGTGCAGTTGCAGGACGCTCTAAGGAACAATTGTTTGTAATTTATTTATTGCACACTAGCTGACCCGGCAGACTTCGTACTGCCTCAATTTAATATGAACTTTATTGAATAGCAATAAAGTTCAAATTGACTCTAGAAAACGATTGACTCTAGAAAACGTTTGTATGGGAAATAGAAAAGTGCTGTTTTTAGGGTTTTCCCGGAAATTATTCGATTTTTTCTCGCCTTTTAAACCTTCCCTAGACCTCCACGAACATTTCAAGACTAAGATAAGATAAATCCGTTCAGCCGTTCTCGAGTTTTAGTGAGACTAACGAACAGCAATTCATTTTTATATATATAGATAAAAGAAGAAAAGACATAATTGAAACAAAAAGTAAACTTTAGAAAAAACCGACTTCCACAAACCCTATTTGATTAGATTGAGTTTAATACTAACTGTAACCCCTTATCCCCCCCTCCCTTGGGGAATTAATTTTGTCAAATGCTATATCAGTGCTACCCCACGCGACTAAGGAACCCCTGTACAAAGTTTCATGGCTCTAGGTCCACCGGTTTAGGCTATGCGTTGCCTGCCCGTCAGCCACGCATTGTATTTGTACCTAGTATTGAGCAGATCTGGTGGCCATATGTGGTCTTCATCAGCAGTTCCGCATCACAATATTATGCTTACCATGTGCATTTGCACGAGTTATTATGAAAAACACAAAAATCACTATAGTTCTGCCTATAATATTTGAAGAGTTCTCTCGATTTCTCCAGGATCCCATCATCAGATCCTGACCTGGTGTCAATGGGACCACCCTTGAGATATTACCTATACGCCGAAAAAAGATTTGTTCAAATCGGTTCATAATTGGCGGAGCAATCGCGTAACAAACATAGAAAAAAAAAAAAAAAAACATACGGGTCGAATTGAGAACCTCCTCCTTTTTAAAAGCTTTTATTTAACTTGCACTGTATGTATGTATGTTTGTTTGTGGGTATCACGGTTCGCGTCAAAAATGTCGGCTTGAATTTGACCCACTTCCCGTTATCCGATTGAGCTGAAATTTTGCATACGTATGTAAGTTGGATGACAATGCAATATTTTTTTGACTTGGAGCTGATCTCTTGCTGGAGCCGGAAGGTGGAGATGGGAACCCAGTTACCAAACGACGCAATCCTATTGTGTTTGGGCTCATTTGATTTATATTGACAAGTACTTTGATCCTAGAATATTTTTTATGACATGGAGCTGATCTGATGCTGGAGCCGGAAGGTGGCCATGGAAACCCTGTTACCAAACGACGCAATCCTATTGTGTTTAGGCTGATTTGATTTATATTGACAAGTACTTTGATTCTAGAATATTTTTTATGACATGGAGCTGATCTGATGCTGGAGCCGGAAGGTGGCCATGTGAACCCTGTTACCAAACGACGCAATCCTATTGTGTTTGGGCTCATTTGATTTATATTGACAAGTACTTTGATCCTAGAATATTTTTTATGACATGGAGCTGATCTGATGCTGGAGCCTGAAGCTGGCCATGGGAACCCTGTTACCAAACGACGCAATCCTATTGTGTTTGGGCTCATTTGATTTATATTGACAAGTACTTTGATCCTAGAATATTTTTTATGTCATGGAGCTGATCTGATGCTGCAGCCTGAAGCTGGCCATGGGAACCCTGTTACCACACGACACAATCCTATTGTGCTTGGGCTCATTTGATTTATATTGACAAGTACTTTGATCCTAGAATATTTTTTATGACATGGAGCTGATCTGATGCTGGAGCCGGAAGGTGGCCATGGGAACTCTGTTACCAAACGACGCAATCCTATCGTGTTTGGTCTCATTTGATTTGTCTTCACAAGCACTCTGATTCTAGATTAGATTTTTTGTCCAGGCCCCCGATTCTCGCGCTATCGAGATCATCTCCCCAGTCAAGATATCTGTTTTGATACCGCCTAAATCCGTCGAAAATTATCTCGATTTATATTTATTATGATCGAAAACGGGTCGAGATATCTCGGTTGGTCGAAAGGCTAGTCGTAAGAATAGCTTTTTCTTGTTTTTGATAGAGATTTCGGTATCTCACAATCGATATTTCGACCATGGACATGATCTCGCTAGCGCCAGAATTGTCTCGCTGTAATGATAAAGACTAAAAAGTTAAAAATAAATTAAAAGTAAAAAAACATTTTAAACAAAGCTTTTATTTAATGCCCTAAAAAGAAGAAAATAAAATTTCGATTCAATCAAATGCGTTATTTTATTAAATTACACAATTAATACGATATAAAAGCTTGTTGCGGGATTTATCTCCAAGTCTGTGCAAATAGTCCCTACCACCTGATTAAGTCTACACAAGTAAATCTCGCAACAAGCTTTGTTATCGTATTAATTGTGTAATTTAATAAAATAACGCATTTGATTGAATCGAAATTTTATTTTCTTCTTTTTAGGGCATTAAATAAAAGCTTTGTTTAAAATGTTTTTTTACTTTTAATTTATTTTGAAGTCGGTTGAAAATACAGAGAAAGAGATTTTTTGCAGCAAACCCAGGATGGACAGAAGACATTCAAAACACAGAACAGGGCACGATTCTAGCGCATTCGATATACGATATCTACACCTATATCGAGTGATTTGGTATTGGAATCTGTCAATACAGGTCACGATATCCGTATATCGAAGGCGCGACAATCATGCCACAGGTTATGTGCTCAAGTTAGCGATAAATATGAATGAAATTACTGAACTACAGATTAGTGATCATGTTGATGATTTCATCAGTGTAAATGGAATCGGCTATTAATATGTAGCCTGTTAATGTCCCCACCGAGGGGCATGAGCCTTTACTTTAATACGAGTGAGACTTTACCACGGCTCAGCGCGGGTCGATGGAGGGGTGTCGGGCTGGTGGCCAACCCAACTGTCAGATATTAGGGCCTGTGACACAGCTTTACGACTACTACCACCTAGTAGTGATAGTATCCGGGACCTGCAGCGCCCAAAACAAATACAACATAGAAACTGACATCCATCTAGTACTTGTCTCGACCAGATCTCGCCCTGTCATCCGCACGATCGTTTCCGATGTGCGATGTTCGTAGAGGTCACTTAAAACACAGATTGGCAATGAACTCGTACCTTCACATCTCTAACGTAGTGCAGGACTAGTTTGTCGCCGTTCACAGCCGTTGCCCAGTCGAGGACGTCCTTGGGATGCTCCTGGAAACAACATTACTGTAGAATAAATGGTACCCGTGTCGTGTTACACTTACCCGTAGCAGGCAACACTCAAAAGTAACATTAACAAAGGCAACATCAATGTTAGGAAACAAATAAGTATCTGAACATAATAAGAGTCACGTTTTTAGGGTTCCGTACCCGAAGGGTGCCAAACGGGACCCTATTACTGAGACTTCGCTGTCCGTCTGTCCGTCCGTCCGTCCGTCCGTCCGTCCGTCTGTCACCGGGTCCGCCTGCACGAACCGTAATAGCTAGAAAGCTGAAATTTTCACAGAATGTGTATATCTGTTGCCGCACCAACCACAAATACTGAAATACGAGAGATATTACAAATTGAAAGTGGTCTCGGTACAAGATACGTCTTCACAACACGCTTGAAAAGTTTATACCAAGGCCATTTTGTTTTGGTAGGTAAGCCTTCTTTTAATGAAACTAAATTTAAATGATATGGCAATGTCGTCCCCGGACTTCTACAAAGACTTTAAATATTAATTGATGAATTACGACGTCTCTATTTAGTCTGTAGAACTTTTAGAAAATAATTATAAAATTAATAGTTTTTAATTAGGTACTTTTGTTTTCATACAAATCTCAGAGCTCAGAAATTATTTTTTTCCTTTTGGCCACTTCAAGTTTGGCTGCCAGTGATGTTTTAATTAAATACTCTTTGGTGCGTTGAAATGATGTTTTGCAGTCTGCATGACATTGACATAATGAGTGAGTGAACCTCATTGTACGGAAATTGTAGATGGGTGTCTCACGTTTTCCAGTAGGAGTAGGTTGTAGACAGTGCTGCTTACGGCGGCGTTTAGTAGGTACTAAAGGCCCTAAAAGCGCGGCAAGCTTTGAATCAATTCAAATGTTATTTTTCAACTAGCTACAAAGTTATTCTGACATAAGATGATAATTTGAACAAAACTTTTTGGGTATTTCATGAAAAATACAGTTACAGATCACACATATACAGGGTGGAACAAACGAATGGGCCCTGGAGGGAAAGTACCTTAAAATCTCAAGATATCCGTCCGTCCGTCTGTCTGTCACCAGGCCGTATCTCATGAACCGTGGTAGCTAGACAGTTGATATTTTCACAGATGACGTATTTCTGTTCCCGCTATAACAACAAATACTAAAAACAAAATAAATTTAATATAAAGGGGGCTCCCATACAATTAACGTGTTTTTTTGCGGTTTTTTTAACCGACTTCCCAAAGGAGGAGGTTTACAATTCGTCCGGATGTTTGTTTTTTTTTTTTTTTATGTATGTGCCTCGATAGCGCCTAAACGGATGGACCGATTTGGAAAATTAGACCGATTAGACCTATAGTGATTTTTGTGTTTTTCATAATAACTCGTGCAAATGCACATGGTAAGCATAATATTGTGATGCGGAACTGCTGATGAAGACCACATATGGCCACCAGATCTGCTCAATACTAGGTACAAATACAATGCGTGGCTGACGGGCAGGCAACGCATAGCCTAAACCGATGGACCTAGAGCCATGAAACTTTGTACAGGGGTTCCTTAGTAGCGTGGGGTAGCACTGATATGGGATTTTTGACAAAATTAATTCCCCTGGGGGGGGGATAAGGGGTTACAGTTTGTATTAAACTCAATCTAATCAAATAGGGTTTGTGGAAGTCGGTTTTTTCTAAAGTTTACTTTTTGTTTCAATTATATAGATAATGGTACGGAACCCTTCGTGCGCGAGTCTGACTCGCACTTGGCCGGTTTTATTTTCAGAATGGCAGAGGAATCGTTGCGCCTGAGTATATCCAGCTCAATACTCCATTTTGAGTTCAGCTCATCATAAATTTTACTTTTATTTAAGAATTTGTCACTTAAGACTCGAGTGAGCATTAATCTACGGTCAACTTGTTTATTCCAATCCAGCTAAATCGCATTTCATCTGTCTGTGTTTTCAGTGTATTGTGGTGTATTACATCAATAAGAATCTCCCATTTGTCCTCAGCGGGGTTGTTCAGGTCGATCTTGATCAGTCGGTAGTTGGGCGCGTTCTTGTTGGTCCGGAATATGCACACGGAGCCCTCGTTCGTGACGTACTGCGAAACAAACGAGCAATCAAACAACCCATCAAGTTTAGTTCTATGAAACGGAAAACCCATACCAACGTTACCTTACTATGAGCACAGATACTATAATATTATACTAATACAGATAGACCATCTAGAACAAAATATGACACCGGCGTAAACTGAGATGCTACGGAAGCTTCTTTAGTTCGAGGCCATTATCGCTTGCTGCAGCACCATCGAAAAATTGCAAATACCACGAGATGGCGCTAAGATATATAGGATTTATTCTAAGATTAGCACCACCTAGAAGTATGATAACTGAAACCATATGGCGCGAAGAGTAAGCTAGTGCCATGCGGCGAGCTAGATTCATTGGCTTTTTTGCGTGCGCTAATACCAGGTAGCAATAGTAGACGAAATCTACATCTAGAATATGTAGTTCGCTGGCAGCTAAAGAGAGCTGACCACCAACCTCAAGTAGTGGAGAGGCACAATAAGAAGAAGAAGCAAACAATACGGCACTGTTGCCCATGTAAGAATAAATCCAAGAATGCATGTCCGAAGTAGATACCCAAAACGCAAAACGAGAATCGTCCATATTAATCCATAAAAATTCAATGTAAATTTTATAACTCAATTTGAAAATTCGTGTTTTCTACTCCGTTGGTCCTTTGACTAAAACACCATTCGCCATTTTGATTCCGACTTGATGTCACTAGGATAGTAAACGTCGACGTAAATTAGTACTTGGTCTTTGCAGTCGTCGTGTGTTTACTAACGGAGTGACGTCACGAGCGAAACATCATGGCGGCTAGCGTTTCCGCGCGACAATGCACTATCGTAAATTAATAAACGATTTTAAGGGATTTATCGGTTTCACAAAATTGCAATAAAATTTCTACTCATTTATCACGGCCTCAACTTTTTTTCAAAAAAGTTTCCACAAAAGCAATAATACCCTATTACAAGATGCACCCACCTCGAAGTCGGCTTCGAACTTGTGCACGATCTGCGTGAGCGACAGTTTGCCGGCGACGTCGGGCGTGGCGGACAGGTCGGCGAAGAAGAGCAGATTGTCGCGACAGTCCTTCACCGGCGACACTATCAGATAGCGCCCGCAGTCCGTCACCTCCGCGCCGCTGGGGAACCACCACACTTATTAACATAACATTTACACACAGACTCATACCCCCCAAGTTTGTGTAAGAGTGGTCAAATGTCTCAAGCGTTAACCGAAGATTAATTAAAAATCGGGGCACTTGATTGGCTGAAATGAGTTCAACAAGAGTTTCATCAGCTGCCAACGCTGATTTTCGTTTCGGAAACCGGGTGGTACTTTGCTTCCGGCTCTGCACTAGGACACTCAGTGACGTGGTAACAAGACACAGTGAGATCACAAACATGTAAACATCCAAGACCTGTGGAGTTTTATTTCTTACCCCAGCCGGGATTCGAACCCGGGACCTCGAGCTTGGAAAGGACAGTCTCGATCGCAACACCACACATCGTTATTAAAAACAAATCAGCGGCGTCCACGATTGACCAATCATTCATTCAATGTCCATTTTACGCGACAAAAGGATAGCCCAAAGCTAAATACGTTCCGATTTATGTGCATCACGAGTATCACGACGCAGTACGGACGTAGTTTCCATGAAGCACAGTACAAAGTCTAGAAAATTAAACCGTACGAGATCCGTAACTGCTTTTGTTCGTATTATACGGTAAGATGACAAAGCTAAATTAGGTCAAACAATGCATGAAACCAATTACACTACAATGATGTTTGTTCAAAGAATATGAGTCTACGTTTGATTCATGAGTTAAACACTACGATGAGTTACGAGGCTACATAGTTATTCATAAACATACGCAACTGGGTCCATTTCCAGGTAATGATACGCAATCTCACTGCTGTGGTGGACAAAACAGAAACAAAACTGTATGACTTTGAACAAACATTGGATGTAAGGCGATGAGAGGACTTGCTAATGGGATTCGATATCACTAAGGGCCCCCGCAGACGGCAGACTTTTTGACCGACCGATAGTTTGGTCTGCCCCCTTATTCGCTAACTCAGTGATCATCACTGAGTTAGCGAATAAGGGGGCTGGTTGGGCCGCCAGAGCGCACACTGACTCGACTGAATCGTCGGGTTGATGGTGGGTGCGCACACCAGTCAAAAGTCGGCCGATTCCCTAGCACAGTTTGCAAGCAGTTCTCGAAGAATTATAGTGGGATCTCTTCTGAGTCGGCTGACTAACAATCGGTGAGTGTGCTCGCGCGGAGGGAGCGCCATACTGATATATTAGACAGCCGATAGTTTGATCGGTCAGAGGATCAGTATAGTTATATGGCAGCGCGCACACTTGAAGATTTATAACTCTCGGTGGGGACATATGGGCTACATTTACTTTAACAATTGTCATTTGGCCTGATAGGCCAAACCGTTCAACTCACATCCTCCACAGCGGCTCCTCCGGGAACTCCACAACTAGCACGTCTTCCTTCTGCGGGGTGTTCAGCCGGTGGTAGCACAGCTTCTGGTCGCGGTTCACCTCCGTCTCCGAGCCGTCCGTCTTGCCCGTCTGGTCGGGGTAGCGCTGCGGGGCGGGGGGCGGTTAGTGGGTTACACTCTGTGGTAGACTCCAGAAGATAGTCTATTCTTGATAAGAATGCAGTGAAATTTAAATTTAAATCTGTTAACACACACTCACAGGACAGGACACAACCTTCGCGTTTGCCTTCATCTGGTCACTGTGAACTTGGCTTGATAATTGGAAACGATTTTATTGGTTACGGGGCGTGGCCAGGCCGCCGGACAGTGATGACTTTACTGCATTCTTATCACGAATAGACTATAGACTACATTCTAGTTTGATTACACTATGGGTGTAACTAAGAGAGAGAGGCAAAGCCGGAACTCCACAGGGGCATTGCGAATACTGCGTTGCGATGACGGAGTTCTACATACAAATCTGAACGACATGCCCCACGAGCGTACTGGTGGCAAAATCAGCAACGGGGAATGGGTCAGGGAGACGCACGACGGAGTGATACCGCAGCGCTCGTGTGGCACCCAATCTGCTGGAATCTTTGGGTTGCGCCGACGCAACACAGTGCCACAGTGGTCTGGCCTTTAGATACAACGTGTAAACGAATTAACGCAAAATGAGAAACTACTTTGTTAGGGACATCATTCTGTCTGAGCAACTTTCATTATGAATCCCTTTTGATCAGAGCAACTTTATTTTTCACTTCCCAGCACATTTTGGCCTGAGTGAGTCAGCTGATTTGTATTCAGAATGATGCCCCTAACAAAGTAGTTTCTCATTTTGCGTTAATTCATTTACACCTTGTATATGCCATTTGGCATTTATCTAAAGGCCAGGCCACAGCTCTGCGTTTCGGGTACGCATCGCAAAAATCTGCGGCACATTGAGATCTTATCCGTATTGTTGTGGCGTGGCCCTAAGCAGGTTACTGCGATGAGATTTCAAAGTGGTTATGAAACTAGCAGAAACTACTCTCATACTTTCGCACTACTTTCGAGGAGTCGTATAGCACAGTATTTAATTTCGTGCGTATTCTCAGAGAAGTAACAAAAATGCAACAAACAAGATTGGCCAGGCCGGTAATGCGGCAGCGCGAAAAAACCGTTTACAGAAAATTACATAAACAAGGCTTCAATTTCTAGCATGGGACGGATGTTATTTAACGTTCTGTCTTATTGTTTCGCAATATGTGACATTTTTGTAGTAAGTAAGTTGAATATCGAATCTTATCGAAAATGTTTATTCAGTTGAACTAACAGAAGAGTAGTCATCGCCATCACTGTTATAAACACTTAAAGATATTAATATTTTATTTTGAACCATATTTAAGGCAACAGAAGAATCAAGAATAAAATGTTAGAAATACATACTCGTATTTCTGATTCACAAATGTTTAAAAGGTGTATCGATTCTTATGAGCTCTCACTAACAGGCTAAGATTGACATCTGTCAAGTTGCCTGTTAAATTAGATACACTATAACTACATGTACAGAGTCATCAACTTATGGCCGATCCCAATAACCTATCTCTATCCGTGATCTGCAGATTATGCGATTAAGATAGGTTATTAATTTCGGCCGTTAGCTGTTCAGGTGGGAAAAAATGGTACTACGGACTTGCCATCCGCCATCAAAGAGAATACATACTATACTATGTCAGCTATTATGTAGACTCTATGACACTAGCGACCGCTATCAACTGAACAGCTAAGTTGGTGGCACTGTACAGTGCTACATGGATGTTTTGGCACTTAGATGACACTGACAGGGGGGCGCCACTGCAACATTGATCGATTGAATGATTGTATTGATTGCGTTAGTTCCGACCCTTGGCCACGTTCCAAAACATCCATGTAGCACTGTCTAGTCTGTAGTTTGCTAATACTCACAGAATAAAAAAGGCCCTTGTGGTCCTTCGACCATGACATCGACGCAAATTTGACTTTCTCCAAAACCTCTGGGTAATCTTTACCTGGCAAATTAAAAATTAATGATGAATTTTCAAGTAGAAAGTAGAACGAATTCAATAAGTCTGAAAAGATGTAAACTGAAACACTCAAAAAAAAAAAATATTTCAGCATCAATGTCAATGCAATGGCACTACATTTTCGATAATGGATTCGACCGTGCCGGCAACTTATTAAAAACGCCAACGAAGACTCCAAAAGTCTTAGCGTCTGGCTGTTAGCATCTTCGTCACATGAAGCATGCGACAGCTTCAGAAATTGACAGCCTCTTCTTCCGCAGCGTCTACATAAAAAAACATTTACGTACATACATTGCTCATTGCTTTTGCCCCCACACTAGGATACACAGTGTCGTGGGAACCAGAAACATCGACGTCACAAACATGTCACATGTCTCTCTTTAGAAATAAGCTCTCCTTTGTACAATAAAGTATAATGATAATGATGTCAACAAGACTAGGGTTTTTAGGGTTCCGTACCCGAAGGGTGCCAAACGGGATCCCATTACTGAGACTTCGCTGTCCGTCTGTCTGTCTGTCTGTCTGTCTGTCTGTCTGTCTGTCTGTCTGTCACTTCTCATGAACCGTGGTAGCCAGACAGTTGAAATTACAGATAATGTATTTCTGTTGCCGCTATAACAAATACTAAATAATTGAAACAAAAAGTAAACTTTAGAAAAAACCGACTTCCACAAACCCTATTTGATTAGATTGAGTTTAATACAAACTGTAACCCCTTACCCCCCCCCCCCCCCCTTGGGGAATTAATTTTGTCAAATCCCATCACAGTGCTACCCGACGCTACTAAGGAACCCCTGTACAAAGTTTCATGGCTATAGGTCCACCGGCTTAGGCTATGCGTTGCCTGCCCGCCAGCCACGCATTGTATTTGTACCTAGTATTGAGCAGATCTGGTGGCCATATGTGGTCTTCATGGGCAGTTCCGCATCACAATATTATGCTTACCATGTGCATTTGCACGAGTTATTATGAAAAACACAAAAATCACTATAGGTCTGCCTATAATATTTGAAGAGTTCCCTCGATTTCTCCAGGATCCCATCATCAGATCCTGACCTGGTGTCAATGGGACCAATGGGAAGGTAAACCCTTTCAAACAAAAAAATAATTTTCCAAATCGGTCCATCCGTCTAGGCGCTATCGGGGAACATACATAAAAAATAAAAATAAAAATAAAAAACAAATATCCGGACGAATTGTAAACCTCCTCCTTTGGGAAGTCGGTTAAAAAATAAAAAATAAGGGGGCTCCCATACAACTAACGTGATTTTTTTTGCGGTTTTTTATAGATAATGGTACGGAACCCTTCGTGCGCGAGTCAGACTCGCACTTGGCCGGTTATTTTTTCTTCATTCCCAGCTGGAATCAAATGTAAATAGCTCACCCGTCGCAACATCCTTGAAGTGTATAGTGATCCAATCCGACCCGCTGGCGCTGAGTCCGTACGCGAAGGTGCTGCCATCTTCCGTGAAGCGGCTGCCGGACAGCGCGACCGTGCCGTCCTCCGACAGCACGTTGGGGTCGAGAAACACGCGCGGCTCCCCGTCTATACTGTCTTGCACGTAGAGGACGCTACGGAATGGGGAAACATTATTATTTGCTCCTCTGTGGGTTTATAACAATTACTTTTCAATTTATAGTAATGGTTTACTAACTACGTAATTAGGCTGCCACGCAGCAAAATAAAAATGTTAACAGGCCTTATAACAGGCCACAGGCTAAACAAACACTTGACAGTTACAGGTGCAACCGACAGCCCCCAATGCAGGGGTTGCATGGAAGTGGAAGAGACGGTCGAGCACATGTTGCTGGCATGTCCAATGTCCATCCACAATTGAAACCAGGATGGCTATTCTGGGAGAACCTACAACGACCCATGAGCTCCTTGAACATCCAGGCAAGCTCCAGCAGGAGCAGGAGGCTCCAGCTTGTGCTGGAGTTGGGTTGGCTGAACTAAATGAGCGGGAGAAGGGGAAATGCACAAAGGCCCCGCACATGTGGGCCACGTGCAGGCACTTTGACCCCCTTATAGAAGATACAAGAAGATACTTTTCAATTGTTATTGGCTGATTCCGCCATTCCCACTAACTATAAATTAATTTATTGCAATATAATGCTGAAACCCGCATCGGCAATGGCTAAATATTTTCTGAGAAGCCCTCAAGCGTCAATTTCAATCTGGCTGTAGCAGCGCCCCGTGGTGGTCTAAAACTATACTTATCTAAAAACCTTTTAAATGAATTGAAATTTATTTTTCACACACAAGAACAAGAAGATAACAATAACTTATAGGAACATTTGGGTAGGTTGCAGTAGCTCATAAACATTCTTACATAGCAAGACAAATAGGTACTTGTGTACTTTGTGAGTTGTTTTGGTGAGTAGATTAGTGCTCTCCGTACTAGTGCGAGACTGTATGACGGCAGAGCATTGTTCTTCTCACAGAAAGACTGTAAGTATAAGAAAAAATATGTATTAAATAAATGTTTAGATCTATTCATAGTTATTTTGTGAGTTAACAGTGTGTGGTGTGAGAAGAAATAAAAAAAAAACTCAGATTGAGTACTCTAGTTACTAAGTTATCAAAAACAAAAACAAAAATGAAAAATATATATAAATCTTATTGACCGAGCGAGCGAAGCGTCTCCGTTTCAGGTTTGGGCAAAAATGCTTTCGTATGTCTGTCCGGTTGTTCTCCTCTACAGGTCGCATTTATGAACCGATTCTCGTGAAATTTTGTGAGCAGGTTGGAAAAATAAATAGAATTTTTTACTCGAGCCAGTTTTTAGATTTTTTTCAAAATGGCGGAGATATGGGGTTTTAAAATGTAAAAAAATCGCTACAACCCAAACGGCTCGATGGACATTAACAAATGAGGTGTCGTTGGATTCGTAAAGACCATGAGAGTGAAACAGACTATATAATTTTAGTAAAAAGTCAATAGGTTGTATTAAAGATTGCGAAATGTAGTTTACAAAGTTATTGGTGCGGCTACTTTCATACTGCATGTACGTAACCAGGTACATTCATAAGTTTGTATGTGTTATTGAAAGAAAATTATTTGGGTTATTTTTTTATGTGTGTTAGCAGTTCCGTTTTCCCACCGACATACTCGCGAGGTCTACAGCTCACAGAGCCACTAGTTTATTTATGTACGATATTATGGTATATTTATATATTAAAATCCTGCTCTGAAATTATAGCCATTCAATCCAAACCGCATTGAAATCGGTCCAGTAGTTTTCCAGGAAAATGGTAACAGATATACATACATACATACATACACAGACAAGCCCTACAAACGCACGTACTTTCGTTCCGTTGCGTCCGTTGTCGGTGAAAAAGAGCTTATGATGAGAGATGGCGCGTGGGAGATTCATCGCCCTTCTTCTCAAATTTAACTAGTATTTGTACGTTTAGCAAGCATGTTGTAACCAACTATGTGTGTAAATTAGAATACATCCATTGAGGTTACATCAATGAGTAAATATCATCAATCATTAAGTTTAATGACGTATAGAAACATCATTCATAAATCATTACATCAATGAGTAATGAATGCCCGACTTTGATAAATAGTGGATATTGACAAACCTATTGAAAATAATTGAATTCAAACAAAGGGCAATAAAACTTGATTGTATGTATCATCCAGTATACTCGATGGCAACCCATTTGTATTTCTCTAATAGTACACATTCAAGGTTCTTAAATAGACGTGTCGCTTAACCATGTGCCATTTACCTACATCATGACGCTACATCATCATTGACAACATTATTCAAGCATTTTCCTTAACGTCATTCAAGCTTTAAGTAGTAATTATCAGCCTAGTAAAATTTGTAGCGTTAGTAGTAGCACAGGGTGCTCATCCCATACAAATTAGTATAAGTAACCCTTCGTAGAAAAGAGATGGCGTGGGGAGTAAGATATTTACTTTAAACGCCATGGTTTCAGTTAACATACTCCTAGGTGGCGCTAATCTTAGAATAAATCCTATATATCTTAGCGCCATCTCGTGGTATTTGTAATTTTTCGATGGTGCCGCACCAAGCGATAATGGCCTCGAACTAAAGAAGCTTCCGTAGCATCTCAGTTTACGCCGGTGCCATATTTTGTTGTAGGTGGTCTATCTGTATTAGTATAATATTATAGTATCTGTGGTATGTTGATTGAATGTATGATTCATATTAACTAAGAATACCCAAATTATGTAAGAATTAAGTGCCTATAAAGTCCCAAACTCATGTTAAAGAATAATAGCCTCTTTGGAAATTATATTAATATTTGGGATAGTTCCACAGCTCCTTCAGTAGCGGATTGGCGCCTGACTTAACTAGACTAAAGAATCTTTACTAAACATAATACTAAGGTCCACTAGATAGACGGCGAGTTAAGCATAAACACGAGTAAACTGTGACACAGTCGGTAGGTCGGTCATCGGTCGATCGGCTTTGGCAATTTTTACCCCCCTCCTCCCCTGCGTGACCACTGTATAGATGTTTTTTTAGGGTTCCGTACCCGAAGGGTGCCAAACGGGACCCTATTACTGAGACTTCGCTGTCCGTCCGTCCGTCCGTCCGTCCGTCCGTCCGTCCGTCCGTCCGTCCGTCTGTCACCGGGTCCGCCTGCACGAACCGTAATAGCTAGAAAGCTGAAATTTTCACAGAATGTGTATATCTGTTGCCGCACCAACTACAAATACTGAAATACGAGAGATATTACAAATTGAAAGTGGTCTCGGTACAAGATACGTCTTCACAACACGCTTGAAAAGTTTATACCAAGGCCATTTTGTTTTGGTAGGTAAGCCTTCTTTTAATGAAACTAAATTTAAATGATATGGCAATGTCGTCCCCGGACTTCTATAAAGACTTTAAATATTAATTGATGAATTACGACGTCTCTATTTAGTCTGTAGAACTTTTAGAAAATAATTATAAAATTAATAGTTTTTAATTACTTTTGTTTTCATACAAATCTCAGAGCTCAGAAATTATTTTTTTCCTTTTGGCCACTTCAAGTTTGGCTGCCAGTGATGTTTTAATTAAATACTCTTTGGTGCGTTGAAATGATGTTTTGCAGTCTGCATGACATTGACATAATGAGTGAGTGAACCTCATTGTACGGAAATTGTAGATGGGTGTCTCACGTTTTCCAGTAGGAGTAGGTTGTAGACAGTGCTGCTTACGGCGGCGTTTAGTAGGTACTAAAGGCCCTAAAAGCGCGGCAAGCTTTGAATCAATTCAAATGTTATTTTTCAACTAGCTACAAAGTTATTCTGACATAAGATGATATTTTGAACAAAACTTTTTGGGTATTTCATGAAAAATACAGTTACAGATCACACATATACAGGGTGGAAAAACGAATGGGCCCTGGAGGGAAAGTACCTTACAATCTCAAGATATCCGTCCGTCCGTCTGTCTGTCACCAGGCCGTATCTCATGAACCGTGGTAGCTAGACAGTTGATATTTTCACAGATGACGTATTTCTGTTCCCGCTATAACAACAAATACTAAAAACAAAATAAATTTAATATAAAGGGGGCTCCCATACAATTAACGTGTTTTTTTGCGGTTTTTTTAACCGACTTCCCAAAGGAGGAGGTTTACAATTCGTCCGGATGTTTGTTTTTAATTTATTTTATTTTTATGTATGTGCCTCGATAGCGCCTAAACGGATGGACCGATTTGGAAAATTAGACCGATTAGACCTATAGTGATTTTTGTGTTTTTCACAATAACTCGTGCAAATGCACATGGTAAGCATAATATTGTGATGCGGAACTGCTGATGAAGACCACATATGGCCACCAGATCTGCTCAATACTAGGTACAAATACAATGCGTGGCTGACGGGCAGGCAACGCATAGCCTAAACCGATGGACCTAGAGCCATGAAACTTTGTACAGGGGTTCCTTAGTAGCGTGGGGTAGCATATGGGATTTGACAAAATTAATTCCCCTGGGGGGGGGGGGATAAGGGGTTACAGTTTGTATTAAACTCAATCTAATCAAATAGGGTTTGTGGAAGTCGGTTTTTTCTAAAGTTTACTTTTTGTTTCAATTATATAGATAATGGTACGGAACCCTTCGTGCGCGAGTCTGACTCGCACTTGGCCGGTTTTATTTAGAGCTGTGGCGCCTTCAACACTTTGACCCGTCATCGCGCTTTAGTCCAGTAAAACTGGACCAAAAAAAGCAATCAACAAAAAGCTACAGGATTGTGTAGGGGCAGGTCTCCTGTCTCGTGTCAAAGGTCCTTTTTAGGGTCCCGTACCCGAAAGGTGCAAATGGGACCCTATTACTAAGCCTCCGCTGTCTGTCCGTCCGCCCGTCCGTTAGCGGGCTTTCTGGGGCGAAACGTAATAGGTAGAGAGTTGAAATTTTCACAGAATGTGTATTTCTATTGCCGCTACAGATTTAAATTATGAACATTAGGTCCCGCAGAATAATAAATAATGACCCTGACAGTTCCATACATTTGATAGCTCTTATTGCTATAGACATAATGTTCATGACACTGTCAGATCTTTGACGTTTTGCGCATTACCATTCCGCAGGGCTTATACACGAGAGGGGCCCCATACATATCATAAACAATGATATACAATTTCATTGTAGGAAAAGAGCACAATGGGTCCAAAGGCGCGTTATACGTTGCGATACTACATCCCTACTGCATGTTTCAGAACATCGTCCAGGTCCAAAAGGTTTTGAGCCATTCCAGTTCAGTTCAATTTACTGTGCAACTTAGATCTATACATAGCAACTACATCCAGATCCCGCAAGGCCACTTCTGCTGTGTCAATATTATTTATAATGAGAAAGCAGCTGTGTCATTATTTTTCATTAACTTATATGCGGATGTGGTCTGGCAAATACAAGAGATTGAACACTTACTGATTCTAAGCTGAAAATCCATCTTGGTATAGTAGACGCCAAACAACTTGAGCAAAATGTGACGTGGTGGGGGAAAGTTTGCGCATGTACACTTACGTGCCAAAAAAACGACGCACTTAAAATTCTCAAAACAAATCGTACCTACAGTATACTGCATGAATCTTAGTGCACAATACTATATATACTTACTTAGTTCAATCGATAGAAAATGAGAAAATATACTGTACCATTTGCATGAGGGACTGAGCGGTAACAGGTGCACAATAACTGTTTGAGACACGCGAAGTAGGTTTGCTGCGAACTATACAGATTTAATGGTCTGTGGATATGACTATCAAAATAATTATTTAGCGACATATGTCGTCTTTATTGGTGTCTATTAACAATGAATAATGATTTGACAAAAGACAAGATTTTTATGGGATACCTACGATTGAAATTCCCTAAAATTACGTTTTTCCACGTACACCTATAAAACATAATAATATCTCCATCGATAGAAAACTCATCATATACCATCTTTCTGGCTTGCCTTTTTAAAACTACGTTAGGACGTCGAGGCATTTTTTATCCGTGATTTCACTGCACGCAAGTGTGAACTCAAAGCGGGAAACGATGGTTGAATGATCTACCAATAGCGTGGCTAGGCGCGCTCGATGCGATGCTCCTTCCGCACGCCGCGTCCCGCACCCCATACCGTGGTGCGCAGTTTCATATATCAGATGGTTTCTGCGCATGCAAGGTCATTTGTTCAAGTTGTTTGGCGTTACCTATAGCTTTTGTTAACGTTCCCTAACACTTAACATAACAACGTAGCGTCACACCTTTTCCCATACGGGGTGGCAGAGGCACCACTGTACCCACTTTCAGCCAGTGATTCAATACTCCATTTTTCGTGACAGTTTGCTAGCCCATCGCCGCAGCTATGGAGTAATGAAGGTTTCCTCGCGATGTTTTCCATCACCGTTAGAGTGTCCGTACATCGTACTTAAGATAAATGACTTATCTCATTGGTACATGGTCAGCACCGGGATTCGAATCTGCACCTCCTGCGCGAGAGGCAAGCATGAAACCCACTAGACGGCGGAGCTCTGAAATTCGTTCCCTTTAGTCGTAACACAGATACTATAATATTATACTAATACAGATAGAACACCTAGAACCAAATATGACAGCGGCGTAAACTGAGATGCCTCGGAAGCTTCTTTAGTTCGAGACCATTATGGCTTGGTGCAGCACCATCGAAAAATTGCAAATACCACGAGATGGCGCTAAGACTTATAGGATTTATTCTAAGATTAGCGCCACCTAGAAGCATGTTAACTGAAACCATGGCGTTTAAAGTACAAATCTTACTCCTCACGCCATCTCCTTTTTACGAAGGGTTACTAATTCTAATTTGTATGGGATAAGCACCCTGTGGTCGTAAGTAAACTTACTTCTGATTCTGCAGCCCAGTGTTCTTGAAGAAGAAGTATCTGTCCCCTCTGCGGAACGGGCAGGAGTACTTGGGGTAGTTCCAGAGCTCTGTGAGCCGCGCGTTGATGTCCGCCTTGACGGGGCACGCGTCGATGTACGGCTTGGTAATCTTGTTCTCGGCGTCAATGAAGGCCTTCGTCTCTGCAGAGTCCGGGTCCTCGAGCCAGCGGTATGGGTCGTGGATCTGGGGAACGTGTTAATGCATCTTAAGTCTTCACAAAATAAAAGGCCCGTTTTGACAGTTCACGCCCATGAAGTTTTAACACCTAACGCGTAGGTAATAGAAGCGGTTTTCCTAGGTGAGACTTGTACGCTTTGCTTGTACGGAACAGTTGGCTTTTATTGCTTACGCATTAGGGGTTAAAACTTCACGGGCGTGAACTGTCAAAACGGGCCTTTTATTTTGTGAGGACTTTAAGTGCTGATAGCTAGGACGTGAGTTGACGTTAAACTCGAGTAAACTTTGACCACTCCATGCACAATATGGTGTTGCATAAAGTTTAGGGCTAGGGTTAGCTCAAGTTCTAGCAAGTGGCACTAATGGGTAACGTGAGAAGTAAGGCGCTGCGACGATATAGCAAATGGCATTGTCATGCCAAGTAAACCATTTACATGCACTTGCTTCTGGCGTTACGCTATTATATAGAACTTAGACAAAGGTAAAAATCATTTTATCTTTGTAATTTTTCAGGAATGACAATAACTATGTACCTACCTATTATGGTATTTATTGCAAATATTGAAATTATGTTCTAAAATAGCTGTGGAAGAATTTCATATTTAATGTCACTACTTTCTGATTTATTTGAGCCATCGTTACGCTATTATATAGAACTTAGACAAAGGTAAAAATCATTTTATCTTTGTAATTTTTCAGGAATGACAATAACTATGTACCTACCTATTATGGTATTTATTGCAAATATTGAAATTATGTTTTAAAATAGCTGTGGAAGGTATCATATTTAATGTCACTACTTTCTGATTTATTTAGAGCCATAAGTAACAAGTTTTTATGCATTGTTTTTATGTTTATTTATTACCAACTAACTAAACCAGGTGAGGTCAGTCATGAGACTCGTGATACGGAGAATATCAAATTTTAATATTGTAGCTTGATTGATATCGATGACTGAGCACTTGATATTGACACCAAAGTTTTTATTTGGCTACGAATCATTGCCAATCAATAAATAGGCAGTACAAAAGATACCGACCAAATGTACTTGACCCACACAACTAGCTTTCATTAATATTAGTTGTAACGATATTATTTCCAGATAAACTGGCAATATTGCTTTGCTCAGGGTTGATAATAATTGAAACAAAAAGTAAACTTTAGAAAAAACCGACTTCCACAAACCCTATTTGATTAGATTGAGTTTAATACTAACTGTAACCCCTTATCCCCCCCTCCCTTGGGGAATTAATTTTGTCAAATGCTATATCAGTGCTACCCCACGCGACTAAGGAACCCCTGTACAAAGTTTCATGGCTCTAGGTCCACCGGTTTAGGCTATGCGTTGCCTGCCCGTCAGCCACGCATTGTATTTGTACCTAGTATTGAGCAGATCTGGTGGCCATATGTGGTCTTCATCAGCAGTTCCGCATCACAATATTATGCTTACCATGTGCATTTGCACGAGTTATTATGAAAAACACAAAAATCACTATAGGTGTGCCTATAATATTTGAAGAGTTCTCTCGATTTCTCCAGGATCCCATCATCAGATCCTGACCTGGTGTCAATGGGACCACCCTTGAGGTATTACCTATACGCCGAAAAAAGATTTGTTCAAATCGGTTCATAATTGGCGGAGCAATCGCGTAACAAACATAGAAAAAAAAAAAAAAAAAAAACATACGGGTCGAATTGAGAACCTCCTCCTTTTTTTGAAGTCGGTTGAAAATCATGATTATTTTGTTTATGACACAGATATTTTTGATTTAAAAAATATATCAAATAAATCATGATTTTTAGGGTTCCGTACCCGAAGGGTGCCAAACGGGATCCTATTACTGAGACTTCGCTGTCTGTCTGTCTGTCACCAGCTCATGAACCGTGGTAGCTAGACAGTTGAAATTTTCACAGATGATGTATTTCTGTTGCCGCTATAACAAAAAACACAAAAAATCAAAAGAAATTTAATATTAATGGGGGCTCCCATACAACAAACGTGATTTTTTTGCTCATTTTTGCTCGATATTGATAATGGTAGCAGGTAGACGCTTAAAATGTTTACAATATATTGAGTATATTATTTACTTAAATAATCGGTTAAGTGCGGGTCGGTATCGCACACGAAGGGTACCGTACCATCGTACAACAAATCAAAAGCACTCAAAACAATAAAAAAATAAACAAAAATAAAATTTAAAAAATTTATGCCTTCACGAGATTTGAACCAACGACCTCCGGATTGAGAGTCTACATCATACCGCACCGGCTAACCACAACCATGTGGGTTGACGCGAAATATGCTATCATATTTAAATGTGTAGTATGTGTCTATGACATGGTTGCTATGACAATAAATAAATAGTTTCAGTCAAGATCTCCATTTTGAAATGCGTAAGTGTATCTAAACACGTCTCTTGTATCGGGGCCCCCTTTAATTTGCAATATCTCTCGTATTTCAGTATTTGTGGTTGGTGCGGCAACAGATATACACATTCTGTGAAAATTTCAGCTTTCTAGCTATTACGGTTCGTGCAGACGGACTCGGTGACAGACAGGACGGACGGACGGACGGACGGACGGACGGACAGACGGACAGCGAAGTCTCAGTAATGGGGTCCCGTTTGGCACCCTTCGGGTACGGTACCCTAAAAATAAGTTTTTTTCAAGGTGCTTCGGTATTTTTGAGAAATTTAATCTCGCTGGTCACACTTACGATTATCAGTTTCTTTCTTAGACAGAATTTAGACGAGTTACATCGAGTTTCATGAAAAAAATCGAAATTGATTTAAATCACTTTAATTAAAAGATCACTTTCAACCCTGGCTTTGCTAATACTATTGATAGAAAACCCTAAATAATAGGTTAGGTATACGTTAAGAAAAGTTTCAATTTTCACGCTTATGTATCTAGAATGGGGTCCAAGGCTTGGCAATGCAACATTCAAAACTAAGGCTGAAAATCTTGTAAAAAGGAGTCATCTATAATCCGTAGTGTATGTTACGTTAAAACCTAAGTTAGTATCTCCGACTAACTTGTTGTTGTTGTTTTGTTATGTTGTTATGCAAGATATCGAGCCTTAGTGCCACTGGGACACTTCACACGCGAGTTGATTATAAAGCAGGCTCCAAAGCGTATTGTGCATATCAAGTAGTCCCTGCTATTGATTGGCTCGTATTTCTGCGTTTTACAGTCGCTTTTTAACCGACTTCCCAAAGGAGGAGGTTTACAATTCGTCCGGATGTTTTTTTTTTTTATGTAATGTGCCCCGATAGCGCCTAGACGGATGGACCGATTTGGAAAATTATTTTTTTGTTTGAAAGTTCCCATTGGTCCCATTGACACCAGGTCAGGATCTGATGATGGGATCCTGGAGAAATCGAGGGAACTCTTCAAATATTATAGGCAGACCTAGTGATTTTTGTGTTTCTCATAATAACTCGTGCAAATGCACATGGTAAGCATAATATTGTGATGCGGAACTGCTGATGAAGACCACATATGGCCACCAGAAATGCTCAATACTAGGTACAAATACAATGCGTGGCTGATGGGCAGGCAACGCATAGCCTAAACCGGTGGACCTAGAGTCATGAAACTTTGTACAGAGGTTTAGTAGCGTGGGGTAGCACAGCACTGAGATGGGATTTGACAAAATTAACTCCCCAAGGGGGGGGGGGGATAAGGGGTAACAGTTTGTATTAAACTCAATCTAATCAAATAGGGTTTGTGGAAGTCGGTTTTTTCTAAAGTTTACTTTTTGTTTCAATTACCTTTATTACTTTCAAGTTTTCATTATCTTAACATCCCTAGCAGTAGAAAAGAAATTACTAATTTGGGGACACTCTCTAATGATCTCTAGTTGTTTCTCTGATGGATTCTGGTGAGATTTAATCAGAGAAACTCCTACCTCACGTAATGAACAGGCTATCCTATACCTGGGTAGACTAGAAAGTGAACAGTTCCGTAATCGATTGGTTTGCGTGGTAGTATTATGTCAGTAGTCCTATTAGCTCTACTTAGGCTTTAATTGAATTATTAGTAGCGCAACGAGTTTTTAAGACGACTTTATCGATTTTCTGCAAAAGAGATATGCTGCTGTATGTCATGTGAGTGCAATAAATAAATTACGATTTTGTGACGCTACTTAGGGCCTTATTTTGCAATACTGAAGTTATGGTAAAAAAGCAGTCCAGGAATTGGAATATACTAGATGCTAATAAGAGTCTAACTAATGTGACTTATGTATGTACGCCGGATTTCCGAATGTGACAAGAAACTTGTTAAAATCTTGTTCCAACTCATTTCAGTCAATTATACGTGCTAATATTTTGAATTAATGTTCGGTTAATCGCCCGTTATATTTGACCACCCTTCCAGAAACTGGGGTTGGAATTTGATTCACACAAAATGGTCGGAAATCAAGAGACCTATTTGATAATCGCGAGTATGCCGTTTAGAGCAAATAGATACGCGGTGTACGTCATAATAACATCATTAGAATAATTGATAGGCATGTGTACCAAACACAATATTAAGATATATTTAATTTAGGCTGGTTTTGAAATTTTGACCAATGGTCAATTACTTCAACTTATTACTACAACATTTACGAGATTGTCTAATCCACATTTGTGTTGTATTTATAATTTTATATGCTTTGTTTACCAAACAGAACGGATAGACATTGTGGTCTGCGTGCCCCGAATCTAAAGATATCAAGAATTCAAAAACGACGTTCAATCCCTCCCTAATCCCCAAAATTCCAAAAATACATGATTATTAGAAAGACTGTTAATGTACTTATAGTACCAAAACACACCGGTACAGGCTGCGCGTTCCCTACAACCAGATAACGGAACATATTGCTAATTTGCTACAAACCTTAACTCCGTGGTATACATCGACGACCGAGTCATCCCTCCTCGCCTCCGGATACACGAAGCTCATGTTCTTCACTCCCGCGGACGTGGATGGCGCCACGCACTGCAACAGAGCACACATTGACAACACGACCCATCTGTACACATTGATGCGACACGCGTGCATTGCGTCCTATCGGTAGCCGACTACAACTGCGGCTGGGTCAGACACGGCGCTAGTTTTAATAGATCGCTGTAACAGACCGATTCGACGACAGCCGCGAGCCGCCTTTCCTCGTAATTCGCGTCGGTGCTGGGTTTGTTCATGTTGATCACAATTCACGATAAGATTCGTCTTTGATGTTGATTGGAGGTGTGACGTTCAGAACGTTGAATAGGAGCAGATTAAGCAAAGAGTTTCGTTTTTTTGAGAATATGTCAAGTTGATGCGGAAAATCTCCTTGCTTGCAGAGATATTGCACTGCATGGAGTAAAGATATGCTCACGCCTTTTGCCCGGAATATGGGTATAGGCAGAGACTAAAGTCTCTTCATACCTCAGAACAATAACTAAAGCACTTCATACCTTTAGTTATTGTTTTGAGCTTCATACAATAGAGGAAGGAAGTAAAAAAAGAGCTTCATTTATTTGAATGGCAGAGGAATGGCATCACCGTCGTCACGTGTCGCCATTTTCATAACTTTAGGGTCCCGCGGGTCCCGTTGGTAGGAATCGCAATACGAAAAGACTAAGATGAATGATGAAGTGAATAATTACTTGCGTAATCATTACTTACTGAAACGGTCTCAGATTCGTGATGTTATTAATGCGAAATAATCAGTTGTAACATTATTGTAATATAATCGCAATGTCGCGTACTCGTATGTAGTAAGTGTCTGAGATAAAGACCTTATCAACTCTGTGCAAGTCATCTGGTATACGTCGTCGTCTGTCTAAGCGAGATGAAACTGTGACAGTATTTTACTTGTATTACGTACTACATACCTTTACTATTATTAATTTTAATTGGTTGGACCCATTAACTTGTGTGTGTCTACTATCTATTATCCCTCTTGCTCATATTGAAGTCATATCTGTACACTTTACTAACTATTCGTCATCGTCTATACATAGTCTGGTCATAAGTTTTGTCACATATGGAAAGTTAAATAAATGACACAATGAGTTACGCACTACAACCATTTATATATCAAATGAAAGGGTACAAAATACAGATTTAAACCACACTAAAATTATTCAAAATGTCCTCCTCTGGCTTCGATACAAGCCTTCAATCTGCTAGGCCAGTCATCAATCCGAAGTACGCACGACATTCATGTCAATATCGGCGACTGCTTTAATCAGAGATGCTTTAAGTGACTCCAAATTGCGATGGGGTTTAGCGCAGACCTTCTCCTCTAAGTGCTGCCATATTTTATAATCCAAAGGATTCAAGTCTGGACTGGAGGAGGGCCAATCCTCGTGCCTGATAAAGACGATTCCATGGGTCGTGAGCCAGTTTTGGGTACTTTTCGCCTTATGGGCCGGTGCAGAATCCTGCTGGAAAACCCAGTGCCTATTTTTGAACATTGTTTGTGAAAGAGGTTCCACAATGTTTGTTAGGACTGTGTTTTGATATACGAGGGCACTGGTTTTCACTCCTTTTTCACAAAAAAACACCTCTGTTGGACCCAAATAGGAGACCCCAAGCCAAACCATGAATGCCGAAGGGCGATGGCCACGCTGAACACGTGGCACACGTTTGCTTGCTTCTACAATAGACTGTGCATACACTTTATCATTTTGTTTGTTGTAACTCTCCTCAACATAAAAAAAATTTTCGTCTGAAAAAACTATTTCGCGGTATTTTTTACCTGCGTACCGCCTTAACTAAACCCGGCATCTTTCGAGTCTGATTTTCTTCAGCCGTGCGTTAAGAAGATGTGCTGTTCTTTTTCTGTAAGCACGCAGTCCTAGGTCTTCATTCAATACTCTTTTAACAGTGGTTCTGCTTAGTCCCATCTGCAGAGCCAACATTTTTTGCTTGCGGACAGGATTTCGTTGTATTCGCGCCTTCACTGCTTTGATGACCGCTGGAGTCCGAACAGTACGAGGTTGACCGCTTCTTTGTTTATCATCTAAACTTGAATCTTCCCTGAATCGTTTGATAGTACGATAAATGAATCTCAGTGGAATTTTAAAATTTTTCAGCAGTTTAAAAATCACTGTTGGTGCGTGGCCGCAACGATGCAATGCAATTATTGCGACTCTGTCTTCTTTGCGCGTCCACTCCCTATTGGAAAATGAAGAATATTCCAGAAAACCTGTATTTTTATTTTCTTGAAATATTCAAATTTCGAATTCCCATAACTTTTTTTGTGGTCTCTATTCTAAATTCGAAATTTTACCCATGTGACAGAACTTATGGCCCGACTATGTATACTCAATCTGTTGGGCATTTTAGCTGGACGGGCACCTTAAACAGATAACTTGAAGTTGGTGCCAGTGACTTTCTGACCCAAGAACCACCATGAAATTAGATATAATTAATTATCCTCTCCATCCTAGCTTTGCTCGAAAGGATTTCTTTTTAGAGATAAGTTCGCCTTTGTACATTTTTTTTCCAATATTAAGTGTCTGTATTATGTTTTTCTGTGCAATAAAGTAAAAAGTATATATCATTTCGCTGTTTCTGGTTCCCACGTCACAGGGTATCCTAGTGTGGGACCAGAAAAACAAAACATAAACATTTACAAGCAGGCACATACATTGCTTCTGGCCCAGAAGCCGAGCAAGATGAAGCAGACAATGGATGGATATCTTATCTTAGAGAAATAGGTTTGTGACCTCTAATAGTACATAATATTAGCATTAGCATTAGGAAATTAATGAAAAAAATATACTGTGTCAATTCATAAGTACCTATCTATAAATATGATGCCAATAGCGTCAATCATAGAATAGTTATCTTGCAATCCATTTGGCTTATAAAGTTTCAATATGCTTTTTTTCAATTTCTAGTGTCAAATTAGACATAAATCCCAGTGCAACTGTCAAATGTAACTCTGTCTAGTAACTCCCTGATCTACAGGACAACACACCTCAAATCACCGGGGTCAATCATGTAAGTATGGTATTTTATTGATTAAGTACTCCTTTTTTCATAGAGGGTGATGAAAAGTAGAGTGTCCACCTCAGGAGTAAAAACTATTTTTGGCTTGAGTGATGTACTTTGAAACCCTCAATCCCTCAGGATTTGTTGTGTTGTGTGCCTATATTTTGTAGAGAATAGGAGTGCATCAACTAGGCCTAAAAGCATTAGTTTCCTGGGCTGTAAATCATCATCACTACTGCATAAAACAAAGTCATTTCCTGATGTCTGTCCCTATGTATGCCTAGATCTGTAAAACTATGCAATGGATTTTGATGCATTTTTTTAAATAGATAGATAGATAGATAGATTCAAGAGGAAGGTTTACATGAACAGGGTGTAACAGAAAGGGGTGTACAAGCCGTAAGAGGGTTGTTAGGGACATCATTCTGAACAACTTTCACTATGGGACCAACTTGATCAGAGCAGTTCTGTTACACCCTGTATAATACACGCATAATACATAGTGCTTCCGCCCCCTTATCAACACTCTGACCCACCATGCATTGCACCCGTGCGAAGCCGGGGCGGGTCGCTAGTTTAATTTAAAGTGCCAAATCCAAGCAGGAACAAAGGTAGACCACCAGCCATTAGTGCAAGATGCTAAAAGGCCAGCTGGCTATCATATCAACTATGCTATCAGCAGCCCATTGCTCAGGCAGTCATCAGACAGTACTTGATAAGTAATGATAACAAAGACAATGCAAGTTATAGGTTATGTTTATATATTTCTAGGGATTCTTATATTATAACTATTGAAACAGATTTAGGTATATCATAAATCCTTTTCTAAACGAAATTTAACAGTTTTTTGGGAAAAAAGGTCTAAATACCCCCTAGGCGGGAAATATTTAGGTTAGGTGGAAAACTGTTCTGGAAACTATTTATTGAATTGGGTGTATCTGTTTAAAGTTTATTGAGCTAGCAAGTTATTGCCAGAGACGTTATGTATTTATTCAATTGCCAACACACAAGGTGTACGTAAACCAAAAATTGATCGAAGTTGTACATTAGGTACAATAATTTTTCAACTTACCAAATGTCTGGTAGGGATTGCCAAATACTTCCAGCCAACAGAAACTACTAAAGGATTACGCTTAAATGGCGTAAATGTTGATAAATTAGTAAACAATCGACAATGATTAGCAAAAAAGCGTCCCGCAACCACGCAATTTGACATTTGTTTTTTTTTATTTATTTATTTCCATCTTTATCCTTTTGGATAGGCAAGGGCAATTAAAGCTGTACAGCCTGTTCATGGTGATTCATTTCTTTCTTCATTCGTCTATTTCTGTCTATTAGGCCCATGGAAGTACTACTATACTAAGTCCATGATTAGGCCAAAGCGTCTTTTGTTTATTCAGTTCAGTCATATCCGTTATTATATGCCAGGCCGGAGCCAATTCTTTGTAGGTAAATCTTCTTCAGGGTAAACTTTTTCAAAAAGGCCGAAGCCAAGTCTTTGTAATATATCCAGTTTTTGTAAGGTTTTTCATAGCCGGTAATAAGTCTTTATCGAGGTTAGTCATATCCGACTGACTTTATTCGATAGGAATATGTTGGCGTTGTTCGCATTGTCAAATCAAATATCATGCCTACTTTATATTTATTTATTGTGCGCATGTTTTATACCATTGATACTGTGCCTTTGGGTGTTTCTGGACACTGCCATTCGAGTTCCTTCGGTAATAGGTCTGTCGTCCTCATGGGCCAGTAAAACTTATATTCAACATTACCAAGATTGTCTGGATATTTGCGTGAATATGATTTCGCTTTATACTTACATGAGATATTTGGTCCTTTCATCGTCCATGGGGTCCGGGTCAGAGTCAGAATCGGTCGTCGGGTGCCCGCCGCCGCCGCCGCCGTCGTCGGGAGCCTCCAGCTCGACCGATTTTCGTTTCTTGGGCTTTTGACGGCCCATTTTCGCGCTAAAACTAAAAGCGCAGAATGCGAGGGTTTTAACACTAAAAATCTATCTAAAACTTTTCCAACAGAAAATTAGCGCCTTTCTTGGTTGGAGGTTTCCCGCCTTTTTTTTCTTGTTTTTTTTTTTTATGTAACCGTCCGATCAGTCGTCTAGAGATGTGCCGATTCGATTTTTTGGAAAATCGCATCAAGACCATACGATCCATCCGATTTTCGGATCGGATCGAAGGCATACAATCCACTAGCGGATCAATCCAAAATTATGAGAAATCGGATCGTGATCGTATCACATATTTACAATAAATTCCATTTATGAATTAGACCTCATAACTCTTGATAATATAATTCTGAAAGGCGATGAGGCTCAGAGGCTCTAATTTATTGCGTTCGTTGCCACCGACTCGTATCTCCGTCAAATTAAAATTACCTGACTGTTATATAAAACTGTTTCTCTGTTTCTATTGTACAGTGGAGTTCATTAATATACGAGGTATAAAAGATAAGGGTAAATTATGCTTCATGCTTCGTCCTCAAGATTGGTACCTAGGAAATATATTATTCACACATGTAGTAACGCATAGTTGCCACCACTCGTCCACTTAGTTGAGGGTAGAAACGTAAGTTCTAGCCTTTTTTAAATTTACAGATTTATGAGGGTAGATTCGTTTCTTTCACCGCTCTGGCCTGGCAGTTGAGCTCGACCGTTCGTCATTCGCTATTTAGTGCCCAACCACTCAACACGTATTTATTTTTTTCGGAAAAAAAAAAAAAAAATCTATTCAACACGTGCGTTTTTTCGGGAAAAACAATCTAAATAATGCCGAAAAGGAAACGGGACAGATCCCCGAACCTTAAGTACATTTGCAAAAAGTTAAAAGTTTTAGAAAAACAAATTCATGAAGAAAGACGTCGACGCCCGCATCGAGCACGGATCATCGAATCTTCTTCTTCTGCATCATCATCACGGGAGTCTTCTCCCTCATCAAGGAACACACAAGGTATTTACCTATACTTTTATCAAAAATTACTAAGACAAAAACAAGTTTGGCGCGAATATCAGTTTGCGTGTAATTCTTGGGAGTTACATCTTACCGATGAAGTCAGACAGTATGTTAGATGTCAGGTTTGCGTGTAATTCTGTGGGAGTTATACCTTACCTAAATTACATCTAATTCTGCGGAATTCTCGACATACCAACACAAATATGGTAAAAATGTACGAAGTCTGGCTTGCGTGTAATTCTGTGGGAATTATATCTTGCCTATACCACCTGGTTTGCGTTCAATTCTGTGGGAATTTTACCTTACCAGTAATGATTTCATACAAAACTATACCTGCGTCATAAAATGAATATACCCACCGCCGCCGTGAAAACCTCACGGTGCGGGCTAATATGGTTCATGTTCACCTTACAAAAGATACCGTTAAATTGTGGACAAAAAATTGGTTTGCGTCTTATTCTCTGGGAATTCTACCTTACCGATATTGTATACCATTGCCTTTCGTATGCACAAAAAATCATTTTGTGCTACTTAAGATATATCACTAAGCAACTAAATTGCTTGCAGATGGATATTCGTCATACGATGACCATACCGTGACAATTGACAAGGACCTGCTCGACATCCTTGACGGCGAAACGAGCAATGCACCGGGAAACATACCTGTGGGCACGGAGCTGCCGCACGCTGAGCCGGCGGCCGCCGCCGCCGCCCCCGCCACTAGCGAGGTTGCGCGCCCGGACGTCGCCGCCGCACAAATCGCGCCGCCCGCTGCCGCCTCCGCGCCGCCGCACCTAGACGCTGCTGCCGCCTCAGTGCCTCATGCGGAGCCCTTCGACCTCATCGACACGCTCGACCCGACCACTTTAGAAATCCTGGGAGATGACCCGACGGCCAAAGTGGAGTACGGCACCTCGGTGCACAGAGAGATCGCGAGTCGATTCGAACATTTCGCCGTCACTGGACTGGACAAGGAGGTACGCAAGGAATTGACCGACAAATATCTTGTACCGGACAATTGCGTTCGAACGGGAGCGCCGATTCTGAATGACGAAATTCGTGCCGCGCTACCGGACACTATAGTGAGACGAGACAAAATCTTGCAAGTAAAGCAGAAACAACTGGCCACAGTTATATCGTGTATTGCTAGCACTATCACGGAACAACTAAGTTCGAACGAAAAGAACCACGAGCTCCTCAAAAAGCTCATGGACATGGGTCGCCTCATCTGCGACATACAACACACGGAGTCGATAGCTAGGCGGCAATTTTCCCTCTTTTCGCTGAAAAAAGACATGAAAGATCATCTCGTCAACACTAAAATTGACAAATATTTGTTCGGAGAGAATTTACAGGAGACTCTTAAAACTGCAAGAGCAGTTAACAAATCTGGATCAGATCTAAAGGTGTCGTCTAAGAACATAAAGAAGAGTCAACCGCAGGCTGCTAAACCGCATCCGCCAAAAAACTGGAAGCACCCGGCCCCAGCTCGCCGGCAACCGCCCCGCCGCCGCCGCCGTCACGGAGCCGGGACACCTACCTGCGCGAGCAGCCTGCCAGCTCGTCGAAGCGGTCTGCGCCGCAGCAGAAGACAACCCGCCGCCGGTAGACTCGGTGAGATACGCCGGCCAATTATCACAGTTCCACAAACAATGGGCTCTGATCTCGAGAGACCAAACTATCCTAAACTGGATCAATGGGTATAAAATACCATTCTCAGAACCTTTCGTTCAGACTCACATACCTGAACCTCCTATATACACTGCTAACGAAAAGTTACAATTTGAAGAAGCCATTCTGGACTTGCTAACTGTTGGTGCCATATCAGAATGTGCCCCGCAGCACGAACATCAATTTTTGTCAAGCGTATTTTTGCGTCCCAAACCTAATGTAATGGCAAGGTCCGATTTATCTTGAACTTAAAAAGTCTGAATAAATTCATTGCTACAAATCACTTCAAACTAGAAGATCTGCGCACAGCTATAAAATTAGTTACCAAAGACTGCTATATGACAACCCTAGATCTTAAGGATGCGTATTTCTTAGTGAAAATTCACGATGAGTCTAAAAAATATTTGAGATTCAAATGGTATGATAAAATATTTGAATTCAATGTCCTGCCATTTGGTTTAAATACCGCACCATACGTTTTTACAAAAATCATGAAACCTGTGATCAAACTACTTCGATTGTGCGGATATTTATCGACTATCTATCTCGACGACATCTTACTCATAGGTCAATCCTATAGTGAATGCATTGACAACGCCGGCTTAACAAAAAAGTTACTTCTGGCTCTGGGTTTTAAAATTAACCTACAAAAAAGTGTCTTAACACCAGCTACCTCTTGCAAATTTCTAGGATACATCATCGATTCTCATTCCATGCAAATCATTCTGCCAAACGAGAAACAAATAGCAATCCAAAAAGAAATAAAAAAGTTTACTTGTATCTCACGCTGTAAGATAAGGAGCTTCGCTCGTTTACTAGGCTTGCTTGTTTCAGCATGTCCCGCTGTGGAATATGGCCTACTATATACCAAAGACTTAGAACGAAGCAAGTACTTACCTCAATCTGCAACCAGATGACGACTATGAGAAATTGATGATCATACCTAGTTCATTATTAACTGAGTTTCAGTGGTGGCTGCGAGCGTTGGAAACCCCTGCACACAGAATTAGGGATGACACATACGTGACCGAAATTTATTCTGACGCCTCAACGACGGGATGGGGCGCGGCGGCGTGCGAAGGTGAGACCGCTAGTGGCCAGTGGTCCCCCGACGAACGCAGCCAGCACATTAACGCCTTAGAACTGTTAGCCGCGCTTTTCGCTCTTAAGATCTTCGCTAAAGATCACACCAATTGCCAAATACTCTTACGTGTAGATAACTCCACAGCAATAGCATATATCAACCGCATGGGTGGGATACAATATCCCCACCTCACCGAAATTGCAAGGAATATTTGGAAGTGGTGCGAATCTAGGAAAATATTTGTTTTCGCTAGTTACATAAAATCTGCTGATAATCAGATCGCTGACGCTGAATCTCGACGCAACCATCCTGATATCGAATGGGAGCTATCAGAGCATGCTTACAATAAGATAATCAAAAAGTTCGGCAAACCAAATATGACCTTTTTGCCAACAGAATTAACAAAAAAATGTGACATTTATGTATCTTGGCATAGGGACCCAGACGCGTACACTATAAATGCATTCACAATGAATTGGTCACATCAATTCTTCTACGCATTCCCGCCATTTTCAATTATTCTCAAAGTTTTGAGGAAAATAATGCTAGATAGAGCTACTGGTATCGTGGTTGTGCCAGCATGGCCGACACAAGCCTGGTACCCAGTGTTTATGAATCTACTGATATCGGAATGCATAACCTTCAATCCCCGTGAACACATGTTGTTTTCTAATTCCAGTCGCCGCAACATCCAGAGCAACCTTACCCTGGTGGCCGGGATTTTGTCAGGGCGGCGTTAATTCACCGTAAGGTTCCCCAATCTTCTATAGAAATTATGATGGCATCTATTTCGCGTAACTCATTTAAACAATACGATTGTTACTTAAGAAAATGGTATGAGTTCTGTAAGACACAAGGCATCAGTGCATTCGAGGCGCCAATTCCAAACATAATCGAGTTCCTAACCAATGTCTTTGACAACGGCGCACAATATGGCTCCCTAAACAGCTGCAGGTCAGCTTTGGCTTTAATATTAGGACATTCTATCTCGGAGGGCGACAGTATTCAAAGATTTTTCAAAGGGGTATTTAGACTACGCCCTCCGGCACCCAGGTACGATGTCACCTGGGACCCAAACCAAGTCCTCAACTTGCTGGCAACGTGGTACCCAAACGACGAGCTGTCACTAGAACAACTATCTAGGAAATGTTGTACCCTTCTAGCACTCGTCACAGCACACAGAGTGCAAACTTTATCTATGGTCAACATCAAAAATATTGAATATTCATCAACACAAATTACAATCAAAATTCCTGACTTGATAAAAACCTCACGGATTGGCTCTAAACAACCCATACTGCACCTGCCTTATTTCGCAGAAAAGCCTGAAATATGTCCAGCCAAATCTTTGGTTTCTTATATAAATAAATCATTGCTTCTTCGTAAATCCGAAAGACTATTTATCAGTTTCAAAAAACCTCACAAACCAGTGACAACTCAAACACTAAGTCGCTGGATAAAAACTACTCTCAAAGAAGCCGGAATTGACGTCTCAATATTCTCAGCACACAGCACCCGCCATGCTTCGACGTCTCATGCTCATCGACAAGGCGTCAGCATAGACCAGATCCGGTCGACTGCTGGCTGGAGCAACAACTCGGCAACATTTGCCAAATTTTATAACAGAAATGTGATCAGCACTGACGACGGAGCACTGGCTGTGGCCAGGTCTGTCGTAAACCTTCAATCATAAAGATGATTTATTAATCTGTTTTCTCTTTTAAGTGTATACCTATAATCATAACAAATACAATCATTGAATAAATACAATCATTGATTAATAAAATGATTATTTTATTTTTCATAGATATAAACATCATTGCTGTTTCCAGAACACTCTCAAAGTCTACATGTGTGAATAATATATTTCCTAGGTACCAATCTTGAGGACGAAGCATGAAGCATAATTAATGATTAAACGAACTTACCAAGTGACCGTTCTATCATAATTATGCGAATGCTTCGTCCGAAGAGATTGGTACCCACCCTCCCACCCTTGAGTTTCCCAATATTTCTGGAAACATCAAATCTTCACGTGGTGGACTCTAAACGAATGACGAACGGTCGAGCTCAACTGCCAGGCCAGAGCGGTGAAAGAAACGAATCTACCCTCATAAATCTGTAAATTTAAAAAAGGCTAGAACTTACGTTTCTACCCTCAACTAAGTGGACGAGTGGTGGCAACTATGCGTTACTACATGTGTGAATAATATATTTCCTAGGTACCAATCTCTTCGGACGAAGCATTCGCATAATTATGATAGAACGTCACTTGGTAAGTTCGTTTAATCATTAATAAATATCTGTGCCTGTAGACAATGTTAAACGCTAAGGATAGCGAAACGAAACGATAACTTTATGTAGGTATGCGATTTGACATTTGGAATCGCTACGTGACGTCACCTTAGCGAAGCCAAATGTAAAATCGCATACATAAAAATTTATCGTTTCGTTTCGCTAGCGTTAGCGGTTAACTTTAGGGGCTGAGCAGATTCACATGTTTTATTGATGAATCTGCTCAGATATTTATATGTATATTTTAAAAATGTATAATATTTTAAATGTGTATATTTTGAATTTTTTTTAAATGTTTCTAAGTATCTTAACTTTAATAAATTTTTTTTGGTTGTAAATTACGCACAACATTTCCCCACTCTGCTAAGCATACCATGGCACCCACGATACAGGCTCAGCCTAGTGTGGGGCCGCAGTCTAACTCCTGTATAAATTGTATTTGTACAAACGATAACTTATAATAAACCTAGCTTTAAGTCTTGCCTTCTAAATAAATATATTCTTATTCTTATTTATGTACCCTTCCATGTGCATTTATATTTGATGCCTTGGCATTGCTCATATGATATTAATGAACTCGACTGTAGGTACCTTTTTTCACTAAAAAAGTTAAATGTATATTTATTAATTTCTTTCATTCGATTTTTAGGAAAAGAAACCAAAAAAGATCCAAGTTAGTTAATTTATTATCGACAAAATACTAAGGTACATACAAGTTATGCAAGTAACATTTCGGACCCATCTGCTACACCTACCTACAGCAACTCAACACCGCCGTCCGTCGAGTAAGGCACAGTCAGAAAACGGATGAAGCGCGCAGCAGCGTACTCGTCAAGTTACACCTCTTGAATTTTGTATATGTTATGTAACTATAAACTTTTTTATGCTGCAATAAAGGCTGCTGTACACTCTTGCGCGGAGAAACCATGACTTATGTGGGTAGAGCTTGTTCAACTGAAATGCCGCGCTTATAGATGTGCCGTTACCGGCAATATTCCCATTATAATGTATGAGGCAATATTGCCCCCATATTCTATGGAAATATTGCCGGAAAAATGGCAATAGTGCCGGTAACGGCACTTCAGTAGGCGCGCCCCACTACCGCATCAACACACACGCGCATATCACAAATGAAAGAGTGGGTCGTTTCATTTCAGTAGTCTGGAAATCTCAATGTTTCCCGCTTGGTTTGCCTCGCGACTCGCGAGAGAGTGTACAGCGGGCATAAAGGCTTATGGTCGTACTTCTATGGAGTAACTTGACCAGGAGGCCGCAATTCTCGTTTCTATAGCAAATTTGTCGAAGTGGACAAGTGGGAGGTGGTTCGTCTTTTAATAGGCCAAGGACCAATCGCGAAGGACCTTTGCCTATTGAAAGACGAAGCTCCGCCCCTTTGCGAATACGCTCTAATGGGTGAGAATCGGCCCCCTGAATGCGACTGTACATGTAAGTGATTTTGAAACGGCTTAGGTGTTCATTTCAGGAGCAAATATGACAATCGTTAGTTTAATGGATTAATCAAATCTTTATTAGGTAAAACATCTGCACAATACCATATTGAGAAGCGTCGAGAGATGTTCAGAAAAATCCCTAGAAGCACAAGTACCTATCTGATCTTATCAACATCAATTCATAGACATAGCCTCTTTTAGCTTACACTACACACTACAAAAATATAGCTAATCCAAATAATTTAAATATACTACCATCTCTCATCTAAGACTATTCTCGGCCTTACATAGCTAACAAAGTAATGTTAAAATTAGTTTGAACCTAAAGAAGATATGATGCAGTCTCAATATTATTTTCAATTTTCAAAACAAAAATCACAGAACATTGAAACCTCAGCGATGATCCTACCTACCTACAGGACTCCCTAAATAGGGGCTCCATGCATTGCGGTATTATGAATTGTAAATAATTTATTGTGGGTAAGTTGGCGATATCAAGATACGACTATTAGGTATGTTTGAGAGTTAATAATAGAACGAGGAGGTAGGACCATTTCAATGCTCTGTCTGTGACTAACTAAAAAAATTGCTTCGTTGGATGTCAAAATAGAGCCAACAATTATTACAATCTTCAATATGTTTACTACCAGTCGAATAAATAATTCTACACATTCTAATTGGTTCCTTCAGTTTATATTCTAAGCCCAAGTGTTTATCACGTCAATTAATCATAATTTAACAAATCGAAGAAGTTTCTACAGAAAATGATCTACATTAATGTCTATTTTATAGTAGGTGTGAGGATTCGTAGTGAATGTCAGTGAATGACATTCATTCTCACGCATTCTCGTTCATTTAACACATGTTTTATCATCCCTTCCCATTACCCCTCATCAGAAGGTATGGGGCCCTCAGTACAGTTTTCCGTTCGTTCGGCCATCTTTAGGCCCGGTTTCCACCAAAGCGGAGAGGAGAGGAGACGAGAGGATGTGTTTTGAATAACCAATCAGATTTCGTTATTTCCACATCTCCTCTCCGCTTACCTTTGGTAGAAATGGATCAAGCGGAGAGAAATATCATTTTTAAATAAAAACATGTGCCGCGCGCGAGCAAGCGGAGCGGAGGATGGCGGAGATGTGTGTAGGCGGGCGGGGGCGCTTGCCTAGTGCCCCGCCGCCTTCTGCCGCCCCTCGCACACCCGAAAGCGTCATTGGATTGACAGTTCGCATCTCCGCTACGCACAGCTCATATCTCCTCTCCGTTTTGCCAGCTCGCCTTTGTCATGTGTTGTCCACTTTCCATTGTAAAATGTATTATTTTGTGCAATAAAGTATATGAGAAATAACCTGCCAGCTTCGCAGCACATCTCTTGTTCCGCTTTGGTGGAAACCGGGCCTTAGCAGTCATGGCGGCCTTTTTTCCGTAAACATAAATACGACATTGTAAATCTATCATTTAATTTATCACATATTGTATCCCAGTAATTACAGAAGAAATTGAAGTAACTAACGAGTCTCGAATGTCAAAAGTTTTATACATAAATCTTCTTCTGTGGCACTTCTACATTCATAAGCTCAAGTGTTGTAAGATTTTCGGATAATATCTAATACACATTTGTTAACATGAATCATTTATCATCTATACCTAACTACAATATTTTAGAGATCGATAAGAGATCAAATAGGATAGTAATTTGGACGAGTGCTGTGGAAACAGTTTGTATATTTTGTTATAGGCAGCAGACAAACGACGCAATTAACAAAAAAATCGATTTAGTAGCTAACCCATGCTTCACAATAATTGATTAAATAACTGGCTGTCAATCAAGACACCACGACACGGCAGTTTTCTATGCCTGGGACCACAAAGCGTTCTATGTTTCTGTGGCACCCAGACCTAAATAAGTATTAATCCTATAGCCGCAGTTGCATACCCCCGTAACTCCCAGTAGCATCCTTACTAATGCAATAGGGCAACTTGTGATAACTTCTGAAAGTCGGGTTGGCCCTCCCCTCCCCTCCCTACCCCTCTGCACTGAGCCAGCGTGGTGGAGTATGGCTCAATATTCCTGCCCGATGGTCCGACGATATCACCAAGTCGACAGGACCTCAATGGACCGTGCGGATTGGCGCTATAGACTGGCCGTTGCCGAGCCGAGTATGACGATGATATGATGATGATACTGGTGTCTCGCTGCGCTCCCGCTAGGCGGCGCTACGCTACGAGAAGCTGTCCTGCTCGCACTCGTCCCAGCTGTCGCACTCGTAGTTTTCTGCGTCGTAGTCGATGTCGCAGGCCGCGTGCCCTGTCGCGTCCGAGCTGATGTCCGTCAGCGCCGCTTCGGAGACCGGCTTCGAGGAGATGTCGAGGATCTGCCGACAAACGCCGCGGTTAGGGCCAGTTTATATTGGTCAAGGACAGTGGACAGTACTGTGGTGTAAACCGATCGGACAGTGGCGAGTCAACTTGGCTTTCATATAATATCGCCACTGTCCTTGACCAATGTATACTGGCCCTTAGAGCTGGCAATAAGTTTTAGGGCGAGTACTGGACGGCAGCTGAGTGCTGGATTGGGATTTTACAAAGCAAAATCCGAAAAACGGCAAACGGGTGCTGAAGTCGGAGATGTCCTGGAGGCCTAAACCAACTCTAAGTAGGACTTAAACATTTATTTATTAAACAGTACCTGCCCTGCTTTTTCGTATAAGTTTTGTGCCGCTTTAATACGAGGGTAGAACACTAGCGAACAGCAGGGACAGAGCTATGCGTAAATCTACCTTCCTTTTCTAAGCGAAACAAAGAGAAGTAGATTGACGCCTCCGTGTGAAACAGGCAGTACGAAATAGCAGAGCAGTACTGTTAAGGTCCTGCTTTGAGTTGGCATTATAAGCTGCTGAAGGCGTGCGACTGAGTGTGCGTCGGCACTCACGTCGGCGGAGGAGCGCAGGCTGTAGTTGTCGGAGTGCGCGTCGGGCGCCGCCAGCAGCGAGCCGCGCTTCAGCTCCGGCCGCCCGTCCGACCGCACCGCCGGCTCCGACGGCTGCGACCGCTCTACGGGGTGAAACCGTCAATACATTGCGACGAACTACACAGTTTGGGTTCAAGAATACATGCAATTGATAAGAGATATTTTTCGTTGCAGGTGTCAAAAATTTATGAGTTTTGAGCAGTCAAAAGCCATTTAGAGGAAAGCCGTGTCCAGCCATATTTAGTCCATCTTAGTACCCTATATTGGTGAACTTGCCGCAAACATACATCAAATGGTGAAAACATAGTGTCAGTTAAATTTCACAAGCACAAGTTAAAATCACAATGAAATCGGTTTATTAAATCAATTCTATAACAAACTACATTACAGATCTGCCAACTTCAATTTGAAATGACGGATGTCGCTGGGTGTCGTTAGTGGCTTTGTAGTATTGTCATATTTGGGAATTGCGTTCGAGTATAGAATGACAATTCAAAGATGGCGGTCTAAGTTCTGAATTCTAACATTTCATAGATAACTTGGTAGGTAGAAGTTACCTTTGGCGAGCGGGTCGGCGAGCGAGAGCTGCGATCCGCTGCGGGGCGAACCGAGGCTGCCGCTGTAGTAAGTGTCCGGGTTCGCCTCGTGACGGTCTGGAATGTATGTATGTATAATAATAATGTATGTTGTAAAACACGCTTAACAAAATACGGTAAATAAATTTCATTGGGCACCTAATACAGAAAGATTCACCGGCATGTGGTCAAAAAAGTGAAAGACTTTGACAATGGGTACCAAGACGTCAAATAATGTCTATTGCAAGGAGGTGAAAACTTAACTTCCCCTGTCAAATATTTTTCCTTTTCGGCCAGGACAGGAACAATCTCTGCATTTAAAAGGTTAAATAGGCTCATTTATTGCTTCTGCCCGCACAGTAGAATACACAGAGTCGTAGGATCCTAAAGCAGCGACGTCACATACAAACATCCACGACGACATCAATCAGATGACGCATCGATGTAAGGTCCTCGTACAAAACTACTGATCGCCACCGTGGACATGTTGGTTTGATCGAGCTCTCAGTACACTGACCGCAGTCGACGAGCTCGTGGAACACGTAGGCACTGATGGGCACGGGCTGGCGCAGCCACGCGTGCGCCATCAGCTGCGGCACCATGATGCGCGCCACCGACTCCTTGCACAGCACCCAGCACTTAGTGTACACTGACCGCAGTCGACGAGCTCGTGGAACACGTAGTCACTGATGGGCACGGGCTGGCGCAGCCACGCGTGCGCCATCAGCTGCGGCACCGTGATGCGCGCCACCGGCTCCTTGCAAAGCACCCAGCACTTAGTGTACACTGACCGCAGTCGACGAGCTCGTGGAACACGTAGTCACTGATGGGCACGGGCTGGCGCAGCCACGCGTGCGCCATCAGCTGCGGCACCGTGATGCGCGCCACCGGCTCCTTGCACAGCACCCAGCACTTAGTGTACACTGACCGCAGTCGACGAGCTCGTGGAACACGTAGTCACTGATGGGCACGGGCTGGCGCAGCCACGCGTGCGCCATCAGCTGCGGCACCGTGATGCGCGCCGCCGGCTCCTTGCACAGCACCCAGCACTTAGTGTACACTGACCGCAGTCGACGAGCTCGTGGAACACGTAGTCACTGATGGGCACGGGCTGGCGCAGCCACGCGTGCGCCATCAGCTGCGGCACCGTGATGCGCGCCACCGGCTCCTTGCAAAGCACCCAGCACTTAGTGTACACTGACCGCAGTCGACGAGCTCGTGGAACACGTAGTCACTGATGGGCACGGGCTGGCGCAGCCACGCGTGCGCCATCAGCTGCGGCACCGTGATGCGCGCCACCGGCTCCTTGCACAGCACCCAGCACTTAGTGTACACTGACCGCAGTCGACGAGCTCGTGGAACACGTAGTCACTGATGGGCACGGGCTGGCGCAGCCACGCGTGCGCCATCAGCTGCGGCACCGTGATGCGCGCCGCCGGATCCTTGCACAGCATCCATCGCAGCAGCTGCTCCAAGTCTGTGCGGGTCACAAGACGTGCGCTCAGAACTGTAAACTCTAGGGTACTAGGTGAAATTGTTGGTACAGGAGTAGGGTTATACTTCGGGCGGTTCATGTTAATGGACGGAGAGATTAAGATTTGTAGATCAGGAAGAACCGTACATGAAGACAGATAAGAGATTTTTAAAGAAAGAAAGAAAGAAAGAAAGAAAGTAAGAAAGAAAGAAAGAAAGAAAGAAAGAAAGAAAGAAAGAAAGAAAAATCATTTATTTGACACACGTCAGAGAATACATTGCATACATTGATATACCAACAACAATTTTTAGGTCAGCAAGAAACTGACATTTATCAAGTTGACGTTAAGAATCAGTATGATGGTTATTTTGGCATTGATTTCAGTTGTCTGTACGAGCTGCCACTAACCTTCGGAAACGCGTTGCGGCATCACCAGCGCCCCCTGGATGGTATCCTCGATGTCGGAGAACGGGTTAACATAGAACGTGAGCACGTAAAGTGTTATCCCCATCGACCACATCTCTAGCTCGGGGCCCGCATATCTGTGGGGAAACCAAACCGCTGTTCATTATATTCTGGCCGCTGAGAGAATGCGATCCTGACACATATATGTATATGTCCCTGTCTGTCCCGCGCTACTTTTCACTCTATCTCACTTGTGGGAAAAAATACATAGTCGTCAAACTACAACTTACATGCTACAAGATAAATTGTACTAAATAGCGTTTTAAAAAACCCATGAAGACTTTTCCCATGCGGGGCGAATTCTATGACATTATAGAAACTAACTGAGGTCGCGTTCCGTGACATCGCCGCCAGCGCCATAATCAATTACAGCGTCTACGATGCCATTGTTTTGTATCGCCGAAACTGACTCGGAACGGCTTCGTAGACGCTGTAATCGATTTTGGCGTGACTCGGAACAGGGGGTGAATGGATCACTCGTTGACAGCATTGATCCTCACGACATTAAAATCGGCCTTATACCGGATTCTTCTAAAGCTAGCTCCAAACATATCTCCGTTCCGTACCAGCGTCGCTGCAGTGACAGACCTTGAAGTACCACTGACGTAATACCGAACATGTCCAAATGCTGATACGAAACGGAGGTATGGAAAGGAAAAAAGAACATTTTTGGATCCAGCTTTGTGAGGTGGGAGGTGTGTGGTGGTGGGTGAATCCAAATTGCCACTAACTTGTTGCCAGCTAACACCTCCGGGCTGCAGTACTCCGTGGTGCCGTAGAAGGTGGAGAACAGAGCGTCCTTGCTCATGAAGGTGGCCGACCCGAAGTCGATGAGCTTCACCTGGAACCGGTTGTCGATGATCACGTTCTCGTCCTTGATGTCGCGGTGCAGGATGTTCAGTGAGTGGAGGTATTCCACTGCTTGGCCGATCTGGGGAGTAAGGTGATACAGTCAGTGGGGCTTCGAGGTGGTGACAGATAGCTTGGTGCTTTGCTTTAAGGCGAGGTACGAATAATTACAAACCAAGGTCAACGAAGATTGCGGAAGTGAGAAGCAAATATAACTCGGGAACAGGAATAAGTGGGATGGCAATTGTGCGCTCGCGCCTAATCTGAATCAACGTAAGCGCCAAAACGGAAAAAAAATCATAAAAAATAAGCTACTCCAGGGAATTACATTTCAATCTTCAAATCGCTAATAGCAACAATTCCCCGCATATTACAATTAATAGAAAGATCATATTTACTACTACTGCAGTAAAAAAGGAAAAAATATTGGAAAAAAGGGTTGACTTAGGATTTATTTTCTATCGAGAAAATTTTATCCAAACACGTTTTCCTTCATGAAAACCCTAGATTATAACAGTCAAATTACATATACCAGAAATTGATTACGATTTGCCTATAGTCCATGCCTCCCTAGGTGGCGTATCTCAATAACAAACCATAAAATCTGACATTTGTAGTGAAGAGAATAAGTGAATGAACTGCCGAGATCTGATAGAAGTGAATGTTGAATGAACGAAATTTATTCGGTTCGGTTGCCGAATCGGCGGCCGGCGCCGGCTGCGGAGGCACGTCCTTTTAATTACCGATATGAAAATACTATGAGTGAGTTTACAATTGATTTTATTGATTTCACAAACAATTTTATAATAATTATTCGAGATAATGTTTAAAAAGCTATCTAAATTGAATTTCTATTATTTCTATACAAATACGTAAATACCTACACAATATGTGTGCTCTTCCTTGATGTACGTTAGGCAACATAATTCATTATGGCAACACTGTTTTCGGACTTGTCAACTGTCAAACAGTGTTCTCGGGTCCGAATAATGCCATCATCGATTACTTCTGCGCAAGGCGCTGCCGTTCCGAGTCCTTTAGCTATATAAAACGATGGTCTCGTAAACGCTGTCGTAAATTTTGGCGTTTGTAGATGTAGACTCATACATAACCGAACGCACCTGCTGTCAACACTTGTCAAATTTCGTTCAATTTCGTTCCATCATTCACATTTCCCCATCACTAAAACGGAATGTCAAACCAATTGTGTATTTTTTCTCGTAATTAGAATTTTGGGAAATAATGTTATTTCTAAGCCGAATTTTGTCAAGTTTTTAGTGAAATTTAGTGTATTTATGTTTAAAGTAGTCTCTGTGAGTGATTGTGAAAACCGTCATCAAGTGATTCTTGTGAAATATCGAGTTTTGTGATCATGTGATCTTTGTTTACCTCATACGCGACTTAAGGATGAATAGAGTATAGTATTTCCTGGAATACACATGAAAAAAGCACCCCTAATTTATTCATGAGGCGCCTTAAAGATAAGATCGATTCTTTTATAACAGTATACTAAAGACCTTACAGCACAGCCAGAGATGATTACGCATTCTTCACATTCACCGTCTGGTAACAAGTCCCTACTCCCTATCCATTTAGTTCTTTCTTCCTATTTTAGGATCCTTATTACCACGAGTGGTAGGTGCGGGAACAGTTAGGGGACAGCTCTTTTTCTTTTCTGTCTAGTGATTATTTCGGAGACCGGCCTCTGGGTGGCCGGGCTCCCATGGCCCGTGATTATTATTATTATTATTTATTATCACAGGTATTATTTGTGCCATAACAGCGAACCAAATCGACACAAACATTATTTTAAATCACATTACAATAAATTAATAGTACAAATACATTCATCAGATCAGCAAATTAATTATAAATAGATACCATAATAATAAGAGTGCTCCGTGGTCTAGTGGGTTTCACCTTGCTTCTCACGCAAGAGATGCAGGTTCGAATGCCGGTGCTGACCATGTACCAATGAGATGATTAATTTGTCTTAAGTACATTATCGGACGCTCCGTGTTTCGGATGGCACGTTAAACTGTAGGTCCCGGCTACTATCACTACTTCGTAGTATGTAGTAGTCGTAAAAACCCCTTCACCAACCCGCACTGAGCCAGCGTGGTGGAGTATGGCTCAATCTTACTCGGATCCGAGTAAAGGCCTGTGCCCCTCGGTGGGGACATTAATGGGCTACATTTACTTTTTTTTTTTACCATAATAATTAAATTACGATTTCAAATTACGAATAATTCTAATAAAGAGAGGACAGTTACATACACAGCACAGTTAAGCATCATTCTCGCAGTACCGGCCACACTCTCGCACAATATCCCTCCATGCATCACCAATCAGATCATTCAGTGGTGCGGCCACCAAAAGAGAAATCACAGGACGGGCCGTATCAGCGCAGGCGTGGCGCGATCCGGCCTGGCCTGTACCTGTGACCCCATCATCAACAGGGGGTCACCACGACAGACCCACCTGCCGGAATATGTAGCTCAGCAGCAACTCATCAAGCCGCGGCCGGCGCTCGATGAACTCGAACAGGTCCATGCCTGCGCCGTGCCGCTCCATCACCATTTGGAAGTATTTCTCGTTCTCGAACACGTCCATGACGCTCACCTGGAGGGGGGGGGAGAGGGGGGGTTGTATTACATAACTTATCTGGCCCGGTTTTGGTGTCGCTATGGCACTCGAATGGCACTTCATACTGGCGACGTTGGTTCTAGTTATAGCTGCTATGCGGAAGATATGGTGGTTTCAAGACCTGAGTAGATGTCATGGTAAAGAAGAGGGATATACAAAACAGTGGGTCAATGATTGATAGATTGATTAATTAATTAATTGATTGATTGATGTCTCTAACCCCCAGATTCTGAAAGCCGAATTCAAAATAGCGGCATGTGACAGGCTGATTTCACTCACTCACTTGAGTATAACAAGCACGTCTAATTTCCTTTCGAAAACCGGGCTTCAGCACGATATAAGTACACTTACAATATTGGGATGTTTGAGCGTGAGCAGCAGACTGAGCTCCAACGGCACCCGTCTGCCGTCCGGGCCGTCCACCCAGAACTGCGCGCCGACCTTCTCCTTCAGGATGAACTTGGCGACGGCGAGCAGCCGGTCCGAGCGCCGGTACGCCAGCTTCACGCAGCCGTACGCGCCCTTGCCTGAAATACGGACATTGGTTCAGTTCAGTTCAGTTCAAAATTTTTATTGACCATAAAATCATACATATTACTTAGTCAACGTCAATATAATATTAATATTTTTGTATACTACCGCCCGTTCGGAAGTTGTGGGCTTAGGGATGGAGCAAAGAAGGGCAAGAAACCTCCCCCGTACCTCTTTTTAAAATATCAGAGCCTTAAAAATACAATGTTATGTATTTCTACTTAAGTCTAAGGAAATACACCGAGGAGAGACGTACTGACTCTATCCATCGCCCCTCTTTGGATTTCTGTGCGCTGAGATGGTAAAGACCATGCAGTTTTGTCATCTAAATATTCTTTTGCACTGTAATAAGACTTCTTCAATAGGCCGTTTTTGACATAGTTTTTGAACCTCCTTTCTGATAGGTCCGTTGCTTCATTAGGTATTTTATTATAAAAACTAACACATACTCCCATAAAAGAGTGAGCAACCTTACTGAGTCTGAACACGGGCATAGCAATCTTATTTCTATTTCTAGTGCTAATACTATGATTATGACCTAAAGTCTTAAATAAACCTATGTTTTTTCTGGTATAAATGATATTTTCATAAATGTATTGACAGGTAACAGTAAGTATATTGATATTTTTGAATTTGTCCCTTAGTGATTGCCTAGCATCTAGTCGATGAATCGTAACATCTTAATTCTTCACCAGAAAGGTGCGACGTTTCTACTTTTCCCCCCGCGCCCCAATGGGGAGAGGCGGGAAGAGGAAAGGCGGACGGCAGCAAAAAGAAGACCGGACCAGGACCGGGATGCACAGAAATAGCTGCGGGTTACATGGGTAGATCTACCCCGTTGGCCCCGTTTGCCTAATTATGATTTTTGACGTCATCACTGCACAAAACACTTTCTACAGTCAATATTTAGCCCTATACCTTTTCTGGATTTGTACACCGAAAGTAGCTGAAGAGATGAAGTATCAGCAGTACGTACCAATCTGTTTGAGCGTAACGTAGTGTCGGTTGTAGTCCCCGGCTATCTGCTCCTCCCCGCACTGACTCATCAGCGACATCGAGTGCGGTCTGCTGCTCGCTGACTTGTTGACACCCTGTGTGGGATAACAACATTGTTGACGTCAACAGCCGCGTACTGACTGAGTAGAGTCGCGAGGAAAGTACGATCGAGCCGTGCTTCACCATGCTGGCTCAGTGCGTATTGCAACAAAAGACCTATTTTCATGACAAATAAAAAACTTAATCAAAATCGTTCTCCCTGTGTTACCAGCGCGAGCGAGTTGTCGGCGGTGGAGGCGCGGCTGGAGGCGAGCGTGGTGTGCCGCGGCGCGCCCTCGTGCACGCCGAGCCACACGCAGCGCACGCGCCGCGCGCCCGCCGTCTGCATGCTCGACACCGTGTACAGCACGCCTGTGTACAGCACGAAACATATGAATTGAATAAGTATGCAAATTGAAATGTCAGTGACTCTTATTTACACTTGTCACTACTAGCTCATCCAATGGACGAAAAGACATAATTTTTTTGTTCTGTTGTTTTATAGGTTTTGAACTTAATCACGATGTGGGTAGGTTGAAAATCGCGGGCCGTGGACTTTGGACGGAAGAGCTGGCGTTCATTTTATCTGAACTCTGAACACTTTTTCGCGTTGTCAAATATTCCTGCTAGAGGCACTGGAAGAAAGCACTTGTCGTAGAGAGAAAAATTTTCGTGTTCTGTTTGCGACAGTCAATGAACAATACCGCTCGGAAGAACCAATCAGATGATGTAAATAACTGAGTAAAGTGATGTAAACTCACTGAGCTCCGTGCCGTCCCTGTGCAGTATGACGCCGCGGTAGGTGCCGTCCTTGTGCCGGCAGTCGCTGGTGCAGTCGCACACGCGGCGCCGCGCCTGCTGCGGCGTCGACGTCGTCACGTGCGCACGGAGCTGGCGCTTCGCAACGCACGGGGTTTCCGGGGTGTCGCCTGGAATGGTAGTGATAGCACACAACCGTACTAAAGGCCCCGTCAGGAGACCGTAGAAATTGTTGTCAAATTCAATGAACTCATAGTAACATACGTCTAATATGCAACTAACGAGCAATGTCACTTGGTCGGGTTATATTTTTACTATGGAGTTTGTTTACAAATATTATACGGTCTCCTGACGGGGCCTTACGTGTTTAAAATACCACGCTTGGTTAAAATACCAGTGGAATATCTACGGGTGGTCACCGAGGAGGAAGGGAAAATAGCACATAATGGAAACGTACAAACTACGTGACCCGTTCAGGCTGAGGGGGGGTCTTTAAAATACCACACTTAGTAAAAATAACAGACTTGGCATAACTACGGGTGGTCACCGAGGGGAGAGGGGAAAAATTTTGCGAAAAATTGGTCATAGTATGGGGTTCTCTAACTGGGTTAGCTCATGAGGTGTTGGATGGAGTTCATTACATACAACGCTGACCCTGTCAAATGTGACAAAAACGAGAAGAATATACTCGTCCCTGCTCTGCTCCTACGCTCGATCCTACTCAGTCTGGAGAAGGGACTAGGGAGACTAGGTGGGGAGGGGTGCTGCGATGAAACGATGGAGCGGCAGCGCAGTTGTTCAAAGACTGACTTCCTACTAGTGACATGTAGTAGGCTACACCCACGCTGCGACATCGAAGATAGCTGCGTAGACGCAGCGCTCCTGTGGCATATACTGCGTTGAAATAATTGCGTTCCGACGAAGCAGCGCAGCCGCAACGCCCGTGTAGCACCTTTCTAGATAACACTGATCATGAGCAGTAGTTTTACCTTCATAATACTTCCTGGGCGGTACAGATTCCGTTTGCGTCTCCAGATCCACATCGTTGCTCAAACTGTCCAAGCTCTCATTGCCATTTTGTCTCGGCAGGTCTTCGAACACGCACCCTGGAGGCGGCATCTCGTTTATAGGCGTCAGGAAGTCTGCACTCGTTTCGTTGGAATCACAGAAGTCCAGGGAAAGACTGCTTCTGTCCGTGCTATTTGGGTGGTTCACTTTTAGGGACTTGTATTTGCTGCTATCAAGGGACAGCCTTTGTGATGGGTCGTTGATTCTGACTCGTGGTGTTGTGCCTGTTGGTGTGACCTCTTGGGAGTGTTGTGAGGTGTAGTAAATAGACTCTGGGTTTTCGCACTTTGGAGTTCCTTTGACTGGGTTGCTGGTTTGTTCCGATCTGAGTATGTTTTCGGATCGTGATTTGGAAATGCTGCTGTGGAGGTAGTTTTCGTCGTCGATGGATATCCCCGACATGCCTGATGTGACGTCTGGTAACGCAGAAGTGTCATTCCTCTGCTCAGTGGTGCTGATGCTAGAAAAATAAAATAATGAAGCTGTAATCATCACCAACGAAATATGAAACAAATATGTTATTGGGCGCGACATTCAACAAAAATATTTTATTGGAGCAAGTGGACGTTTTTAGTCTCTGCCTACCTTCCGGGAAGCGTATATAGAAATGCTACTTCAATACCTCTCCGCCAGCTAAGACGAACTGAGTTAGCATTTTCTAAAGATAAACACGCGTAAATGCTGCTCCAATAGGTGATTTACTGTAGTTGGATTTCTAGGTCAATACGCATTTAGATGTGCTACAAAATCATATTCGTCAAGCTCGCGTGACGTATTGGCGTAGGATTTCTATCCAGTCCTTGAATCACGAAATCGTCTTAGAAAAGCTAACGCGATAACGGAAAAAGGCATGAGCATATGTACATATGTATGTTCACCTGGAGACCATATCCTGCGTGGGCGTGGGCGTGTGCGTGAGCTGCGATTTGTCCAGACAGAGTGCGCTGGCGTCGCGCGCGGCGGACGACTGCTGCACGTTCAGCGACAGGCACGCCGACTTCTGACTGCCGTTGAACTCGCCGCACGAATCCTCGTCCGTGTCCGAGGCTGGGTAAGTAACCATTGGTACTAGTACTCTAGCTTCTCATCAATGAGTACTTTATGGTGCTCCTAAACGGGCCATATTTTCACTGCAATATGTGGCCGGCAACTATTGGTGTCTTTCTCTAGCATGTGAGTAAGTGAGAGACACCAATAACTGCCGGCTACATATTGCAGTAAGACCTGGCCCGTTTAGGAGCACCATTGTGACAATTATTTTTCAATTGTTATCTGCCTGTTTACACTGACGAAGGGCTAGCCTATTTCATACTGGGCAAAGGCGTCTTTCCTATGCGCTAAGCTTCACTCTGGGTACTAAAATTGACGAAGCGAGGTTGTTATCATCCTAGAAAACGTTGGAATGACTCGCTATAAGCTCTCCTTTGCGTATAATATTTCTTGTAAAAGTATTTTTTAAGTTTCTGTGCAATAAAGAATATGAATGTTTGCTGGAAGAAATCTCTTAATAGAGATAAGCTTGCCTTTGTCATGTGTTGTCCACTTTCAATTGTAAAATGTGTTATTTTGTGCAATAAAGTATGAATATGAATGACGACCTGAGGGACCGCAACAAGAACTGATGGGAATCAGCCCAGGAGCGACATGTGTAGAAGTTATCATAACTACGTTAAAACAAGGTTCTGTGCTTCATCTGTCTGTTCGAGGTTATTTCAGGAACTAGCAAATATTGGATTCTTTTGAGCGTTACATAAGGTGTGCCGGTCGACTATTTTATATAAGTTATCGACCGTCACAGATAAAGTATTTCTATTTTAACCATTCTATTTTAACCACGTAAGTTTGTACTGATTTATATATAAGCTAGTATTTCTAACAATAAAGTAGTTTAGTATCTGCGCACATCTTAAGCCTTTTACTCTACTCCCGAAGGAGTCGATCATCGTATAATTGCCCTTGGCAAATAAGGTCTCGTGCTGGCAGGAACCATGACTGATTTCTGGATTTGGTCATAAGAGTTTTAAGATTGATAGTCGACAGTTTACCCACCGGAGTCCCGCTTATTGTGCACGGGCGAGAGCGTCATGTCTCCCCTCTCGGCCGGCTTCACCAGGTCGGCCTCCCGACAGAAGTCCCGCACCAGGCGCTCCACCGGGTGCCCCACAATGTCACCGTGGGGCTTGCCGAACGTCAGCATTGCGAAGTGGTGGTTGCAGGCCGTGATGATGCCCGACTCGTCGACTACTAGGAGCCCGCTTACGTTTAGTGTTACCTGGGGAGTGATTGTTTATTCAACTTAAGACAAATTGAGGGACTGAGGATTTGACAACCGCTCTATAGCTTTGCTGGTTCAGCCAGATTGTATCGCTAGCTGTGCAGCGCGGTAACGCAGCCAGTGTATCGCTAGCTATGCAGCGCGGTAACGCTAGCTGTGCAGCGCGGTAACGCAGCCAGTGTAAATAAAACTTTTGGGTTTGGGGATTCTTTTGCCGATTTCTGTGTGTGAATTATTTAATTTTTAATGTCTATTTATGCTACAATTAACAGTGAAAGGTTTAATTAATACATAAGTTGACTCTTTGCACGAAAAGGCGTAACTTGACTCTGAATCTTTCGTAAAGGTTAAATTAGAACGTCTACTCTACAACCAAAACTGCGACACGTGATAATAACTTATTCTTATTTATGCACTCAATTTTAAGAGTATAAAGCATGTTCGTTCTTTTCTTTTCGTTCGGTTCTTTGGTGGTAGTCTTATGATAGTATTAATTTAGGTACTACCTTATCAGCTAATCAAAATACTCTGCAAACCGTGTCTTACCCTGATATTCATTTCTAGGACGGGTTTATCTTTGTGCGCTTTCACTGTAGACCAGGATTCCGTGCCATCGTGTTTGGAGATCCATAGGCATAGTGGAAAACATCCGCCATCCAGTGTTCGTCCTGAAACGAAGACAGAATCACAACTACTAAAGAGCAGAGGAGTTTGTGATTGAAACAAATCATATGCGACTAGCAAAATGAACAGATTGCTACTTAAATAGAGTGCCGCTCAAATTTCATACTTGCGCTACCTTTTTGCGAAAGATAGCCTTGATTTGCTGTATCACTATTTAACTTCTGCTGTTGATTTTTAATTGGCCTTTAAAGTTCGACATGTCGTTTTGAATGCGCGGGTCTCAGCTTGATAGATAGATTTGTATCTGTTCCGAACCCTCCATAATTTGACGTCTCACCAGTTAACTTCTGCTTGGCCAGATTCTTGGGTATGTTCTGTTTGTCTGGGGCCGGGAGCTGAACCGACGGTATGAGCGAAGAGATCGGCAGCCCCACGAGCTTGGCCCCACACTCGGCTTGGAACAGTAGGGCCGCGTCCTCGCTGTCGCAGGATAGCACCAGCCCAGTGTCTGGGTCTACTGTGAACTAAGAGTAAAAGCAATTGTAAGATACAGTAAGTAGGCAATTGTGCCTCTTTCATCTCACATGGAAAAAGGCGTAACGTTATGTATATATTAGTATTCCTCAGAAAATAAGTCCGAAAACTTTGAAGGATATTGAATGATTTTGGTAACACCAACTAGACCATTATAAATCGGGCTTTATATCCTACTTTTTATCTACTTTTGTTTGATGAATATCCCGCAAAATGGAATATTTAATCACTGGCTGAGAGTCATCACAGTTGTGTCTCTGTGGAAAAGGCTTGACGCTATATTATGTCATGAATATCCAGTGTGGGTCGATGTAGATTAAGCATGATGACGATGATAAAAGTTGTATGCTTAGATATGTACTTACAACAACGTTCTTGCAGGTGACCGGCTCAGCCACCACCAGGCAGGGTCCGTCGTTGTCCAGCTGCCTGATCCAGAGCGAGACTTGCACCGTATTACCGTATTTAGATATCAGCTCTACCACCTGGAAAAGGAGGCGATTATTAATCTCAGAGCTCTTCTGCCCCCTTATTCGCTAACTCAGTGATGATCACTCAATGATGATCGGCTAATTTAGCCGACTTCATAATTCTTTATTGCACGGAAAACAATGTGATAAATAGTCTTATAAAACAAAAGCAAATAGGCAATGGCGAGCTTATTTCTAAAAAGAGATTTCTTCCAGCAAACCTAGGCAAGATTTATTTATTTATTCGTATGGCATAGCCGTCGAGTCGCTCATACAGTGGTGGTCACATAAATAAAGACACCCCCTCATTGACCACAAAAAACTTAGTTATGGTAGTACCATTAGCGGAAATCGGTAATTTAATCTTGTTTATTTGTTATCAAACAATACACGACATTGTATTCCATAAATGTGGGACAAAAAATTGTTATGTTCATTAGTAGTTTAGACACTGTTCACTGTGGGAACGTAAGACAAACTTTTTTAACAAACTTGCAGCTGGCCAGCTAATTAAAGACAATAAAATTTGTGTTCTATATTTGAAAAAATAAAATAAAACGACATTCTGTTTTTCTTTGTTTTGTCGCGTATTTTCCTAAATCGTTCCTAAATAGTCGATATTGCCTAAAACCCCTAACATTAAAATTAATACGTTTAAAACCAATAAATATGGAAAAAAACAAAAGTTGTGATTCGTCCACTAGGAAGATTATTTTGAACTTTCATAGGAGAGGTTGGTCATACAGAAACATAGCAAACCACTTGAACTGTTCTAAGGACATGGTTATGAATGCTGTACAACATTTCAAGAAGTTCAACACAACCGAAAACGTACCTAGAAAACCGAGACCAAGAAAAACTACTCGGCGGGAAGACTCTAAGATGGTATTGTTGGCAAAAAAAGATCCGTTCAAGGGATCAGAACTGATACGTTCGGAGATGTTTGGTGCAGGAAGGTCGAAGGGTGTGTCTGCAAGAACAATTAGACGGAGACTATGTGAGGCAAACTTGCACGGAAGAGTGTCTCGGAAGGTGCCACTTTTGAAAAAGCAAAATGTTAAGGCAAGATTAGCGTTTGCAAAAAAATATGAACACTGGACAGAACGAGAGTGGAAATATGTGTTTTTTTCTGATGAAACAAAAATAAATATGATCAATTCTGACGGAAAACAATATGTTAGACGCCCTCCGAACAAAGAAATGGATCCAAAGTATACCAAGAAAGTAGTCAAACATGGGGGTGGAAATATCAAAGTGTGGGGCTGTTTTTCAGCAGTTGGTGTTGGACCTGTAAGGAAAATAGAAGGCAACATGGATAAGTTCCAGTACAAGAATATATTAGAACAAGCCATGTTGCCCTATGCTGAGCAATATTTACCGGTCATTTGGACTTTCCAACAGGATAATGATCCGAAACACACTGCAAACGTAGTAAAAGACTTCTTAAGGAACCAGTCTGTGACGGTTTTGGATTGGCCCCCGTACAGTCCGGATTTAAATCCAATAGAAAATTTGTGGTACCAGGTGAAGAAGACAGTGGCGACAAAGCGGACATCAAACGTGGATCAACTTTACACAGCTTTTACAGAAGCATGGGAGCGAATTCCGGTAGAAACTTGTACAAAATTGATCGCTTCCATGCCCAGAAGATGTCATGCTGTCATTTCTGCCAAAGGACATGCGACAAAATATTGATACCTACCGGAATGTTTCGTAAATGTGTTAGGAATTTTGCTGAATAAAGATAATTTTATAATAATGAACTTTTTTATTTTATTTCCTCCAAGCAAATGTAGTGTCTTTAATTATATGGCCATATCTTTGTAAGTTATTTCAGCTTGCAATTAGGATAAACCGAATAAAGATAAGGAATAGACAAGTTTTGTTGCTGCTATTTCGTTTTAACATTACACGATACATACACAAACATTTTTAAGTTGTGTATAAAGTTCCATTAATAGTCTGATAAAAAATATAAAGAGGAATAGCTAAGGTAATTTAATACGCTTTCAGTGTCTGTAATTATATGACCACCACTGTATATTGAGCGACTTGGAATTTATTAATACCGTGAGGTCTTAAGGACAGGTACGGCAGCCAAGATAGCCAAGGTAGGCAAGATAGGACAGATTGAGAGAATAGTCCAAGAGCACAATAAATAAAATGAAGTTAGATGAAACTACTTAAATCTACTATATTATATCTACACAATAAAAATGCTACATAAACCGACCAACTTATTTTGATATCCTTTGGTTACACGTTAATTGAACGACACCAATAGCTTCTTAATTACGGATCGTCACTTAGTTAGCCGAGGTCTCTACTGGAAGACTCACATCCTGGCCAAAAAGGAAGAACTAAGATTGAGATACAGGGACCTCCAGTGGCTCCTCAGTGGACCATCCAAACTCTCCCTCGAGAACAAATTGCTCATATACAAAACCATTCTCAAGCCTATCTGGTTGTATGCCATAGAACTCTGGGGTTCTGCCAGCAGCTCAAACGTTGAGATCCTACAACGGTTCCAGAACAGGGTCCTCCGTAACATTGTGACCGCACCCTGGTTTACGAGAAACACTGAAATTCACGAGTACCTGGAGATGCCTACCGTGAAGCAGGAGATTGAGAACAGGCTGAAACACTACAAGCAACGCCTCCAACAGCACTCGAACCCACTAGCACAAGACCTGCTCAACATGAAGGGAGAGGTGGTGCGGTTGAAACGACCTAACACGCTGATGCTCACACATCTGTCGTCGTAAAGCCCTGAACGAGGCTGCATCAATGGATGGGGCCTCCACACGCCACGCAAGACATACAATCTGATAAAGGCTACAAAGAGCTGCTTGCAGATGGAAAACAAAATGGATAAAAAGAAAAAATTGTTAGGGTCATTTCAGCATTATTCTCAAAAACAAAACAACTGTGGTCTAATATTGCTAGCAGAGAGATGGAATGGAATCTACAATTTTTTTTAATTGACGATAGAGTTGCGGTCGGGCCATTGACTCAGCAGTCAGGAATATAAAGTTCGATTTCCAGGTGACCAGCAGAAAGAAGCTTGGTTGAATGTAACTTGTTATGGCTGATTATGGTTCCCAAAGCCACAGAAGTAGGAAGATGTGGGAAGAGTAAAGCCGGTAGAGGAATATTCGGTCAAGTGCGAGTCAAACTCTCACACGAAAACCATCGTACAAGAAAAAATACAATATTTTTTTAATATTTCGTGAAGTGCATTATTTGTTGCGACAGGAACAAATATTGTGTGAAAAAAAAACACTATTAACGTTCTTGCGATGAAGCCAGCTTGCCCGACGTGTAGCCGACCACCGAGCACAACGCGGAAGAAGGAAGAGGGAAGAAGGAAGAGGGAAGAAGGTAGAAGGACTAAGGAAGAAATAAGAAGGAAAAAGGAATAAGCTAAGCTCGCCTTGCACACGATTTTTCTATAAGATATCTGTTTATCATCATGTGAGTACAATAAAGAAATTACGAAATTACGAAGAAGGAAGCCCACCTTCCCGCTGAGCAGCACGAGCGTGCCGTCCTCATGCTCGTCGCAGTCCTCGTGCAGCGTGAAGGTCTTGCAGCCGCGCCGCCGCAGCAGCTCCGAGAAGCGCAGCCCCACCAGCTCGCCCGAAGAGTAGCCGAGCAGGGAACACGCCGCGTTGTTCACTATTAGGACCTGAGGGACATCAAAAGGGGGGTTTATAGCAAATGTAGCCCATTCATATCCTCCTATCGAGGGGAACAGACCTTTAGCCGGACACAAGTAAGATTGAGCCATACCATGCTGGCACATTATGGGTTGGTGAAGGGGTTTTATTTAGGACTTCTACATACTACCGAGTAGAGGTCGTTAAAACACAGAGCGTCCATTAATGTACTACAGACAATTTAATTATCTCATTGGTACATGGTTAGCACCGGGATTTGAACCTGCATCTCCTGCGTGAGAAACAAGCGTGATACCGACTAGAGTCTAGTCTAGTGACTAGACCACGGAGCTCTTCTCTTATTGCGGTGAATAAATAAATATATATTTCAGGGATTATTCCCCCAAAGAACTTGTATTACTGATACTAGGTACTAACTTTAGAAGTAGTTGGTTCGATGGTAAACACAGCCTTGGTAGCGTTGACGCTCTGCTGCCATCCGGCCTGTGATTGTGCTGGTGAACCGGCCACATCATTCGCTGCTAGTGATGTGTTGAAGCGCAGGCCATTTGGACCATCCACTGTGGATTATGTATTTTCGTCAGCAAAAGTTAATGAACAGCCTGTCTACCTATCTCTGTATTTGTATCTAACCAGCCTCCTGCACCTACTGTTCAGGAAAATCCTGCTCTTCATTCTCTCTTAATAATGAAGTACTTGCATTGCAAAATATTAATGTTTGGTCAGATGGTTTAGACCATGTTTTTGTAATTGTATTATTAGATTTTGTCTCTCGATTTACATGAAAAATGTAAATGGCATTTTTGTTAGAATATATTTTTTTGTTGATGGAGTTGCTCATTTATACTGGAATGTTTTTTTTTTGTGTTGTACCCTTTCGTCAACGCTTCTATAGGTTTCCATACTAAAATTATTCAACCGGTGTGCTCATGAGAGTAAGCTGTTAAACAAAACATTTTTTATTTCAATAAGTATAACATACAATTTCATATTTCATACCTCTAACTTGATCAATGACTGGCTTCACTTTACTCGGAGTCTCAAGCTCCATCTTGATTGGCTGAACTCTCCTATTCAGGCATGGAAGGCTTTGGTTGCATTCAAATGAGCAGGTCCTCGGTACATGGTGCAGTCGAGTGGGATGTGCTTTAACAGTTCTGCAAATAAGAGTTACTACTTTTAATGTGCCCCTGCCAACCTTTATGGGAAAAGACATACATACACTATGTTGTTCCTTTTACTTTGGGAATTAATGTGATCTGACTGGCTTAGGTCTGATAATATGCAAAGGGTGTTAGTGAGGTTGGTTTAGACCTTGGCTTTGGCTCAGACTTCAATGGTATTTTTGACCTATAGTAAGATAATTATCTGTTACAAATCAGTAGGTAGGTACTATAATTTCATAATAATGTGAACAAAGCTAAATGCTTTAGAGGCTGACACTGCTGCACAGATAATAATGGTTTGGTGAATGAATACATGGTCTTAGGAATAGGTTGGTAACCATGGTTACTTGGAAATAGAAGTTAAGGCAAGCTGTCTTCTTCTCATGCATCCTGCATATGTATGTACCTACCCACTACTACGAAAAAGTGGACTATTAGCAGCAGGAGTTTCTTACATTTTTGTTAAGAACATAAAAAAAATACCTGCATTTGTAGTCACCAGCTGGTGATGCTTCTGGTGTAAACAGACCTTGTTTATCATGGCTAATCCCCGCGAAACCTAGCTTTGCTCCCTGGAATGTAATATGACAATGTAGAAGAATGTAAGCAAGAAGGATTTATAACAAGTGAAGTACTGGTACACTTACAGGTCTTGGTGTCAGATTGAGGTGTTCAGGAGAGTAAGCATCCACGAATTTTCCTAATCCTAACTTCACAGGAGTTGTCGTGGATGTATCAGCAGCGGAGGACCTGAATTTTAAAAATAACCAACGTCAACCATCAGCCAACACAAAACTATAAAACAAACAGCAAATGTTGATCATCAATGTGTGCGAGAATGTCAAGATCAGCTTGCTTTATGATTTATTTACATCCTTCAACTTTATTTTGGGAAAGAAAATCAATACTTTCTAGCGCGCAAGTTCAAACTGAAGTCTATGCCAGAAAAGTAACTTTGTGCCACTCAATTTTACCTGCTGAAATTGAGCAGACCTCCCGGATCCATTTCAATGGCAAAATTATATGCAAAATTCAGGAAGACGAAGAGAATAGCATAAAATAGAATGTCTTTTTCCCTTTTCTTTCCGTTGCTCGATGGTGTTTTGTTTTGATTGTTTGTTTTTTTTTTAAAATGAATGAAATAGATACTTGGGCTACGTTCGAGAACTAGGGTAAAAATTCACTCGGAAAATGAAAAGAGATGGACATAATGTCAGAAAGAGATGAAATACGGTTCTCGCTCGAACGCTAGCGGAGAATTCGAGTTTCCGAACGTTGTCAATGTCAAACCAAATAAGCTCTTAAACTGACATATAAAATAAAAGCAGAACAAACATAACTTCTTTGTTGTTCGGAAAGTATTGCTCAAATTTTCCATTTCATGACTTCCTTTTGAAATGAAAGCTTTTATTTAATGCCCTAAAAAGAAGAAAATAAAATTTCAATTCAATCAAATGCGTCATTATATTACATTACACAATTTATACGATATAAAAGCTTGTTGCGAGATTTACTTGTGTAGACTTAATTAGGTGGGTAGACACCTATTTGCACAGACTTGGAGATAAATCCCCACACATACCCAATAAATACAGAGCAAGTTAAATAAAAGCTTTTAAAAATTAAGAAGTGGTGTCGTTAAATTATCGTCTAACCAAGGATATCAAAATAAGTCGGTTAACCCCTTCGCTTGATGGTCAGAGGCTCTGACTCAGAGCCCAACCATAGCGCCTATAAGATCACCTGCCAGAGCGCAACCGTAGTGCCGATAAAAAATCGAGGTGTCATGGCGGCGAACGAAAATACTCGACGATGTTTACTAAATGAGGGATTACTTGAATACTGATGAGAATGAGAATGAGAAGTAAAATAAAATCAGTTCTTTATTGATGCCTCTGTTTTATTTTGTTATCCTTTATCACATGTATTTTGGTCTCACATATTTATAGGCCGACAAAGTACAGTTAGTAAGAAAAAAACACTTACCTTGACAGATTTGATTGATTTTACGTAATACTGAGGTTAGATAGAAACCAAAACTATGGCCTTTATTATCCTAGATATATTCCTCATCAGTCTATATAGTCTTTTCTTAGGCCTCCTATAGAATATTACTTACAAAAACGCAGTGAAAGTGTTTGCACTCAACAAGCGTCGCAAGATGGCTCCGGAAATAAATGTTTTTTTCTTCAACTTTTTTCTAGTAACCAATGTAACCAATCAAGTATCATACACCACAGAGTAGAGATTTTTATCCTCCATTTCTGGTGTGTAGTATCAACTTACAAACAAAAGATATTTGAACATAGTCAATATTCCAGAAGTGAAGCGTGGTTGTATGGAAAGTCTGCTTACGGAAGTCAGAGGGGGTGACTATAAATATCATTTGGTCGTATGGAGAGTCTGCTTGTGGAAGGCAGAGGGTTAATATTAGCCGATAATTGAACGACACCAATAAATTCTTAATTTTTACGCATCATCATGGAGTGATCATCCATCACTGAGTTAGCGAATAAGCCCGCTGAGCCATCCGAAAACACTGTTTGACAGATGTCAGGTAACAGTTCGTTTACCCTCGGTTTCACTCGGGTTGTTTGCGAAAACCGTATAGTATAGAGATGGCACATCGTCAGAAAAAAAAGAAAAGAAAGAGATGACATAATACGAATCATTTTTGTGTAAGCGAGAAACAATAACGATCACCTGTCCCTTACCCGCGTATGCGTTTTTGTTGTTGGCCACAGAATTGTCAAATGCTTGTTTGCTCTTGTTTTGACAGATGAGTGGCAGAAAATCTCTGATTTTGAACCTTATGCTTATTGAGAACCAACTCTATCTCCATCTCAAAGGTGTACGCATGCACTCCGTCTATTCCTTTCTCTGTCTACGGCGAAAACGCTCTGGGGTAATATTTTCATCACTCGGAGTGATTATTACCCGTTGTCGAACGCACCCTTGAAAGAAACGGGACGTCAAATTGAATGAAGGTAATCAATAAAGCGGAAGCGGAAGCTCTTTTTTGCATACTGTGTTTTTTTTCTTCAATTTTACGGCTTAGGATCATCTTCATCTTCAAACTCGCTCTGCACATCTTGACGCTCCCGTCCGTCGTCATACTCCAGGTGCATGCACGAGAACGTCGACTCGTTCCGCAGGCACCACGACACCCACGGACACGCGGCCCGCAACGGTCACAGACTCAGGTCGGCTCCACACACCCTGGCCAAGTCATCGAAGGTGACTCATGTCATGGGTCCGAAAGTATACCTACAATCGCCTACCGGAACCTATTAAATCTACGCCTAATTCAGCATGTTTCTAAAAGCGACTGAAACACTGGCTTGTTGAGCAAACCTTCTACTCATTATTTCACATTTAATTTATTTTAATTTGAATTTTTTGCAATTTTAATTTGAAACAATGTTTTAATTTTAATTATCAATTTGTGTAAATAATGATGACATTTCTAGACAGAGTGTTTTAATAATTTTATGATAATTTTCAATTTACAAATCTGACATGTTTATCACTTACAAATAAATATGTTTCTGTTTCAATGTTTCAATAACTAAAGCATGTTCATTGTTCATCTTTGGGCCCATTGTGCCTCAGAATAATAACTAAAGCACATTGTGCCTCTGACACCCCGTATGGGAAAAGGCATGACGCTTTTTGTTTGGTTGTTTGGAGGTTGTTTGGTTTGCTATGCGTCTCTGAACTGACCTGTCTGTGAATAAAATTGTATCAAAAAGAGGCGGATGAAAAAGTCTTGAGCTGTTTAAATTTTGCGGCGGGCAACAATACCAACACGACAACCACCTATCACCATGATGGGTGATTGAACACCACGTAGTGTCTTGCTCAGTCGACAGATGGCGTTTACCACGCTATAATAGCTTGAATATTTTTATGAAAGGGCTCTATTTACCAAGACTACTATTAACCATATTTTTTCAAAATAATGTGCTAAATGAAAATAATGTCTATTACAAAAATTATTTTCCAGAAATAAATATATTTTTTTGGATTTGATTCCAAGCCTTATATGTGTTATTATGATGTCAGAATTCGCCGTGTCTCTCGACTGGGTGCGTGGCGTCGCCTGTAATCCGGCTACTCGGAAGTCGGAATCGGAGGATGGTTTGAGGTCGGGAGTTCTGGTACTGAGTGGCCCATGTTGACTGGACGTCCACACTAAGCCTGGTATCTAATATGGTCTCCCCGGAGGAGTCTGGGGAGTGCAGGTTTACTAAGGAGGGGCGAACCGGGCCAGGGGGGAAACCCAGCAGCCAAAAGTCCCCGTATCGGGCAGTAGTGGGATAGCGGCCAGGAGTGGGTGCTCAGTAACAGCTTGACCAACACAATCAGACCCGTTTCTTTTGCAATTTTTCACTTTAGATGCCTTTATTTTAGATCACGTGTTTTTTTGCACGAAAACGCGCTTTGCTATTACGTTGTCTGCAGGAGCATGCAGTTTCGGATTTCCTTGTTTTCTACAATAGGCTTGCAAACTGCTAGTCAAAATAGATACTTTTTAGGAACTGTGCAAACTGTACTTTTGTTCCTGAGTTCTATGAAAAAGCACTACGTGACGTCATGTGGTGTGGAGCATCAAATGCTGTCTGTTTTGCATAAAGTTCTTTAAAATACTACTGCTGGAAATAATAATTCAATTCTGAGATGGTCAAGCCATTTTGTAGATAATGCTTCAACTTCAGACTTGTTCCTAGATTTATTTGATTACCTTGGACACAACCCAATTATAGATAAAGAACACTTTTTCAGGTTTTAATCGTCTTGGTATTGGTATTTTTGATTTAAGGACCATAGGACGTAAACGCTAACGAATGATCAGACGACTCTAAAGTTCATCATCCATCTTCTCGAAACGAAAGTGCACTGCAACTGTCGATACTCGGAGGTATTGATTTAATAATCTCAAATACTAGATAAGTACATTACTTATGTTCCAAGAAAGCTACGTAAATAAGTACCTACTTGATATTAATTACTTCGTTCCGGTTGCAGTCTGTACTTTCAAAACTCAAGGTTTTGCGAGCGAGAACTCAACGCGCGGTGCACATAATTCTGCAGTTTGCGCTAATCAGAAATCGCTACCTTTGTCCTTCAGTAGGTACTTGATTCATATCTCATCTGCGTCGATTAACTAGCTCCATTTGACGTAGGGGATAACCATAGAAGTAAATAAACCATAAGACGAACATCTTTAGTCTGCTTAACCCTGTCCCGGGAAAACGGCATGAGAATATGCATACATAATGTAAGTATAATGTAATGTAGTGTGTGTGTATGTTCGAACGTGATACTTTGACTCGGTCAGCGAAGGGAATATTTAACCTTTACTTTGACATTACATTCACAAGTGCAGTAAACTAGGTTTAGTCTGTATGCACAAAGTTTGACAGCCACTCCAACTCATGCTATCAGTCTCTCTCTCGGGAAATATTATCTCGTATTCTCGTACATTCTGTCCACGCTTAGCCGAAAATGGACAATGATCTTTAAGCGGTAGGTACTTTATTGGAGAAACAGTATGTGTTTTCAAAAGGACGTTTGAATGGGATCGGGTATGTTGTATGTGTGATTAATGGGCATGTTTTATCATGGCAGGTAAAGAAAAAACACCTTCTGACCTTTAATGCAATCACTATAATGCTGAAAACAATGTATTCTCATAAAATAATCAAATACTCTACACTACATATTACATATTTTTGTTACACAACATAAACATATGCTTTATTAGAGACAGTCGTTAACTAAACCTACGCAAATAGAAGAGCGTCTACCCGACTATTTTCATAAACATCATAATGAAGACACGAATCAAGTATTGTTTGATTAATCATCGATTGTAAATCGAGTCGATAGTATAGTAATAACTTTGTACAGGGTGTGAAAGAGCCCATTCGTTTGATTGAACGGCGGAGCCCAGAATTACTTAGTAATAGTTTCATAGAGTCATTGTGGGTGTTTTCTGTGGCAGATTTCCTTGCTTACCAAATTGAAAATTAGACCAGAAGCATGCAAAGTAACAGTCTGATTTAAAGTCCTATACCTACCTAAAGTGCAGTAGCAGTAGTTTGCAAATATTTATCTATGAATATCTGAAAGAAAAGTCAAATATTTAATTTCGAATCGAAAGCTCTCTATCTTTTGTACTTGTAAGTTGCAGCCGCTTCTTACACCCTGTAGGCAAATTAAATATAAATAAATATTTATATGATTAAGTACGTAGTGCTGTGATAGAGCAAGGTATTATGTAGGTGGGTATAAGACACTTTCGCGCTAATAATGCTTGTTAGATATGGTTACAATTAATTCTGGTACAGTGACCTTAATTCTGGGTTGCGTCATCTCATTTCAGAGGCGTCTAAGCCTGCTTTTGGAGCATGTATAACATGTTGTACAAATTTTCCTTTGTTGTTTAGAGGTATAATTATCTTCTAAATTTTAATCGACAAAAATAAAAATAAATACGTGTGTGTGCTATAGCCATGTAATTGCTATGGTTTATTGACAATACTTCTGCCAGTCCATTACCTACAACGTACAATTCGAAAACAATAAATAAAATTCTCGTATATAAGGACTGAGCCATCTGACGCAAGGCACTTCTGAAAAAAAATAACCGGCCAAGTGCGAGTCAGACTCGCGCACGAAGGGTTCCGTACCATTATCTATAAAAAACCGCAAACAAAAAAAAATGTATGGGAGCCCCCCCCTAAATATTAATTTAATTTTAATTTAGCTATTTATCTTTTAAGTAAATAATATACTCAATATATTGTGAACATTTTAAGCGTCTTCCTGCTACCATTATCAATATTGAGCAAAAATGTACAAAAAAATCACGTTTGTTGTATGGGAGCCCCCCTTAATATTAAATTTCTTTTGATTTTTAGTATTTGTTGTTATAGCGGCAACAGAAATACATCATCTGTGAAAATTTCAACTGTCTAGAGCTACCACGGTTCATGAAATACAGCCTGGTGACAGACAGACAGACAGACAGCGAAGTCTCAGTAATAGGGTCCCGTTTGGCACCCTTCGGGTACGGAACCCTAAAAACACGGAATGGAAATACCTCCAATATTAATACTGCAATTAAAGTTCTTTCCAAAAGTGGACTTGCCTTGAGGAAACATCGTTGAAAACGCAATAAAGAATTTATGTAGGTAAGTATTACACTTCGAGATTTTTCAGTTGACCGATTGTTACCTTAATTCATAGACTTAAGATAAGATAAGATAAGATAAGATAAGATGATAAGATTTCAACTCAATTTTGCCGGATACGAAGGTATATTTGAAGACAAAGAGGCATTCTCATCAAATCGCAAAAGGCTTTTCCAAATAAATGTATCATGGCTTTTAATCGTCTCGTACCTGCATGATATATGTTTTTTAACACTTTTATTACCATTTTTTTTTATTGTTTAGCTTACCTAAATGACTTGAAACGAGGGAGCGAAGTCTTCTGATACAGGTACTTTATACTTATAATTTAAACAAAAAGTAAACTTTAGAAAAAACCGACTTCCACAAACCCTATTTGATTAGATTGAGTTTAATACTAACTGTAACCCCTTATCCCCCCCTCCCTTGGGGAATTAATTTTGTCAAATGCTATATCAGTGCTACCCCACGCGACTAAGGAACCCCTGTACAAAGTTTCATGGCTCTAGGTCCACCGGTTTAGGCTATGCGTTGCCTGCCCGTCAGCCACGCATTGTATTTGTACCTAGTATTGAGCAGATCTGGTGGCCATATGTGGTCTTCATCAGCAGTTCCGCATCACAATATTATGCTTACCATGTGCATTTGCACGAGTTATTATGAAAAACACAAAAATCACTATAGGTCTGCCTATAATATTTGAAGAGTTCTCTCGATTTCTCCAGGATCCCATCATCAGATCCTGACCTGGTGTCAATGGGACCACCCTTGAGGTATTACCTATACGCCGAAAAAAGATTTGTTCAAATCGGTTCATAATTGGCGGAGCAATCGCGTAACAAACATAGAAAAAAAAAAAAAAAAAAAAAAAAACATACGGGTCGAATTGAGAACCTCCTCCTTTTTTTGAAGTCGGTTGAAAAGAAGGCTTCAGCCTACACTATGTAAATGTCTCTGTTAAACAATAAACATTTTTTTTGAATAACACTTATATTCGTGGTCAAGGTGTATTGATAGAGATCTCAAATTATAAGATGAGAAGAACAATGCCTTGAAGTACTCATTGATCGTAGATGTTGTCCTGATCTTAAGACGAGATGGGTGTGTCTTCTTGACATGCTAAGTATTATCATAAGTTGTGAAGTTACTGAAATATATATTTAAATATATATTTTTATTATCCATGTTACAAAAATGTTTTTTTTTTTTTTTTTTTTTTAATTTTTTCATTTCATTTATTTGCATAAATATGGTTACAATGGTTGGTAGGTTTATTAGTAGTCCAGCACATTTAGCCACATATTGGCACACAAAGAGTATATTTACAATATTTATTCATGAATGGCAATTACGAACTAACAAAACAATAAAATAAACAGCAGGGTCAATTTAACAAAAACTAAAATAAATACCTGAGTCAATAAACACAATGTCATATAAAATTTAATTCAAATTAATAATAATAACTAACTACCTAACTGATTTAAACTAAGTTTACGGAGCAATCACGGAAACATACCTGGTTTATGCGTGATCTCTGTCGCTCGTACCAAATTAATGAACCATCTGACACATATTCCATTGACCTGTCTCAATGAAGCACAGTAGATACACATGTAATTTAATCAAGATTTCAGGTATCTTTAGTTGTACATTGTGATTTGTGTGTTCCTACTGTGTGTGATATGACAACGGGGATGTATGAACTCTACAAACATTATAAAATAAGTATGAGGAGTATTAAAATAATTATGCTGGGGACAATAAGACCAAAGAGAGTTTGTTTTAACCTCCAAACCCTGAGTAGTGGATAGTGTAATGTAAAGCATACAGGTAAAGAGTACTATTTGCTATTTCAGAGTCTTGCAAATAGTTTTAAATATTTATACGTATTTCTAATGCATATAGCCGTATGTAGCCTCATACCTACTACTACAGTTAATTCCTAATGAAAGAGGCAATATTAATGACTCCCTAACTTTTATCGCATTTTATCGCATATATAACAACCGACCCTTAACTCAGAGATTCTGTATGTTTTATGTGTTTTCTCACAAGACAGTTTTATCCTTTTATATAATTATATCAATTACCTAGACCGTAAGGTCTTGCAAAAGATAATTATTACAATTAAGCTGTCTTTAATGAAAAAATCAAACCTAACCTAACTGAAATACTGTCTCCGAAAGAAATACAATTCTACCAAAATCCCCTTGAGCGACCTTTCGGAAAGCCAGTACTCAGTCAGTCGGAGGAACCAATATTATTTCCAATAGAATTACAGGTCTAAGAAACTTTTCTTGCTAACCGTAGCATTCGCACCCCACTATACTCCGTCACTGATAAACTGATAAATGATAACGGGTGTGAAACCGTCAGTGAGGCCGCCCAAGGTCGGCCGACATTCCGCCGACTTACATCCGTGAAAACGCGAACATTGCGCTGTTCTGTTGTACAGGTACTAAAGTATGCCTGAATGCCTGCTGTGCAATACTAAGGCCGACTTGCACTGAACTTTTAACAGCCGCCTAATATATTATTATTATTTATGATGCACGCAAGCAGCTTAAAGCGAATGCGTGCATATCAGTTCACATTTCATTGCACTTGTTTTATAAAATTGTCAAGACTGCATGTTTTATAACTATAGTTTAAAAACAAGAAAAAATAGCATGAAATGTGGCAGGGGTACTATTGTGCCGACTTCAATATCAAGTGGGAACCTGGCTGATAGGCACTGGCTGTGTTTGACTACGTAGGTGCTGCGGTTGTCAAAAATATGGTGTAAGTCGCTCTTAGTATAGGTATTTGTTCAGGCCTACATTAGTAATGAGAGCTACTTATTTCTGAGGAACACGTTAAGTTGTTTTTTATCAACTTAGCATTTCCATAGGCGAAATAGGCACAGGTGTTTCTTCTTTTAAAATTAATTAGGTATATGATTTTAGGTAAATATGTCATTTATTATCAATACATACATTATAAAGTATATTTTTTTCTTTTATATTGAATGGAAATCCATTCATCATTCCAAGATCTGCATCATGAAAGTACAATAATATCTAAAAGCATTATGTATATTCCTGTACCACATCGACTGCAGTCTAGAGCTTGACGAAGGGTGTAAATTTAAATTCAAGAATCTTTAACATTATAGAACAGAACAGAATAGAATAGAATAGAATAGAATAGAATAGAATAGAATAGAATAGAATAGAATAGAATAGAATAGAATAGAATAGAATAGAATAGAATAGAATAGAATAGAATAGAATAGAATAGAATAGAATAGAATAGAATAGAATAGAATAGAATAGAATAGAATAGAATAGAATAGAATAGAATAGAATAGAATAGAATAGAATAGAATAGAATAGAATAGAATAGAATAGAATAGAATAGAATAGAATAGAATAGAATAGAATAGAATAGAATAGAATAGAATAGAATAGAATAGAATAGAATAGAATAGAATAGAATAGAATAGAATAGAATAGAATAGAATAGAATAGAAATAGTTTATTTTGCCTTAAAAAAAATACATAAAAAGTACAGTTAAATAGGGTACATTAGTTTAATAAGACAAAAAAGGAACGGTCTCAGCGTTTGCTATGAGTAGCACAAACATGTTCTATCTCAAAGCGCTGGTTTTCAGACCGTACCTGTAAAGGAAAAGAGAGAAATCATTATTATCACTTCTCTCTCCATAGCATTCCGCAAGCCTCTTACATTGTTCGCTAAAGGTCTTGCCACTTGACACTTGGCAAAAATAGTGCAGTATTGCACAAGAACTATCGCAGGCGTACCTACCGTAGGTACCTTTCACTTGGACATTGTGCAACGTACGAAATAAGTCTTGCAACTGCAAGCTTTGTCGCACCGACAGCGTAACTCTGACGAATTAACTAGGCAACTCGCTGGCATACCGAACCTTACAGAGCTGTAATGACGTCACGAATCGAGGTGGCTAGATAAACCGTCCGGTAGCATGTAAGTATAGCAGCTGTATAGCTGCATTTTGACAGGTCTGTTGCTTTTATTCGTGGGCCTTGGTTTAGATACCTTTATTGCCAGATAGTGGTTTCGAGATTGAGCGACATGTCGCGGTATAAAATTGTTAAAATACTATAAATTAACAATTTAATGTGGCGTATGTTGGTCAAAGCAAAGATATAATTTCATGGAATGTGTTTAGATTGTAGCTGCCTTTTGCCATCGCTTGAAACGCTGGCTGAAAAAGCTCGATAAAAAAAAAACATTAAACGCCATTTAGTTCCTCAGTGAAACAATCACAATTGCAGTTTTCTAGAGCGAATACACCAGGCCTTGTAATTCGCAAATCACGCGAACTCGAATTCCGCTCACATAACGATCATGGCATATCAATCGATGCCTACCCACCCATTCAGTCGAAAGTACGCTAGGATACGACATAATCGTGACAAAAACGACATTGGGCGTATTCGCTGTATTGTCTTTATGCGCCGGATACAGGCTACGGGGATCGATTCGGTTCAAGATCATGTCGACCGATTATTATATCGATGTGAAACAAAAGGACTCGCGTTCTACGCTCTACGTTTTCACGACCATCAATTATGTGAACTATTTCATGTTCCAATTATGTGGTCAGCGCAGAGGGTTGCGCAACGACGATTGTAATTGTTAACGCGTGCAGGGTTTGGAAACTCGTGCGCACTACAAACGGCCTCTGTCCTCAAGCGCGTTCTAACAATATCACACTTACCATTGAACTTGTCTAGTTTTTCTGCGATTTCGAAAGACGTTCTCAGTGTCGATTTGGCTAGGTCAGAGCGTAATTTTTTCGTGAAAATTATAGTTTAGGTGACATTTTTACAGCGCGCTAAACTGTCGCCGGGTGCGAATCATTTTCTTTCGAAATAAACCTTCGGTCAATGATAGTTGCGAAATGCCGCTGCTGTAGATTGGATAATTTCGTTAGTGCATGTTATGTGTACTCTGTAATGCAGTTTTCGCTGTATCGATAATTGACCATGTTGTCTAAATGCTCACAATGCCACACTCAAGCTGCGTGTACTTTTCGACTGTAAACAAGTTTGTCGTGAGGTCATAAGGTCGCAAAGTCATGTTTTGTTATGATACTGTCGTGCATTAGGTCGAACCGATACTTTAATGAATATCGATGACTACAATTACTAAAGCTCTGTGGTTATTACAAGAATACCCATATAAGCATACGTCATAGTCATATATAACATAGAATGACCCAGGATTTATAAAAGGACTTGATGGTAAAATAAAAACAATTAAACCATTCAAATGTCAATCGATAAAAAAAACTAATTTAGACTTACAGACGGATAAACGTGGTGGAAGTAAGAAGCGGATACCACTTTAGTAGTTAATAGTGCAAGCTGGCTCAAGGTTGTCCACCAAAGTTTTAATTGACAAGGAAATGTCGATGACTTGTCAGATGCCACAGACCTATGTGGCTGTGGCTGTGAAGGTCGTTTTATAGGTTAATTCTTGGGCTGGTTTAAACACACTTCTGTTTTGATCATGAGTTTTGCAAACGTTTCCGGTTTTCGAACAGCGATAGTATGAAAACTTCTTATTGATTTTTGCATTCGAGCGTAAAACGCGCGAAACGCTCGTAAGTACGTACACGAAGCGTTCAGATTTGGATTAATCATAACATTTCTTTTGAAAACAGTTATCAGAACAGATACACGACGATCTGATCTCTATATTGATATCTTCTTGATGAAGTGTTGTGTGGTGATACACTGATTCTAATCGTTCGTCTTTTCTCAACTCGCCCTTTGCTCTCCATGCTCTTGACATAATTTTCATCACTACAATATTGGGTTATTGGATAATCGATCTAGGTACATTTATTTCATTGCAAGTCTACTTTTTGGTGCAGTTATGCAAAGGACAGTCTTCGGGTTTCTACCATACATGGAGCTAGCTGTATTAATTTAAACGGACTAAACTTTTATCAGAACATGATCAAATCCCAATACACATTGCAGATTGCGTTACAATTCTGAATCGTATCTCGATTAGAATCGCACAGAATCGATCACTCGATCTCAAAACACGAAGCAACCGATCATTTTGAAAGCGCATTGTTAAAATACCATTATTGCTAATGAATGACAACACCGTACTGTAATTATGAAATGTGTTGTATGTACTCATATACAATAATAACGTCGATTTGATGATTTGGATATCTGGCTGAACGAGGGCATAACTGTACCTCCTGTCACCCCGTATCGGAATAGGCGAGAGCTATCATATATATATGCTGTTGAAAGAACACTCGTCTATTAAACTGTATAGTATTGTGACACGACTTTTGACGAAGGTGGTAGTAAAGGCATATACAAGGTTTAAATGAATTAACGCAAAATGGGAAACTGCTTTGTTAGGGACATCATTCTGAGCAACTTTAATTATGAAACAGATTTGATCAGAGCAACTTTATTTTTCACTTCTCCATACAAATCAGCTGACCCAATCAGGCCAAAATGTACTGGGAATGGCATCATTTCATGTCTAGCATTTCTTGACAAAGTATTCCTTAACGTTTTACCTCAGTATCAAGTCTACACAAAAGGCAGAGAGGTGCCATGCTATAAAAATCTTAACTCGTGCGCGCGTTTATGTCTTTCGTATGGGGAGATTATCATGGTTCCTTTTCTCAGGGCTTACAACAATCATTGTTTGAAAATAATAACAAGTTATTTCGTAGATATCCTTCTATGTCACACAAAATAACATAGCGTCAAACCTTCTCCTAAACGGGGTAAAGAGGCACAGTTACATTTAAACTTAAAATTCGCATTATGGCCTAGGCACACTGGGACGGCATGGCAAGGGATTTTAAGTTTTTAGCAATGGACATTCAAGCGTATCCCTATAGAAATAAGACATAAATTGATATGCTTTCAAATAATGCCGGGGATGCTTCGGCATTATTTTAAACAATTTATGTCTTAATTTTAAATCGGTATGTTTGAATGTACATTGGTAAAAACGTAGGCCTTTAAGGTCTGAAATCGGATCTTTGATTTACAATGTAAATTAACAACGTAATGTAAATTTTACATTACAGTCAAATTCTTTTCGTAAGGGCGTCTTAGGGCTAGAATTCCTTTCCCATGAACTAGTCTTGTGACCTTTGACCCCTACTGTGTATTACATTAGGTGAGCCTTGAAAGCATTCAGGTAGTTCTAAATTATTATCTAATGACTCGCGTAAACTCGACCGCAAATTAGAACTGACTGACACGACGGGGAATTACTTCCTTGCTGTGAACCAAAATATTCAATTAGTTTAAAGTATGCAATGTATTAGTTTAAAATCTCAATCGATATGCTTTTTAAATAAACTCCTAATTTGATTAGTATGGTCTGCAAAATTAATACGTTGGCCAGCCTAGAAAATTTCGTTGTACTATGGCTTTCGAAAATAATAATTTATGTGTAAACCTAAATTTTTAATAAAATTGACTCTTGTCTCACCCAATTATTTTATTAATGAATATCCCCTCCGGAACAGCGTAGTACTAGTAATAATAGTTCAACTGATAGTACAAATGATATAACCTAAGATAATAGTCACATAAGTGGATGAAGTGTCAATTAACACATAATACTTGAATGACCACTTTCTGACTTTAAAATATCTAGAATTTGTCGTACTATACCAAAGTGACTGTGAGAACATTCGATTACTTACAGTGCTTGTAACATATTTCAAGCTCAGTATTTACCACGACACCAACTCATTTTGGCCTCTCTATGTTAGCTTAGCCCTTTGGGTTTTTACCAGATCGGAGGGCTTAAAATACTGGTGGCCTGTGGTAACTATAAATAAATATAAATAGCCAATTACACATTGTGACCAGTCCAATATTAATCCGTAATACTGTTCTAAAAACACCTTGGCATTTGAAAAATGGTTTGCGTTGGATTAAAGTGGAGTATATAGCCGCCATGATTGATCCGTTTTATTTGTTGATAAGAGATTGTCTGTGCGCTAAGAAATGTTTATTGTTTTGCTAATGGCGAATCTAAGTGGTAAATAATAGTCGTATATAAAAAAATACGAGTAGGTGATGTGTAAATGATATATGAAAATGATAAGAACCCGAAGCTAACGAGTTGTGAATTGAGATTACAGGTTTCAAAGTCAATAGCAGATATATTTTTATCCAGAAATACTAGGCAATAGGTAATTTAAAATTAATAAATTTGAGTTGCCATTGAAATCTTTGAGCAATTGCGGAACGGTCGATTTAGCAGTTTGAGCTATGATATTAACAGCCACACGCATAAACGCATTACCAGCAAATACCACATAACTAGTTAAAATGATTAATCATAATAACCCAATTCCTGTACTGTATATCCTGTTATCCGTCCCAGTTCCTATTCCATTGTGTAGGCTCAGATCAATCTCAAGGCTACACGTTCACTTGCGCTGTTGTATATTGGGACTGGGCTAATTATTTATTATTACTCCACATACTTTTACGATATTAGAAACATTTAGTAATGTTTAGAAATACCTAAATGATTGGAGCAAAAACAATCACGCAATAAGGTTGGTCTTGCAATAAAACTGAAAAGTAGACAAAATACGTGTATCGAATACTAAGCATCATCAATGAACCGAATATTTTGAAAAGTGTGTACTTTTCTTTTACATTCGGCCCATTTGAAAGAAATGATATTTTTTTTTATGTTCATTTATATTAATGATAATCATTTTCCTCAAATAAAAGGTTATACTTTACAAATTATTGAACAAGCCCATTGTCCCTGTCTAAATGTAACACACATTATAGCTATTTTAGTACTTAAATTTATGATGACTTTGTCATCGGCCTGATATCAATGGTTTCAGTATTGCAAAATTTGGAAGGGCTAGTAGTTAACCATTTTTGTAAAAGCCTGTTTTCACAAGTCGTAGCGTAAATTTTTCGCAATTGTTACAATTCAAATTCGGCTTAAACAAATGATCACGATTCACGTAATCGATTACAAGCCACCAATATTTTTTATTGTTTTAATTTTTTATTCTGTCTGGGTGCGATTTTGTTTATTACGTAACAGTTAGTTGTGCCAAAAAGGAATAGAAAATGTGGACATTTTAACGGTCTGCTAGTAGTCTACTCAATACTGTCTTACAACATTTGCAGTTAATTGAATAATTAAAATTATTTTTTGGTGTGGAACATCTGTACCTTAAGTTACTTTGTTAGAGGAAAGTCGTGAGCGCATTTTTATTAGCAATGTTCTAGCTTTTTGTGAAGACGTACGGGAGAGTAATTTTACGATTCTGGTTTATCAATTTTATCAGCATAATAACAAGCACAAACATGATACACGGTTTACATGACAACACCTAAAGATGATGTTAATATGATAAGGACCTACTCAAGAATATAACAGAAAGGACGTCATTCTCTAAACAACTTTTATTAAGAAAGATATTCAGAAAGACAGTTCCTTACACTGATTTCAGACAAAAATACTGTGATGACTTGTTATACTCTTTGTTCTACAGCATATCACGTGCCCCTATTTTGAATATCAATTAACCACTCTTTCAGAAACTGATGGTAAAAAATCGTCCCAGACTGCGCGTTTCTTATTCAGTCGCATCAGACAGTAGAATCTATTGTTTCGCAAAAAATCGCAGACGAAATGTAGCACATTTGAAGCTAAGCGCAAAATTGGCGAAACATAACCATTTGGTGTAATGGAATGCACCAAGATATTTACCTCATACATGTGTAATTGTGTTGGGAAACGATATTTCTGCAATTCGTCATGAGAATAGGAATTTTAGATTTGTTAATTAATTAGCGCTTTAGAATGTATAGCGTCACGGCTTTTCTCGTACGTATATACGTATATACGTATACGGCACATAAATCTATTCCCGGCGTTCTGCTACCGCAGGTTTTGACGCAGCTATTTATAACTTTTTTTATCGAATCGAACGCCAACTGTTTCATAAAATATCTTTTTTAAAGCCGAAAATATCTCACTCACATTCAATATGCATAAAATTAACATGTACAATGCACTTATGTTACTACCAAAGTAATACTACATAACAGCATTATTTTAGTTTTAGCTAATGAAATGCACAAAAAAGCTCTACAAATCACTTGCTCTCTACAAAATATATGTATTATAATTCAAGACATGATCCCCAAAAAGACAGTTTATAATATTAGAATCGCATGACTAAAAGGCACGAATGCTAAAAAGTTTCTTGTGTGAACTAAGGTAATAAAGATGCAATCTGAGCTCTAATTTGCCCGTCTACCGTACAGAGGCTGCGGTCTGAGTACCAAGAGGCTATTCAGTTACTTAACAAGGTTTGTTACATGGTGGGTTAAGAAGTGGGATTGACTGTTCTTCTGAATATACTGGAACTATGGTTAAACCTATTTAATACTATTAACATTTATTTATTAGTATCAGACCAAAGTTCCAATTTCCTCCTATCACGCAAAAGAGGTAAAACCCCTACTTCTGAATTGAATGAATATGGAAAATGGCGTGGTTAAACCCTGCAACATTATAGAAAAAATAATAATCTTTGTAATAATATAAACTGGATGTAGTTTCTCTCAGCAAGCACTTCAATTTCGCAATTCTCTGTGTTATAGTTGGGAAGTAACAAAACAATGTCCAAACTTGGGAGGTCATCTCCTAGGCAGAATGTCTCTTTCTTCTGGACAGACTCATTATACTCCTTGGATTAACGAACACTGAAAATGGAGTTCTGAATCAATTTAATGACTGTCTTGACAGCATAATAAGTTGATTAAGCTAGTATTGTAGCTTGTGCTAAATACTTATACCTATTACCTTACCATTGTTTTATTTAATCGAACTCTGAACTAAAATGAAATAATTATGAATAAAACGTCATCGACGACATCGACGAAACAGAGGAGTGTTATAAGTTTGAAGATTATGTCTATGTGTGTATCCATCTGTGGCATTCTAACGCAGAAACGGGTGGACCGATTTTAATACGATTGTCTGTAAATGGCAGTAAACTTACATACAATGTTTGTTATCTATGTTTTACTTAAATCGGTTTAGTGGCTCAAAAGTTCAGTCAGACAAGTCAGCTGAATTGTAGACTTGCCTTTAATTAATTGTTAGGTGTCGATATTTTTGTTTTTGTTATTACCAATGGAAGGAGACCGCTCAGGATCGAATGGAGTGGAAGAGGGGGAGAGAGGCCTTTGCCCAGCAGTGGGATATTACAGGCTCATAATAATAATAATAATATTAACAAACATGTTTCTAAAACTTGATTAAGGACCTCGTTGCTGTAAAAATGTAGGAATGAAAACGGAAATTGGAATATTAATTACCTGCCAAAAAGCCTGCAATTTTTCCTCTGCCACAAATCTTGTATTTTGTATTTTCTTGTCATCAAACTGTCTGATTTTAAACTATTCATGATATTGATTGAGATCATATCATGAATTATTCAATCAATCAATCAATTAATTAACTCGGGCATATTATCCTAATCTATCAATTACCGCAAACACGCTTTCTATGCGGATGTAGTTCCCTCGAAAACATGCGCCCTTGTCAGATATTTACAACTAGAAAATATGTCATAGTACCCCGCAGACCCTTGAAAAATGTATCTACACTCATTAAACTAAAGATTGATTTAGATTGTCAAGTTGTTTGTAAAAATGAGTCAGTGATAGTTATAGGCCCAGTAAATTGTGACGCAAAGGTCGTTTGCAAGGCTACCGACGCAGCTAATGTATAAATAATTTGAACAAAAGTAAAACTGTCCGGCTTAAATAATATTAAGATTAACGGGTTTGTAGATTGCATTTAAAGAATTAGTTAAAGTTTTTCCAACGGATTTTTATTATCAGCAAGTCATCCAAAATTCAATCGCAGATTTATGTCAAGATCACAGTACAGCTTGGCAACAGATGCTAGAAATTAAATGATTAGACTACTGCGCGTTTTCTTTAATCACATATTTACATATTTGGTTTGTCAAACAGAACACGCAGTAGTGTACAAATATGTCACTTATCATTATTTTATTTTTAGGATTTCTGGCCAAGCTGTATTTCTGTTCGCAGGATGTTTTTTATCATACAGGTCAGCCCAGTAAATACTTCTAATTTTATGAAATTTTATAGATAGCCTGCCTCCCTAGTCAAGTTTATTTATTTATTCATTCATTTATTTTTACAAAGTATTTGCTAACTTATCATAACTCGCTACGACGACGCTAAGAAAATCTATGTGATTTGACGTTATCCACACAAAGTATTACACGATTTTGGATACTGTTCTGAAACTATCTTAAATTTTCCCCCTACGTTTTCGGCTGAGCAATCAGTTGATTTGCATAACAGTTGTTGTGTTCTATGACGACTTGAAAAGGAAAAACTCTAGATAGAATCGAATGTCACGATTAAACATTACATTACAATAGCGTGCACGCACGTACCTCGCTCTACCTACTTCCCCACTCTGAAACAACTCAAACGTCTTGGAACCAAGACTTAAATTTGACTTTCCTGTGGCGATATTTTTTTTCGATTCGGATCGATTTTGGCGAGTTAGTTACGAATTTCCGCATACCGCACAGTGGGGGGCTAATTGCTAGATTATTGGCGCACTTGGGGTTATGTCAGCTTGTAAAATTTATAGTTTTTTAGGTGTTGCTATGGGATACGTTACTCTTGGGAGGTCAGTGTTCTGTTTTATAAAAGAGAGCCTGAGCAGATCTGCAAGGCAGAACACTATGATCACATAGCTTCGTTCAGCAATTTTTGGGAGCCAGATATCGTGTACAATTAACACAATACAATACAATTAACAAAATACAATTAAGGCAACTAACTTGCTAGTTCACACCACACATGAAATAAATAAAATTAAACGTTAATCTAAAAAAAAATCTTTTCTTTCCATCCTGAGTTTGCTAGAAGAACTATCTTTTTAGAGATAAACTTGCCTCTGTACATATTATCTTCTTTGTATTATTTTAGATTTGGACTTTTCTGTGCAAAACATATAAAATAACGATAATATCTGCACTTTCTTCTTCTGTTTATTATTATTATTTACTTACTGTGTAAACGACGGTCATTGCAAGTATTTTACGGATTCGATAAGAATTCAGAAGTTTACGTTACTACACTTATTTAGATTTTCAAACATGCAATCAAGACATTAAAACCAATTGCAACGCAAAAACGTAAATGATTAATATCTTGATTAAAATACCTGTATAAATAAACTAAAATTATCACTACCCAAACTCGGTTATTGACCTGCAAAACATTGGCTAGCACCCCTTTCTTACCCTCTTTAGATACTTGTGACTACAATTGTCACATACTATCTAGACATATATTTTAGGTTATCAAAAAAATCTCATCACAGGTCACATAAGTATAATTATAAGTAAGCCAATTAAGTTATAATTTTTTTGTAGACTTATTAACAAATCAAAATATAATTGCTCAATTGTTATCAAATAACTAGTTGTAAAAATTGTTTAGTCTAGTTACCTATATTGTTGGTAATAATCAAGCTAATAAACTTATTCTGAAAAACAAAACAAAACAAACCCTCTTTAGATAGTTGTGAGGGGGGCAGGGAAATTTATCCCAAGATGAGTAAGAAAACGCAATAAGATGAGGTCGTCAGATAATTGTTGCTTAGTTACCTAGTACAAAAACTACAGTGCTAATATGTTACTTAGTGGAGATTAGCGATCTATACATTCTATTATGCAGGTTTGAGGAGTATTTCAAATCAGAATTTTCTTAGAACATTGATGTAAAACATGATTGATAAACATATGTATTTTCTATAGAAAATAATATTTATGGATCGATTAAATAATATGCATGGTTTGAAAAGATACTACTGTTTTCAATCGATTCACAGGACAGGATAAAACAAATACAATTTAGGTTTTTGACATCAATACTTTCTGGTATTTTAATCCCTTTAATCGCAGAAGCACACCGCTCGAACGACCGAACAATGGCGAACTATTGTTATACAAGATGTGTCGGCGAACCAGTTAATGTTCATAGGGGTTTCATGTAACAAATGAAAACAACTAGATTGTTGTGGCTGCATTTGCTCGTTCGATCGGATATCATGAACCGGTCCAACGGACATGTTACGCACTGTATAAGCAGCCTATAGCCTATAGCAGCCTATAGCCTATGTAGAAGTACCTGTGTGCAGTACACACACAAATTTTCGTAAGATCTTTTCATTTACGTTATTAAGATAAGACAAATGTGTCTAGGACGGCTTGATATCTTCATTTCGCAGAATTAAGCAGTGATTAATCTAGATTTTTAAATTAGATCGTGTAACTAAGACTAGTTAGTTCATGTGAAATCTAAGATAAGAGATAAGTGGCGAATGTACCTTTGATAATTAGAAAATTGACTGGATAGTGTTAATAAAATATCTAGCTTTATCCACAACGAAGTTACAGGAAGGTCGTATTGTCACGTTACGGGGATTAAAAGGGATTATTAAACCGCGTAACGGAAGCTTAAAAGTCAAGGGATGATGTGAAAATTAAGAAAATAGAGAGAATTTAGAAAAGTAGGAAGTTTAAAAAAATATAGAGAATTTAGAAAAATAGGGAATTTAGAAAGAGGAACAAGAGAGAAATAGGGTCGTGAGTATATTAATTTTACACATTAGACTACAATTTTACGGGGCTTATCTACATATAATATAATAAAATCATAACCGGATAATGACATATAAATAGGGTTTGCGGGCAGTAACACAGCAGCAGGTTGAAGAAATTCGGACGCAGGGTAAACTTCCTCAAGACAATTGATATGTTGTTTCAGACAAGGGTTCCTCTTTATAGGATTATCCAACTGTTCAATGAGGTTGTTGTTTGGATTAGTTCACTGGTTGAGAGCTGGGAGTAGGTTCTAGCAAGACTTAGTTCACAAATAGTATCTTCAACGAGATTCGGAAAATCAAAGACCTTTGTCCGCGTGTCCGATCTCTGAGAAGAACTCGTTTTCCTTTCTTCCAGTTCGCATTTCAATTTGAATTTTCTTGACGTTTTCGTCTCGTGGCCAGGAAAATAGCTTCGTAATGATATCTACTATAAGTTACAAACCTACGTGGTTGTATAAAAGACAGAATAGAAAATGGAACATGTATAAAAGACAAAATAGAAACTGACGTCTAAAGTCACAACAAAAACATTTCTAGTATTGAACATCGTACAATAAATCAATACGAAATATCGAGATACAAAACGTGTTACCTATTCGAATGGCTCATCGCCCTGATGACATGACATAAAAATAAACCTGGATAAGGACAGTACACCTACAAAGGCCACAGCCTCACAATGGTCTGAGGTTATACCAGCTGCGTCCTGAACAAGGTGAGAATATGCCAGTGGGAGAGGTGTGTGAGAGAGAATGAGAAGAAATTACATATTTCTTAGAAATTACATAGGCTTGGTAAGTGAAACCCTACAGTATATGCACTGAATGGCTTCTACCATAGGATGGTAAATAAGGTTGCCTTAGCTCGACTTGACGGGGGCTTTACTGCACCCATAGATTTAACATAGGTATAGGTATATTTAACTTAAATTACATTTTAATTGTTTTCTTTAATTGCCTATTTCAAATAACCAAAAAGTATACAATTCGTCGAATATTTAAAACTATTTTGAAATCGATTTACACATTGTTGACATTATGCAATAGTAATAAAAACGTCAATCGAAAGAATAGTAATCAAATGTAGTTTATAAGTATGTACAGAAGTTTAATTACGTATGATTACGCATATTGACACTTCACACACTGTTATTAAACCACTGATTGTATTATATTGATAAATCAAATGGCACTGTACCAATTGACTTAGAACAAGTAAACCCAAGTTACACTATGTCATGTTAAGCTCTACCATTTGTTCAATTTTGGCATTTACGTTGCATACGTTAAGGTACCGTGGGACAGGTATTATGTACTTTCACAATATGATCCTGAGGCAGTACACGATATAGTAAAGAAGTAGATTAGACTATTTCTACAATTTTGCAATTCATTGTTCTGTTATCTTTGTCTAATAACAGGTATCTGTACATATTATGATTTCAGTTGAGATGTGGGTCTTGTTTCGGTGGTGTAGAGATGTCAGATTGAGAGCAACACATGCCATAAGCAGTTCTATAATGAAAATATTGAGCTGTAATGATCACACAGTTATAGTTACATAAATACGTATAATAGGTACAGCAATACCTACTATAAATTATAATGTGGTCTAGTCACGGATACTTAACCTAGGTTTAAAACATTTTTTTTATCGGTCTATACTCGTAACACATAAGAGACGCAATTGTACCCACATTTAGCCAGTTACTCAGCGCTCCATTTTGCATGACCGGGGGCTAGCCCATCACCGCAGCTATAGAGTAATGAAGGTTTAGGTGTTAGTCAAAAAAGTGTTCATATCAGTAAGTACGACACGAGTAGTGTTGCCGTTTCATTGTTACGTGGTCGGGTTTACGAGCAAGTTCAAATTCATAGTGTGTAGTGTAGTGTAGGCAGCTGAGCGATATATTTTGTAACAATTACGCGAACATATTACTTAACTTGACGCAGTTAAGAAGAACGGACTTATTTCGGATATGTTGTTGTTTTTGTTGTGAAAACAGAGACGCAGAAAACAGAATGTAAACTTTCACAGTAAAAAGCCTAATATATGACCATCGTCACTTAACCATCAGACTATGTACAGACTAATCCTCCTATTTTACGGGACCTTAAATTAAAGGACGTTCTAACGGAGATCGAGCTCGTTGTAAGGAATCGTTAGTATTCCATAGGTGTGGCGATCAACTAACCCTCGTTACGCACGTACACAGGTTTTGATGAAAGTCTCCCTCTTACCTCCACTACTTCTCATATGCTATCTTTCTCTTATCATCGATTAGATCCGACAGAATCCTGGCAAAAAAGATGATGCTTTCTAGAATTTGGGAGGAGAGAGACCTGGAAAATGAGCTTACCCCGAAAAAACCAAATAGAATCTTTGAAAACTTTTAGTGTAATTTGTATTTAATGCACGTTTTACGGTATGAAGTTGTCAATCCATCTGGCAGTCACGAGAGCTCGTAGTCTCGCACCGTTCAAGTGTGACGGCACGGCTCAGTATTTTGCACTATTACAGAAGAAGAAATAGTTAAAACATTGTTGATATTTCCTAGCAGTAGGGTGGCGATAGTTAATTGTGTTTTAATTGTAAACATGCGCGGTAAAATACAACATTTCGTCAAAATTACGGACAGGACAGGAATTTAAAGAATTTTCCTAGTATCAATACCCTGTTTTATTTTATGTACTTACCGTAAAGAAGAAAGAAGAAGATTAAAGGACACACAACCATCAGTCAATTATTATCAACGTATATTTTAGCGGTTAGGTAGTTCATTCATATTTATATGACTACGTAATACGTTTTTATAATCGAACACTCTAGGTACAAATAATTCGTATGTTTTCGGTATAATTGAAGTCTGCTCTAAATACCGAAGAAAGATCTAAACGGAAAAGCACTGTACGAGCCGTTATTATATGTTCAAATCATTCAAAAGTTCCTTCTAGCAGCATCAGCTGTCTCACCGTTGTGTCATAAAAATGATGTGAATAATATGTTGCTTAGACTTCTTGACACACACGTATACCCGTGAAGAATTAGATAAATTACCATTCCTCATGTTCTTTATCTGGAATATTTTATTATGTAGGCAGATCACTATAGTGACTCCGACGTATTGCAATTTTTGACATGAAAAGTTCTCACAAAAAAGTTCGAACATTTTCAATAGAATATGCGATAGAGAAAGTATAAGCTGTGGCCGGGGTTCTGTAAAAAATATAAATGTATTCTCGGGTCGATAAATAACTGGTAACTGATATACGTATATTATAATTTATTCTATGGCAAATTACGGCATCCGACCAGGTAGTACTATGAATAATTAGCTGCAGTACTCAGGGTTAGTTAATGAACCAAGCAATGATCCGATTCCAAATTTAAATTGACATACAAAATACTTTCACTAACTAAGCCTTAGACGACTTTGGGTTAAGCGGTATTAAAAACTTTAAAACCACTTACATTGATTCTATGAACTTCATTATCGTTTTTTAAACAGTTGCCCTCCGCTCCATAAGGCACTGATTAGTTAAAATCAGAAGTCACAATGAGGCCATTCTGCCGGGCGGGCAGTGGGCCACAGCCACGCGAAATGGAAAGTGCTCTCGTCTCGTTACGGCCTACATTACGACGATTTCGGGGCGTTACGTAACGTTGCAGCTTGCACCAGCAAGCGTGGTGTAGAGGAGGTACAGTGATACACATTTGAATGTTGTCGCCCCTTACCTACTATGCAGAGTGAAACAAACGAATGGGCCCTGGAGGGAGAATGCTTTAATTTAAATCCTTATGATAGCATATTTTACTTTAAGGAAACATTCTTTTATTTTTAAAAAGAAATAAACTGCATTCAAAGTTTTTTTTTTATTTGCTTTTTTACCCGGGAGTCGAACCAGCAAAAAAAAAACACTTTTTTACACTAGTCGATGCAGTCAATGATAAAGATAAAATTTCTCCAAGAAACATTAGGTCTTACATTCGTCTGTCGTACGAGATATCCATTAAATCGATTTTAGCTAGTTTTTTTTTTTGCTGTTTCGACTCCCGGGTGAAGAAAGCGAAATAAAAAACAAACTTTGAACGCAGTTTTGTTTCTTTTAAAAATAAAAGAATGCTTAAAGTAAATTGAGCTATCTTAAGGATTTAAGGTACTTTCCCTCCAGGGCCTATTCGTTTGTTCCACCCTGTATACTTTGCGGACTTTGGTAGTTTGCCATGCGTTTCTGTTAATAAATACAGATTTTTTGTGCTGCTATTGGATTCTTTGTAATTTAAACTCATACTTTATGTTATGAATAAGGTCTAGTAACATAACCCCGTAGCTCCTCCGCGGAGTTCGGAATAATAGTTTGACTGGAACTTCACTTTACTTTATTATGTGGTATGTTTCAGTAAGATTTATCGTCATTGCGGCGAACTGCAACGGAATGCATATTTTAAATGGAAGCGCATATTTATTGGATATTCTTATCTTATGTATTATTGATACTTTAACCTTTAGCAAAATAAAAATAAATATTTATTCAATTGTTACGAAATTACATTTTTTGTACAAGGTAATTTTCAAGTTATTCTTCAACCGAAAAGAGATAAAATAAGAGTTAAACAATAAAATGTAAAATAAAAACGTAAAACAATTAACAAATAGAAGTTTTCTATCACCTATCCTTTAAAAATTTAAACAAGAGAGCAAAACAACGACTTAAATTGTAATTAATAAAATGCAATGAGCTGCAATGAGCCTGGAAGGCCTAATAAGTATGCTATGCAGCCCAACCCAACCAAGATTTAGTTTCTGTAATGTTTATCCTAAATGTACATACATTTACGATAAATTTTGTCGTTAAAAGATACGATAAATTATCTTAAAGTGCCTGACTGAATAAATAATGCTACAGACAAATTTGATCCGTGAACTTTCAATACAGGCTTGTAAATAAGACTTAAAAACATTGAATGACATACTACCCATTAACACTAAAGAATGACCTGTAAAACTGAAGGGTTCCGTATTCCAAATGTCAGACACCATTTCCCCGAACGTCCTTTTACTCAAAAGACTATAATCTTGGAACACATCGATTTATATGGTAATTTTGGTACATTAATTTTAATTAAGTACGGTACATAGTCGGGCCATAAGTTCTGTCACATGGGTAAAATTTCGAATTTAGAATAGAGGCCACAAAAAAAGTTATGGGAATTCGAAATTTGAATATTTCAAGAAAATAAAAATACAGGTTTTCTGGAATATTCTTCATTTTCCAATATGGAGTGGACGCGCAAAGAAGACAGAGTCGCAATAATTGCATTGCATCGTTGCGGCCACGCACCAACAGTGATTTTTAAACTGCTGAAAAATTTGAAAATTCCACTGAGATTCATTTATCGTACTATCAAACGATTCAGGGAAGATTCAAGTTTAGATGATAAACAAAGAAGCGGTCGACCTCGTACTGTTCGGACTCCAGCGGTCATCAAAGCAGTGAAGGCGCGAATCCAACGAAATCCTGTCCGCAAGCAAAAAATGTTGGCTCTGCAGATGGGACTAAGCAGAACCACTGTTAAAAGAGTATTGAATGAAGACCTAGGACTGCGTGCTTACAGAAAAAGAACAGCACATCTTCTTAACGCACGGCTGAAGAAAATCAGACTCGAAAGATGCCGGGTTTTGTTAAGGCGGTACGCAGGTAAAAAATACCGCGAAATACTTTTTTCGGACGAAAAATTTTTTAATGTTGAGGAGAGTTACAACAAACAAAATGATAAAGTGTATGCACAGTCTAGTGAAGAAGCGAGCAAACGTGTGCCACGTGTTCAGCGTGGCCATCACCCTTTGGCATTCATGGTTTGGCTTGGGGTCTCCTATTTGGGTCCAACAGAGGTGTTTTTTTGTGAAAAAGGAGTGAAAACCAGTGCCCTCGTATATCAAAACACAGTCCTAACAAACATTGTGGAACCTCTTTCACAGACAATGTTCAAAAATAGGCACTGGGTTTTCCAGCAGGATTCTGCACCGGCCCATAAGGCGAAAAGTACCCAAAACTGGCTCACGACCTATGGAATCGTCTTTATCAGGCACGAGGATTGGCCCTCCTCCAGTCCAGACTTGAATCCTTTGGATTATAAAATATGGCAGCACTTAGAGGAGAAGGTCTGCGCTAGACCCCATCGCAATTTGGAATCACTTAAAGCATCTCTGATTAAAGCAGTCGCCGATATTGACATGAATGTCGTGCGTACTTCGATTGATGACTGGCCTAGCAGATTGAAGGCTTGTATCGAAGCCAGAGGAGGAAATTTTGAATAATTTTAGTGTGGTTTAAATCTGTATTTTGTACCCTTTCATTTGATATATAAATGGTTGTAGTGCGTAACTCATTGTGTCATTTATTTAACTTTCCATATGTGACAAAACTTATGACCAGACTATGTATTTCATGAAAATAAGACGAAAAGTTCAGCGCTCGCGTTGATGTCTTTTGTATGGCGCTTGCAGCGATAAGTTTTAACTGATCAATAAGATAAATGGAGATATGGCAGACATTTTATGATGCTTTATTATCTAGTCTGCAACTTGTGAATCGTTCTTCTTTGGTCTCGTAATAATATCGTAAGGTATATTGTGTCTTCTTCTACTACATTGGTCCAAAGTAGAGAAGAGGCAAAAATGACGTGTTCCAAGTATATTTGATAATATCTACAGAAATAAAGAACTTTGACTTTTATTGAACTTTTCACGGCCTCTGTGGCGCAGCGGTTGCGCATCTGCCTACCATGCGAGAGGCCGTGGGTTCGAATCCCGGCGGGGACAAAAAACCCCCAGGTCTTGGATGTTTACATGTTTCTGATATCGCTATTTCTGGTTCCGCCGACACAGGGTGGCGACAGTTGCAATGTATATGCCTGTTCATAAATGTAATATGTATGTATGTTTGACTTCATAACTTGCCGTATGTGGTACTATAAACCAAAACATGGACTGTGTCGTGGGATTCAGAATCAGCGACAACACACACATAAAACATTCAAGAGCTGGGTATTATTATTTTTTCTTTATCCCCATCCAGGGATGTGTAATGTGGCTCTATATGGTAGACAGGGCCACAATTATAACGGCACAGTGGCATGATTCTCGCGCATTCGATATACGATATCTACACCTATATCGAGTGATTTTGTATGGGAATCTGTAAATATATATTCGTATATCGAAGGCGCGAGAGTCATGCCACAGAAGTCGTACATTTTCCCTTCATGTAGCCTGTTACTGTCATTTATTTTAATTATTGTCCTGCAATATTTTCCTCACTCATTACACCTCGTTCCGGGTATGCTAATTAAATCAGATGTACACCGTATTTACACAACAATTCAATGACTTCTGTGCAACAAAAAAACCCACAACTGAACAAAAAAGACGACCCACGAAGCCTTATAGGGCATATCCGTATCAATGTCTTCTCCCACATTCCCTGCCCCATTTCATATCCCTGACATTTCGTTCACGGAAGCTGAGCGAAGGTTTGCGCCCGCGCTTAAAGCTGCAATCAGATAAAGCTCTTATTTGTGAGTTTGGTGAGACTAAACTGGTTTGATGGGAGGCGGGTTTTATCTATCATGTCAATGTGTAGAAATAGAACACAAAAAGTTGTTAACGGTTCAGTGAGTATGTACTTGTATACAGATATTATATTTACATGGTTGTTAGTCAATATTGTTTAAATTTGACTTGTTTGTTATGTGAACTAAGGACTTTGCAGGACTATGCATATGTCCTACTACTATGCATATGTCTTACTACTATGCATATGTCCTACTACTATGCATATGTCTTACTACTATGCATATGTCCTACTACTATGCATATGTCCTACTACTATGCATATGTCCTACTACTATGCATATGTCCTACTACTATGCATATGTCCTACTACTATGCATATGTCCTACTACTATGCATATGTCCTACTACTATGCATATGTCCTACTACTATGCATATGTCCTACTACTAAAACTTTCAGCCATAGTACAGTATGCGCCAAGATACTTTGATTCTGAGCGAGCTTTTACTTCTTCTCTCGCTGACCCCAGTTTCATCTATGTGAAAAAGAGAGGTCACTGCTTGCTCAGTGCCCGCTGGTCAGCAATAAGATATTCTTATTAGCCGTGTCAGTACAGAACAGAATGTCAAAAATTTCAAAATTTAAGTGAAGCTTTTTACTCTGAATCTCATATCAAAGGTATTCAAATCTAAACTTTTAACTTCCTCCGATCTATCATAATTATCCTTCAGAACCTATCATACTTTTTTAATAAAATACTCATAAGTTTTTAAACAATCTGGCTTCAATGATGATAAATACAAAACCTCCTCCTGAAATCAATTACTATGTTGTGATAAACACCATTGATCGGAAAATTTCATTGAAACCATCCATTTGTAAAAGCTCTAGGTGATATAAATGGCGCAAAAAGTATCTCTCACCACAATCAGGACAATCACTACCGATATCAATAAATCGATAAATCTCAATGAAACAAAACCAGACCCTACCAACCTTAGTGGAGGGGTTAGCTAGCTCCGCGTCGCGCGCCAGCCATCCACTCCTGCGCAACTAGCCGCGCCGATCCAACGCGTGTGTAACATGAGTCGGTAGTGAGTGGTAGTGCAGTGAACGGACCCGTGAATTGTGCAGAAAAATCCCGAGAGAAAAATGACGTTTTTTCGCGCCGCGGCGCTTCTTCTTGTGTTGGCCGCTTTTTGCTCAGGTTTGTATGTTTTTAACCTCCTTGGATTGATATAGGTACTGGCCGCAAAAGAAAATTTAAACATTTAAATTAGGTTTTTTTTTATTCCTTCACAATAAAAAAAAACACAAATGTACACATAAGTATAAATTTTCAGGATTTTTTATGGAGGGGATGGAGTGTGATCTGTTAAGAGACGGTGGGTTAAAATAAAAATAAAAATTTTCCACACCAAAGGCATACACGTCTTTTCTCTAATCAAAGTTATATCGCGCCATAATCCACCTTGCTCTCTCATAGAATAAACTATATCAGATTAACACAGATAAGAGTAAAATAAATATGTTAAACAACAAGAGATAGCTGTGAAGCTCTCTTTTTTGAAGTTTCGCTTTTTAGAGACATATTGACAAATATTTTTAATGAACAATAAATTTCTAATTACACCTATCGCAACAAGCCCAAAGTATTCAACCGGCTATTAAATTATGTAGCTAACACGACAAGTCATAAATCGGTGTAAGGTGTTTACAAGCAGAAGTGGAAAGCGTTTGTTTTTCTTTCACTAGATCGCACAGTCGCGTGCGCAGTGAAGGCGGAAAATTACACCTGCGATGTGCTCCGGTTTACGTGCACTGAATTATTCTTTACTTCCATCTTTAGTGTGCACTTTGTTGCAATGAAAACTAAATTATTGTTTTCTAGAAAAGGTCTACCTTTCTGTCTGGCTAATTTTGGCTCATCGGCCTCTGCTACACCGTATGGGAAAAGGCATAACGTTTTTTAATAATCGTGATTAACACAATTTCACTCACAGCTGCACTATTTACATATGAAAGTGTAAAATAATATCACAAGGTCAATTTCTTCGAATACATAATTTCAACTCGTGACCTCCAATAACCAAACTTACATCATATAATTTAAGGATCCAAATTGAATGGAGAATATATCAAGAAATTCATAACGTTCACATGGCCAGCTGATTAAAAAGTCAAACAAACTCGCCGGGTGAAGCTTTCTTCGAATCTTGTTGCGTAAGACGATTGACAAGAAATTAGTAAATATTGAAATCCTTGCATAATAATGCCCTCGTCACGATAACAGGAAATATTTGTCTCTTCATTGACGTTTTAGCAAGTCGTGAAACTCATCAAAAGGCCAATTGTCAGGTATTTTCCAAGGTTTGCTGTATATTGCACAGAATCAAAATACAGATATATATTGGAAAAATCATGTACTAGGCGAGCTTATTTCTAATGAGAGTACCGGAAGTATTTGGTATCATAACTTAAAGCATGAACTCTCTTTGAACTAATTATCTCAAATGAAACCATAATGTTTGGTAATCATGTTAAGCTGAAGATGTTTCTAAGTCAATATTAAGATTGTTGATCAACCGATAGTGTTTCAAGAAAATACCAGTAATACTTAGGTAATTATTGCAAATTTTGGTAAAGATAGTAAAGATATATCTTAGATGTACTCGTTGTACCCAAAACCATGTATTGTCGACGAGTAGAAAATCAAGATCTACGATCATTTTGACGAAACTACGAATATAAATATTAAATATTATTATGTCTTAATTTTTATATGGAACATAATACCGATTATGTCAAAATATTGCTCATGTAAGAAATTGTAATGGGAATATGATGGTTTGTGATTATACATAGTCTGGTCATAAGTTTTGTCACATATGGAAAGTTAAATAAATGACACAATGAGTTACGCACTACAACCATTTATATATCAAATGAAAGGGTACAAAATACAGATTTAAACCACACTAAAATTATTCAAAATGTCCTCCTCTGGCTTCGATACAAGCCTTCAATCTGCTAGGCCAGTCATCAATCCAAGTACGCACGACATTCATGTCAATATCGGCGACTGCTTTAATCAGAGATGCTTTAAGTGACTCCAAATTGCGATGGGGTTTAGCGCAGACCTTCTTCTCTAAGTGCTGCCATATTTTATAATCCAAAGGATTCAAGTCTGGACTGGAGGAGGGCCAATCCTCGTGCCTGATAAAGACGATTCCATGGGTCTTGAGCCAGTTTTGGATACTTTTCGCCTTATTGGCCGGTGCAGAATCCTGCTGGAAAACCCAGTGCCTATTTTTGAACATTGTTTGTGAAAGAGGTTCCACAATGTTTGTTAGGACTGTGTTTTGATATACGAGGGCACTGGTTTTCACTCCTTTTTCACAAAAAAACACCTCTGTTGGACCAAAATAGGAGACCCCAAGCCAAACCATGAATGCCGAAGGGTGATGGCCACGCTGAACACGTGGCACACGTTTGCTCGCTTCTTCACTAGACTGTGCATACACTTTATCATTTTGTTTGTTGTAACTCTCCTCAACATTAAAAATTTTTACGTCCGAAAAAAATATTTCGCGGTATTTTTTACCTGCGTACCGTCTTAACAAAACCCGGCATCTTTCGAGTCTGATTTTCGTCAGCCGTGCGTTAAGAAGATGTGCTGTTCTTTTTCTGTAAGCACGCAGTCCTAGGTCTTCATTCAATACTCTTTTAACAGTGGTTCTGCTTAGTCCCATCTGCAGAGCCAACATTTTTTGCTTGCGGACAGGATTTCGTTGGATTCGCGCCTTCACTGCTTTGATGACCGCTGGAGTCCGAACAGTACGAGGTCGACCGCTTCTTTGTTTATCATTTAAACTTGAATCTTCCCTGAATCGTTTGATAGTACGATAAATGAATCTCAGTGGAATTTTCAAATTTTTCAGCAGTTTAAAAATCACTGTTGGTGCGTGGCCGCAACGATGCAATGCAATTATTGCGACTCTGTCTTCTTTGCGCGTCCACTCCATATTGGAAAATGAAGAATATTCCAGAAAACCTATATTTTTATTTTCTTGAAATATTCAAATTTCGAATTCCCATAACTTTTTTTGTGGCCTCTATTCTAAATTCGAAATTTTACCCATGTGACAGAACTTATGGCCCGACTATGTAAAACCGTGTTTGAAGACTCCATTGCGTAGTGTTGAAAAATATGAATATGTATACAATATACTGGTTACTAAATGTTGAGGTTAACTTCGCTAAAATAATTATCGACAATTCTATTGGATTCCGCAGCGGGCCAAAATTTGTGATTGCGAGGTTACGTTAATTTTGCTAAACAATTAAATTAAGACAATTAAATTCGCGCTCTTCTTGGCGGGGGCACTACCGTGCCCCCAGATATAAATAATCTATTTTAAAACCAGACCAGTCATTTGATAAGCATCATTTTATTCGATATTTTATATACTTTTATATAATTTTATAATAGTACGCTCTCTCATGTGTTAAGTTGGTTTAATGTAAACAACCTTTTATTAAACTCGAAGAAGACAAAATGTATCAAATTCTGTTTACCGAATGTGCGGCAGGTGGACACGAGTGTAAGCATAGGAACGGAAAGACTAGACCTCGTTGAAGAAACAATTTTCCTTGGAATCACTATAGACTCGAAACTTCAATGGGGTCCTCATGTAACTAGTCTCTCACGAAGACTTAGCTCAGCTGCTTATGCGGTCAGGCAAATCAGACACATCACAGATGTAGGAACTGCCAGATTGGTTTACTTTAGTTATTTCCATAGTATTATGTCTTACGGAATACTGCTTTGGGGGAGAGCGGCAGATATAAACACAATATTTGTCTTACAAAAAAGGGCCATTCGGGCTATCTATCAACTAGATGCTAGGCAATCACTAAGGGACAAATTCAAAAATATCAATATACTTACTGTTACCTGTCAATACATTTATGAAAATATCATGTATACCAGAAAAAACATAGGTTTATTTAAGACTTTAGGTCATAATCATAGTATTAACACTAGAAATAGAAATAAGATTGCTATGCCCGCGTTCAGACTCAGTAAGGTTGCTCACTCTTTTATGGGAGTATGTGTTAGTTTTTATAATAAAATACCTAATGAAGCAACGGACCTACCAGAAAGGAGGTTCAAAAACTATGTCAAAAATGGCCTATTGAAGAAGTCATATTACAGTGTAAAAGAATATTTAGATGACAAAACTGCATGGTCTTTACCATCTCAGCGCACAGAAATCCAAAGAGGGGCGATGGACTGAGTCAGTACGTCTCTCCTCGGTGTATTTCCTTAGACTTAAGTAGAAATACATAACATTGTATTTTTAAGGCTCTGATACTTTAAAAGAGGTACGGGGGAGGTTTCTTGCCCTTCTTTGCTCCATCCCTAAGCCCACAACTTCCGAACGGGCGGTAGTATACAAAAATATTAATATTATATTGACGTTGACTAAGTAATATGTATGATTTTATGGTCAATAAAATTTTTGAACTGAACTGAACTGAACTTTAGTTACTGTGATTGTGAAAAAAATATATTTTGATTTAGTGAAAAAAAATAACTACGATAGATTCCACAAAAGCAAGATAATTAGTTGAAGGGTATAAATTTCAACATGAATTTTATAAAAAGCCTTTCACAGCCTTGTTTCTCACACTCTCTATCAAGGTGATGTTTCGTTATGATTAATTAAAAAACAACTCGACTGTCTCAAAAATACTGGTATAAGTTTAAGTAACAACTTTCATAGCTCTTTACCTCCTATACCGAGTATTCTAAGATGAGATCTTTGCAGTAAGTTACCTTACTAATGTCAACTACATAAAAAACCACCTCTTCAGCACTAAAAATAGAGCTTTATAGTCGATATTGGTAGTGAAATAGTTAGCTGTACCATTCGGCCTACAGTACGATTGTTTATTTTATCGTATGGGAAACTAGTAGTAAAAACATCTCATTAAATTAAAGGTTATTTCCACGACAGTGTGGTATTCGTTAATTCAAATCTTGGGTAATTTTGTGCACGATGGCTGTGGCTTGACAATGTCGTCTAAAAAATACGGCACCATTTCTACAGAGTACCTATCTATACTAGTTATTGTAGGAATATAATAAAACGATCCACTAAAAAATTTACCTAGCGACTAAATTAAGCCCAGAGAATTGTGGATCAGTTAGTAATTTAGTCGCCCAGTTAGTTTTTCGGTTAGGTTAGACTTTTTTGATGCTCGTTTAAATACAACCGTTATTGTATTCTACGTGTTACGAATTGGAATGGAAGTCACATAACGTTAGCTAACAATAAAAAAGGTAATTCTTCTTTATATTTTCAATTTCTTTTCCCTTTTGCCTAGTGTAAAAACATGTAAGTCCAAATATTAATTTGTCTTTGAATTTTAGACAGTAGTTTTAGAATAAAGAAAATTTATTTATCTATTGCTGAAATAAATATCTTGTAAGAAATAAGATTGCCTTTGTCATTATTTATCTATTTAAGTAAGTAGAATGAGTGCCTCCTACAAAACTATCTAGATTAATAGTAATTTGTCTTACGTACCTTACGGTCATGGGAAAACATCGTGAGGAAATCTTCGATCTGTAAATGTGGGCACAATTGTCCCTCTGCTATGTTATGTTAAGTATATACTTTTATATCAGTAAAGACTTATACGAGTAGTGCAAAAAATACTTACCAATGTACATATGTATGAGTATTACGTCCGAAGCATTTACTACACGCACTACAAGCTAGACGTGAGTAATTAGTACTTACGCGGGTTTTTTACTTACGAAATATCCTAAACGTAGTTTTTGCCTTTGTTGAGTAGCAGTTATTAGCCAATCGAGTGATGGTTACTGCTTTATATTGGTACGATTGATATTCGTAAATGCTGGTATAAATATGAATGGAATAACAGGATTCAAAGATAACTAGAAATCCCAGCTCCCGCCTAGCTCTAGCGACAACGCAACACTTGATTTCATTTAGAGTCAAAGAAGCCGTTAGAGGTGGTCAATTTTTGGAAAATATAATTTAATTTAATTTAGCCCGGGTCTCTCAAGAGATGGATAAACAGTCAGATATCTTTTTTGACACTTTTTGTACATGTGAAATATGAAAAGCCCCAGATAAACAGACAGATGAACGCTATCTGAGGAATGAGAGAACGGCAGTTAGAATACTTACAATTTTACTCTTCCACACGATAAGAAGAAGAACTAAGCCGAAGTTAATAAGTATATCTTTGGATCATCATCATCAGCCTGTCAGGAAAGGCACTGTTGAGTATATAACCTCCTCATATACATGGGTATTTAGAAAAAAAGTAGATGAGAGGTATGTATACAGTAGCCGGCATGTAATGAAAAGCCCGAGCTGTGACCTAAGTGCCGGAATATATCGAAATGACGAAGGTCTGTCGGGCAAGTAATTAAACTATAAAGTTTGAGTTGATGCTCAGTTCCTAGGCAAATTATTTTGTATATTCAGAAGGTTTTTTTTTTCTAAATACCCATGTATATGAGGAGGTTATATACTCAACAGTGCCTTTCCTGACAGGCTGATGATGATGATCCAGCTCAGTTTCATTTTAAGCAGGAATACAACAAGGTCCAATGTAGACATAGGATGTAAAAAAGTCGCAAACAAGTGTAAAATGAATATGTATCTACAGTAATAAAGAAATTGTGAGATTGAGTTTAAACGCATAATGCTAAACTGTTGATGTGGGTCAGGGTTCGGCTAAGCAGCTGTAATTTCACAAAATGTATTATGAATTCCTACTGCGAGTCTGCGCGGTCATTCAGCAGAGTTTGTTACCAGTCTACGAACAAAAGACGGTAGGTAACCTGTGGCTCATTTAGTCGTAGATTGGGTAATCCTAGTGGAATGCGTTTAAACTATATTTGGGTTGATAGATGTATAAGGCTTTTGTAATGAGTTTTACCAGTTTCAAATTACCTTGTGAGAAGACAGACACTATGCTTGTTTGGTTTATGTAAGGTTTTCGTTTAAAATGTTTTAGTGAAGTGAATTTTAGAGGTATATAGAAGCATATCATATTGAAGCTCATCTTTGATGCACAAAATACAAAACTTAATAAAAAAAAACCCGGCCAATTCCGAGTCGGACTCGCGCATGGAGGATTCCGTACCATTATCTATGAAAACGAAAAAATATCATGTCTGTTGTATAGGTGCTCCCTTAAATATTGATTTAATTCTGTTTTTAGTATTTGTTGTTCTAGCGGCAACAGAAAATACATCATCTGTGAAAATTTCAGCTGTTAACTATCACCGTTCATGAGATGCAGCCTGGTGACAGACGGACAGACAGACGGACAGCGGAGGCTTAGAAATAAGGTCCCGTTTTTTACCCTTTGGGTACAGAACCCTAGAAATTGTCTAAACCTGAAACCACACTTTGGGATCTAATACAAAGTTTTAATATCAATTTTATTATACAGTTAACAGATATAAAATTATGGCTACATTATGTTTTTATTTAAATAATGTAAAGAGCCGTGATACAATAAGAACAAAATTCTTAGCTTAGGTCAAGGCCTACCGAACATTGAATAAAATAGCTGGCTATAAAAATATAGAACAAAGGCATAAAAATGAGATCAAGTACTATATTTATCGCTATACGATTGTCGCATGTTTTTAACGAAGGCATAACGAGTTATTTTTATACTTGACTTGTATATAGTGATACACATACACACACACACACACCCTCACACAGTGTTGTATAGTATACACATATCGCAAAATTTAAAAGCTATTGTCTTCGAAAAATACACGGAAGAGAACTCTGAAGTGCAGCATAATCCACAATTTGACAGGATCGTCGAAGATGGTTGTGCGTTTGACATGCATAACGTTTACCTCTATAAATTAACTCTGCGCCTGTATCACTGTACCAAAGAGATTTTAAATGTTACATAACATCATCACAATTATAAACACTCAAGCTCATTACAATTTACGATAATATTACGACATCACTTCTACCCTTCTCATCCTTGGAATGCAAAGCGGTAAAAACCTCCTTTGATATCATGTTTATGTTTACGATAAAATCCGAAAAGTGAGGATAAAACCTCTGTGGTGAAATTCTTTATTCTGTTAAATCATCCGGTTTATTAAATATTTACTTTACATTCCAATTCTTTATTCTAAAGGCCGAAAACTGAGTGGTACCCACACTATTGAATTGGGCAATTTACGCGTTATTGAATTTAACCATATTTATTGGTAGTTAGTTTAGATTCAGAATTGCAGTTATTGTGCACTGACTTCCCTTTCTTTCAAACTAATCTTTCATGCCTAGGTATGCTGGAAGAAATATCTCTTTAGAGATAAGCTCGCCTTTGTACTTATGTTTTCTTCAATGTAACGTTAAATTAACTAAGTACAATAAAGTATAATGATAATGATAATGATAACCCTTGTACGTTTACCTGTTTCTATTATAGTTTCGGTTTTTACACTGATGCAATTCGAGATACGAAATGTTGTATACGAAATGATCACACAACCTACTACGAGTATATTAGTCTTTTAGTTACTAGTTTGTAATGAAACTTGATAAACATAATGTACAGTACACTCCAGCTGATAGCTCTTTTTAGCTTTATAGAGCAAATTGAGAAGTAGGTATACATTATTTAACAAGGATATTGCATTCAATACCAAGTCTAAATAATCAGAATTTCTCGGTCAGAGTCACAATAAAACATGTTCAGACAGCAATTATTACGTAACAGTTCAAAGTTCAGTCCATCAGTCGGATTTACATTGGAATTGATTAATTTATTTGATTTCAAGGTGAAGTAAGTTATTTATTAACTTCTTTATTCTATATCTTTGTTCGAAGTCCGTCGTTTCGACTATTAATGCATATCTCTGTTATTTGTGCGATTTTACAGTTCCTAAATAAAGACAAAATACTATCAGTTTAAGCGATTTTACAGTTTCCAAGGAATACATCAAGTTATTGTTTTATATTTTCCGAAGAAAAGTCCCCCTAAAACCACTTGACTAAACTGTGGTTTAGCCTAGGCGAATGCAGTATTTATGTTTTTTTGTTTTAACAATTTCGCTTAGAATTGGGTGTGGAAAGGTATTTAATATGGAACTAAGTATTTCCAATGTCGTTTACCGTGCACATTTACATATTTAGGTAAGACATACATAGGCCTATCTGTTAGGTGTTTTAATTTTGAGGGTCTGATTTTAATTTTTATTAGTAGATGAATTCATTTATTCATTGAAATGGTACACACACAGACACATAATAATAATAAAAAAAATGAATAAAACCTGAACTAACATTGAAAAAAAAAACCACATTTATATAATAGTAGTTTATGAAACTGTTGCATAATGAGGGGTATTAAGACACGAGAGAGTAAGGAGAGAGGTTTTTAATAGTATCCCACGAGAGTTTTAATACCTAGTTATGTGCAGTTTCATACACTCTCATACTTAAGTGTCTCTCCTACAAAAATCAAAGTTAAAACACAACAATATTTCCACATAAATCAGTGCTTAGACACAACAAAACGTTGTCACGTCACGTTGACGTTTTGTTACCGCCAAACCCCAGCATATCACAGCGCATGCGTGGAGCATGGGCCACTATCAATCCTCAGATCAATGAACCTCTTTGTTTAAATCTTTCTGCCTGCCTCCAAGTACTTATCAAATACTGAGTGGCTGTTTGGCTGTCAACTATAGCTAAAAAAAAAACTTTCCAACGATACAGACTATCAAACACCTTGGCTGCATGGTTTCATGACCCTTGCCTTTCCCAAAAAAAGTAGAACTGTATCGTTATGGAAAAAATTATAATAATAACATTAGTTTTGTACAAGAAGTAGTGTTGTTTGTTATTATGTTTTTTTTAGTTTGATTTCTGTATTGCGTTTATAAAGTACGTCATTATGAATTCGATTTCAAGTTTGTAATTCGAACTTTATGACATGAGAGTAGATAAAACAATTTATAAATAAATACCAGTATTAGTATCACGTATAAGTATCAAAATGAAGACCCAAGAAACAAGTTAGCAATATCACAGTAGGTAGTATAGGATGCGTGCGTCAGGTGATTGCAGATTTCATCACGATCCGGCGATACGTATGGGTGCGTCTTCATAATGTCGCATATAAAAGCAATAACCGTATCGACCATATACAGAACACCCTTCTTACCAAAGATGTAGAGTTGAAATTTATCAAAAAATATATTTGGATAGACTGTTGCGAGCATCTTTTGTGATAGTGAATGCAAAACTCTCTGCACAAGAAAGGATCATGCGACAGATGGATTTCCCAATAAAATTGTGAAACCTCAATGCTCATCGAAATGTCAAAGATTCAAAGAAATGAAAATCAGTTTTGCTCAAGTTGCGCATTTCTTCGCTTCATCAAAATTACTTGACAATCTTGAAATATCCCAATCTTATTTAGAGTAAGGATACTTTTCATATTATAAGTAGAGTCCCTGAAAAGTACCTTGTGGGAAATTCTGATAAAATAACAAAATTTTTATTGCTTCTTTTGGATTGTTGCATTCGGTTTTGCTTGTCCTTTTTAACCGACTTCCCAAAGGTTTACAAATCGTCCGGATGTTTTTTTTATGTATGTGCCCCGATTGCGCCTAGACGGATGGACCGATTTGGAAAATATTTTTTTGTTTGAAAGGGTTTACCTTCCCATTGGTCCCATTGACACCAGGTCAGGATGTGATGGTGGAATCCTGGAGAAATCGAGGAAACTCTTCAAATATTATAGGCAGACCTATAGTGATTTTTGTGTTTTTCATAATAACTCGTGCAAATGCACACGGTAAGCCTAATATTGTGATGCGGAACTGATGATGAAGACCACACATGGCCACCAGAACTGCTCAATACTAGGTACAAATACAATGCGTGGCTGACGGGCAGGCAACGCATAGCCTAAACCGGTGGACCTAGAGCCATGAAACTTTGTACAGAGGTTCCTTAGTAGCGTGGGGTAGCACTGTGATGGGATTTGACAAAATTAATTCCCCAAGGGGGGGGGGGGATAAGGGTTTACAGTTTGTATTAAACTCAATCTAATCAAATACGGTTTGTGGAAGTCGGTTTTTTCTAAAGTTTACTTTTGTTTCAATTATAATATTTACTGTCAACACCGATGCCTATCTACTGTCGGACTCTACACCTCTGAGATAGAGTCAAAAAGTAGATCATTTGCTGAAAGTATAATCAATAGTAGATCCACCTTTATATTTAGTATAGGCTTGAGTTCAGGCAGTAAAGGTTGATGTGCTGTCGACTGTTCAATCCGGTACCAAGACACGCGTATCCACGGTCGAGTGTTTCATGCATGATGCAATTAAAGTGTTAAACTATACGTAGCATCTATTATGTATAGTAATGTGTACTAGTACGAGTATATCTCACTCATAACATAAAGCTGTTTTCAGGGGTTCGTTGTAAACAAGAACATTAATAACTTTTTTAAACTTTTTCTGTGCATCTTGAGTCATTTGTTGTTTTGGGCCTATGATAGCTAGTACGTGAGATAATGCTTAACTTTTATGGAGTTTTCAAAGTGTAGCGTTAACTCTCAATTTAGCACTAGCACTGAGGTACTTTTGTGGCAAGTAAAAATAGTCAAATACAATTTAGTAATTTAGTAAAACGGCTTGATTAAATTACGCACAAAATTTTCGTCAGTGGGTAATTTATTCGTCTTGATAAAAAATGCATTAAAAACATGTTTAACCTCAACCTAAGGCGCAAGGTTTTTTTGGGTTTGTAGCGTGTTAAAAGTGTGTGATGAATTTAGTGGTTATGATGAGACAACCTGAACTGATCACAACTATACTTAGAAAAAATAATAATAAAAAATTACACATTATTAAATCAAATCATTACATTGCATTTGGGGATTCAGGCACAACCATAAATCTATCACTTTACAATAGAAGACCAGATGAAAAATACTTACAGAGAACCACATATTCCCCATCGCTACTCGCACTTGCCCGGTTGCATTGCACTTATTTATATATTTCGACTATTACACAATAGACGTTACGTCGACATACGTAAATCGAGTCACGGAATTACATTTTTTTATTGTCTCAACACTTTCACGGTCATGAATGGTCGGCGGACTTTCTTTTGTCGGACTTCGCACAATTGTTAGACTTGTGTGCGTGTTGTTAGCATATAATAGCTGATTTGTTATTTATTTTATGTATTACGTAAGAAAGTTATCAATTTATCATATAAATAAATTTATATTTAATATATTTTATATTAAATAAAATTATAATTTACAATATGTTACAAATTGAGGTTCATACCTCTAAGTGTGTCAGTGCTCTAGAATGATCTAATGTGTGATAAAGTATAAAAATGAAAAATACAGCACTTGGCTATAACAAAACATAAACACATAATAAATTAGCTATACTTACAGGGAAATAAAACAACTTAGCATTGTTAAGATACGACTGCAAATAAAAAGATTGTAATGATTGATTGGCAATGAGTAATAATGAGAAGTAAAATAAAATAGATAGACAACTCTTCTGATAAAAAACTCCAGTCTTTTAATTGTCTCAGTAAATTAAAGAAAAAGAAAATTATCGGGTTCAACAACCTTCCCATACATAGATGTGTAGGAAGCAATAGTACAACTGGAAGGAAATAAAGCGTTCCGGTTCACGCAGCCACCTCGTCTCGTCGCGGTTTCTGCAAAGAGACCGCGTTTGAATACGGTCTCGTCGTCGGTTTTACGTGAAGCGGAATGTTGTTATAGTCAGCGCGTGTGCTAGTGTGAATACGCCCAATCGCATTTGCAACCGGTTGATTGATAGTGTGAACGGCGACCTATCAAAACTCTACGTCCTTCGTTTACCTCTGTTGTGAAAGGATTTATCTTAGTGGCCTGAATGCCAAAACGATAATTTAGTTTGACGGACACTTAGATTAAAACAAAATTATGGTCATAATTATTGTCACTGGTTTTTGCTCGGGAAACTATTTTTGCGTCTATCCTATGCCACAAAAGAAAACTATATGACAAAAAGGAAATTTAATTTTAATTTCGTCACAGAATAAAACACACATCTATAGGTGTAATCTGTCAGTGTTTTACAGGGAGGGTCAGCTTCCGAGTAATTTGAGCAGCAGTCTCTGCTGAATGAAAGGATATGTTGTGTGGTGTCACAGTTGGTTGGTTGGGAAAAGGCCGAAACAGCAACTCATCACACATTTCGGCTCGACGACATTAGTGATATAGCAACTTTCGCATTTCGATGGACTCTCATCGGCGGTCGTAAAGTTATGAAATCACTGCAGTCGACTTCGGACCCGTTTGACGATGATATTAAACCATACACATACATACATAGCGTCTTTCTCATATAAGGTGGCATAGGGCATAGACACAGTAGCAACTACATTTAAACAAGCCAATACTCGAGTTTTCGTGATAGGGGGCTGGGCTAGACCATTGCAGCAGTTAGGGAGTTAGTTAGTCATTCATAATAGGTACTTTATTACAAATAACAACACAATGTATGAATGATGATGGAGATGATGATCGAGAATACATGTACAAGAGCAATAAATAGAATACCAAGTATCGATTGCGTATTTGTAAATCGAGAAGCAGCACTTAAAAATCCTGTTTAAAACGAAAGCAGCCGCATCATTACTCGTAATACGATTATTTCTTATGAAATTACGCTGTAATGTATTACGATTAGTTTTGCCGTGGCCAAGGAAAGAAAGTGTTGTGCGTAAGCTATGGAAATAAGTCTATTTGCATATGCCGATGCCGGTGAACTCGTTGTAAGAGTCAGTTTACTTTCGGTGTAACCAAGTTGGCTATTAAGCGCTATGACAACGCTTTTTTTCGGATAAATACTCTGCTACACCATACGGGATAAACCTTTGAAATAATTGCGTCTGGAAAAAATCGTTTGTGGTAGATGGAACAGTCCGATGTGTTCCATATTATTGATTGAATTTCAGGATTTAGTTGGCAGCTTACCTAAACACAGTTCTGACAAATGAGTGTTCAGTTTAAGAAAACATTGGTAAAGTACTTACTTACATTTTATCTGCAAGTTTCTTCTTATTACTATGGACTGTCAGATGTAGGTAATACAACTTTGACTGTATGTAACGAACGCTTACCAATGCTGCAGCTAAACCGAGAAAGTATTAATATATAAGAATACTACAATATGCTCCAACGCCGATAAAACGGTCTTGATACGCGATAGAAAGAGTTGACGCACACATGGACGTCTAATTGCATGATTGTGCATCACCTGTTGCGTCTGTGTGTAAGTTGTGTGTATGAGTGAGTGTTGTTTTCACTCTTCTCAAGAACTGGAAGTGTTTGTGCCGCTATGTGTAATTTAATGGGAGTGAACTTAACAACAAATGCCTTCTAAGTATGGTATTGTATTGTGACGTCATAAATTGCGTGATGCATTGAAAATAAAAAAATAATAATATAAAATCAACTTTTCTGCATACTTAGATTATCTTCATCATTCTGAATTACATTCTGCAAGCCAACTTTAAGTAGGTATCATCAGAAATGTATACAATACAATGTTACCTATCAGTAAAGCCAGTTATTTACAAACAATAAGTCAATAAGGTTTTTTTCATATGTTTATCATAATAAGTCAATGACACTGACATTTTATTGTCTCTGTATACTCTAATTCTTAGTTTTCACTCGCACATACGGACGTGTCAACATCAATTTATATCATACATTAACAACCTGGTCATCGATTCTCTTGAGAGCAAAGTTGCTAGCTAAATGAAAACGTATGTCATAGAATGATAGTATTTTTAATTGACAGTGTTGCAATTATGTTTTAATAAGAGCCTTATGTGGAATCCCATAACAAACCACTGTGCACTGTTGCATAAAAACTAGGTCTGTGAATCGAAAGTGAGGTCTTCAATTAGACAAGTATAGCTAGCATGAGTTAGCACAAGTCAGGGTGAGCGAGAGCTTACTGTGACTTCATTATTTTCTGTCTGCTGTAGAATACATACGAAATAGAAATTATCGCGTTTCATGTACCTACCCATGTTTTCTTCAGTGAATAAACGTATGTCTATGTCCATGTCTAGGTCTAAATTGAGTCAAATAGTTGATGTTCTGTAATCAAGTACCTATTTGACTACAGGCAATCATTTTATTTATCTTAATCATAATCATTAGATGTAATAGTGTGCCACTGAGGTGTCAAAACAAACAACAAATATGGTAACAAAACGTACTAGTATAATAGGTATTGTTAAAGTTGAGTGTTAACGTTTGCTATTTTTAACATTTTCTTGGTATATAATCCATAATTTCTTTATTGCACACAATTAATTGCAAGGACAAAAAGTAAATAAAAACAGTGTACAAAGGCGAGCTTACCTCTAAAAAGAGATCTCTTCCAGCAAACCAAGTTCCGATGAGAGAGTTTGATATATCAGCAAGGGTAGACCTTTGTGTACAACAATTTACCTACGAGTACCTACAAAGCTAGAATATACTTACATCCAAATACATCCTAAAATTAACTACCAAAATATTAAAGTTATAGTACTATCAATAAACTAATATTTTTTTTTTACGTAGCCTATAATGTGTCCCACTGCTGGGCAAAGGCCTCCCCATTTCGAGCCCACACATCTCTAGTCAGAGCTAGATTGACCCACTCTGGTTCAAACGTGTCCAGGGGTGGCATTTTTGAAAACGTGAAAACCAATTCGCATTCGAAAGCGCCACTTTCATGCACGAATTCATAAAAACGCCATTTTTGAAAATCCATTTCAGTGATTTCAACAACGAGTGGTCCTACCCACTCGTTTCTTGATTTCTACTAGTAGAAAATGACCATTTGACACATTTGACAGCTAAAAGTTATTGAATGCTAAGTCAGTCAATAACCTCAAAGTATTTTACGATGGTGAGCCTCGAGGAGTATATTTTGATGAACTTAAGTGAAGAAGAGGAAGAGGAGGCAGAGGCAGTTGAACAGCAGCGCTGCAGTGGATTTACGTCGTCCCGCCATCTCCTTATAATAAACTAATATTTATAAAGAAATATTTACATACACATACATACACTAAAAAATACATACGAACTACCTGACATTCACAGAGTAAGGTAATGTTTCTTTACCTGGCTTTTAAATATGTTTAGAGTAGGAATGTCCCTGATGGTATATCCATAGCCGCGGTAGTGGGCTAGCCCTCTATCATGCTAAATTGAATATTTATTTTCTTGACTAATTTTGGTGCACCTGTCATTGTCAACCGTTTTAATAAACTCGCCTTTAGCCTTTTTCATCTCTATATTATTATCACTTACAACGGTTGCATGCCACTGAAGTGAATCTTCCCATCAGAAAGATTGCCGACCCCTGCTCTGTTATTACTCATTACCACTGCAATGTGCGGTACCCTATGATTAGGTTTGGCAATGTCTTTTACACACAACATACAATGTTAAATGAACCGTTTTGTTTGTATGGAAGTAGAGGTTGTGTCATTTGTTCAGGGCATCAATTCTGCGCCATACTTCACAATTTAATATAATGATACTTATAAACGATTTTGTCCAAAAACAGGCTTCTTACTTACACAACCACATTTGGAAGTAAGAATATACGTAGTAAACTAGATTTACGTGACATATGGTAACATTCTCCAAAGTTGTAAATCGTCATATCTTTATCTTTACTATCATTGTCTTTTACAGGTAAGATCCAGTCAACATCTAACAATATTCACCAGATCACCGTGATTCAAGTGTAGATATGTAAGTGTTTCCATAAGCCATAACGCTGTCAATCAATTATTATCTCCGTGCCCAAATTATATTTAAATCACCATTTTCTTGTGACATATTACTCGTCGTATTTCTAAGGTGGTAAGTCGTATACTTAGCATATAGTCTCGCATGAGAGACCTATGTTTACTTTAGTCAGTGCTAAAGTGTCTAACCAATGCATGATGTTTAACCGATCATCGACGTGTCAAGGAGTCAATTTGCAATAATGATGTGATGTTGTTTGTCATTTAGTGGTTGTTGCGCTTACTGCAATACCAAATAATACCATAAGTAGTCAATTTAAACATGTAAAGAAGGACTAGAGAATTGTCTTTCGAAAAATTCGAATTTAAATATGTGCTCTTCATTGTTAACTTAAAAGATTTGTTAATATTTGGATCAGAGGGAGAGACAAGGCTACCTACCCTGGTTCTTTTATACACTCTGATATTACCCCGACGTCTCATGTCTAGGAGAGCAAGCTATAGCCATATTTTCTATCAGAACTCTATAATAATAGACAATTGTGTCAGGTTTTGTTCTAGTTTTATAAACTTCTCTTTAGCTTTCCTACTAACAATTCACTCTCCAAAACAGTTCAGAGGACCTAGAAATGATTTATCAAGGTATTTGCTCCTTCGTGAGCCGTAAGACTTTGATTCGCCGGTCATTATGCCGAGTGTGGCGTAACAAGGCGAGGTTCACACGACCAAATGCGTATACGCACGGTTCGCAAGCCGTGTGACTTCATCTCAGAATTATGCAATTATTCACTTGCTTAGTTGAGATGAAAAAAGAGCTGCCATGCTAATTTACTACTGCTAATTTGTATAAAATTTATCTGTCAGTAGGCTCTTGTTGTTTGATTGGGAGTTGACGGAGAGTTTAACTTTAGCCCGCATCTTTGTACTAGCCTAGACATAACAAATTGGTTATATTGTACGTCTATCTAAACTACGTAATAATAATATGTACCTACCGAGGGGCACAGGCCTTTACAAGGATACGAGTAAGATTTAGCCATAATCTGCCGCTAAACTACATAAATAAACTTTATTTGGCACAAAGCGATTAGCTTGGTTTTAGCCATTCAAGCCATTACCAAGACAATTAAAACAGACTTCATAATTGGTCCTAATCATACATCTATCTTACACAATACTCTAATTAGGTTTATACAGTAATAAATTGGATTATTTATGCACTGTGATTTATAAAGTGATTAACTGATTACAGTCAAGATATATAAATTGGTCTACTTATGGAACGTGTGGTAGAGACGGAGACAGTATAAACAACTAGTTACGATTATTGAAATGTCAAGGCTATGTCTTTCAGTTAACATTACGTCAGGTTTTAGTTTTGCAAATAGGGTCATTATTCTCATTCTTTCACTGTTTCGTTTCGGCACACTTACATACATGTATGTCGGTAATTAGTGTGTCATTGCTTTATACTCTAGTTGAAGTAGGTTACAATCTACGTAGCATCTGTTATACCTTTACGTCTTTATTCCTGAGTTTCCTGAAACGAATATAAAAAGGTTTTCACCTTACTGGTTTAAAGACGAGAATCTGATAGGATTTGTCATTTTGTTATGTCAAGGATATTATGCTACTTTGTTTCAGGCAACTCAGGGTTACCTTTCTGGTTTTGCAAGTACACATACATTAGACCTACAATATGGCTGGTAGAAGCACAGTTGTACCCACATCCAATTCAATGAACAACGTTTCAAAAATTTTACCAGCTGGTTTTATCATCTAATATGAAAATAGATGGAAAACGATGGGGCCCGTATTTTTTTATTTTAGTGTTTAATCTTATTTGTAAGTGATAATCACGATTTTTCAAGTTAATCATTTTAAAGGGCGTACCTAAGTAAAATGTCAGGATTATAAAACATTGAACCTTTGTCCGTCATTGAAAAAATAAAACCAATGACAACATGGTGACAACATTAAGATGACAGATGACTGACAGTTGTTTTTTATTTCTTTCTAGCTTTTAGAACACATGCCATAAATTCTGACATTGTAATTCTAATACTGATCTAAAAATTCTGAAAAAAAATTTAAGAGCTTAGAACACTTAAATCTCGAAATGATTTTCTAATTTTAGTACCTTATCAAAATGAAACGTTGTCCATTGTACATTTGTATTACCTACTGCTGTTATGCTCCCTTGAGTCATTCATTACTATGCTCAGTGTCTCACTCACAAACTCACGCGACACGTCTTCGTCTGCAGTTGCGGTCGGGTACGAACTATAATATTGTAGACTCGAGTTTTTGCTTCAGTCGCCGTCTATAATAGAATTGTAACATTATGCAACAACCACAAAATATTGTTCCAAATTAGGTTTAGTTGGAAAAAATTTCATTTTTATTATATTTATTTATTTATCTATCTTATTGACCGTTACGTCCCTAAAAATAATTCCCTCTAGAAATATTTTAAGTAATCTTGTATAATTTGACCAACACACGTGTTGTAATTGTAACATCAACGGCTGGGGCAATTTTATAACAATTAACCATAAAACTAGTTACAGAACAGTTACTACACTGCACTGTTCGAGTCATACACTTCGTTATGGCTGGTTGCGTGGTCTCTTTAATCGGCTGTCAGTGGATTGTTGGTCAGTGTAGTAGGAACAAGTAGATGTTTAAATGATTCCTTCTTCTGATATCATATTTCCCCATATTTCTTTCGCAACCGATCACATTTTGTTTTGGAGGATTCTCAAGGCATTCTCAAGTTCTCAAGAAGGAGTGGTGGCATGGCAGAGTTATGAGATAATGGTTGATGAGACGAGATAAATTATCTACAAGTAGATAAATTTATCTCGTCTCAGCAACCAATGTAAATAAACCTTATAAATACTTAGGCATGCCTATTAAATTATTTATTATTATAAAGTAGATATTATTAATTTTTTAAAAAGATTTTGCCCTTTCAGTTTAGAGATTGTCATTCTCCTGGCCGAAAAGGAAAAAAGGCATTAAAATTAGGCGAAATTAAGTTCTCATCCCCCTGCAATAGACATTAATTGACGTCTTCGTAGTCACTGTCAAAGTCAAGCACTTTATAGTGCTTCTGTGAGAAATAGGGTTAATTTGGCTTGTCTCACGGGAATCAAACCAACTAATAAATGAATAAGTTTCTTCGGAATATGTATAATTAATATGTATAATCGGCCTTAGTGAAAATAAAACAACACAAAAACATTTACATACAGACACATACATTTGCTTCTGACCCCACACTAGGATACCCTGTGTCGTGGGAACCAGAAACAGCGACATCACAAACATGTAAGCATCAAAGACTTGAAAAGAAGAGTAGAAATAAAAAATCTTATTTTCTTCACAAACACACGTAAACATCTTTTGCATGCTCTCATTATCACCAGCCAGACATTTAAATTACTGCTTTGTTTCCCTTCCGACAACATTCAATGAGATGCATTAACAAACCCTGTTTAGATGAAAGAGTTCGTATTCGTAATCTTATAGTGGTTATATTGGTTTGAATTGAATGAACAACTTTGTCGAAGAGCATGTAATAAGTAGTTGGTGTAAAAAATGTGTATGCTATGATGTAAGGTTTTCCTTAGCAGGGAAAGCGGTGGTAAATGGATGGGTGAGTGATTTTCGCAACTTCTGCGAGTATACACTGCGCCAAACACCCTTATAGGAAAAGGCGTGATGTTGTGTTGTGGTAATATAATTTACAAGGTTTTCTTAACACGTAGTAGTATCGCATTTTAATTCCGACATCAATTACACAAGTGACAGTGAACTATTTGGTATGCCGAAAAAAGTTGTGCAAATCAATATCCGCCGGCAAACAGTCCAATCATGCGCATCCAAACAATACATATTCATGATCATTTTGTTCATAATCGCCTGCGTAGGAAAGCACCGGAATGTGAACTACGCATGTTGGCTATGGCTACCGAACGGATTACTGAGAAACGGTGGCGCGCGCGCACTTTTTTTGACGGCAGTAATGGAATAATTTCGTTCTGAGAATCGGTTTAATTAATCGAGGTGTCGATGTCGGGAGTTCAATAAGGGAACTACGGTTCTGTAACAACAAGGCTTAAGAAATCATCGAAGGTGCTTTGACCATGGATTGCGATTTCATATCCCTCATATAGTTGGGTAATTCTGTGTTTTCAGATAAACAAATTAATAAAGTTTTGAAACTTGTGTGGCATGATACCTTGGGTGTGGAGTTCAAAACGCACAACTCTCCCCCCCCCCCCCCCGGCCCCTGAAGCTACCACCCCTCCTCGCCGTGAAGTTGGTCCCCGTTAACAGTTTTTCACTTTATATTATTCGAAAACCTTACATAATTGTAGTTATTTTTATTGTTCTTGTTGTTGATTACATAGAATTACACTTTACACTTTATACTTTATTGCACAAAAACAGAGTAGAGACACTTAATAATGAAAAAAACATGTACAAAGGCGAGCTTATCTCAAATAAGAGATCTCTTCCAGCAAACCTAGGATGGACACGATTAATTAACAAAAGATAGACCTACATATGTGCACAACGATAAATATTAAATTAATAGACAACTTACTATTAGGTATATTGTTACAAAACTCTTTAATTTCTATTGATTTCAGCAATCTCAGGTCTGCCCCTACAGACTAAAGTTTAATTGAAGGCTTAGTAATTACTGAGTAAAGCATTAATGATAATTGCATAAATGTGGAAGTTTAACCACTCCTCCAATTAAGGCTCCGCATTGATTTGAAATTCCTGTACCATTATTTAAAAAAATTGTATAATAATAACAATAAAAAACTTTATTCAAGAAAGGGTTTACAATAATTTATAATATAATTATAAACATAGGGCATATGGGAGGTGTCTGCTTCCATAGCTAGGCTCAAGATGAACCTGGGTTTATGGCACGCAGGCCCGTTCCTCTTCCGAGGTGAATAATTAAAAGTAAAATAAAATAAAATAAAGTATGAAAGTCTGGCTACAAGCGTAGTGCAGCTAGAAATCTCAACAGCCAAAAATACCACGACGTGTTTTGTAATCCCCAGACATAGTAAATTTCCCACCATCTCACTTTCTTCCATACAATGGCTGCTACCCAGATAAAAATCATATAAAAAAGCGTTTTACACTTGACAGGTTAATAAAGCGAAGACGGTATTGAAATTTTCCTTGACGACAGTTTCTCGAAGACTGCACTGTATTGACGGAAGCGTCATACTGAAGTCACGAGTACCAAGTGAAATATGCGTGCGCGCCGATAGCACGCGACCATTAGTGAATGTAATGCAAAGGCTGAATTAAAATTATCTTGACTTTATATGGGATTAGAGATATACGAGTATCATGCGCGTGTCAGTGGGTAACTTATTGTTATTAGTAGTTAGTTCTTGGGCCTTGGCTTAGCAATTTAAAGGAATTAAAGAGACCGGGCCCTAGTAGTACCCATAGTTTTCCTATAGTTTGATAAAATATTTTGTATCTGTGTGTATACTGAAACTTTTATATAATTGTAGAGTAAGACGATATACGTAAAAAAAAATGCATACCGGTTTAGCTCCAGTAGATTAATGATAACATCAAACCAAAACAAACTTTGATCGGCCAAATCGTGAGATTGGTAGTCACGATAAAAGGTCTATCAAGACACACACCACGGCACCAATTTCGACATGCTAACATTTGCACTAGGGTTGTAACGGAGCTCCGCCTCCGCCTCCGAAAGTTCGGAACTTCCGAAAGAAATCATACCTCCGACTCCGAATCCGCCTCCGCCATTTTTGAACGGAGGCTTAACGGAGTTAATTTACGTTCAAAAATGTACACGCAATGTGACAGTAGCGACGCTAGGCATCACGGCCGCTCGGCTGAGTATTGATATGAGAACGCAACTGAATGAAGTGAAGATTGTTTGTGCGAATTGAATGCGCGGGCGGTGGGTAGGTATGTTGACAGGAATCAACCTGTCGACTTTTTCACTAGATTGCGTTTCACCGAATAGTTCCTTTATCGAAGTCTTTATTGTCAAAGGTCAAGAACGAAAATGCTTTGATCCAGGGGAATTTAAACTTGAAACAGACTCTAGCTCGCAGTTGTAAATACATAGTTGTGTTGTGACTGAACCTCGATTGTTTTGAATGATATAGTACCTAAATTGCCTCTTCTTAACTATGAATACCGTTAAAAATTATTGTTAAAGTGTAATGTGTAAGTATGTCCTATAGCTTTTGAATAAATAGGTACTTTTCCGAAATAAATCAAAAATACATATTTTTTCTATCTCCGCCTCCGCCTCCGTTAACCTCCGACTCCGCGGAGGCGAAGCTCTTCACCTCCGCCTCCGACTCCGCCTCCGATAAGACGCCTCCGTTACAACCCTAATTTGCACTGTAAACAGACCAAACAACCATAACCCACACTATGGCGCCATCGCCATCATCGTTCCTATTTTAACAATTGGGCATAGAATAGTCATAATATCTCCATACAAGGTTCGTACGGTTGTATGCCATGAAAATCATCCAAATGTCATACGTGTCAACATCAGATATATGCGTGACGTTTGCAAAGGTCACATTTTGGTTGGGAACACCTTACCTAACAATTAGTCGGTTCTGTTACGAAATGCAAGCTTGCGGATATTTCCGAGATGAACATAATATTTGCTTGGTTTGAACGATTAGGTTTTTGAGAAAAATGGCTTTATCGTTCGCATGTGACGCATCACGTTTTTAAGGGTATTTTTAAAGGTTGACGTGCGTGCGTGCTCACAGTAATAAATAAGCTAAATAAGCTTTTTGCAACTTATGTTGATACTCTTATATTAACAGTGAAGAGTAGGGTGCCTAAGTTAATAAGTATTTATGAACCTGTGCTGAAGTTCCGAGCTAGATCAATAGTGCATTCAAGCAAAACCAAAAATAATTTATTTTATACATATTTCAAGCAAGTCGGCAAGCGAATCACGAGAATGAAGTGGGGGTGGGCAGGACACTTGGCACGGAGGGATGACGGAAGGTGGACCAAAGCGGTAACGGAGTGGTTACCCAGAACCGCAAAACGCCAAGTAGGCAGACCACCGGCCAGATGGACGGATGACATCACTGCCATAGTCGGCAGGCAGTGGATGCGGGAGGCACAGGACCGGAGCGGATGGCGTGGTAGAGATGAGGCCTATACCCAGCAGTGGGTAGATGTGGGCTGATTGATGATGATGATGATACATATTTCTAAGGTTCTCAGAAATGTTTAAAAAAAAACAGAACTTTTAATATTAGCTCTATCAGGTAAAATTTTCAACACTGCAAAATACATATCTTAAACATGTAAGAATCGAAGGAGTTTCTTGAGTTTTACTAGATCTATTTAAATAACAAATTAGAAATTCTTTAAGACACCGTAAAGTAACCATACTTCCATATTCCGGCGTATTATTCTTAACAAACTAAGCGGAACTTTACTGTTTATTTAAGTGCAAACAATGGTTATGAAATAGATGCAAACTCATAACCGATAACCTATTGATCGTTTTGGTGAGAAAGCGGTTGTTTCGCTTTGAGCTAAGTTTAACGGTCACCTGGGCTACCTAGGGGACGCCCTAAATTTAAGAGGCCGGCCTCCAAAACAAACGCTAGACAGCTAAGAAAAAAGCTAAGTATCCCCTAACTGTTAGTGAAACCGGGCATTAGTCAAACAAAAGTCTTGGGCAGGTACTTAGATAAATAATAGTTAGGTAGATAAGTAGGTAACCAGTATACGATTTAAATATAGATAAAAATAGTTAAAGAGTGTACTGTTTACCATGTAAATCTTATAGCATTTCCTAAGATACTTTGATAACTTGACCAAGCCATGCAGTGCAATTAATGAAGATATCTCGCTTTATTACCAAGGGCTCAACTCGTTAGGATTATGACTTCCGCATTGATTGATATTACAGAAAGCTTTCCATTACGCAATTTGTCAGTTTTCACCGATCCACGGAAATTAATCGTGGCTTCGTGTAAGTTGAGTTACATTTATAGGGAAGAGTGAGATATACATATTTTGATTTAAGCCGAACCTTCCATTTGAGTGACGTGTCTCTTCTGTTTAGAAAAATACTTACGTGTTTACTTCTACAATTTAATGTCGAATTCCTGCCTTTAAAATTATCCTTTTGATGTACCTATGTTTTCTTCAGTGAATAAATGTATGTCTTTGTTTATATTGTGATTATTTACCTATTTAGAATTTTAAACATACAGTGAAATTGCTTTAGTGTGTGTACCGTGCCTCAGATTAACTTTGCAACTAACTTTTCAATGATCAATTTATTAAATCTTCCTCTTCACACTAATGGTGTCAGCTGTTAAAAGTGTCACCAAGTGTTACAAAGAGCAACTCTTCTTTGTAATTGTTCTCTATTGTCACTCAACAAACGAATTAATAACTCAATACAAAGATACTGTTATCTAACACATCTTACGGTACTTTGAAATGAAATTGGTTAAGCTTGATCCAATTTTTGCATTGTGGAGGTATCTACTATCGTATTTTTATGTCACTGTACCACGGAACGTTTTTATAACATCCTTTCATAGTAGGTAGATACCTACCTAAATAAAATATTGGGACGTTACGATAAAAACAATAATGATCTTATGTTTTTTTCCCTCTTTCCCAGCCGGGATTCCAACCCAGGTCCTTTCATTTGCGACTCACAGCCTCGACCGCACATTACAACTTACCATAACCTAAGATAGCGACTGTAATATGTTATGTGCTTTCCTAAAAAAATATATACTTCTCCTGATTTAGAAATCACCAACCAATTTCTAATACATCTTACATCGTCTTAAACGGTATTTAGATATCAAGGAACCCTGCACAATAACACCGATTTGAGATCATCACATCCGTTGACGTAATGAGCCGATGTTCTTAAACAAGAGCTTGATTGATTGTCGTATTAATATCGCATTACTTACTTCCTGCCCGTCATTGTCTGTGACTTGTGACAATTGCCCGCGCAGATAATGCCTCTTATGTAAAAAGGTTAGGATCTCGCTCGCGCTAAGAATTTTTGGAAATGTCAACAGTTCACTAGTCTTAGGACAGGTTTTTGGAATTGATTATTGCCGATCTGTGGATTTATTTAAATTTGATTAGCCATTAATAGATTTATGTCAAATATTTGGCAATCGTGTGGGCTAGGATTCTCATAAGCTCTTTTATTTTTCGGTCGTGCAGAGCATCGTTATGCGTGTATTCATTGTTTCGATAAATAATAATACAAAAAATTTACAGGTGGCGAAGTAGGATAAAGCTCTCTTTAGCATCTCTGTCTTTATTCCACCGTTTTTAGAGTTTCGATCCTTAAAAGGAAAAAAAGGAACCCTTATAAGATGACTTATAAGATGACTTTGTTGTCCGTCCGTCCGTCCATCCGTCTGTCCATTTGTCCGTCCGTCCGTCCGTCCGTCCGTCCGTCCGTCCGTCCGTCCGTCCGTCCGTCCGTCCGTCCGTCAGTCCGTCCGTCTGTCTGTCTGTCTGTCTGTCTGTCTGTCTGTCTGTCTGTCCGTGTGTCACAACCTTTATATCAAGAACACATGGACGTAACAAGCTGCAATTGGTGAAGTCTGTAATCCCATAAAGCTGTAAAAAAATCAACCTAGGTCAACGCAATCGCACGATACGACCTTTTATGCTGCAACTCGCACTTGGCCGTTTATTTATTAGTGAAGGGGTGTGACCTTACGCAGCTTCCTCTAGGATACGCGCATAGGTACGCATACAAGATTTTTGGTGAAATACAGATTTTAGAATGCCCTTTAATCGTACTTTTATATTATTTTTGTATTAATATTTAGTCACGATGGCTAACGTCAGCTCGAGCAGCCATGAGACAGCCTCTTCTTCTCTTGACTTCTAAATTATTTGAGATCATAAACAACTAATGGCAAATCGAAGGGTACATTCTCACGCTTAGAACCGGGTGTAGTAAATTATAGTCGCTCCCGGAGTAAAAGTGGTCTTCGTCTGTGGGAGCCCTTCTAGTGGACTTTCTACGTTCCACGACTCTATGGTGAAAATTAATTGATGGTCATTTCTTTGTCTCTAACTAACTAAAGTAACTATACCTCTTTGCTACTAGCTAAACGTTAGTTAACGCTATACTCGCTCGAGTAAACTTGGACAACTCGTAAGAAATTCCAGTGCCCAGTCCATTGTCGGGACCGCCTAATTTTAAAATCTTCAGAACCACAATGTTGCCACAATAAATAATTTGTATTTGGATGTTTACATAATGTCGCTGGTTCTGTTTGCAAAGATACATTGCTTGCTTCAGGCCCAAGTATATCTTTATGTGGAGCCTAAAGCAATCTATGTGCCTGTTTATTATACAAATATAAATGGAGTTGACAAAGTTTAGTCGAGTTAACGTTAACTCAAATTTAAGCAAGTGTCGCTGCTCTCACTGTTGGAACTGGTGAAAAGATTTCTAGTAGGAAGTCGAGCTTAGCTTCCGATAATAGATCTCAAGAATATTTAGGATCTAGTAATATGTATAGAAAATGAATTATGCAACAGTTATTACCTTTTAACTTTATATACTTAGATATAATACTTACTGACTGTCTGGTATAATGAATAAAGGGTAGATAATAAAGGAAACCAAAGTCAAACATGATTTTTAGGTCTTGGATGTTTACATGTTTGTGATATCGCTGTTTCTGGTTCCCACGACACAGGGCATCCTGTGTGGGGCCAAAAGCAATGTATGTGCCTGTATGTAAATGTTTATGTTTGTTTGTTTAATAACCTACAATCTAAAACAGGCTGACTCAAAACAAAGCTTGTAGCCTCAAGGCGTTTATCTCTACAAGATATTATGTTTGTTCTCGTGTTGTCATTAAACTGAACATGTATTGGAACAAAGTGAAGGCTCTACAGATTAGCTCTGATGGTTGATATGTAATGTTATAATCATTGTTCTGTTATATAAGGCTTATCAAACTATTGTAGACATCTGATTGTAATTTTTACGTAACGAAAGTGTATGGGGTCATTAGTACACTTTAGGTTCTTAATTAGACTTCTGTTATTGCAATCATTCTCTCTCTCACTCACTCATTGCAATGTTCTCTCTCTCTCAATGTTCTCTCTCTCACTCATTGCAATGTTTGACACCTGTGTTGTTCATATTATTATTAGGTATATATATTTTGTATGCCATCATTCCTAATATTAATTCATAAAGATTTATATTTTTCCTACCTTAAGTATCTGTCCTTTTAACTTTTAACTAAATGTCATTTAGTAAATTGTGACTGTAATTTCTTCATTGTTATGTTCTTTAAACAGGACAAACGTAGGTAGGAGGTTTAGAGGTTAATTAAAAGAAAAGACATGGGAAAGGTTCTCTTAAAATATATAGACTCTGTGAGCTGTATATTTTAAGAGAACCTGTAGACTGACTAATTCCCGGTGTCGCTGACGAACACCGGGAATTAGTTTTTTTTTTTTCATTATTTTCCATCCCCTCACCGCTCACATCGTACTTGAAGTTTATCGGTTGAACAGATGGAATTATTTTAAAAACAAATAACCCAACTGCATTTTCTTTCAATACCACAAACAAACTTATCGATGTACCTGGTTACGTACACGGAGTATCAAAGTTAACTAATAACTTTGTAAACTACATTTTGCGATCTAAAATACAACCTATTGACTTTTCACTAAAATTATATAATCTGTGTCACTTTCATGGTCGCCACAAATCCTACCATTTGTAAAAATCCGTCGACCCGGTAGCGGTTTTGTTACATTTTCAAACCCCATATCTCCGCCATTATAAAAAAACAAAAACTGAATCGACAAAAAAAAACTATTTAATTATCCAACCTGCTCACAAAATTTCACGAGAATCAGTTGAGAAATGCGACCTGTAGAGGAGAAGAACCGGACATACATACGAAAGTATTTTTGCACAATCCTGAAACGGAGACGCTTCGCTCGCTCGGTCAATTAGATATAACACATTTTTAGATTTTAATTATGCCAGATATGATATGATTCATCATTATTTCTTTCCTAAAGAACGTGTGTGGTTGACTTAGTGAATTAAGTTAATGAGTTTAGAATGTATGCCTGATAATATGATGTGGTTCAATGTCCTATCAGGCTATGAGCTGGCAACTTTCTACTTTCGTTCTTCCTTTTAATTCCTGGTTCGTAATACTTATTTTGATGGACATGGCCATATATCTATGAGTTGAGCTAGATTACACTCATGTGTTATTTATAATTTATGGTCATGATTTTCTGTTGTCTTCTTTTAACTCAAAACATAACTAAGTATGATTTTTAATTTGGAAAGTTTATCCTGTTTAATCATACTTATATCTATCGATCAAACTACCGGATTCACGTATCAATAAATAAATACTGTACGAGAATAGATTAATCACTCTTAATCCTATCGTAATTGTAACTCGATCAAAATTTAATCGATGAAACAGCTGACGAATTGAAGGCACACTTTTTATATGGCTACTTTTACAAAAGCTCTGGCTGGAGTTAGGCAACAAAAATAATTCTGTCATATAACTAGTATAGTGTACGACATATTTCAGGTAAACTTAAAACATTAAAGTTTTAACTATATCAAACAACTTATAAAATTTTACGTGAGTTAGCTTAACCCTCGTAAAACTTGATAAGTTGTACCTATAATTAGGCAATTAAAGTTACTTTTTATTACGGATAGAAACTTGGGAGATGATCCAAATTATAAAGTAGTATCTAAAAGTACATAGTAAGCTGACCGGTTAGTTAGGTTATGCAATCTAAGGCCGTCATCGATTCTTTCGAATCGATTCTTCTTCGAGCATTAAAATGATCAAACCATTATTTTATATTATATCATTATGTGTAAAGTAAACTAAGTACCTACGAATTATGACTATGATTAACATAATATAACTTTAAAGTCGTCCATGTTTGGAAATATATTGCATTGCAATTTACAATCAATCTGACTCTGCTACAGAATTTAAACTGAATCTGTTAATTAAAATGCTATAAAGTATTCATTTGTTAATTAAAGTAATTTATTAAACTTCTGTAATTATATATGTTTTTGTTGAAATGCATTTTGCATAAGTTCTCCTTCACTTTTACGACAATATTTAGAGTTTTGGTTTTGCGAGGCCCTTGACCCGAGTACGAGATGCCTGTATGTACTTAAGCTTGTTTTTAGTATTTTATTGTAATTTTAAGGCCATTTTGTAAAGGACAAAGTAATAAAAACATTTCTTATTCCTAGCGTAGGTGTAAACAACCATACTTAAGTCAGTTCAAGGCTACTAAAATGTGCTTATGCTAAAAACTCAAGACTGTCTGTCCCCGGGCGTGATATATCTGATTTAATTTACATCTTAGTAAAATTAGTGGGGCCAAGAGGTGGCCAATGATCTGTGTGCCAGATGGTTCAATGACATAGCTACCTTAGAGAAAAACAATCGAAGCAGGTTCCCTGATATGCCGATGCTGATGATGATAAAGTAAAGTGAAATAATAGGGTCCCGTTTGGCACCCTTCGGGTACGGAACCCTAAAAAAATTCTCCCATAGTAACTTGAAATCAGCTGATCGGGGCAATGTACTGGGGGACGAAATATGTTTTTCATTTGCGACCATATGTTTCATAGGGAAAGTTGTTCACAATGATGGGTACTATCATTCCTCAAAATATGGTCAGCTAATTTAATTTCACCCTGTATAACCTCAATTTGTTTCTTTTTCAGGTATGTTACAACCACTTCCGAAATACGGTACCATTGATAGAGTTACGGTTGCGTGAACGTATTAAGCTGAAAATATCAATTGTTAAGGTCTGTGGTCGCATAAAGCTGAGAAAAAAGTGGCCTACTGCGAGTCGGAGTGAAATTTGGCACAAAGCAAGGTCTTATAGCACAAGTAAAGGAAATATCTGAAAAAATATATTCAATATGGTTCACATGGATGACATCATACTTTAGTTTTTTTATGTGGAAACCTAATTACACGTGTAACGCTCTCCAAGTGTGATCGGAACCCTTTGTGCACGAGTCCTACTCGCTCTTGACCGTTTATTAGAATTGAATACCAAACGGTGTCATACGTCAGAAAGGAGTAGAATGGCCGCCAATTTCTTATCTTATAAAAATTAATCAAGTTTAGGTAATTCTTTCAAGGTCTGAGATTGGCGTTTTGCTATTTCTTTTGATGGTTTTTAAATAAACTTACACAATTACGTAACCTTACTTAATATTATTGCGAAAATGTCATTAAGTTTACAGTTCGCTCAATAGCTAAATATCGTCATCGAATTAGTAACAAAACATTTAACATACAATTATACAGTATAGTGTAGTGAGTTCAATAGTTCTCATAGATTGAAGAATAAGTGAAATGACTTAAATAAAATATCAGAACTAAACAGCAGGTCTTGTAAACTGATACGGGTCGATTATTTAGAAATCTTGGATTCATTCAATCCAGGTCCCTTCCCTATTATCTTCAGCGGCTGTTTATGTTCACCTAGACTTGTCATCTTCTAGATTCCGTAACCACAGCTACAACAATACCGCATGTAATCACGCTTTGAATACATAATCTGGCCTTTCCTTACTGTGACTGTCGGTCACTAAAGAGCTCTCAGAATTTCCACGAACTCCCTGAATAGCTAGAGGACACACAGTAACCTGCAGTTATCAAACGCGCATAAATAATTCAGCTCCTATTACGGCACTTCAAGTGCCAACTATCTCTACTTAATCATAGTTTATAGCGTTAGGTCACAATCAGATATCTCGGCTAGCTGTATTTCTCTCATAACACCGCTATGTCCCTTTAGGCTGTATAAACTTTTCCGGGTAATAAGTCCAGTTTACACTTTGTATTCAGTGCGCTTACTATGGTCTAGTTTTTTAGTCGTTTGCGCTATCACGCACCCAAAAGACCGAATTACTATGTACTCCTAGATAAACGGTAAATTCACTTGTTTATTTGCAAATTCTGCATACTTAGCTTCCGTTAGATCAGCAATTTCATTATGTTACAAGACAATTGTAAATATTTTATAGTGTTTCAAGTAGCAATTGGATTCCACATCGGAATTCTATACTCGCGTTGTATTGCCAAAGCCGGTACTATCAGCAAAATCTATCCAAAATCTTTCGACTGCTTTCGTAAAGATATATGGCGTGTTTTGGGCTAGACCCCACGTGCTTGCATGGTCGGATCGTCGGATAAGGTGGTTTCTTGTTTATGCAACAATGGAACTGGAGCACTTGCGGTTGCGCAGGACCACTTGTCGTCCACTCGAGAGGGGAGGGGGAGTGGAAAGTAGAGTAGATTTCCTTGACTAAGGGTCCCCTTTCACAGGTTTGGGTAATGCTACCGAAGGAAGGCTACACCTATGGACTGGTCTCGTAATTGTGCTACGAGGCAAATAAGAATGTTGAAATTCCTTAGTGGGTAAAATGAACGATATTTCATAGTCAAAATGTACAATTTACGGTATTCTACATATGTTTAGAATCCAGCATCATGACTGTGAGAGAAAGTGAAATTATAGCTATAAGTGATCCACGTTGAATCTTGATTAGCATAAACTATCGATTGAAATATTTATAAAATTATGAGGTTTGGCAATCTTCCTACGGAAATATATAATTTTATACCGAACTGCGTTAAGCCTTGAGGGATTTCCAACATCTGACATTATAATGTATTTTGCCTCCTCTCAATCTGGCTTGAGGCATCGTAGCTTCCCTCTTATTTCACTATTTGTCATACAAAGTCCTTGACTTTCAAGTAAGGTTCACGTTGGTGTAAATCTGTGCACATTTTCTCAGAATGATATAGCAATTTTATCCAATTTCAATTTCAATTTATTCATTTAATGAAGTCGCATACAATAGTAGATCAGTGTCCCATACTAGAGTTACTCCGTATCATGGGACACAGATGTTTCTTACATCGTGCCTAAAGTAGGTAATGATGTTTATTTAAAATTACTTATCTATTCTAACATACTTTTAAATTATATTTATAGTGCCTTAAGATCTACCTAATTGTCAACAGCATTTTTTCTATACTATCATAGTCTTGTAGTATGTTGTTGTTCTTATTACAACATACATACACCATTCTTTTCATCTACTTCTCTTTATTGTATTTTCCCCATATTTTCCCTGTATTCTTTAAAAGGCTGCTAATGGTTTAAAACCTAATAGCTTATTTACTCGTTTCCTGAAAATATCGTACTAGTAGCGAGAACAACACACATTCGAGTACAAAATTTGCGGAGGCCCGTGGTGATTGAGAATGATTAATCATCAGAAAACGACGACTCACAAAGAAAAGAACAAAACAAGCTCAAAAATTTAAACCTCGATCTGGTTCCATTATAGTTATACTGATAAATGATAATTTCATTATGCATTGGACCACCGTGTAAGCTTTTGATTGATCGCTCGCTGCCGTACCGGATCTCATGAGACGTCCCGAAGTTGCTATTGTACAATTGGTATAAAACTTGTAATACTGTAATTATTTACATATGTGCATCGAACATCGTTTGTCAACACCACATAGGTCACCAATATAAAGTGTAGAAGTAGTGTTTAACCTAACATAGTCAGAATCTGCAAGTCATAATATACCATAGAACAGCCCGAGGAGACAACTTCACTCAACCACCAGTTTTCATTACATATTATTAAATTATTAAATTGTTTATTTTCCAGACAAGAGTCCAATCAATATAAAAATGTCAAAAGTAAAAAAAAAAATTACAATATTAAAACAATAAGAATTAAAAACAAATAAATAATAAGATTCAAATTAATTAATTACATTTTAAGATTGAAATAAATAAATAAATTGTTTATAATAATTATAAGTAATTAGTTCTAATCACACGGCACACGCGTAGCACACAGTTTCACACCCCACTGCACTGCACATTATCTGGTGGTCAACCCGGTGCCGGTGGTGCGTGATAGTCCCGCCATGTCTGGTGAAGTGGGCTGCCCGTCCACTGACGAGCGGCGCTCAGGATGGAGTTACTCGATCCGTCGATGCGAGCACGCGCCCCAGCCGAGCGCAGGCGCAGCAGCGCCGCCCAGCCTGGCGCGCGGCCCGCCGCGAACATCTCGCTGGCGCTGCACCAGGGCGGCAGGCGATGCAGCGCGCGCCACGCGTTGTTATACGCGACGCGCATGCGCCGCATCGCCTCCACCATGTGCGAGCACCACAACTCCACTGTATAGAAACATATGCTAATCGCGTTAAATGCAATGTACCTACGAGTACACAAGTGACGAAAGGTTTCCTGTACTCAGTAACCCAGTAAGTTACAGGTTTCACATTAATAACAGCGTGCAATATTACATGTGGGGGTATTAATTTACTAGTAGGGAAGTATGTCTAATCTGTATTAGTATGCGTGAAGCTTGTGAGAAGGGAATGCTTGTTCATTATTTGGTTGCTGGAAAAATCAGTTATTGTCAGGAAAACTCTTACATACTCTTACATATCTCTATATCTGTGGTGATGGGCTGGCCCCTTGTCACACAATATAGACTGTTGAATTTAATTCAATTGTTGACCACCACTGTGCTTCGTCGTATGAAAAAATGCGTGACGCTTAGTTGCTCAGGGTCAATTCTAGTATTGATAGTGAAAACAGCCGGCTTAGGTGAAGAAAGGGGATTGGGTAACTTACTATGGATCATTGGTGTCATTATTATTTTTCGCGGCCACCGATTTCTTTATCGTTATTTGGTAGTATATTTATAGAGGAAGCATTGCTGTTAACCATTTCGATGCTGAGGTAATGGAGCTTCAAAGTAACACTTTTTGTACTGGAAAAACTATAAAGTGTTATATCTCACTCTCAGCCCCGAAATGATTTAGCTATATGTACTCGATAGTAAGATTAGCTTAGTTTTAATTGCTCTTTCAAAATTTACAACTTTCATTAGTGGCCGCCAAAACTCTATAGTCTAATCGTGATAAGAATGCAGTGAAGTCATCACTGTCCGGCGGCCTAGCCACGCCCCGTAACCAATCAAATTGTTTCCAATTATCAAGCCAAGTTCACAGTGACCAGTTGAAGGCAAACTTTCGACGTCAATACGACGCCAACTTTTCCCAAACCCCTTTCATATAACATTAATTTATTGACCCCACCTCCCAATATCTCAATAGTTGCGGCGATGGGCTAGTCCCAGATATGGCACGCAAAAACTGAGTATAGAATTGAACTGAACTGTCTCTACGGGGCTCCGTGGTCTAGTGGGTTTCACGCTTGCTTTTCACGCAGGAAATGCAGTTTCGAATCCCGGTGCTGACCATGTACCAATGAGATAATTAAATTGTCTTAAGTACATTATCGAACGCACCGTGTTTCGGATGGCACGTTGAACTGTAGGTCCCGGCTACTATCAGTACTTGGTAGTATGTAGTAATAGTCGTAAAACCCCTCCACCAACCCGCACTGAGCCAGCGTGGTGGAGTATGGCTCAATCTTACCTTCGGTGGGGACATTCATGGGCTTCACTTATATTTACTTACGTGGACACTAATTAATGTGCCATCTTATGTGTGAGAGAAAAGGTAACTCTATTAATTGAATGACTACTTTGACTACTACCACATAATGTAGTATAATAATCTAAAATTTCACCGCATGTCTACTATCTCATTATCCGCTAATAAATCTGACGCACCCAACAGAAGCCGAAGTCATGTATAAATATTACAGTTATTGTTCCGGCTCGTCTGCAATACAGGTATGTCCTATCACGAAGACATGCCTCTATTACGACAATCAGAGCATTGCCTTAGTTAGCGAAAGATCACTGAGTGGCATGTCTTTGTTAAAGACTTTGGTCCGGATGCACAGCCAACACAACGTTTGACGAACACTTAAACTCATCACTGTCTACCATCGGTAAATGACGGCGTCTCTATATTTCAGTGGTACTTTATTTAAGCAGCAGTTTGTGCATGCAGCTGTTAGAGACTGTTTCCGCTCCGTTCGTCTCGGCAACTGTGGCGGAATGCTTTTCACTTAAGAATCTTGATATCACTTTTCCGTAAGTAAAGCGTAGTATGGAGCGGAAGAGTTGAGAGTATTATAAAAGTGATCACGCGTTCCGCCGGTAGTTCCATCGTGGAGAAGGTTTTCTTTTATGGTAGGAATAGCTTGAAATAAAGAGTGAGGACAGATTGATAGTTGACATAGCGTGAAGCCTTTTCCCGTACGAGCTGCGTTGGTGCTAATTCGTTTAGACAGTTATTGAATACTCCATTGCTTTTATAAATCAATTAAGAATTTGGTATCGGACAAGGTAGGTGGTCATTATATAATTTTTCCTTTCACGCCTGGTTTGCTGGAAGAGATCTCTTTTTAGAGATAAGCTCGCCTTTGTACATGTGTTTTCTTTTAATGTAACTGTTTAAATTATTGTGTGCAATAAAGAATTGTATAGAATTGTATATATCAAAGCACATTTCTGAAATTGAGACATATTATGCAAAATTTCAGAATCGCAAAGCCCTCCGCCGAGATATTAATCTGGTATTATTTCCTCGCTAATTTCATAACGTATGAAATATTCAACTTTACTAAGTGCAGGACGATACCTTATTAATACTTCTTCTAGTCGTTACAAGAAAAAGCTCCATATACGCCTCGTATACTTTGAATCTACCATACCTTTTGTTAATCTTAAAATAATTTATTGCTTAGTCAGCAAACTGAATAAACAGCATCGTCATCGTACTTAGTTATTCATAGTTATTTTAATGCAGTAAAACAAAACTGCAACTCTAAAGGTTATTACCTGAATATGAGAGTCAACAATCTGGAAAAGTAAAAAAAACATCTTGAGGTGCTCATTAAAGAACATTTCCGTGACCACATGAACATAAAAATGGTGGCCCAATTGGTAATTTGTGGAAAAAGACGGCAATTATCCATAAAATTGGTCTGCAGCATTTCAGAGGACGAATTTTGACTTCCTTCCTGAAATTGGAATGCTGCTTCAACAAAAAATAATGCAAGGTTTAATGTATCAATAACTTGCTATTTTTAATAACGTATGACTCTACTGTAGAGTAATCGTTGAAACATCTCAAGAAACCAAACATAGTGAGTAAACCTTTGAACCGAATGAAATTGAATCTTCATAGTGTTATCATTTGGTAGAGTACTGCTATATAGTTTAAATAATACGATAGTAATCGAGTTATCAAGATGGCATCCAACAAGAACTTGCCAACAATGCTCTTTGTTGCTTTATAAATACGCAGTTGATTTTCCCGGCAGTTTTTGACAGTTGTTGTGGAAAAGGAGTCTGATGAATGTTGTTAGATTACGGAATTGACGAAATAAAAAGGATTACACGACAAGTATAGCTCAATCTTACTCGGATCCGGGTAAAGGCCTGTGCCCCTCGGTGGGGACATTAATGGGCTACATTTACTTTTTACTTACTTTTTACACGACAAGATTTGGTTTGTATCACAATAGCTGTGGCGATGGGCACACCCCCGTTACGCAAATCCAATTAATTAACTGGCTAAGCGTGGACGCCAGTGAGCCTCTGCCAACCCGTATACGCTTTGTGTAGATATATGTATGTTGTTGATGTATCTCATTTCGTTCCTATTTCTACGGAAGTAAGGTGTAAAGTGACCTCGCCTCGGCTATTCTGTTTGTTTGTTTGTGTACTTCAATAGAGTACAATTTACAAGAGAAGTCGGTTACAATATATCTATACATAGCTCATGGTGTATGGAGTGAAAGTGGCGCATGCTTTTGAAAATGTAGCTCTTTTAAGCGGGCTACACACGACATGATATCGGTGGCGATCTAGGGTGTAAAAAGGTGATAAACTGGAGCTGCCTGCTGTGTGTGTGAGTACACCACTCCAAGCGCACACAGCAAGCGGCTCCAGTTTATCACCTTTTTACACCCTATATCGCCACCGATATCATGTCGTGTGTAGCCCGCTTTACTGGAGATAAAATCCCAAAGAGCGGCAAATTTAAAAATTCTTATGTTTGTTTATGTTTGTAACACCGTTATGCTAGTCTATGTTACCGGCAAATAATATATTCGTCATTAGACAGAGTTACTGGTAAGTTGACCTACAGATGTATCCTAAATAATGACGGATTTCATACTTTGACGGTGACATAAACATCAATGTCACGATGACCAAAGATAATATACATTAACGCAAAATGAGAAACTACTTTGTTAGGGACATCATTCTGAGAAACTTTCGTTTGATCATTGCAACTTTATTTTTCACTTCCCAGTACATTTTGGCTTGAATGGGTCAGCTGATTTGTATGGAGCTGCTATAAAAAAACACTCTTCCGAGATACGCCAGCTAAAGTCTAATACGAACTCAACTTTGATTTCGTTTGTTGCTACATTAATTCATAGCATATAGCTGTTATCTGATTTAATTTAACATTCGAAGCAGCCAAATAACGAATCGTAGAACAGCCTCTCTTGCCCCAACAACTCTATGTATGTTTGTTTTATGTCGTCGCTTGCGTCTCTGACAATGCGGATGACATCCGCCTACCGCCTATCGCAAGGTCGTCCAAAACAACCGGTTCGACAACCGAGCTTTATCAGTATCACATACAACATGATACAATAGCTCTGCACTACACTTTATTGCAATAGCCCTAGAGCCCCGTACTGACGTCACGATTCTAGGTGTTCACTTGTTTCGACCGTGTTGTAGTTCTAGTTATGCAAACGGTGCTGCCACGTTACTCTAGTGCTTTGCCCACCTGGTGTGATATGTCAAAGTACTATAATTGCACTGTCAGTAAAAGTTGAATTGACATAAAAAGGTCAAGTCTGCTTTAATTGGCTCATGCTCAGGTGTTTCAAGCTATAGACACTATTGTATTGCAATTGCTGTCGTAGTGCTGCAATGAGTTTTGATTGCCTACTTCGGCACTTGGCACTTGACAGGTGCTGGTTAACGATACGTACAGTCAGAAGGAGAATCAACTAAACCTGGCTCTAGAGAAATTTTAAAAGGTCGCGTAAAGTAGCTACCCAATTTATCATATAAAAACTATACTAACTTACTAGGACCTACCCTTCGACACTATTATTAAGATGACGTGAAAAAGCACATAGATGTGGTTAATGATACGAGCAAATGCCAACGTTGACTCATTTCTAGTATTTACAGAATACGGCAGCAACATAACTTGTTTTGGGATTAACAGTCAGCACCAAAGTAAACTTTAGGACTAGGCAGCTGTGTAAGGAAGGACACTGCAATATTTAGCGGAATACTTTGGTAGGCTCGTCACAAGAAAATCAAATATAGATTTGTCAATGCAAGTAAGATGATTTGGTTAGATCCATAACTATCATGAATTTTTTTGCCACTTTATAAAAACAGAAACATATAATTTACCTCTGATCCAACACAATGATGTGTTGTAAGAATAAGGTATGGGGGGTTATTGGGGACATTATTCAGTGCACTGAACTTAAATCACAGCATGTCTATTTGTTAATTTTCTATACATTTAGTCGATTAGTATGGAGATTCGAGTCTCAAGAATTACAAGAGTAATTGCACAAACACGTTGGTACGGGTAATCGCAAATGTAGTAATCAAGAATCTCATTTAACCATTTGTAAATCCTTATGAGTAAACAGCTGGCTAGCGTAGCGTGGCCTACGATGGTTTCACGGTTTTGGTCTTAAATAATTCATTGTTACACGCTTTTAGGTGTCAAGGTATTTGACGCAACCTACACCTAGGAATATGACTAAACTCGTGTAACCTACAAAGCTATTTACTACTTACTGTTAAAAAGTTACATTTTTAAAAGCAAAGTTTTTTGTACGATGGTCTTTCTACCGTTTCTGTGACACGTTTTCAGGAAAACTTGATTAAAATCATATTGCATGACACTGGGTAAATGTCTAAGTTTTTTCCTTAACTAATGCATGCTGTCCTCGTTTATTTAATATAATCTTAATCTTTGTAGCTCAACGTGTACACTATCACTTAGATAGAATATTCACAACAACGGGGCACCGCATTTAATTAAAATTGAGTGAATGATTTATTTATTGGACATTACACACGACACAAGTACCAATTCCACTAATTGTTTTTCAACATTCAGCATTAATTTATCAGTTACCAGTGTTACGTGTATCGAGAGCTCAAGGGCGTGACTGCAATAGTTGTGAGTGTAATAACCCAGTTCCAAGAATAAACCGTATCTCTATAGAGCCTTATGTGGTGTTTTATTATTGTTTCAGGTAAATTTGGAGTGGTGATTGCGGCACTGTGACCTTCATTTCTTTCTTAGGCTGGAGGCAAGTTCGGTGAAATATTTCTTTAGGGCGACATTAAAGTTTGTATGTAAATTATTAATATATTATTCCTAGAGGTAGGGTAGGTGGATCTAAAGAAGTACCACACTGCTTTACAATTCTTCCTTTTTAGGGTTCCGTACCCGAAGGGTGCCAAACGGGACCCTATTACTGAGACTTCGCTGTCCGTCTGTCCGTCCGTCCGTCCGTCTGTCACCAGGCTGTATCTCATGAACCGTGGTAGCTAGACAGTTGAAATTTTCACAGATGATGTATTTCTGTTGCCGCTATAACAACAAATACTAAAAATCAAAAGAAATTAAATATTAAGGGGGGCTCCCATACAACAAACGTGATTTTTTTGCTCATTTTTGCTCGATATTGGTAATGGTAGCAGGTAGACGCTTAAAATGTTCACAATATATTGAGTATATTATTTACTTAAAAAATAAATAATTAAATTAAAATTAAATTAATATTTAGGGGGGGCTCCCATACAAAATGTTATTTTTTTTGCGGTTTTTTATAGATAATGACACGGAACCCTTCGTGTGCGAGTCCGACTCGCACTTGGCCGGTTATTTCGCTTTCGCTGAACTTATCCGTAGCTGTGTGAAATCGCATCCCGAACACATCCGTGATTATCTAGACTTGTTATTAAGTACATAATATAGTGTCAAGTCTTCTTCCCATAACGAGTGGCATAGGCATAATTTTAATATGTTTATTTTCCCACGCGTATCTATACCTTATCTATCACACAACCCGATAACAGCTAGTCCACAAGCAGTTAGTCTCAACTCAAGTGAGCGGAGCCTGTCGACCTCGGACCACACCCTGTCGTGTTGCCACGCGGAAACTATTGCAGCACACACACCGCAGGCACGGGGAGGTGAAATGTCAGTCTTGTTGGTTTTGGCACGGTAGGATTTGTGAACGAGACGTCCACAGTAAGAGACCTTTTATGAAAAGGGTAGAGGGATACGTGAAATATCCCTTGTGTGGAGAGATGAGAATTGACAGGCATATGGGCGAATCGAATATCCACTGCCTAAATTAGGTGCTGGTTATGGTATGTTATCGTTTTAATACACAAAGTTGAGATAATGGTGACATCATGCCTTTGAGCATCTGTTTTGATTTGATATCTGATGTCTTCCTCAAAAAGCCCGCTTAGGTCATCTAGCTAGGCGGCGAATTGAAAATAAGCTTGGGTTAACTTTGAAATCTCAATCCCGTCCATCCATCGAGATAAGGATTAAAACCTGTGAAAGTACAGCAAAGGATTTGGGTATTTTGTGGACATTGGACGAGCTAGTAGGTATAGCGTTGTCAAAGTTAACTCATACAAGTTTAGGGTGGCAAGCGTTCTAAATAGTCACACTATCCCCCCAATATGCATGCGCCATCAACGTACGTGGGTGGATCAAAAAGTACCCGTGTTAGAAATGAAAACGCATATATTTTTAAAAAGTTTTATTTTATTTTTCAACATAATCTCCTTCTAGGTCCTTACACTTTTCCCAGAGTTTCGGCCACTTCTTTAACCCCTCCAAAAAGTAGGATTTATCAAACTCTTCAAAATACGCTTCTGTCTCAGCTATAATCTCCTCGTTTGACCTGAATTTCTTTCCCCCGAGCCATGTTTTCATATTGGGGAACAGAAAAAAGTCACAGGGAGCCAGATCCGGTGAGTAAGGCGGGTGTGGCAGCAATTCGTAACGTAGTTGGGTTAGTTTGGCAGTGACAATTTTGGATGAATGTGCTGGTGCGTTGTCATGATGGAACAACACTTTCTTCTTCGCCAAATGGGGCCGTGTTTCCTTTATTTTTTTATCAAACTGGTCCAATAACTCACTATAGTACGGCCCTGTGATAGTTTTTCCTTTTTGTAAGAAATCTATAAGGATTATTCCCTTACTATCCCAAAAAATCGTAGCCATGACTTTTCCGGCTGATGGGACCGTTTTCGCCTTCTTTGGGGCAGATTCGTTAGAAAAAATCCACTGTTTAGACTGCCGTTTGGTCTCAGGTGTATAATAATGGATCCAGGTTTCATCAACAGTAACGACACGGCGGAAAAACTCCTGCGGATTTCGCTCAAACAAGCCCAAAGACTCCTTCGATATTGACAGCCGTAACCGCTTATTCTCATCCGTGAGTAAACGCGGCACCCATCGGGCGGACACTTTTTTCATATTTATTTTATCGTGTATTATATTAATTGCTGTTCCGTACGACACTCCTACAGCCTCTGCTAATTCACGCACTTTAGTACGTCGATCGGTGACCACTATGTTTTTTACCTTTTGCACGACTTCTTCGGTAACCATGTCTGCCGGGCGCCCTGGGCGGTCCTCGTCAAAAACAGATGTACGACCTCGTTTAAATTCATTAAACCAATATCTCACGGTTGACATGGACGGCGAAAGACCTCCGTAGACAGCATCTAACTTAACTTTTATTTGTTCGCATGTTTTTCCATCCAAAAATAAGAAGCGAATTACGGAACGATATTGCTCATTCTCCATTTTGTACGAAAAACAAAACAAGTCTTACAAAATTTGCCGCCAGAAAAAAACTGAACCATAGACAATTGCCTATTTTCATTTTTTTTATTTGATAAGGTCTATACTACACGACGGTAATGCCAACTTTCCTAAGTAATGCCACCTGCCATCAAACACAGGTACTATTTGATCCACCCAGGTAATATCCCAAATTACTTCCCTACCAAACAAAAAGGACAAAAGCTTCAATCAAATATGAAAAAATACATCTCATTATCTATTTTCTACAAATGATAAGTAAATGTTATCGTGCCTGTTACTTTCATCTACTTGAGTAACTAATCAGTACGCTTTCTTTTTCATTTCGAACTACCTTATCAATAACAGTCTTATATTATATTATACTTAACAAAAGCATCATTACAAAAGAGGCTTGTGTTGATTGAATGCCTCTCTCGCCCACAAACCACCTGCTAACAAGTCATAAATCAGATATCAAACCTTGATAGATTGCGATCGGCGATGACCAATAAAATCAAATAGAACTGAATCGATTTATTTCCTGTTCTGTTACTGTAGTGAATTGGCTTCTTTCACAGCAGTAATTTATTATTTCTTGAACAAATCATTCTTTATCAGGGTGTTATCGATTTAGTTCGGATAATCTTCACAATTAATCAAAATTATAGTCTCGGAAAATCATTTCATGCATTTCTCGCACGGGTGCAATGCACAGTGCACTATATTATGCATGTATCATACATATAAACCTTCCTCTTGAATCACTCTATCTATTAAAAAACAGCATCAAAATCTGTTGCGTAGTTTTAAAGATCTAAGCATACATAGGGACAGACAGCGGGAAGCGACTTTGTTTTAAACTATGTAGTGATAGTAATAGTGACCTTTGCACAAACAGCTGATTAAGTAAAATACTCGATAATGTAAAAGTCATGCTGGGACTCTGTCTTAAGAGAGAAGGCTTTGAGTTTCAATCGAAGTTTAAGATGGATGGATGGACGGAAAATTCACACAAAAAGGTTTTGTTCAAATAAGGTCGAGTCTAAGTTCATCATCTCCTATTCAAGCTTCTTGCTTACTACTAAGCAGACAGGTACTTTGTTTTCCTCGTGAGTGTTAGGCACAGAATTCAATTTATCAGCCTACTCGTAGTGAGGGCTGAAACATTGAATATCTGAGCCTAAATCCCACGAGGAAAACCAAATGCCTGTTTGCTTCTCGTTTGCAGCTGTTCAAAAACAGAGCAGCATATTAATCGATGTTAATGTAGTCTGATAATGTAAATATAATGTTTTACTGTGTTTGTACCACCAACCGCCGAGCGAAGCTCGGTAAACTGATATTACACGATTTTAAATGATGAATGTTTCTCAACCAGGATCTGAAAAAGATTTTTTTGTAGAAAAACTCCGTGACCTTTTGTTGAATTGCATGGATTATACCAATTATTTTGCACCTACTTGTCGCATTATCGACTAGGTTTTTTAACTGAGATGGAGTGAACTTTAACAAGAGTAGTTTTCTTTTCCTGATATCTTGATATACTTACCATTTTTTTTGCGTATAAATTCTAGAGGAACGACTGAAAACAATGTCTTACCACTCTTCGGATTAAAGTAAGGATATCTACTTTATGTTACCGGATTATCTCCTTCAAGCGATAAAAGTAAAATTTTTGCTTATTCGATAATATGAACGTTTTTATCAATGCAGATATTATATTAAGTATGAGACCGTGAACGCCAGGGTGCGTAAAGCGTGGCAGGAAAACCAAGTTTCACTTATCAGAAAACCTCAAGATTATCGAGAATATCGAGGTTGAGGTAATTAAAAGAATATAAAAAACGTTAGATAAAGCTAACACGTTCGCGAATTTCGCAACAGTTTTTCAGGCATACCAGTTTCTGCACGCAGTTTTCTATTTTTTTGACATTTTCGTACCCGTTTTTATTAAATTATGCCTGTATGGACACTTGAATGTGGATTAAGGTCATTGCGAGAAGGTCAAGCCAATACTGATACAATTGTTTTGTGATAACCTACACTTAACACTGGTACAGTCTCGATATGATGGTAATTATGAATTGCATTACCTATACTTAAAATAATTACAGTTAGCGCAACAGCCAAAACAAACGAATATTGAGCTTTGAAAGGAACTCTTTGCTGATCAATGCATTAAGGCTGGAATGGCTGAATGGCGTATCACCAAATAGATGGCATAGTAAAGTAAAAAAGTAAATGTAGCCCATTATTGTCCCCACCGAGGGGCACAGGCTTTTACAAGGATCCGAGTAAGATTGATTGATTAAATCTCTCTTTAGAGATAAGCTCGCCTTTGCGTAATATTTCTTGTAAATGTATTTTTTTATGTTTCTGTGCAATAAGAATATGAATATTGATTACTCCACCACGCTGCTGGCTCAGTGTGCGTTCGTGGAGGGGTTTTACGACTAGATGGCATAGAGATGGTGGAAAAAAAATTGGCGTTTCATCTCTTTGTTCTAAAATCTACTTACACAGGCAGTTTAAAACTTTAGCAACTACATTTAAGCCACTCTGAAAGACATACTAAACTCTTGCATGATTTTTATAGTATGTTTCTGTGATCGATCATACACACAGTTACACGTAGGTACGTAGTTCTTTCTCTGTTGTCTCTCTTTAGCTGGTAGGGTTGATTCATAACCTAAAGGTCAACATTCTTATTAAAAGTGCCCAAATACTTTTCGGACAAAAAACAATATACAGACTTACTACTAAATACTACCACGAGGGATTCCATTTGCACTTAGCTACAGAACCTTGTTAAGGAACAATAACAGACCATAAATCTCTTATGAAAACATAAAGGCCACAAAAAAATAAACGTTACAGTAACCTCGTCTAATCCGCATCGTTAGTGTACCTGGCGTAAGTACAATCTTGTACTTTATAACAATAAAGTCATCTCGAACAAACCACAAATAAACACTGTCGCAATGGTTTGAGCAATGGACACAATTGCCCTTAACGACTGCCTCTCGCCTTGTGTGTCGACTTGTCACCCATAATATCTGTGCACTTGTACATTGATTCGGTATCATTCAATTCAAATGGCGGTCTAACTATTTACTTTACTTGATTCTGATTGATCAAAATGTTATTTCAAGTTGGCGACAACCTTCAGAACCTCATTCTGAAAGGGATCGGAATAGATTTCAGAGGTACATAATCGGACTATTGGATTTGTGACACCATTAAGGTTCTGCAATTATAAAGCTCCTGCGAAGTGCCCAGATATAATGACGTAGCCTTTTAATTGATTTCTGAATCTACTTATTTATTACACGTAGAGGTAATTGTTATTGATAGTTTACCTTGTTGAATGCCGTTAGATAATAATTATGCCTTTAGGTTCGTACCAAGTATCAGCCTAGATATATAAAGTTTATGAATAACACATTATACGTAATTTTAATCAATTCTGGGTTGGTTAAAGATGTCAACCCTTATGTTAAATAAATGGCAGTGATTCACCAGGTACTACGATTTGGTCTTTGTTTGGCAGGACGATGATTTGTGGGCAGATTGTGCCTCTGCCACCCCGTATGGGAAAAGGCATGACTCTATGGGGTTTGTATGAATGATTTATCTGTCTGAACTACCCTATATCAGTAATTAAACATTAAACTTAAATTAAAACCAATAAAATAGGTAAGTACTCCGACATACACCGTCAATAAATCTTCAACAAAACGTCGCAACTTGGTCGGGTCACATTTAATATGCAAGGCCGTGTACTTTCACCATCGAAGATAGCCGATAGAGACATTGAACTTGTATCGGCATTTTATGTGATGATCAATTAAAGCTTGAGAGACATGAGACTAGTGGAGTAGCATTACAAAATATTGCGATATTGCTAGAGAGAACTATTTAATTCACATAACACAGTGTGATGCCTTTTTCCATAAGGGATAGCAGAGGCACAAGTCTGCCCACTTTTAGCCAGAAAATTTAGTGATTTAATTCACTGCTATAAAAAATATCCTTTTCTGTGTTTGCGATGTCTCTATCTCTGAATGCTGCTCTTACAAATAGTCGCCGAAATATCCTAATAAAGATAATGTCTAGCTCCTAAATTACAATTATATTAATGCTAATGCACCAAGTGGGTAACAGACATGGGTAGTAAATATAGCCCATTAATTTCCCCACCGAGGGGCACAGACATACATTGTTATTATTCTGGAAGTCTATTGTTATAAAATCTTCCTTGCTGCTAGGTAACTACAGGATCTATTTATGAACAATCCCGGATGCATATGTGTCCCCTGCGTATCGATCGAATATAAGTAACTAAATATTGTAAATGAAAATGAAAGCTGTTATTATGAAACGAAATCGAATCAGCTCTGCGATTGAGTCTGAAACCTATTATAAAAGCTGATGTGGTTTCTCTTGGACGAATCACTGTGAAATATACTCAAGCAAAAAGCATTTTTTACAATATAGTTCTAATAGGTATAATACTTTGCATTTCGTATCAAGTTGAATATAAGCAAAAAAGAAATAGGTTGTCTTCTGGCACAAATTTTATAATTCAGTCAGGCGGTAGGCTAGTGACTTCTTATATCTTTTATCTACTCTCATGTCATAAATTTCGAATTACAAACTTGAAATCGAATTCATAATGACGTACTTTATAAACGAAATACAGCAATCTTTTTTTTTAAATAATAACACTATCTCGAACAAAACTAATGTTATTATTAAACTTTTTTTCCATAACGATACAGTTCTACTTTTTTTGGGAAAGGCAAGGGTCTTGAAACCTTACAGCCAAGGTGTTGATAGTCTTTATCGTTGAAAAGTTTTTTTTTAGCTATAGTTGACAACCAAACAGCCACTCAGTGTTTGATAAGTACTTGGAGGCAGGAAGATTTAACAAAGAACAAAGAGGTTCATTGATCTGAGGTTTTCAGAAACGGACTCTGTGGCCTATGCTCCGCGCATGCGCTGTGATATGTTGGTTTTTGGCGGCAACAAAACGCCAAGGTGACGTGACAACGTTTTGATGTGAAAATACTGTTGTGTTTTAACTTTGATTTTTGTAAGAGAGACACTTAAGTATGAGAGTAGATAAAGTAGTGTATGAAACTGCACATAACTAGGTATTAAAACTCTCGTGGGATACTATTAAAAACCTCGCCTACGGCTCAGTTTTTAAACACCTACTCGTGTTTTAATACCCCTCATTGTGCAACAGTTTCATAAACTACTATTTTCGCCTGTACTGTATCGTATGGAATTCATGTTTTTAATATGATGCAGTCAAAAATTAAGGTGATCGAACCTTTCTGGCTTGTAGATATGGATAATAGATAAGCCATTATTCAATAGAAAAAAAAACGCGTGTAGCACCGTACACGTGTTAGAAGTAAAACTTCTGTAGCTAGATCATTAAGTGGAACCTATACTATACACCTATACCTACCTATACTAAAAGAGATTTAAATTTCCAATTTTGAGATCCAATCTCTGCTTCAAGTTACTTTTAAGTTTCAGACGTCCGATTATTTGAAATTATTTTATACTTGTACTTACTTTTAATACGTCATGTCATTTATTTCCCACCATTCATTATCTACAATTTGTCACGCTCGTGGTGATATACTTAACTCATTCAATAGTGTCACTACTATTTGCATCTCGCTCAGATTATATACCATCTGACGTCACGTCTTTAAGCCGTCTCGCTCAAATGTATGCATTGCTTTGCTTGTTTTAGAAATCCATATCGACCCGTGTGACATTGATGAAACTCTTTTCTTACAAACTGTATGGATCGCATCGCACAGCTGTCAAACATAAGTTCCGGTTCCAACAAAGAGGTTGAACGAAGTAGGTAGTTTGAGTCATGCTAGTTGGTTTTGTTGTTTGTCCCAGCCAGCGGCGGCGGCGGCGGCGGCGCCATCTTGGCCATGCCGGAAATCAAGAACCCGTGGAAGAATGCTTAAAATAATTTTTATTTGTTAAGGTTTCATCAGGTTTTTCTCTCACTAATTAACATTCTTTATTGTACGAATGTATTATTATCTTATCTGATTAGTTAAAAACCGTATAGAAAATAGTTGCGGTTTTAAAAGTCTTCAGCCGACCCTGACGTCACCGCTTCCAATTTCCGTTACATTTCTTAGCCACTCGTGATAGCACCCGGCTAGTAGTAATTGAAAAGCAAATATATGAATAACCCACAGTTGAGAGGTTAAATAAATTTTACCCCCGTGCCCTAAGAAGTTTTACTTCAAAAGGTTCGAACCCATTTTGCTTATGGTACCAACTGCACAAAGTCGCATTTGGTACAATCATAATACACTATAAATTAAATTCCCACGGACAATAAAGTTCGCACGGCGATATTGTGCAATAGATACTGTTCAACGCGAACAAACATTTGTATTGATTATGAATTGAATGTTATTGGGTAATTAATTGAAAAATTTAAACAATGTGGAAACGATGTGAATTTATATGATTTTTTCTATAGGAATGCCCATAGGACTACATAGTACATACATTTAATAGCGTCACGCCTTATTCTGGTTGGTACAAGCACAATTTTGCCTACGTTTAGGCCGATTTTACCTATTAAATTGTAAACTTTCGATAACCACAGAGTGTTCTTATTTGAAACTCAACCTAGGAAGTATATTTATTATCATATTGTAAGAAGTTCGATATTGTTTGATGGTCCTTTGTGATAGAAAGACAGCATTTGTTAGTTGACAAAGAACATAGAGATATCTTGAACCAATATGTATAAAAACCCTGAATATAACATCTCATAACACTTGCATTATAATGTAAGATACGCGTGGGTCAGCCCTTGAGTTAAATAGACAGATGATCATGAAGCTTGATGAAGCTATGGCTACTGAATTAATTTGATTTTGTAAAGACTAATTCTGCCTACACATTTTTTTATCTGATTTAGCTAAAAATAGTAAATTATTTAGTAGGATTTATAGATTGGATGAGAAAGAATCAATCAAGATGTCTGTCAGGTTATAAAAGTATCGACACATGGCATTGGGTAAAGTTGGCGTCGTTTTGACGTTTCCTTAGAATTTTGAGTATTGGCGGCCACTCATGAAAAGTGAATTTTTTTAAAGAGCAATTAAAAATAAGCTAATCTTACTATAGAGTACTGTAGCTAAGTCATTTCAGGGCTGAGATATCTCACTTTAAAGTTTTTTCAGTGCAAAAAGTGTTAAATTGAAGCTCTATTATCTCAGATTCGAAATGGTTTACAGCAATGCTTTCTCTTTAAATATAATACATTATGATAATGCTATCAAATAATGATAAAGATATCGGTGGCCGCGAGTAAAAAAAAATGGCGCCAGTATGGTCCTAGGTTACCCAAACCACAAAACCACTACAAGGCGTATTTCCAAAAATTTTTTTTTACCGTGGCTTACCTGTTTTCACCTATGGCATAGTTCAAAACTATAGTAAACTACTTTATCAATTTGTGTGACCGGGACAAACTATAATATGCTATGATCAGCCTTCTCCTAACAACTTGTCGGTGAGAATATCACGGCATTGACATGAATACGCGTAAACATAATAATTGCTAAACGCTTGAGAAGTGCTTGAGAACTATTGACACGCAACGTATTTTTGTTATTTCGCACTTGAAGGGAAATAACAAAAATACCGAACAATTAAGAATTAGTTATTAGGCAACCGAGGTAAGGGAAGAGTATAATTACACTGACTCATCGAAATTAACTCACGGATCGAATGAATCGAAACAAAATAAGAGAACATAACACTTACTAAATTCTTATTAGTGCGTAAAATTGCACTGTCTGCAGTCTGCCTTGCTATTACATGAAAACACTCATCTGTAAAGTCTTGCATAATAGTTTTATTGACTTAACGAGCCATTGTCTTATTGCCATCAGAATTCGGTCATTTGTTTCCTTTCCGCTTCGTTTCCTTCAAGTGTTTCTAACGATTAATATTAGCCGTCGTCCATTTGTGAGTATAATTGAGCCTATTGTGCATCTATGCTATAGATCAGGATATCATCTCAGTCCATTGAATTCTATTCATCCGTCCAAGGTTGAAGATGCATGATCGCGGTTTCCTTCGGTATTCTTCATTCGGACATCACAATGCGTTGATGGTCCTCATTGTATGTGCGTCCGTCGTTGCTTGAACAATTGCTGGTGCTATCTCAATGACATCTGTTCTCTGGTGCTTCATCTACCTGTAATGAGCACGTTGGCACCCTTCGTTGGGTTCGCTCAAGGATGGTATATTATAGTAGAGTGCTTCGTGGTCTAGTGGTTTTACGCTTGCTTCTCACGCTGGAGATGCAGGTTCAGATCCCGGTGCTAACCATTTATCAATGAGATAAATTAATTGATCTTAATTATTGACTTAGGTGATGGAGAACATCGAGATAAAACCTTCCTCCTTGCCTTGCTTCCTGTAACGCAATATGGACATGATTTACTGGCTAAAAGTGGGCACAATTGTGCTTCTGCCTCCCAGTATAGGAAAAGGCGTGACGTCAGTCAGCCGTCAGTATAATAACATAACATAAGACATAGCTTTAGTATTTATTAAACTGTTTTGTATATGTAATATAGTAGTTCACAATTTCATGAGAAGTATAGTATAATTATATGTATTGTACACATGGGTCTACTCCTGCTCAGCAATCCACCTGTCTCATCCCTATTTGGTTTGCTGGAAGAGATCTCTTATTAGAGATAAGCTCGCCTTTGTACACGTTTTCTATGTTTTTTACTGTCCTATGTAACTGTTTGTGTGCAATAAAGAAATTATGAAATTATAGTATGGCTATTTTTCGAGCGGCACCAAAGTGGCACTGGGATTCAATAAGTATGCTCAGCCTCTAAAGTTCGGTTAACACTTGGCACGTGGTCAAGTAAGTGATCATCAATCACCTACTTATTTTGTTTGGCAGAAATTCCTGGGTTCCTTATAAGGATTACCGTTAAACTTGAGCAAATAATTCTTCGTATCGTATTTCGAGTCATCCCGCGTATTTGTCATTCCGTGAAATCCCGTTTGAGTGGTCGGTTTTCCATTGGCTGGCAACATGGTCGACCGTGCCGGCGGCGCAGATGGGAAAGCAGATGTTTATGACCGCTTTTGTCGCGTCTTATCACTAAGCGGTCAATGGCACAGTTCAGTTCAGTTCAAAAATTTTATTGACCATAAAATCATACATATTACTTAGTCAACGTCAATATAATATTAATATTTTTGTATACTACCGCCCGTTCGGAAGTTGTGGGCTTAGGGATGGAGCAAAGACCGAAAGGTATCTAATAAATTTAACGACAATCCTAAATTGACGCTGCACTTTAGTGTTTACTTTTATATTATTTTTTTCCCTGTATTGAAGGTTATTGACCGCGCCCTATTATGAAACTCTTAGTTGGCTTTAACCAATTATATTCTGAGTAAATTTCACAAAAAAATAAATAATATGCTGCATGAGAACAATCTCTTTCTTTGTCTTGATCCTCCAAGTTTGTACGATATCGGCCCTTGGTTCAGTATTTATATCCAGTATTTCACTGTACAAATCCTAATGATTATATGTTTGTCTTGTTTCAGGTAACAAATCAGTTTCTGACAGCTAGACAGCAATGAGGAATAGGTAGTCTTCGATTTTACGTTTATATTTATTTAACGCTTTCGACATAGCTACATTTCTTGATAGTGCTTAGTAGCATCAAACTAAAAACATACCCCATACTTTATAATAAAATTAATCGGAAACCATAAATTAACACGTCAAAATCCAACGAGCCATCTAGAGCTACTCACACTTTCTTCCATACAAAATCACACCTAATAATTCCCTCACAAGAGTCGGTATTACCGCGTTTTTTTGCGTTGTGGTCATCACAAAAAATGCTAGAATCGATCATTACGTCAATGCACCTAATAATACGGACTCGTTTGATGTAATCGTTACTTTCACTGGTGGATCGGTGCAGTGCAGCGGCGCGCGCGCGGCAAACAAGAGCAATTTCACTGTCAGAAGATTTGGAGATAACATCTTTGTAGGATGTTGCCCTGTGTCATAATAACGTAATCATAATATAACATCTAGGGCGCGGTGGGACTACGGGCGGCAGCGTCGTACTTGACATGACAACAAATCTTCTTATTATTCTTGTCACGCAATTAGGTATTGATTTATTGAATAACTGGGATAAAAGTCAAAGGCTTAATTGCATCTCGGCCACCCCGAATGATGCTTTGTTCATATTCATGACATGGATTTATGAAGGGACGACATACAAGTTGGGACAGGTTGATTAGCTTCCTGTACACGTTCGTTCATGTATAATGCCTCAATTTAAGCCATCGTTTACAATAATTAAATGTTAGCCTATTCCTTCTGTATCATAGGTACCTACTTGATTAAGACCCATTAAATTCCACTAAGCGGCACTCAGCACTTAAGTAGCGAGGAACAATTAAATTAATTAGAAAGTGGTTTGATCTCTTTTGATAAGGTCACTTCTGCGCTTCGGCTTGCGATGGACGCGCAGGCGCACGTCTGTAAGCGGCCTCGACCTTGTGCTCTTGTTGACGTTTCGTAACATACTGTAGTGAAAGATCAAGTGCAAGACCGAAACTGTTTTATTTGTCACCATGGCAACCCATACTACACCCCCCATCAAGTTTAATACATGAATAGGCTTGTGGCCTGTCAAGTCAAAATAGATACTTTTTATGAACTGTCAAAACGGAACTTTTGTTCCTGAGTTCTATGAAATAACAACAGAATGACGTCATGTAAAAGTGCCATCAAATGCTGTCTTTTTTTGCACAAAATTGACTTTATAAAATATATCTGCTGGAAATATACAATTCTGAGAATGTCAAGCCATTTTGTACATAATGCTTCAACTTAAGACTTGTTCCTAGATTTATTGAATTACCTTGGCCACAAGCCTCTTATAGAAACACAATTAACAACGTAACAAAAACAAAAGCAAATGTTGCCATGGTGACAAGTATAAGAGTTTCGCTTTTGCACTTGACCTTTCACTTTTATTCGGTGTTTGACTAATAAGTTGAGAGACATTTCGGCGGCCGGAAGTGCTACTATACGAGTACAAACAATACATTCAGTGACGAGCGCACTCTACCTTGTTGAATCGTGACACTGATTTGTTAGGTAAATTGGCAGAGTGTGCACATTGTGCGATTGCTAAATCGTACAATTTGAATTATGGACCCTATGGTTGCAATGAAAAAGAAGTAGGTCTACCGATCAGCAGATTATAAGTTACTATTTTTTTCATTTGTGACCAAAGTTTTTCGAGGAATGTTTTTCAATGTAATTGCCCATAATACCTAGTCGAGAATTTAACTCAGTCGCCTTGTACGGTGATTGCTACTCGGGATAGATCGTAAATAGCCTGGTTGTAAACGTCAGAAGAATATGCCGTGTTTTCTTATAGATTTCAAGTTTTTTCGACAACAATGGCTTACTGATTGTCCTTTAACTTAACTGACATCAATTCTTGCCAACCTCGTTGATGTCACAGCTCAATAGATTGATCAATTGATGATGTAAACTATCATCAATATGATCACCTTTGACCATTAGTGTGGCATATTAAAATTTCCTAATTTTAGTAAGAACCAAGGTACGTTTTAATTTGCTTCATGCAAATCCTGATCAAGAAAATTAAGACCATTAGATATTTTTTGCCAATCAACTGCTAGTCTGCTACTGTCAAGAGATTTTGCATCTTGATTAGTCAATTTTAACATGATTTTAACCCGAGGCAACTCCAAATAGCCACCATGATTGACTGTGTCAAATTTAAATGACACGTCGATTCGATTCATGGCATCAAGTAATTGATCATCTCAGAATCGAATGGGTTCATCGTACTCCGTCTTGAATGTTTTGCGGTCATGCGTTGCGTCAGATGTTGGACTAAGGTTGAGGGTTATATATTTAACTGCTATACATAATAATGGCTTTACTACTTACTAGCTAGAAGAACTATTACTTTAGCGTAGTTTAGATGTTTTTGGGCAGGACACTTGGCGAGGCGAGGTCATGACAGGTGGAGTAGATCCCTGGCCGAGTGGTAGCCGAAAGAGGGAAAGAGAAGCGTGGGTTGGGCGGCAGCCAGATGGGTCGACGACATTACGCATATTGCGGGGTACACCTGGATTCGATTGGCACAGGACTGTATAAGTTGGCACAAAAGGGAGGAGGCTTCTACCCATTGGGCACAGCAGTGGGCGGAAACAAGCTGCCGATGATGATGATGAGATGTTTTTCGTCACGTATTTAGATCGTTTTGCGTTAATATAAAAGTTAAGACTTAATAGTCTAATAGACAGTTGTGGTTTAGTTATTTAATTTGAGGTAAGTAAAGTTTTTAAAACATAAAACATAAATAAATTACTTCCAAATCATCACAAAAATATTATTAAAATATTATCAAGGCACATCCCTGATAGCTGTTTTTGATCTCGCTGTAATACGTTAGAAGATTGGCAATTTATGTTCTAAGGTCCTTATTCGTTTTGCAACATAATTTGTGCAGAGGTGTCAGATAAAATTCTTCGCTCGGAAAAAATATGTTTCCAAATATTTACAGCTTTATTGCTATATAAGCAAGTCTGGGAGTTTAATATAATGAGTGTCGTGGTAACCAAGAATAGCGATGTCTCAATGACGTAAATGTGGTTATGAAAAAAACCTTTAAAAACACCAAAATGTGAAACTATCAAGTTACAGAATAAAAGCAATATACGAAACTTAATTACTAATACAGTCATAGCCTGTAAAAAACCAATGCAGCAAGTTCATCGACTCCCAAAATCGTTGTGGTCATGATTGCATCAGTATGCACCTCCGTCCAAGCGTAATGGAACCGTCATATGACCCCATGATGAGGAAACCCTCAGTTAAGAAACCTCATGTCATGAGTAATGGATGTTATTTAATCATAATCATGAAGTTTCTGTGGGAAATGCTGACAATTATAAGTTTCTTTAAATCGCTGCTCTCATTAATTTAAGAGTGATATACAGAACGTAGATTAATGAAAAAGTTTTTAACAATATTCAGAATATACAATACAACAAAAACATAATAGGAAATTAAATTAAGTAAATTGATTTGATCAGCGCTTCAGGGAGAGGGAGTCCCGTAAAGAGAAATGCATATATGTAAACCCTTTAAGGAAATTCAAGACTCGTTTCTTTTCTAAACATAACCAAACCATCAGCCAATCCTGCCCTCAAAATACTCAGTTTAACTATATAGTGTCCCATTGAAAGTGAAATGTACAGTTAACAACTAGCAAGTCCAGACCACTCGACCTACGAAAGGGAGAGTGGCCTTGGCCGGTTTATCATTTCAAGCTACGTTATCGAAAGTGAAAACTGCTATGCAACATCGTCTATTTTCGGATTATAAATTTATACAAAGTTATCTTTAACTGTCATTGGCATACGAGCCACATTACTTGAGATACGTTGAACTATTTCATGAAAAATTTATGCTTACGTGACTTATCCTAGTAACACGACGACGGTCCTACACACAGTACATTTAAAGTAACACTGCTGTATGTATGTGCCTGCAAATGTTTATTTGTTTGTTTGTTGTTTCTAGTACCTATACAGTATTTTACTAAAGGTTTGATGGCAATCTCTTTTTAGACTAAGCTCGATTACATGATACAAGGATTCAACGAGTGTGGTGTATAAACAGAGACATAGGAAGCCCTTGTGGTAGAGAAAGATAGCATTCTTATAGCGTGAATAGGCATATATTGCAAAGATTTCATGGAGTATTGAAACATTGACTAAAAGTGGGCACAGTTGTGCATCTGCCAACCCGTACAGGAAAAGGCATTACGCTGTGTTGTGTATGTTATGTGTTCTTACAGGGTGGCCACGTGGTTTTTCTGAAAATATTTTATGAATGGAAATATGAATTGCGTAAATCTACAAGTATCCGTTAATATCGATTAAGTTTACTTGACTGACACAAATCCAGTTTTTATGCGTGTAATAAATAACTAGTTTAGGTACCTATCTAATATGTCAGCTCGATACAAACATATCTGGTGATGGAATGGAAGTGGCTTGAAGGCTTGAAGGTCGCTGACATTCACCGAACTAGCCGTTCGTATGTATGTGTGAATGTGTAAACTAACTACATATTATTTACCCATATCGGTATAGCTGTAATTAGAGCTGTGTGGACAACCAGATTATAATTTATTTTCTTTGCCGTTAATTAGTTAACCATGTATGATTTATGGTACGATTTGATATCTAATCCGATTGGGTGTGTAAGGTCTTTTAAAAGCGAGTTATTCGAAGTGAGGACTGTTGAATTTGTATGCAATTTCTAAACGCAACTGTATCTGTCACCTGTCACTATGACGTTTTGTACTATTTATTGTCGACCCCTGTTGCATTGCAAGGGAGTGGTCCCAGATTCAAATCCCGGCCGAGGAGCAAGGATTATAAACCCATGGTCGTAGAAGTTTGTTCATATGTTGTATGACGTCGCTGTTTTGGTTCCCACGACACAGTGTATCCTAGTGAGGGGCCAAAATCAATGTTTGTTCGTTCATTCATTGACTATTTGATACACAATACCACAGATACTGTAATATTATAATAATACAGATAGACTACCTAGAACAAAATATGACACCGGCGTAAACTGAGAAGCTACGGAAGCTTCTTTAGTTCAAGGCCATTATCGCTTGGTGCAGCACCATCGAAAAATTGCAAATACCACGAGATGGCGCTAAGGTATATAGGATTAATTCTAAGATTAGCGCCACCTAGAAGTATGTTAACTGAAACCATGGCGTTTAAACTACAAATCTAACTCCTCACGCCATCTCTTTTTTACAGGGAGCACTTATCCAGTGGAGCGCTTATATACATTTTCCTTTAAAACACAACTCACCAATTTACGGGCGGCGGGGGACGAGGTAAGAGAGCTGCTGTGATTGGTCAGCCGCTGCGAAACTGTCTGGCGGCCCGTCATCGTATATAGGTTGCGTATGAACGTTTGTTGAATACAACAAACGTTTGGCGAGCCGCATTCCCGCATTGGCGCAGTCAATTGGATATTAGTCTCTGCTTTTTTACAAAGGGTTACTAATTCTGATTTATATGGGTTGAGCACCCTGTGATAATACTGAAAAATCATGTTAATTCCCTGAGTGAGATCTAACACAGTTGGACTCAGACCATTTAGTTACCAACCTTTTGCATAATATCAAGAAAATCTATCCATAGTCGCGCTGCATATCATAAGCTTTACACACAAATCTATCCATAGTCGCGCTGCATATCATAAGCTTTACACACAAATCTATCCATAGTCGCGCTGCATATCATAAGCTTTACACACAAATCACAAAACGTTTACTTCGGCCATTTCAATTTCGCTAAACTCCGAATGGGTCAATTTCCCACAATGTCCGACCATATGTCTGACCATTACGGCAAATTACGTGGAATCGAGAGCAGGCTGCGGCCCAGTTGTGTAGTAATACAATGCGGTTATGAAAACGTAGCAAATCGACGCACGCGCATGTCGACGGGGGTAAGTCGTGACTGCGATTGGAGACTGATATTTGGATATGCAGTGAACACAGGCTATAAGTATGGAATTAGACGGGGCGTGGAGGCTGAGAAATGTGTGTGGCATTCAATTGAGATTGTCGTTTTGATTGTTATGCTACTTTGTAAGAAGTGAGCTTTTAAAATCTTAACTGGACTTAACAGGATGCACATTGAAAGTGTGCACCATTTTTTTCGCATTCCCCCGCAGGCGCAGTCAATTGGATAATAGTCTCTGGTTTTTAATGACCTATCTATCCACGATCTACAGATTACTAGAGTTACATTTGACAGTTTCGCTTTAAAATAGAACGTATATCAAAGATCAAGGATACGTACCTATATGGTATTGGAAAACGGACGTTAACCTATTGATTATGATTATTTTCTGCATATTATTTACTTTCATTAAATACGCAATTTTGCTACTTATTGTTATGTGAGAATCAATATGCAGATAATAAACAACAATCAAAAGGTTACGACTATAATAGCACCACTTTGGCATAACTGGCGTAAGTACACCGCCGTACACGTACTTACCGTACCTTACCGTTTTCTTACTATTGAAGATCTTTAGTTTAAAACTAGATAATGCCAATGTCAGCATCTTCTAACTATCGATAACATAATGAAGGACACGTTACTTCAATAGACGGATGCTATGTACTTATCAGCATCAACACAACATTCGAAGTACAGGGTGAAGTACAATGTGTTGTGTAGTCATATACATTTGTGAACGGCTCATCCTGAAATGAGTTTCTGCGCATCATTCTAAGAAGTTTCTATGTAATCTCTGAGTCTGGAATTTATAAACCGCTCTCAGCTCTAAGAGTGGGGGAGCTATGTCACAATAACAGTTTTGCCTTATCAAATCTGTTATTTTCACGGGCTTGAAATAGCTCTTAGAGCTGAGTGTTGTATAGATGGTAGTAGTAAAGTAACTGGCCCATTAAACTGTTTGCTGTAGATATTTAACGCGTCCCCTAACATCCTTTATATCCATAATGAATACACAAAAAAATGCTGAATATACAAAGCGTTATTAAACCTTTTTGTATTTTTTTGTTATGTTGTGCTCGTACGGTGTAGAACAGGCACAATTTGTGCCCCCATTTAGCCGGACGTTTAACCTCTGATTGACTCTACACCGTTTGTTTTGTTAAACCCTGTATATAAGTAGTTTCTCGAATCTCCAAGGCATTGTCTAGTTCACCTCGGAAGCTCGGATCCGTTCCGAATTGTTGATCGTTCGGCACGATTCCGTTGCTATCACGCTGATTGTTAACTATACCATGTGTTGTTGCGAAACGTGACATAATAGTTATTGTGCAAAGGCCTTCGTGTTTGGTGATGCGGTCTTGCCTTGTGGTGGTACGGTCGGCTACAGCTGCAGCCCCAGCTACGTTCAGCTGTTTACTCCTTCATACATGTTAGCCCAGTCATTAAAGAAAACAATCTTAGATGGTGGCTTGTACTTGCAGTGACAGCTGATAGGATCAACAAAAAAAGCAGAACATTTGAAAAAGCTGTCGATCCATCTAAATAATGTTAAATCAATAGAAAAATGACGATTCAACACACTACAAGTAGAAAACCGTACAATAGTAACAAAATGTTGTAACGAGAATTCGAGCGCGTCAAGCGAAAGAGCTGCAGCTTGAGAGCAAATTCAGACTGCTTACTTGTTTTGCAGTCAGTACTAGTGGTGGTTAATATAACGTAAAGCCGTTAAAAGCAGCACGTTATTTACTTGTAACGAAAAGCGCGTGCTATTAGTCGAATCAGATAGAGCTATGTTATAATAACGAAACGGACCGACGCTTTGCGCGCTGCTAGCGCCAGCGGACTTTTTGTAGTATTACGTTAAAAATAGCACAGCGCGGCGTGATCAGTCAATCGGTTGCTCGCGACCGTGCTGGACGTTGCGTGATTTCGCGCGCTTTCTCGACAAATCAAATGTAACGTAAACGTTGACTCTCGTGACTCGTGTAAACTTTGTAGAAATGTTAATATCTATGTTGTGTGATAAACAAACTATGTATTTTAGACAGTTACAGTTAATGTTATAGTTATTTTTCGGACTATTAATCTAACGCCAGATTGTAACAAAGCGCTCGATAACTTTAAAACATTCACAATGCGTTCGACGCGTTCGTTTCGTTATAACTTAGCGTATTAATTAGCATGCTAAAAAAATAGCATGTTCCATATAGCAGGTTATCAAAATATAGCCGTTATGATCACCACTTGACTCTACTGACTAGTGGTGGTCATAAGGCCTATCGGCCGTGTGTGAGGGAAGACAGCGATAGTGTGCAAGTGCGATAGTATGATGATGGCCGCCATCTAAGAATATTTTCTTTAATGACTGGGCTAATATACGCTGGACGGGCACTGACTGTCTCGCAACGCAGGCAGGCAATGGATTTGATCTGGTGACAGATGTGGGAGGTAATGTATGCACTCGTCCACGTTTACAGGGGGCGTCACTTCACTTCTACTTTATTGCACAAAAATATAAGAAACACGTAACATTTACAAATGATATGTACAAAGGCGAGCTTATCTCTAAAAAGAGATTTCTTCCAGCCAACCTAGGCGTGACAGGAAAATAAACAGATAAAGAGAGGGACTTCGGTGCACAATCGGTCACTTCTACGCATCTCTTGCAATGATGCTGTAACAATCGTCAGTTTAATCTGTCACCACACGCCAAAAGATCATGGACAGCCATAGACGCGGTTCCTTATGAATTCATAGACATCGGCTAGTTTCCGTCCAACTATGTATATAGTGGTCACTCTGGCTACGTCTGCCTCAAATGGGTACACCACAAAGTAGTTATCTCTTTGTACACCAGCAACGCGGTTTATTCCTTTGCAGTCCACGTAGCCATTTCATATACAAGGTGACATTTAATTAGCTGACCATATTTTGGGGAATGATAGTACCCATCATTATGAAGAACTTTCCCCAAGGAATATATGGTCGGAAACTACATTTACATACAATAACATTGCTTCTGGCCCCACACTAGGATGCCCTGTGACATCACAAACATATAAACATCCAAGACCTGGGGATTATTTAGAGGATGTGATCATTGAATATCCTGTATATTAATCTGTCCTTGGTATGTGTCTCCATAACCAATATTTATCGTACTCTATAGCAGCTACTATCTGCATCCAGGGGCCTAATGCTGCTCTGAGAATTTCACTTATATTTCATTACTATTCCATTGCAAACACCCAAAATGGCGTCATTTGGTATTCTCCTAAATGATTATCCTCCTTATCCTCCTTGATTGGGTGTTTGCAATGGAATAGTAATGAAATAGTAATGAAATATAAGTGAAATTCTCAGAGCAGCATTAGGGCCCTGGTATTTAATAATTTGATAGTTACATCAGAAGTTTTGAAGAATAATTCGTTGTCTTACTTGAAATTAACTGCTGTCGACTGTACGTATATAGTAGTATAAAGTATTTTCGTATATCCTTGCAGACTTGTTGAGTGTATGAATAACTGGTTGCAACTAGCGGCACGCCTGTTGCCATCGAAATATGTAATTTATGTGAATTTATGCATCCTTGCATCTACTCCAAGTACAGATTTACCATTGTTTGGTGGTTTATAGTAGGCAGTACTCTACAGAGAGTTAGCATAAATTGAATACATGGACATGTTTCTCTTGTTTTAAAATATCGATTTAGATAAACGTAACAGAGCTTTGTACAATAATAGGTAAGTACTTACCTATATTCCGTGAACTACCTTAATAAATCAAGAAATTAATCTTCACGTCCTGTCCATACACGGTGTTGCCATTGTTAACACACGTTTAGCCAAATATTCAATGCTCCATTTTACGTGACAGGGGGGTAGCCCATTATCGCAGCTTTAATGATATGAAGATTTTCTCATGTGGAAAGAAAATGAAGGTTTATTTATTAGCTTCAAGATCTCGTAATGACTTTTGATTGTGAACGCTCATGATTTAATGCGACATCTAAACAGGCACGTACTCGAATGCCGGTAGATTTCGTTCATCTCTGACTGGTTTAAATAGCTTTCTACTGAGGTCAATGTCGCAACTGGTAACATGGGCTGTAATGTAAGTCTAGAATCTTGCTAGCCTAAGCACTTGTTAAACATGTGCATAGATACCGAGTAAGTTGCGTATTCTATTGTGTTATTCTAAGGTTATCAGGTAGTAATTTTACTTACATCTTAGGCTGAAGTTTCTATTCTAGTTTTCTGAACTAGCTGGTGCCCACCGACTCTACCTGCGTGGACTTCGTGAAAAGTAATTTGCCGTACGTGGGAAATCTCTGTACATTTTGTTAACCCTTGAGGAAAAAACAGAAGTGATATAAGTTTTGAGTCTGCCAGTTTATATGTACATAATACAATATGTTTGTCATTAGTGCTCTAACCATCAAACCGGGTGGAGGCATTTTAATACGGTTTTTGTTTATGCCAGTTTTTCTTCGATATCTTATCTAAGATTTATCAAAAACGCTTCAGTGAGGCGAAAGTTATCAGCCTTGCAAAGGAGCAAATAGCCAAATTTTACACGTTAGGTTCCAAAGGTGTCGGAGGTTTGTGTCGAAGGTGTTTTAAATTTTAAGTTATTATTAAAAACATTTTCTTCATTTCGACCTCGGCAAATTAATATTATTAATATTATTATTTCATAATTTTTTTATTGCTCACAGACATTTAAAAATAACAGTAATACTAAAAATAGTGTACAAAGGCGAGCTATTTATGATGCACACGCATCTTAAAGCTGATGCGTGCATATTAGTTCACATTTCACTGCACTTGTTTTATAAAATTGTCAAGTCTATTTTTTCACTGATGGTGCACTAATAACAGTTTCTGGAAGTCTGTTCCACTCGCGGACAACAATATGCATAATGTTTTTTCTTGCATCAGCCTAGTGCTACATTATTATGGCAGGTGCGTGCAGGATTCATATTGCATCATCGGCGCATCGTCCGGTGTTACCACATTACGCATCCTCCTGTGCAGTAGTACTTACATGATTAAATATCAGAGATCTATACACAAGTAACGTAATTAGATCAGTTATTTCATAACATCGGTAACGGTTACTAGTAGGGTATTAGGAACCAGTAGCACAGCAGCTGTGCTTCAGTTTTACATAAGCCGAAAGCCGACCACGGAAGCCTGCCGGCCCCTATTCCTATTTGTAAGGTTCTGAGATGTAGTACGATATGTTCAAAGGGGTTTGAAAGTTGTAGAGATGCGCTTTAAATGTTTTTAATTCTATAAGGGCTGTTTGGTTGGTTGGTTCTGAGTGTATTTTTTAGGGTTCCGTACCCCAAGGGTGCCAAACGGGACCCTATAACTGAGACTTCGCTGTCCGTCTGTCCGTCCGTCCGTCCGTGGTGTCCGAACCGTGGTAGCTAGACAGGTGGAATTTTCACAGATGATGTATTTCTGTTGCCGCTATAACAACAAATACTAAAAATCAAAATAAATTTAATATTAAGGGGGGCTCCCATACAACAAACGTGATTATTTTTGCTCGATATTGATAATGGTAGCAGGTAGACGCTTAAAATGTTTACAATATATTGAGTACCCATACTTTCTTTTTTTTTTTGCGGTTTTTTTATAGATAATGGTACGGAACCCTTCGTGCGCGAGTCCGACTCGCACTTGGCTGGGTTTTTTTTTTGTATTTACGAAAAAACCTCCTTTTCTCAGACGATTTTTGACTTTGACCATAGATTTTATTATCTTAGCAATAATTCAACAGCAACTACCACAAAGCGTCACGGCTGGTGGTATTATATTGATTTTAGAGGCACAGTTGTGGCTGTGGCTTCGTTGTGACTTGTTACAAACTATTCGATAAACAAATGTTGTGAGTAGGTCCCCAGGACCACGAAATCAATATTCCATATACAACGATCGTGCGCGACTTTCACTACTTTTGTCGACTAATTCCCCAACCTGTCCATTCCGATTGCGGCCCAGATAGAGATGTCGTGAACAGAATTCGATAATAAATAGAGCGGAAATCACAATTCAATTACATAAAAAGTAGCCGCCGATACAAAGGCGCATCTGTTAAAAAGCGCTATTGAGTAACAAACAACACCCATACTGTTATGGAATTTAGCCGAATAACGCCGCAGTCGTTATCGCTTTGATAACATTTCAATTTCAATTTAGCGGCCTCTTTTTTCACGAGATGCAAGACGATATCGGTAATAGAAAAAGTGGTCTTTCGCGTGAGAGTATTTTTTTAAATTATATCGTGTGATTATAGGATTAGAATGCAAAACAGATTGCCCAACGGCGGGCAAAGCATGTTAACAAGTAAATGCCGATCGAGATAATGAGGCCGGCATTATCTACGCGGCAGTGGTCTGAACTAAACATCGGAAACAGTTACAGTTGCAGGGCTTAGTATTAGACCCCTTGTGCAAGATTGTCAGATTATCGGTACACGCAAATTATCTCGAGGCATGTCTACGCTTTGCGCGGTTAACACAGGGTATTATAGTTTCCATCTGCTGAGTCATAGCAAGCGGATTTCAGTGAATTTCTAGTAAAGTCCTAAGATAAACCTCGTGATTATTTGAACATGGGTTCACTCATATACAATATCAAAAACGAATGATCATTTTCTTTCAAATATTTCAAATAAAATGTTTTTATTTCTTAGGGTCGATATAAAGAATGCTGGATATAGGTGCTGAATATAGGTGATCGGAGTCACTAATCGGGTAAACTTTTTTTTATGGAAAATATGTTTAAGGAAAATGAAACTTCAAACATCCTAAGATTAGTGCTGAAGTCAATTTCAACAGGTTAATGTAAACCAGGTTTTATGATCTATAAAGTCCTTCCGTTTGTCGCAACAATATACGTAGTAATGTAGTTTGCTTTCACTAAACGTGAGTGCAATGTCAAATTGACAATTCACACACACACACACACACATGCGCTGACAAAATGTTTGTATGGCTTGGGTTATGCAATTGTGAGTATGAGTAGCCCTTGAAAGTATACTCGGTCGTGGAAGTATGTCAATGTCTTTTGTGAAGTATTCTTAAACTAATTAAAGTATGTAATTAACCTGATAACTTGGTACCGCTACTGGGTTGTACGTACCTGTAATCCTATTATGACAGTTTAACCCCTTCTCTCTCAGAAGCACACCGCTCGAACGACTGACGACGCTTCTGAAGGTGAAGGGGTTAAGACCTTCAAAATGGCGTAGAAAAAAATAATTAAAATCGCAATATTTAATTTGATTTCGAATAGTTTGATGAACCGTAAAATAATTTCGATTGATATTTTGAAATACAAATTTACCTACTGCAATTAACAGCTTTCCTTTTAAGGATATGTTGAGTATGCTTTTAACAACGATGTTCTGACTTTTTCGATTGCCAATGTCATATTTAACTATTGAGTTGATCGATTTAGTACTATTAATATCAGTTGGCGAAGCACAACTATTTAGATATTGTAAGGAAATATTAAAGCCAATGTAATAATAACTCACTACTTTTTCGGTGGAGCATTTCGACTAATCAAGCGCGCATTTAAAAAATCTTTGGCTAGAATTTTGCTCCATAAGCCCTAGAGTAATAAAATATTTACTATCGTAAGCCTAACTGAGCTGACTGATTGGTAGCATTAATAAAGCACATACAGTTAGGTAACACATAAGTGCAGGCTTGTTGGCACTATGCCTGTTATCTATGCACTACATCTGTCGCTTACTCTGTAGTCATGTTGGATCGTGGTGTGGTACAGATACGGACATAGTTTAGGTTATGTTTAGGGTACAGATACGGGCATAGTTTAGATTATGTTTAGGGTATATTCGGTAGGTTGACTTGGTAACAGACCCTAAGATATTAAGTAGGTTACTTACGAAACTTTGGACAATTCATAAAATAAGAAAAAAGTTACCCTGTATAACTACCTACTCTTAATTACATGTCTATGATTGTTATTAATTTACACAATGGATACAGAGTTTCTCAAATTTTAATTAATTATTCATTTTACAGTACTGTAATTTTAATTTGTAAGAAACAGTCTTTATTAATTAAACAATCTAATACATAAAATTGGTTTACCATGAAGTAATATCTAGCAACATAGCACGCTTGCTCAACTAAACGGATACACGTAACTTATCTAATATAAGTTGGACACTTGGAAAATGTTTAACATTACATGCAATTTATTCACAGCTCTGTGTTGCTCAAGGTGCTGACATGAAGGATATTTCTTATTTTATTTTTACTCGGCATAGAGAGGGAATTCCTTCTGTAGTATCAAGCTTCTGGTGGTTTTTCTGAAAAATCATATTTTACTTTTGCAATCCATCAAAAAAAGGTATCTAGTGGTTGTGGGTTATTATTGCACCTATACTACGACCTTTTAACTCAAACACCTGTCTCCAAAGTATCTTGTATGAAGTGAGGTATCTCTGTTAAGTGATCGCTGTATAGAATGTCAAGCTAAGTTTTGTTTTGCAGTAGACTTCGGAAGACTTATCGTATGACGTAGCCTCGCTGTTATCACAACTTTTTAAAGATTGATTGTAAACATTAATTTACTTTTAATCTTATTCAATTAATGCAGAAACCCAATCCTTACTTCAAACGTTATAAAGGTGTTATTTCAATGAAATATAAGACGATCGATACAGTCGCGTGCGCAGCCTCACGTTTCAGGAAATTGATCAATCGACTGATCGTATAACGGTAAATTAGTGTTTGCTTAGAAATATATGGGGTATACTTAACACCTCGTCGTTCGTTGTATGAGGAAATATTCACAAATTGACTTACCTATATATTATTAAAATTTCTGTGTTTTGCGTTTTCACTTTACTTGTCCACAGATAATCAAAATGGTACATTAATATTACTTCACAACAGCTTCCGACGTGTGTATTATCTTCTTTTTTCAAATAACTTATCACGTCCTCCTACAGGGACATAATTGCTAACATAGCTGAGATAATACTCAGAGCTGAGAGCGGTTTATTTTTACGGATCTTAGTCACTAACTGTATAATCCACTGAGTTTTCGCACAAGAAAATTTCTTATTAAGGCGAGGTACGAATAATTACAAACCAAGGTCAACGAAGATTGCGGAAGTGAGAAGCAAATATACCTCGGGAACAGGAATAAGTGGGATGGCAATTGTGCGCTCGCGCCTAATCTGAATCAACGTAAGCGCCAAAACGGAAAAAAAATCATAAAAAATAAGCTATTCCAGGGAATTACATTTCATTCATGGAATCGCTAGTAACAACGATTACCCACATATTTCAATTAATAGAAAAATCATATTTACTACAACTGCGGTATAATAGGAAAAAATATTGAAAAAAGGGGTTGACTTTGGATTTATTTTCTATCGAGAAAATTTTATCCAAACACGTTTTCCTTCTTGAAAACCCTAGATTATATAGTCAAATTACATATACTAGAAATTGATTACGATTAGTCGAATATTTCCTGAAATACACATGATAAAAGCACCCCTAATTTATTCGTGAGGCCCCTTAACAGTATTGTTCAAACAAGCAGGAGGGTCAAGCAAAAAATATGAATATTAAATTCATTGACTGGCTAAGTGGGCACAACTATGCCTCTACAAGCCCATATGAGAAAAGTCATGACGTTACATTAGAAACTCAGCTTGTGCAACACTTCTATCGCTATTATTTAACCCTTCAATTTAACTACGGAAGCTTTTCACGGAAAACGACCGGACTATTAGAGCCGACACAGCAAAGCAACAGTTACGCAACTTTGTTTCGTTGTTCCGAACAGGGCTGTAGTTTCACGTGGAATTGTAAATTATATGGTCATTTTGGCTTAATAAAACGGGTTTAGTGCGGCGGTGTTACTGTAATGAGGGGTGTATTTATTACAAAGTGTGAGGAAATTAATACAAGATTGTACGTTGTGAAAATGTATTCCAAGAACACAGTAGCAGCGGAAAAAATAGATGCCAGGGAGATATTACAATGCATTTGATCGTCTCGTGGACCCTTCAAACTCAATAGCATATAGAGTTATCTCCTAGTATAGCAGTATTGAGGCTTCGATAAATTTTTTTTATCCATAAGGCAGGCATAACCAGGAGCACGATTCTCGCGCCTTCGATATACGGATATCGACACCTATATTGACAGATTCCCATGCTAAATCTCTCGATATAGGTGTAGATATCGTATATCGAATGCGCGAGGATCATGCTCCAGGACTCTTGCACTCTCCTGATTTGAAAGATATACTGTATAAGTTATAGTAGAATCTTTGGTGTAGAATGTTCACATAAGTACAAGTAAGAATGCAATATACACGTAACTAATAAGTAATTGACCTAAACTCAACGCGTTGCATCAAAATTATTGCATTTTCACGGCAAATTCGTGCGAATACCGGTAACTTATGATTAGCGGCTAACGTACTGTGTGATTTGATACGAATGTGCACACTCTTAGCAAGTTAGTTTAATTTAGACCAAATTGAACTACAGCACCAAGTCTTAGGGTTGTTTTTTGAAATAATTATGCAATGTGTAGATCTACGAATTTAATGTGTTTCTCGTGATTCGCCTAATTCTAATCACAGTACTATAGTATGCGTGCGTAACATGGCAATAGCGGTCATTGACCCGCTAAGAAAATGTTTCGACGTTTGCCGCCACTGCCGCAGAGGGACGCGCGCCGGTGGCAGCAAACGTCAAATCGCATCTAGTGATTTTACATTCCTGCGCGTTGATCGTATAAATAAGCTTAAAATACTCGTTTTCCGAAATATTTTACTTATTGTAGCCATAGTGATTGTAAAATTTATAAATTATTTGTTATTATTACGCTATGTTATTTATAACTATCCTATTAGTATGGTGCAAAATATACATTTCACGCAGTTCTCAATATTGTGTGACGGGTCAGTCAGTGTGTGGGAAAGTAGGTACTATTTTTAGATCAAATACAAACAAGAAAAAGAAAAAGCTATTCTTACGACTAGCCTTTCGACCAACCGAGGAATCTCGACCCGTTTTCGATCGAAATAAATATAAATCGAGATCGTTTTTGACGGATTTAGGCGGTGTCAAAACCGATATCTCGACTGAGGAGATGATTTCGATAGCGCAAGAATCGGGGGCCAGGTAAGATGTAAAGAGCTGTAGGAACCAAGTATTTCCTTCGCCGGACGTGAGCAACTGCCTCCCCTTATTATATAGATAAAATCTGCGATAGTTTTCAAACATGTATCTTCACCACTATTACATGTGTAGAGCTCGTCTAGGCTGAAATGACGCGCCCCACTCCTTGGTTTTCTATTGCAAGTAAATACAAAACCAAGGAGTGGGGCGCGTCATTTCAGCTTAGACGAGCTCTATGTGTTTCTGTGTATTTTCTGCAGTAACCTTGATCTCATAACAGTATCTGTAATCTTGCCTGCAGACGTGTTAACCCTAATCTGTTTGACACGTACCTACTCAGTTGGTATGAAAGTCCTATGAGTACAAGGTAACTTTATGGCCTTTGTTTCCGTGGAAAAAAATAACGATTAGTTATTGGTTTAAAAATAAACAGCCAGCAATAGTAAATTATTACCTAATCGAGTCACGATTTTCAATGTTGACTTGATATTTCAATGACGGATTTAAGTTTATGTCGTAAATTTTATTCGTAAATACTTTTAAAAGTTATCAAGAGTATCTAGTATGAAAATGGAGCTGTTTCTTAAATTAATACAAAACCAAACAAAAAGCATTTTTTTCTTCTTCAAAACACTTTAAGGGGTCCATAGGTACCAACTAAGGTATTTCGGACATACATATGCGCAACGACAAATATGACTTGCTCCAACTGATCACGCAATTCTAATAATATGTAATACTAAAGACCCTTAATTATTTATTCTTGAAATTAAAATTGTATATTTTATTTTATATTCTATATTTTCATCATAAAAAACATTGCGCGGAACCATCGGTGTGGGAGTCTGACTCGCAAATGGTCGGTCACTCGCAGTCACCTACACACGTCAAAGGTACTTTTTGTAACAGCTCAAGGCCGATAACATTCGAATTCTAGATCGATTAAAAAAATAGTCAATCCAAAACCAATCGGGCATGATACCAGGTTGAACATAATTGAAATAAATGGCGGTCTTTGCGCATCCTGTTACGGATACATTTGTCAGGAAGTTCTGAATAACATAAATTGCCTTCACCATGTAAGAGCCAGTAATCTACTTAATCAACGATCGTAAGCTGAAATACGTAACAATTAAACTTTCAATTTAAATAATAAATTGCTTATGAACTAAGTTTTTAGTTATTGAGACCATTTAACATAAACAATAATGGACAATTTATTTTAGATAATATTCAGGATTTTTTAATCACAGAATTGTGTGACGATTCAAAAATTATAGTTAATTTAAGCTGAATTTTACCAACAAAAAGTTATGCAAAAATAACTATCCCGGGGATAATTTGTATGACAAAGACAGTTCAAAATGAGGTCATTCTATGAAAAACTAGAAGATACTCTCAAGTAAAAAGTTACTCTACGTTGGTAATATTCGCTCTAAGTAACGCATTCAGTCAATTACCTATATTCTTTTGAAACCAGTGAATAATTTTCTAGCCCTTGCTATTTTCTAATGCTGAAAAAATTGAGGGAGTCTTTAAAACTAATATTTCCTGTGTTATGAGAACCACTAACAGTAATATCACGATTATAATTATAAAAGTGTAAATGTCAGTCACAGTTAAAACCCGTTTTTAGATGGAACGAATTCAAACATTCAAAACAAACTATTATCGTAAAAGCCTTGCACGTAGAAACATCAACGAGTCTATGAGCCGAAGACGATCAATGGAAGGGAAGTGCTTTGTAGACGTTCGCTCATATCCACTGTAGTGTGTTAAAATAAATTTTTCCCTTAAATTAGTAAAAAAAAGTTATAGTTCACTTGAATCGGGCCCTTGTTTGGAAATAAGAAGTCAGCTACACATGAATTATTCTATAGTGCTGGAAAATAAGGCGCTTCAGAATGACTATCAAAACAAACAATACAAGCAGCTGCAGTAACAGTTCAGAGACTTTACATAACACCCACCCTGTAAATGAAAGTGATACACTTTTTAGACAAGTCACGATTTGAATACAACCGTGATTAGTCTGCGGTGGCACCGTGGAAGTTGATCTAGGATTAATTAACCCCAGGTTAGTTTAGTTCCGAGTTTAATGAGCTCGTAGCTTGATCAGCAGATTAACTAATGATTGTGTTATTTTGTTGCAGGTATTATTAGCTGACAGTTATGGGCCACGGTTGCTACAAATCGGTGGCCATTGGTAAGATAAGAAAGTATAGATCACTTGTAAATCGAAAAACTGATGAATCTTAACACGTTGTTCAGTTATGTTGAAATGAGATGAAATTTGTTTATTGACAGATAACATGGTTTACACAGATTCTACTTACTAAAATAAGGAGATACTTAATTAGGAAAAGTTTTCGTAAAATAGTGTTACTAATTAGCTTAGTAGCTTTGTGCTGTTACTCAGTATGTTTTGTATCTGATCTGCATTTATAGGCTAGGCTTGTATTCCAGAGGCAATTTCATCTACGATTGGTCTTTAGTCCAGCAAGGAAGTTAGGTCTGTTACTAAATGTTGAGAACGAGTTAATAATACTTGTAGCCTGCATAGTAAGATCTTACGAATGAATAATTCGCAAATGATATAATATTTCAGCAAATAACTGGAATCTTGTCTTTAAAGTTTTGGGAATTGATAAGTGCAGACACTACATTAAGCATTCCAATGATTATACAACATTCTAGGGCTATTGTGTTTCTGAATTGAAAGTGTTAGACCAGTTTCAGCTGGATTCCAGACAAGAATATCTGAGAACAATGCACATTTCTCGTAATAAGTTTCATAACTAGCCTAGTTGTATTTTACGCCTTGTCTGGGGCTTCTAGGAAGTTTGTTAGCTGTAATTAAAATTTGGTTTATGTTGTTATTTATAATTTTATCAAATTGTTATTAATTTACTGGCAATACTGTACAGTGATCGTCTATGTACACGTATGTATATATAGGTACAGTATTGCCATTATATGTATCGATTGTACAGTCGCCTGCGTCTAAAAGTATACGAGCGGTCTGCTTAAACTCTTCTATACTATGTATAACGACTATCCAATGTATTTTACAGTTAATAAATGAGACCCAATCAGTAATCTTGCTTGCTGTACAATTGTAGATTCTCATATGAACATCTTTATTTTCGCCAGGCGTTTTACAGATTGACAGATGGTTTTATCAGGGTTGGTCGTCATAACATAATAACTACAAATATACAGCGTGTAAATTCCATACAGGCATATATTTTAAATACGTATAGTATAAATAACTATTCCTTCTGGGCACGAATTCTACTGTACACAAGCATACCACAAGCCTGGCACAAGCTGTCCGACGACAGTAGAATACGAAGTAGGCTGGCGTCAGGCTGGCGCTTGTGAATTGCGATTCCGGTTTTAGTAGAATACCAAATGCGTCGTATTGAAGCTTGTGCCAGGCTTGTGGTATGCTTGTGTACAGTAGAATTCGGGCCCTGGTATTTTAAAATCAAACACACTATTTACTATTATTCAATACTTACCTACTTATTGAAGAATCTATATCTAGAACTCAGAATATTATAATAATTGTGGGTTTGGTAGGTACCCATATTAAAACTACCCCGTACTCAGTTCCGCACGACAATTCTATTATCGGCTCTTGCCACAGTTTTCGATAGAATTCTATAAAATGTAAATGAACCGTTACTTGTTGCTATATTATCATAAATATCAGATATTGTCTTAAATATGCTGCGGCGTTGGGCTAACGTCGTGAATTTAATTGGTAGCTCAAAATGTAGAGTAGCAGAGATGTGAAAATGTAGAGTAGAGAAAAAATTGCTTAGATCATTTGAATATAAAAATATGCCCCATAAGTCGTGATTTACGAAGTTTTCACCACACAACACTGCCCAGTGAGTTTTTGTTACGATTGCTATAATAGATAGTAATAATTGTAGTTAGTAAAGCTCTTGTACAGTCACGATCACGACTATACCGCAGCTTGGCAAGTGACACCGTCTGTCAATGAATTGAACAGGTAGACCTTCCGACTTCGCAATAAGCTAACAACAATCCTAATCTCCACGTGTTAGAGACCAAGCTAGTTTGCATAGGATTGTTTTGACTTGGTCAGTTGCAGTTGTTTTGAAATTGGAACACGGCACGGAAATAATTGTCCTATTGAAAGTTTGTCAAGACAATTCGAAAATAATTTGAATAGTCTATTCGAATTATTTTTGTAAGACAGAAAGCTGTTGGTCGGTGCTGAAATTAAATCGGAAGAAAAACAATCGGATTCTAACAAAGCTTTTAGCTCTAATAATGATATCATAAAATGTCTCAGACAAGATACCAAACTGGCTCATATACCTAGTAAGCTTAAACTTTTCATACTGTTTGGACTATGGACAGACAAACACAACGAAAGGCACAGATGTGCTCACTTTTATCCATTAATTCAATACTTAATTTTGCTGTGCGAGATTTTTATATATAATTTATCTATAATAGCCACACAATCCAACACAAAATGGTCGACAAGATATTTTCCGATGAAACACCAAAAGTTACTTCATTGAGGCCTTCAAAAACAAAAACAGTTAAGTTGCATATTTGTGTATTCATGCTTTCTTTATATCTTTGTATGGTCTATTACACAATAAGTTACCTATTTGCCTCTTATTATTAAAGTGATTAATGTTTTGCGACATCGGGTTACTATTTAGTACAGTAGACCCCTCGCCATGCTTACACAATTGCCTAATACTCGCTCAATGCGGCTCGTCCTAAAAGCTTAATTATATTTGCTGGAAGTCGAACACAAGCTTTTGTAGGTCGAGCTTTTGTTGATAAAGTCATTCAAATCAGCTGTACAATTAGTTTGGAGATTTTTATCAAATGTTGATGACAATAAATTGGGTATGTAGAGCAGGTACAAATTTAGTAAAAGGTTACAGAAACATGATCAATTGATCGATCTATGTACAGGAAAGCGTTGATCTCTTTGTTAAAGATGTTGTAACATTAGTGGCATTTTAGATATCATCTTATTTGATTATATTGATCTGTCACTGTCACAACGAGCCTTTTCTGGTAGAGCTTGTTCAAACTGAAATGACGCGCCCCACTCCTTCATTTGCGATATGCATGTGTGTGTAAATGCGGTAGTGGGGCGCATCACTTCAGTTTGAAAAAGCTATACCGTTGTTTTATTTACATCACAGAAAACGAGTTGACCAAATATCTGTGGAAGATAAACCAGAACCGCAGAACGGGAATGCCTTGAATGGCTATCAGAAAAAGATGGCTGTGTTTTGCACGACTTGGCGGGGGCACTACCGTGCTTCCAGTTCTGAGTACTTAATCAAGATTTTGAAAAAATAGATAATAAGTATGAAATTCCCATATCCAATTATTTCTTTGTCGCCCATAGACTGCAGACAAACTGCAACTATCGACTTTATCGTGGCATCAACTTTCAAACACTTTTGTGCAGAATTCCGAATTGCTGACGAACTGTCGATAGATGTGGTCACTATGAGGTTGCGCCACCTATTGTTTCACATCACTAACTGCATGGGAGTTTCTCAGGCCAACGTTTCGACACTGGTCTCTGAACAATTATCAGTTGATTCCACTACATGCTTCATTTGAACATTTGAGGCAAGGAATCGTGACTCTTGAATGCCCTTTCGATGAATGAAACAATTGAGATTGGGTTTGCGTTTCGTGAGTGAACATTAAATAAGTTAATGGTTTTATAGGGTAATGGAAGTATATGGTCATTTGTAGTGCGTGGAAATAGTCATATTTCAACAACAAAGACACATGCACGGTGTAATCTGCGTTATGACGTATTTTGAGACCCTTTTACCAGAAAACTTACATTAAATAGAGTCGCATACACAGAGAGCTCCGTTGTCTAGTGGGTTTCATGCTTGCTTCTCACGCAGGAGGAGCAGGTTCGAATTCCTGTGCTGACAATGTACTAATGAGATAATTAATTTATCTATCTGTAAATTATCGGACGTTCCGTGCTTCGGATGGTACGAAGCTGTTGTAGGTCCCCGTTACTATCGCTCTTGGTAGAGTAGTAGTAGCACCAGATACTATAATATTTGGAAACAGTATGTTTCAACCATATCCGGGTAAAGGCCTTGTGCCCCTCGATGGGGAAATTATTAGAAAAAAAAATTGGTTGCCTGTAAAGTCGGTATACGGGCGAAAGTTTTACGTGACAACGACTTTGACGACTTCACTTTTTATGTCTGTCTCTCTCGCTCTTAGGCGGGCTAACCATGCCCGAGTGGAAGGGACGCGTGCCTCTCACTCGCTCTCATTGTGAGCGCATAACGTGAGCGGAGCGTAACGCAGTTTCTTGAAGTGTCACCCGGCAAACCAATTTATAAGACGTTGTCACGTCAAAATTACTTCACTTTTTATGCATACTTATCTTCTTCCTTCTTGTGAAGTTATCATATAACCGAATGAGTGCAACTTACCACAACCAAAGTGAAACTATGGGCAACTACGGGCAATCTGAAAAGGAGTTAAACACGATTATAACGATGAGGAATTCAACACAATAATCATAGCCGTTATCGATTAATATAACCGGTCACATGTCTATTTTAAAAGTTGAGGTGTTAATTTATCTTTAGTATTAGTGTTCTTAAGTCTTTAAAACATCGACAAATGTTTTCGACTTATGCGATTAACATCGAACCTTCAATTTGTTACAAGCGGACATTATAGAATTTTACAAGCTAATAAAACTGAACTAACTGGTTGTATAGTAGGTATAATTCTCACCTTTACGACCTTTGTTCCTACAGCTAACACCTTCAGTGCAGTGTTTACTTCTCATTGTTTTAGCGATTTGAAGGTCGAAGGTATTTTCTGTGATTTCACACGATGCGGCCTGATTTTAGGTTGATTTGAGTTTTATTTTGACTACCCAAATTCAAGTGAGCTCCGTGGTCTAGTGGTTCACCTTTCTTCTCACGCAGGAGATGCAGGTTCGAGTCCCGGTGCTGACCATGTACCAATGAGATGATTAATTTGTCTTAAGTACATTATCGGACACTCCGTGTTTCGGATGGCACGTTAAGCTGTAGGTCCCGGCTACTATCACTACTTCGTAGTACAGTTCAGTTCAGTTCAGTTTTTTATTGGCATAAATTACACGTTTATAAAGATCTTATGATAAGTACAGTAGGTAATGTATAGTAGTCGTAAAACCCACCAACCCGCACTGAGCCAGCGTGGTGGAGCATGGCTCAATCTTACTCAGATCCGGGTAAAGGCCTGTGCCCCTCGGTGGGGACATTAATGGGCTACATTTAATACCCAAATTCAAGGTATTTTATTTTATAACAGTAGCTAGGTAGTTCAATTCAATTCAATTCTTTATTGCACACAATAATTTAAACAGTTACATTAAAAGAAAACACATGTACAAAGGCGAGCTTATCTCTAAAAAGAGATCTCTTCCAGCAAACCAAGCGTGAAAGGAAAAATTATATAATGAAAGGGTAGGCAGTGCACAATAACAAGTTTAAATAAAATATAAACGAAAAAATACTAAATATAGAGGAACTACTACTATACATACTGATAAACAACAAACACTTTACATATAATAAATATACATACAATGACTTTTACGAAAGAGAGAGTTAATTAGTACTCTTTAATACGTTTCTTGAAAGTAGTTAAAAATACAAACAAACAGGTACTTACTTTTTCAATAGTGTAGACTATTAGTGACTTTAATTGTTAACAAGACACAGCTTACGTTAACTAGATTTGTTTTCTTTTTGCAACTATACAATTTATATTTTGATTAAAATCCTTTACGGTTCTATCAATTAGAATTAAAAACTAGATTAGTTTTTATCCTGCTACAAAAAAGGTCTTCAATTATAGCTTTGTGAAATGCCAAGGCTGTATAAGTAATGACAATATGTGGTTTGTGTATGGTCTTTTTCGTTTTTTGGGTTTACTACAATATGTTTATAATATCTTTATGACATATAAAGTAAATATAGCACATTAATGTCCCCACCGAGGGGCACAGGCCTTTACCCGGATCCGAGTAAGATTGAGCCATACTCCACCACGCTGGCTCAGTGCGGGTTGGTGGAGGGGTTTTACGACTACTACATACTACTAAGTAGTGATAGTAGCCGTGATAGAGCCATCCGAAACACGGAGCGTCCGATAATGTACTTAACAAATTAATTATCATTGGTCATGGTCAGCACCGGGATAAGAACCTGCATCTCCTGTGAGAAAAGCAAGGTGAAACCCACTAGACACACACAGAATCTCTTCCATAGTAACCACGAGCACCTTCTTTCAAGTTATACCAACTTCTTCTAAGTTATATCTACGGAATTCGAAAATGTGTTTAATCTGACCGAAGCGAGAAATAATAACAAAATAAAATTCTCTGAATGGGAATTCATAGGAATTGAGACAGAGTAGGTCCAAACTATATGAATTGTATGAACAAAAATCTTATGACCACAGTCCGGAATTTGTCACCCTTGTTAAAAATTGTTCTAATAATTTTATGAAAGAATGTCATAAGCCAAATGCTTATATTTAAACAATCAAATTACAGTTTCGGGTGACAAAATTAAAACTATATGGAACATTATTAAAAAAGAGACAGGCAAGGTCAGGTGTAGTGAATCTAGTTATAATTTAAAAGTTAATGGTAAATTACTCTCATCTAACGAGGACTTCAGTACCATACCCATAATAACAACAGAAGCACTACCATCCTCTTCTGAAAAGTCTCTAGATTACTTGGTTGAAAATGTTCCCCAAGTGGCTTCAACTTCAAACCAATAGACTCTCTAACTATATTTAAAACATTCAAACCTCTAAACGTTAAAAAGACTGAAGATCTATGGGGCATGTCGGTTAAAGTAGTTAAATCGGTAATTGATGTGATTGCTCCGTATATAGCAATCATGTTCAATAGTTGTATAGCAGAAGGTGTTTTTCCTGACCTCATGAAAATGAGCAGATTAATACCACTTTTCAAATCCGGTAGCAAGGAAGACCCTGCGAACTTCAGACCTGTATCTGTTTTGCCAGTGTTGAGCAAAGTGTTTGAAAAGGTGATACTGAATCAACTACAATCTCACTTTAACGCATCAGGGTTACTCCACAAAAAACAATTTCAAACAATTTCAACAATCACCAAAGGCAGATCAACAACTGACGCCGGAGTAGCACTAGTACAACACATCTATAGTGCGTGGGAGGGATCACAGGATGCGTTTGGTGTATTCTGTGATCTTTCCAAGGCCTTTGACTGTGTGGATCATCAAACCCTTCTGCTCAAACTGCAACACTATGGTATTAAAGACAATGCTTTAAAATTAATGGAATCATATCTTGGAGACAGAGTACTAAAAGGAGATATAAATAGAAATAAGTCAACCGGAACGCATATGAATATTGGTGTCCCCCAAGGCTCTATTCTGGGTCCGTTCCTTTTCTTAGTTTACATGAATGACCTGCCGTATATGGTGGAGAAAATGACTCAGATTGTACTATTTGCTGATGACACATCCATTATCTTTAAGGTGAAAAGACAAGATGAAATTCTAGACGATGCAAATAGTACGCTCTCTCATGTGTTAAGTTGGTTTAATGTAAATAACCTTTTATTAAACTCGAAGAAGACAAAATGTATCAAATTCTGTCTACCGACTGTGCGGCAAGTGGAAACGAGTGTAAGCATAGGAACGGAAAGACTAGACTTCGTTGAAGAAATAATTTTCCTTGGAATCACTATAGACTCGAAACTTCAATGGAGTCCTCATGTAACTAGTCTCTCACGAATACTTAGCTCAGCTGCTTATGCGGTCAGGCAAATCAGACACATCACAGATGTAGGAACTGCCAGATTGGTTTACTTTAGTTATTTCCATAGTATTATGTCTTACGGAATACTGCTTTGGGGGAGAGCGGCAGATATAAACACAATATTTGTCTTACAAAAAAGGGCCATTCGGGCTATCTATCAACTAGATGCTAGGCAATCACTAAGGGACAAATTCAAAAATATCAATACACTTACTGTTACCTGTCAATACATTTATGAAAATATCATGTAAACCAGAAAAAACATAGGTTTATTTAAGACTTTAGGTCATAATCATAGTATTAGCACTAGAAATAGAAAAAAGATTGCTATGCCCGCGTTCAGACTCAGTAAGGTTGCTCACTCTTTTAAGGGAGTATGTGTTAGTTTTTATAATAAAATACCTTATGAAGCAACGGACCTACCAGAAAGGAGGTTCAAAAACTATGTCAAAAACGGCCTATTGAAGAAGTCTTATTACACTGTAAAATAATATTTAGATGACAAAACTGCATGGTCTTTACCATCTCAGCGCACAGAAATCCAAAGAGGGGCGATGGACTGAGTCAGTACGTCTCTTCTCGGTGTATTTCCTTAGACTTAAGTAGAAATACATAACATTGTATTTTTAAGGCTCTGATATTTTAAAAGAGGTACGGGGGAGTTTCTTGACCTTCTTTGCTCCATCCATAAGCCCACAACATCCGAACGGGCGGTAGTATACAAAAATATTAATATTATTTTGACGTTGACTAAGTAATATGGTATGATTTTATGGTCAATATTTTTTTTTAACTTCGGACTTTGCACCCTTTTTGCTTTCGAAGTTAGCGGTTATTAGAATTTCAGGCTAATTTGTTATATTTTTAGGACTATGATTTAATTTTCATTTTATAAATATGTATTGTTTCTGATAATTTATCTCTGCGAAGATAATATTTATTAACAATATATGTCTGTCACAGAGCACGTGGCATATTATGGCATGGCTTCATGAACGGAAAAGACAATCTCCTTCTGAGGCACCATCCTGACATTTACGATCCTACAAACCTACTTTGTTATCATGATCATGATTCACTAAGTAATATCACCTTGAATTTTGTATCCAACTCAGCCCTTGCAAGCTTTTTGCTGTATGAAATTTTGATTTAATATGCCTGATCACACGTTATTGTTATGTTATGACAGTAAATCTACATTTAGTTGAATTTCCCACGTAGAGTCCGAGTACGATTATCTAGTCTCGTAAATTATAGACATACTGATTATTATCTGAAGGCGTGGTTTAGTCACAAACTTGTATATCCTGCCTGCGGGCCCTCGACATTATGAAACCTAGCTTTGGACCAAAACTAAAGATTTTGCAATATGCATTAGTTAACATGTGCAGGGACGGTAATTTAGGGACAGCTACTTTTAATATGAAACTGAGCCATATCTGTTTGATACGGTTTTTAATTCGATACCTTATGTCTAGGCTACCCAAAATAAAACGAGACGTTTCGTTACAGATTTAGTAACACCTTTTCTATTAAAATTGCATCAATTTAATTAATTTTTAAGTACTACATAGGTTTATTGTTTTTAATAAACTCAATTGACTGTAATGTGATTGAAATCAATGAAACTCTTAAAATGTAGTTAATTTTAAGTACTTCCGCTATGCTCATGTCATGACATTTAGAGAAGTGATTATCAATTTTGCTTCCAAAAATATTTAAAGGTTCAAACTACTCATTATTATTTAGTTAATTGTGTTTAATTTACGGATATACTTTGAATTTGTAGCTGTGTATTGAATATTTATTTTCTTGTATGCTTACTACGGCTACCTCTAATTACGAATACAGGTTTACATTGTCTTATACTTACTTTCTATACTCTACAAAACAAAATTAAATCATATAATAAAGCGTCACGCCATTTCCCCTGCGGGGTGGCAAAGGAACAGTAATTGTGCCCACATTTGGCCAGTTACTCAATACTCCATTAATCTACTTATGTATTTAATAAATGAACGTTCATGTTCGTCCATCAAGTGTTTTAATGTTGTGATTGGATTTAAGCATGAGTTTATTAATTCACAAGTGAGTGCCTGAGTTCAATTCATCAAAATATTTTCCCGTCACTGCGTTTTCGTTCGCCTGTCAATCGTAATTGGGTTGCGTGCGCGTGCGATAAAGGATTTGCAAACTCCACCCACTCAATGCTTATTGTTATTAATGAACTTATAGTGAGTGAGAGGTCCAAGGCCATTTTGATATATCATTAGTGTTGTATTGTACCATTTAAACCGAATGGGCAGTTTGTCTCGAGATCGTTCACAGATAGTGCTCCAAAGGTCAGAACAAAAAGGGCGCGAGTGCACGAGTTCTGCGCTACCATTGTTTTGGGTGCTTGAAATGAAACAATTATGCCTGTCGTTAAATTATACGGTTCGGGTAATGATAGTTGTCTTAAACGAGGCAACGGAATTGGAGCAGAGGTGTCATTAATTTCTGTTATAATACCTATGATTTTATTATTATAGTTTGGACATGTCTTGGCCGTCATGCAAGTAAAGTGAAGGTTAAGTAACTAAAACAGCCTTTGGTTCTATTTTGTTGTTATACTTTGACAATAATATTAGCAAATATATCATTATACTCCACAACAGCCATAAAGTTAACCAATAACACAATCATAGCAATAAAATATGAATTATCATTTCGATACACAGACCTTGCGCAAAATAAATCATTGCCAATAATAACTACTCTTTCAGTCAATTCAATACGACAACCACAACATTTATAAAGTAAATATAAACTTAGATTTATTTTATTTTATTAACCGACTTCACAAAAGGAGGAGGTTTACAATTCGTGGGTTTTTTTTCTTTTTATGTATGTGCCCCGATTGTGCCTCGACGGATGTACCGATTTGTTTTTTTTTAAAGGGTTTACCTTCCAATTGGTCCCATTGACACTAGGTCAGGATCTGATGATGGGATCTTGGAGAAAACGAGGGAACTCTTCAAATATTATAGGCAGACCTATAGTGATTATGAAGACCACACATGGCCACCAGTACTGCTCAATACTAGGTATAAATAAAATCTACTAAGCGTGGCTGACGGGCAACGCATAGCCTACACCGGTGGACCTAGACCCATGAAACTTAGTACAGGGGTTCCTTATGTGGCGCGTGAGATGGTATTTGACGAAATTTATTTCCCAAAGGGGGGGGGGGATAAGGGGTTACAGTTATTATTAAACTCAATCTAATCAAATGGGGTTTGTGGAAGTCGGTCGGTTTTTTTTAAGTTTTACTTTTTCTTTAATTATTTCTGTTTATTTCAAGAATTCGGGGGTTTTCAAGAAATCCTAGAGAGATAAGCTAACCTACCTAACTAAGCTAATATTATAAGCTAATAAGCTAACTATTTCTTTAAATTTTACCTGTTTCTCCTAATGTGCAATAAGGATACGAATATACGAACATTGAAGCGTTCCTATGTTAGATCCAACATGAATCACCCGCGAGTATTTCGCCCACTTGTAGTGTAATGGTCCTGTATTCGATGCACCCACGTCCTTCGTCCGTAAAATGTCCTGGGAATCATTTGCCTCCCACAATGCATGGCTTGACCTCAGACGAATTAAATAGACACCTCACCTGACTTGCTTAGCCTTAGACCGTTGTAATGAAGTCAGGAATCCAGGTAACTATTTAACTCGTCCGAGTAGTATCTAGCCCTAAAGCCTGCCTTTCCAGACAAGGATCGCGGACACTGGATACTTGACGCAATAGGACATTCATTATTCCTGATACATGCTCTCTGCTTGACTGTACTTCATGTTTTTGACAGTTGCTGTATAATTCATAGCCGGTGTCTACTTGTTTTGCAAAGTTGTTGCTGTATTTAAGATTAACTTAAGTGTCATTGTAACATTAAGTTTATATGCAAGATTTCTTTTGTTGTTTCCTCTAGTGTTGACTAAAATTACACTCTATGCATTTTGTTCTTTAAATATTACGTACTTAAAGTCACTATTATATTCTATGCTTTCTTCATTTGGTCAAAATGTAGCAGAAATTCTTTTAACAATAAAATGATACAGAGTAAAACTTACATTATCAAGAAATTATTGCCTGCTAAACCTATTTTTATATCAATATTGTGGGTGTTATGTCTCAAGTTAAGAAAGGTGTTGCATGCAAATGTTGTAGGATTGAGAATGAGGTCCAGCACTCTCTGCCCACGTGTCCCCTGCTGTAAGGACTAATGGGTCTTTCTTTGAACTACCTATTTTGAATAATCAAGTAACATGGTATCGCAATTAGAGCGACAGTAAAAGAAAAACGATTTGGTTGCATGCATAAAGATCGCTTGATTGCTCTGTGGGCTGGTAGCTAGTGTAATTGAGGAATAAATAACATTCTGTTAAAGTTACTTACTAAGAAAGACTAGCAGTGTGATTTTGCATTTACTGCATTCAAACCTATAAGGTTTCTGTATGCTACAACCAGACATCCCTAGCCCAATCATCTCAATTATATTAAAATCGAGATCGAGTATAAAATTATACTTGCCAATATAGCGGCGTCAAAAAAAAAACTTAATTCAAAAACGGATGTTGCAAAGGTTCAACGAGGCATTGCACATAGTAATCATAGGGTTTCCCACACGAGTCCATCATTAGACATCTTATGTATATCTGCTCATCCATGATGAATAATTGGAACCCGATTATTGCCCGATTAAGTTTTCTTGCATCAGTCGGACCGACCACGACTTAGGAGTCTGATTGATTAATGAAGTATTGTAGGCCGGTCGTTGCCCAACCAGCAGCTGATATCTAGACTAGACCATATAATAGCTGCCTTGGCTGCCTTTATCGGGTAATTTTGTGACGTTTTGGCACACAATGTCCGGTGGGTATCAAGGGGTTGGGTAGTGGTTAGCCAGATAATAGTAGCGCTGTGGTCGGACTGACAGTGGTTGCACACAGACTAATGGTAGTCTATTAGAGAGCTAAACAACTTCCCAATCTTTGTTTGGCATTGGATTGAAAGTGAGACTGTGGTGACTTGGTACTGAGTAATAAATAAATCAATGTGAACAGAAGGTAACATGTTACTATTAGTAATGAGCGTGCAATGCTTGAACTGCGCCGCGAGCATACTTCGTATGCGCGCGCGCCGGTCACGCGCCCCGAATCTTGACGGCCGAGTGTCGACATTTATTGCAACTATTAACTAGTACCTTCCAACCCCAGTCAGTCTTATTACAACTAGCTTAAGTTCAGTTTTCTCTATTTGTTTGTGTTTGGGGCTACTTTGTAAAGCCACTGCGGCGCGAAGGTGTTGTTGCACGATTTCTGCGGATTATCAGCCTGTGGGAAACTGAATGCTTTTGTTTTACGGATATTGTTGTGTTGTATATGTTTGATAATGATTTTGAGACAGAAACTGACTCAAGGTTGACTTAAAGCACAGATGGCGAAAACTCTTTTAGAATTTGATTCATGATGGTAGATCCAATAAAGTACTAAGAAGGAACTTCGAAACTAATGCGTTACGAACTATGCAGCTCAAACTCAATCCTATCCTCTGACGACCACAAAAATGTGTGGACACTTTGACGAGGAATCATAGTATTTAAGCCTACATAGAGCTAACCTTTCGTGAAGTATTATTGTCATTAAGAGCCTATTGCAAAATCTCAAAGTAGTGCCATGAATTAATATAATATGTCTAAGCTTTGTTTTTTTGCTCTATCACACCTGTCTCAAAACATTTGTCTGGATATCGATGTGGAAACATAATGCTTGCGCAGACCAGTGTCCTAAATCCCACACTAGTCACATTCGTGATCACAACATAAACGTGACAAAATATCTCTCTCTTTCATGCATAATATACTCAATTTGAAGAATCCCCAAAATTTCTAAAAATCTTAAGAAAAGATAAAGCCAGCAATCTCTTTTCGATCTGTTTTAAACCCAACCATTTGGAATTCTTCATCGTATAAATAAGAACTTTTTATACCTTTATCTTGGTTTTATCACCCTGGCTGAATAATAGTTCTATTCATTGCTCTAACTGGTCATACGAGAACTGTAATAAAATACGCCATCTGTCGCTATGCCTAAGGAATTACATGCGCCGTATCTAAAATATCTACTCGTATAGGACAGTTTGGCATGGAGGCAGAGAATGCAACAATGCAAGTTGCAAGTCAAGGACTCCTATAGTGGTTGAGTAATAGACCCAGACTTGATATTTCTTAGCGGTTGGATCTTGTGCCAACTGCTATTTGGTAAATCGAATCAGTTTTTGTAAGGCCAACACTACAAATAAATACAATTTAATGGTTTGTTCAGTGAGTCCAAGTTGTTCGAATGGACTTTTGATGATCGGTTTGGAAATTGATGGCTCAATAGATAGTGTAGATTCTGCTAATGTACCTAAGCTTTGTCGAATAGGTAGGTAGATATTTGAGGTCGAATTTTGCAACTTATCCTGTCCTGTATCAATCGAATTCAGGTTTTCCCCGCGATATCGATAATGTTATCCAAGCCACGCATATCTTTCCCTCTTTCGGACGCCACTCAGTCAGAGATCTACTCCACCTGCCGTCATCTCGCCTCGCAAAGAAACCACATTAAATAATATAACATAATTATCATAACATAGCGTCACGCCTTTTCCCATACGTCGTGGAGGCACAACAGTGCCCGTTTTTTTAGCCAGTGATTCAATACTCCATTTTGCGTGACAGGGAGCTAGCCCATCGCCGCAGCTAGATAGTTCCTAATATGTTCCATCTCTTCTTTCCAGAATGCCAATCAGCACAGTCAGACCGGTCCCGGCACCGCTCCGGGCCAATCCGAAGTGTCCCAGTTGGCGCGGATGTCAAGCGTGACGTGAACTTCGATTGCCCTGAAGAGTTTGGCTACTACCCTCACCCCACCGACTGCTCACAGTATTACGTGTGCGTGTTTGGCGGGGCGCTCCTAGAGTCTTGCACTGGTGGCCTTATGTACAGGTAAGTACACACTTAGATCGGGTTAGATTAGATAGATTTCCAGGAGGAATGCTTGGTGAGGTTAGGTTACTTCACCCCTTTTGGGGTTTAAAGATTCATTTTTTCTGAATTATTATGACGTGTTCTCTGTTCACCATTCCAGCCACGAGCTCCAAACCTGCGACTGGCCGCGCAACGTAGGCTGTGACGCAATCGGCTCAGTCGACAACGATGAGATAGAACGAGTGGTCGAGCATGTCGTGGAGAGGAAGCCGAAACCCCTTCCCCCGCCGCCACCCCGGAGGGCTCCGCTGCCACCGCCGCCACCGCAGCGTGTCCAGCCTAACCCAGTTGTGACTTCACGCGGACAGCCCAAACTCACTCGCGATGAATATGAGAAAGTAATAAAAAAACATATTCTAAAACTATTGTCATCCTAAATCCGGACAAAGCAATATTTTATATGACCCCAGAAAACATTATTCAGTTTCATTTTAGGGTTTCGTATCTCAGAAGGAGAAAACCTTATCCTCATAGGATCACTCGTGCGTCTGTCCGTCCGTCCGTCCCTCCGTCCGTCCGACCGTCCTTCCCTCCGTCCGTCCGTCCGTCGGTCACAGGCAATTTACTCAGTACATCTGTGTCCCGAAGACAGAGGTGCAATATATAAATATGGAATATGGGGACCACTTTTGGGGAGCCAAATGAGAAAAATCAAACTTAAAATATTAAAGATTCAAAATATACCGTGTGACATATAAAATGAAAGCGCACAGTGTGAGGATCTTAATTGTATTTTTATAATATTTTTAAGAGTAATTTTGAAAAAGTTATGCTTAATAATATAACCGAAACGCATGTCAACAAAATCTCTAGGGTACTTACCGAAGTCCTAAAAAACTGAAATTTGGATGTTTGCACCCGTATCCCATTAAACTCCGAAATCTACAACTTTAACCCCCCTAACCCCATAAATCTAGGGTGCAAAGTTTGTATGAAAAACTAAATTTCAGGGTTATTTTTGTTGGTTTTAGTCCTATTATTGTTGTACTAAACCCTCTCAACGCGAGTCCAACTCGCGTTTGGCAGCTTTTTGTATTCTGCAGTAACTGAAGTTCAAACATGAAATCATTTCAGCAACAACAGCTTTACGCTGAAGTCGATGACCTCCCGCCAGTCGAAGAGATCGAAAATGACAGACAGCAGCGCGTGTACCGAGGACAACCTTCGACTATTGGTCAAGTTCAGCGTGACAGAGATGGCTATGCGCAGGTCGACTCAGGACGAACGCTCAACACTAATATCATACAAGCTTCAATACCACAAAACAATGGTAAAATAGGTTCATTCTCGTTTGGTACTCAGATAGAAGAAAGAAGAACAATTGCAACTCAAGCACCTCAAGCATTTAGGTGAATATGAAACTTTCTCTGTTTATGACCAATGACTACACAGCAATCTCTAAACACACTGTTATCCTTATTTCAGCGAGGACATAAACAACAATTTGACTGATACTCACCATGACCGACAATTTGACATAGATACAAATGTAATTGACGAAAATTCACTGAAACAAGGACCTTCAAGAAGAAAAAGGGATACTACTTCTTCAACCCAACCATTACTGGAAAAACACACAAATGCATCATCTGACAGTTTCAAAGATAGGAATGATGGAGGCATGGAAGATTACGATCTTGAAACGGAAACAGAATTTGATCTGGACGAAGCTGAAAATGTTGATAGCGAAGATGGGGAAAGAGGGAAGAGGCAAATTAGACATGGGAGATATTATTTCAAAAACGGATTCAAATCCCCGGGAAAAAACTGGGCCAGTCCAAAGCCTATCAAGCTTGTAGATATTCCTCAGTATTTTAATACCCCATCCAATACACAAAACATAAGATTTCAACCCACTTCTAATAGTCTAAGCAGCAATAATCTCTATGATGGCACACGAAAACCTGGCTTTGAAGAAGGGTTTTCAACTGCCAACCCTTTTCTTTCTTACCAGACTGATAGCGCGCAATCTCAAAGACCCTTCAAAGCAAGTCAACCAGATAACTCTAGTCAGAAACAAAACTATAACCCGCTAAATACAGCAACTCAGATCATAACAAAAAGTCCACCGATTTCATCTTTGTCCATAAAGGAGAATCCGTTCGCTGCCTTAGCAGGAGGTTTCTACAATAACAACCCAAAGCAAAACTATTATGGCGCAAATCAAAACATAGCTCAGCCATCAAATATCAGAACGATCAATTCATTTTACGATTCCTTTCAACTTCCAAGCACGGTTGTAACAGGATCACCAGTTATTATACAACATCCTCGACCAAAAAATAATTACAGAATAAATCAAGATCCAACAAAAGTCAATGCGGAGAGCCAAAACGGGCAAAGTCAAATTCGCAATACACATTACAACAAAAATTCAAAAGTCAAAACTCCAACAGCGGAAAATCACAACAACCAGTCTGACGAAGAAGAAGAAGAATCGTCGGAGGAAAATTCTTCTGAAGATAATGATGAAGATGATCATTTTAAACATGATTTTCCCGAGCTACCATACGAATATACACACCCAAGCAATAAGTATGCTGATATTAAAAATCCTTTTGCCGACCCAAATTTTGACTTTGACGCATTTATAGCCAAATTAAGTTCTGATCATGACGTAGCACTAGGTATAACTACACCAAGGCCAAAAAATCACAAAAACTCTGCTCTAAAAACAAATATTCAACCACCAGAAGTAACAACAGTCATTCCAGCAAAGACGGGACAAAAATCATCTAAGCTGAATTATCACGGCATGAGTACTCCAAGACCATTTAGTATTCCAACAGAAGGGGGTATTCAATGGCCAGATCAAACTGCGAATATAAAAACAACATCGCAACCAATGAAATTTGAACAGTTTATTCAGAGACCACAACAGACGCAGGAACAGAGCTTTAAACAACATCAGCAACACAATCAGCAACAACAGCTACAAGTACAACAGCAGCAGCATCAACATCACGAGCAACATCAAAAAAATCTGCAACAACAACAGCAGCAGCAACAAAAACATCAACAGCAGCAGCAACAGCAACAAAAACATCAACAGCAGCAACATCAACAAAAACAGCAACAGCAGCAGCAGCAGCAACAACAACAAAATCAGCAACAGCAACCACTACAACAATATCAACCATCAGTTCTCAATGAAAATATTTATAACAGACCCCTTCAGAACAGCGGCATACCTTTAGATGCGCTGAGGCCGAAACTTAAACCACCAAATTTCAAAGACGATCGCCAATTACCTATTAATTACAACTTTAATCATGCCCAACCAAGCACGATTAGACCTGTCACTGACCATTATAACGTGTTCAAAGGCGATAATCGTCATATATTCTCAGTTACTCAAAAACCATACGTGATTGTAACAGGGACTGGATCTCCTATTTTAGTATCAACACCTAACCACCAATATTTAGTAAAACCGGAAAAAATACAATCTCGGCTACCCCAACTGGGCGTCACCGGAAAACCATATACAGTGTCGAGCATAAAACCATACTTAGCTTACAAATCATCTACACCAAGACCGCTGAGCACTATAGCCAACGAACAATTATCGGCCCTGCAACAATTTTGGAAACATACTGAGATGACTGCTAGACCCACAGTGTCAGAATTACCGAATCTGGAAAGCTTATTCTCTTCAGTCGTTAAATCAACGCCACATATCGATGGTTCAATAGCTAACCATAACATACACCATATTTCAAAAGACCCTGTCACATCAACTACAAATGCCCCGCCATCGAGTCGCAAGCCCATTCCTAAACCGTCACCAGAAATGCCGGATTATTACTATGACGATGATGAACAATACTACTTTGAACCGCCAGTAAAGTCTCAGTACATGCCTAGCTCAGAAATTAGACCACAAAGGCCAAAGATGGCCCAAAATTACCAAGAATATGAAGATAGTGAGAGTTACGAAGATGAATCTGAAGAAAAAACTCCCCAAAGACCGCCTTTGAGGAGACCTGTTAACTATAATTCCTATGAAACTGACACCGCCACCAAAAATCACAATGATATTTCTGTCGCTATTAAAGTTCCTCACAAGGAACAGATACGAAACAACAACAATGGTAAGCCTAACTTACCAGTTGTGGTGAAATTCGTAACTCCATCTCCTACTGTCTTCACACGTCCTGAGGTTGCGAATTACGCCATCCATCATGGAAGAAACCGAACCATTCATATGAGAAGACCAGCTGAACTAGGTCCAAACACAAACAGACCACCAAAGTATTTAAACCAGACTACTCTGAGACCTTATACAGTTAGGCATAGATTAGCTAAGCCGACCACTGTCCAGGTTTCTTCAACTCAGCCACCTCAAAGTCAAGATTCTAAAACTCCAAAGGCAAAAACAAGACACCCCAATATTGTTACACAGACGAGACATACCACCCCTCGTGACAGTCACAATCAAGAGACTAGATATACTAAGACCCGACATGACGATAGGACAAACAGGTAAATGACAAAAAAATCCAGGAATTGGACACTAATCCACTGGCACATCAAACTTTTGTGTAAATTTCGCACTTTTCCCACCTCATCCTGACTAATGACTCTTGACTCGTCTTTCTTCTGCTAATCAGTAACTGTGTACAAAGCGGTGTAAGACGACTTACTGACTTCTAACATGTGACAACATATTTATGTAAATAGTAATAACTGTGTCATGTTAACCTATATGTAAGTAGAAGTGCCAACAAATTGATCTAATATTTCAGCTTGGAGCCAACGGAAAGTGTAACGCCTCCCCAGTACGCGAGTCCTAGACCTAAAATGCTCTACAATGGTTCTCAAAGTTACAACCCTGAACAATACGACCCTTACTACGCAGTCTATGACGAAGATGGTGAACTGTATAAAGATCCTGGTAAGAAATTATAGTTTTGATTGCATTATTTCATTAATCAAGGGTACTCATACTCATCTTACAAAAAAAATTAATACGGATCCTAGTAAATATCAAACAAACTGACAGTTGTAAACCCTTCTTTCAAAAACTTAATATTCTGACTTTACCATGCTTATACATATACGAAATGTGCAAATTTGTCCGCAATAATGAGAATCTTTACCATAAACGTGGAGAAATCCCCGTGAACTACCCATTAAGACATAAAGACAGACTCATCCAACCCTACACTTCTACTCTAAAGATGCATTCATCTAGTCCTTATGTTATGAGTATCAAAATATATAATAAATTACCCACCCTGCTTAAAGATGAAACCAATACCGTAAAGTTCCTAAAAACATTAAAAACTATATTAATTAATAAAACATATTACAGTATTAATGAATATTTAATAGACACATCATTTAAGACAAATAAATAACTTAAAATCACACTCAAACACAGATATATATGTATACTAAATATTAACTTATAAATATATGCATGTACATCACAATTACACACACACAATCACACACCCTCTCACACACCCTCACATACACATACACACCCTCAAATAAATATACCTCAATAATTAATATTTTAAAATACATTAGTATTATATACCTACCTCTCTACTGTTGCAGTGCCCTATGGACAGGGTCCACAAACATTGTATCTTGATTTAAGAGCAAATGTGAATGGAAGCAATAAACATAATTCTAATTCTAATTCTCATAATTTAGTCTCTAAATCGCGACACCATTAGAATCTGTTATATTTAATGTTTTTCATATAATTAATGTCATTCTGGGTAAATTAAAAATTATAATTATAATTTATTGGTATTTGCATCATAAACACAATATCATGTGGATATCTGACCTCACAAAAATCAAACCATCTATTAAAAATAACATGGATCAATCTAACAACCCAAGGAATATTGCTACCTATATGTATACTGTATTTGAGGGCTATCAATGCCCCGTTATACATCTTAAACCCAAAGATTGGTCTCCTGATTACCATTTTATCTGATATCCTCACCATCACAACTCCTGGATCTCACAACCTAATCCTTATTTCACTTTGGTGAGCACAATAACGCACTAACGGGGGTGGTCGGTGTTGGCAGACTACGTGCAGCAATATAACTTGGCTTCGCTCCGACCTGCAGTCCAGCAGACCTACCAAGGGACTCCACCCCCACCTGTCAGAAGACCAGCTGAGACCTTCACCGCAAGACCAGTCTCACCCAATGACTATGATGATGCTTTGATCCAAGGACAGGTAAAGAATTACATAAACGAGGTGGTTACTGTTAAAATAGATTTGTATGCTGATGATTACGATGTTTCAGATTAATAACCAGAATCAATACCAATCTGCCATTCGCCACTCTACCAGGTAATTGATATTTGATTTTTTATTTGTTTATGTACTATTTTGATTTAAAAACTATTTAAAATGCCTATCAGAAATAAAAGGGCTATGGTTTAATGAAAACAATTGCAAACAATGCAGGGGCGAAGGTAATGAATTGGGATTCGAAATTAATCTGAGCAGCGCGAGGACGACTCTGTACGAACCTACTTCAATAAGCACTACTCCTTCGACAACTTCTAGCACAAGCACGTCAACCACACAACGTTCAACTGTTGCACCAATCACTGAAGCAATGACCCCGTCTCGATTCACAATAAGGTACTACAAAAGTTCAAAAAATCGTCACATGATGAGACCTCACCAAGGCTTTGATCGTACATTTCAAATTCATTTTTCTTAGATTTTTTTCATATCACTACATCATATTCACGGTCTTTAAGTTTATTTACATTTACCACCTTTAAACTGACTAATGTTTCTGGTTTCTTTTAAAATTACTAACGGATATTTACCTCAGTTTGGGAATTTATAATTAAATAACTCGAACCCGGTTTGAAGGTTGTATATGAAATTGTAAATATTTTATTATATTACTTGTGGCATATTAAATAGGGCTGTTATTTATAAACTGCTTGATACAAAGGCAGCTGTGTAATTGGCAACCAAGCTTTTGTGGTATCTTTTCTTCCTACTCTCTCCTGAGATTTTCCGTACTAATCAAGATATATCTCCGTCTATTTCTACTAAGAATCCTAATTTATTTACATATATCTTCTATAGTTTAGTATTTATGGAAAACTGACATTAGAAAGTTTTCTTTTGGTTTGTGTTCAACAGATCATCCACAGATGAAACTCCTGCCCAGAATCCCACCGACAATCCTCCCTCCACCCGACCACTGCATAGCAATCTCACTCCCGCATCCATTCCATCAACTTCACAAACAGTTGTTAACTTTTCCTCCCTTGCTAAACCTTTTGAAAAGACTTATAACTTAGACAGACTAAAAGAGACTGTATCATCTACTGAGAGACAACAAACTTTACAAACAGGATCTCGTGTATCTAACAATAATCAAGTGGCAGCGGCTAAAGGGAATTCTAATGGTGATCAGAAAAAGGTCGTGTCATTAACTACCGGGTTTTCAATACGGCGGAATCAAAACAATACTAACAACCCTTATACTTTGACTGTCATCACAAAACCTTTTGACACATATCAAAGGCCTGTTAGTAGGAATAAAAACCAAAAAGATAAGAAAGTAGACTCAAAAAGGTACTACTATGATAATGATAATGTCGGTGCAGAAGAATCGACAGAGTTCAATGATAGGACTTACGAAATCGGCCCTTCTTCAGATAGGACATTGAGAAGAACAGACTCAAGTCCGGAAATTATAAGCGAAGAAGAAAAACCAATTTACGTGAGACCGACCATTAAAATAATGGTTCTAGAGCCATATTCTAAGACATCGACTGCTCCAACTACCACTGCATCTAAATATTTTTTGAAAACGGTAATTAAACGTCCCGTTCCATTTTCATTCAATAATGATCAACACCCGGGTTCGACTGAAAACGCTATTGATACGGATGCTTTAATAGAAAAAGCACTACAAAATTCAAGAATTAATCACAGTACACCATCTACAACCAATTATAATCGAGAAGAACCCGTTGATTGGGATCAAAAAGATTATTCGTGGAAAGAACCCATTGTTGAACCCTATAAAACGCTGAGTAATCTTAGAAACAGTTATAACTCTAATGACAACCTCATCTTAGACACTACACCTTCTACCACGACAACTCAGTATACATCTGTTAAGCCGAAAGAACCTGTAAGTATATCGGAAGCGGAAACTCCTTCGTCTAGTGCCGCAAGGCCATCATTCTATTCTTATCGGTTACTGGATGATGTTGGACCAGTAACAACCACTGAGAATTTCACAGACAAAGCCAAAACTCTTTTAAAAGCTTTCATCAATAATTTTGTTAGCAAACCTAAATCACGCCCTACTGCTATAAGATCCACTACGGAACCAGAAAGAGTAGTAAACATAGGATTCCACAAAAAACAATTAAAAGTCACAGATGATAAGCCTTACAGGAATACATATAATTATGCACCGAGATTACAGATCATAACGGAACATAGTGGCAGTAAATATGGTTACCCTACTACTGACAAGATAAACTACTCCTTTTATAGAGAGTCTGATCCTCAATCAACCATAGGATTTTCTTCGTCAACTGCATCGACAACACCTGCGGTTACAGACGTTGAAACAACGCCATCAATGATTGAAAGTACGACAAATACTCAATCTTACAGAATACCGAGCCGGGGAACACAAGACACAAGATATAATTCCTATGTTAATGATCATACAGAGAATGAAAATTCACAGAAATTCCATAAAATCTTAAATGAGCATTCGTCAGAAGAAAGTGAAGCTGCCGCTAATGACAATAACGAAGACAATGAACTGACGAAATTGACTAGGTTTAATTTTGAGGCAACTAAAGAGATGACTGAAAATGAACGAAATAGACAGATAAACAGATTTACTTCGACAACGACAAGCACGACTCGAGCTACGACGACAGTGAGGTATGTCGAACCGATATCCTCGACAAAGAGCTTACCCTTCCCAACTCGCGCTTCACGAGTAAATCCTGCCATAAAGTTAGCTGCGGCAAACCAGGGAGGTGGGCGCAGGAGTTACCAATCGTCGTCCAAATGCTCGTCAGACAACAGTCTGCAAGATCCGAAATGCAACGAAATCAAATACCAGAGGTATCGCTATCGTCTGGCAGTAGCCTAGCCAAACTTCTGGCATCTAAATCTCACATTACTTACGGAAGGTGGAGGCTTCCACTACTATCAAGGTTTTCTTTCCGCCTCGCGTCAGTAACTAGCATGATCTCTCCAAGTTCTTTGTATTTCTTAATAGCACTCTTGCTAAACTCTATCGCTTAATATTTTCTTCTCATTCATTGGGGGACTTCAAAGAGTCGGTTGAGTTCAACTTCTGTGATTTGTTAACTCCTGACGCAACCTTTCCTAATTCTCCTCTAGAAAGTTGTAGATCACGGTCATATAGTAGTTCGTATCCGTAGAAAGTTCCTCAATGCTGTATCTGCACCACATTCGCCACCCATCAATTAGTACGTAAGTTGCACCAAACTCACTGTTAGTATACCAAAGGAAAAGTTTTTTGGTATGCTACTCCGCATGTCAAGGTAACTCAAGATTATTTATATTTTTTTCCTAATCAGTATGTTTTTTATAAATACTTATATCTTACCATTTTTTTTTAATGTGTGCCTATTAAAAGTTTAAACATTGAATTTTTACTTTTGCTTTATCTTCGACACTACGCATTTACTAACAACAATCTAAAATAGAACCGATAAAATGGATTATGCATCTTTTCCAGGCCAAGCAACATGAGGGGTCGTGGCTCAGCCCACTATTCAACTCTCAGCGGAAATGATGTGCCCCAGCCACCTCAGCAGACATCCAACCGAGGAACACCGCCAACGTTAGAACTGACATTTAAAGCACCACAACATATTTTCATTCCATGCTTTTGTTTTTCTAGCTGGTTCATTAGAAAAGCTTTAAAATCCGTTCCTTAACCTCCATATTTGGATCAAGTAGACCCAAAACTTTGTTTTGTCTTTGTAACTAAATGCACCATCATAATCTTCCTGTTGATTTAATCCAATGCTAATGAGTCTGTTAATATAAATATTTTCTCGAGCAGCCGCAGCCGTCCAACCCTGAAGCCTTCAACAGCAATTGTGTCAAAAACAGCTCAAGAATTTGTGGACGTCTACAACTATCCTCCAAGGAGACCAAGTGCAGTCTACCCACAACCGACACCAGATAAAACCGCTGCTAAATGCAGGAAGGATGTCTGTTTACTGCCTGACTGTTCCTGTGGTGGCAAGGATATTCCTGGTATGTATAGTAAAACTGGTGAGAAAGTCGAGTCAACCAAAATTAGGACTATTGATTCACAGTAATATTGAAATAAAATTGTATAAAATAAATTGTGTTCTAAACAGTATTCTTACATAGGAAATTTACCAGTCGACGTAGTACCCCAGATGGTACTCATAACATTTGACGATGCTGTGAATGATCTGAACAAAATGTACTACGAAGAATTGTTCGAACGAGGCCGAGTAAACCCGAATGGCTGTCCTATTACTGCCACATACTATGTGTCTCACGAGTGGACAGATTACAGCCAAGTTCAGAACCTTTATGCCGCGGGCCATGAACTTGCTTCACATACTGTATCGTAAGTTCGAAATTTGAAAAGAACTTCAATTTCTTCGGGAATGGATATATCTTCTTGATTACCTAGAATTATCGGTATGGTATACTGCTAACAAATATTATATCCATCCTTCGGACAGAAGCAGAGATCTCCGTTTTATTTATCCAGTATCAAATATGTATTTCTTTATGATTAACACTAATTTATTATTTTGTTTTCTTACTCCTTCTCTTCCTACACTTCCTGGAACCTCTCGGTCATTCCTCATCCTGGCACTTAATCTCCATGCGCACTTACATCTACATCCCACGTCCCACGTACAGGGGATATGCCGGTCGAGAGCGTACCTCAGCTGGTACTGCTGACCTTCGACGATTCCGTCAATGATCTGAACAAGGTGTTGTACGCTGACCTGTTCGAGAAGGGTCGCGTCAACCCCAACGGTTGTCCCATCTCGGCCACGTTCTACGTGTCCCACGAATGGACCGATTACAGCCAAGTACAGAACCTGTATGCCGCTGGCCATGAGATGGCGTCGCACACTATTTCGTAAGTTGGTTTGGTTCCACTTAGACTAAGACCCTGTTCCATACAGTATTGATGAGCCATTTTAAAAAGATACATAATTTTATTTATTGACAGATGGATATGGATATGATGTCACAAAGAGTTTTTTGATACCGTTTGGAACAGGCTTTAAATCATGCACCACCCTATCATTTCACTTGGTTATAAAATACCAGTTTTCTTTTCTTTCTTTATCCTGACCTTTGATAAAAAATGTAAAAATTTTAATATATAAGTATACGTTTTAGTAATCAGTATTTATTTATTCTGTTAGTGGCGTCAGTATATTTGCATGCCGCTTCTTTTTTCTTGATATAATCTCAAATGTATTTCCATAGAGTTAATAGCACAACTAATTGTTATACAAATTCCAGTCACAGCTTCGGAGAACAATTCTCTCAAAAGAAATGGAACAGGGAAGTCGGTGGTCAAAGAGAGATTCTGGCAGCTTACGGAGGGGTGAAACTTGAAGATGTTAGAGGCATGAGAGCTCCCTTCCTTTCTGTTGGTGGAAACAAGATGTTCAAGATGTTGTACGACTCTAACTTCACGTACGATTCATCCATGCCCGTATACGAGAATAGGCCTCCGAGCTGGCCGTTCACTCTTGATTACAAGTTGTTCCATGACTGTATGATTCCGCCGTGCCCGACAAAATCTTATCCAGGTAATTCTAGACTTGCCTCCTATCTTATTTTCCTTTGTTTTAAAGTCTTGCTATTATCCAATCGTACGGAGTCACTAAGCAAGACGCTGGTGATAATACACACAACTCTGATCAATTTATGCAACCGATGTAACCAGGAAACTTAAAAACATAATTTACATGTTTTACATTGTCACAATTTCCAGGAGTTTGGGAAGTTCCTATGGTGATGTGGCAAGATCTGAATGGAGGACGCTGTTCTATGGGAGACGCTTGTGCCAACCCACCGAACGCAGAGGGCGTCTACAAAATGCTGCTGAAGAACTTTGACAGACATTACACCACAAATAGGTAAACAGTCCCTTTGAGTTAGAATTCTTCTTTTTTTAAGCTGGTTTAGAATGCTTCACACTTCTATTTCTTCTCTTTATTATCGTTATCTTCTATGACGATTATAACAGAGTCTAGTGCAAATTATTAAGTTATCGGACTGATCGGGGGAGTTTCTTGCCCTTCTTTGCTCCATCCCTAAGGCCACAACTTCCGAACGGGCGGTAGTATACAAAAATATTAATATTATATTGACGTTGACTAAGTGATCTGTATGGTTTTATGGTCAATAAAAAAAAATTACTTGATCTGTCTATATTACGTCTAGATTACCATGAATCCACTCTAAGCCAGATAGTGCGTAAGTAGCACAGTGAGTAGCGTATACATTTAATGCTATATACAGGAGGCGTAAGGACAGTAGTCAATCAATTTAGTTTACAAATTTATATTTATATTTTTATGCATTCTTTTCAGAGCGCCATTCGGCCTGTTTTACCACGCCGCCTGGTTCACCCATCCCCATCACAAAGAAGGCTTCATCATGTTCCTAGACTTCATCAACAGTATGAACGACGTATGGCTAGTGACCAACTGGCAGGCGCTGCAGTGGGTCAGGGACCCAACGCCCATCAACCGGCTCGCTAACTTCCAGCCGTTCCAGTGTGATTATCAAGTGAGTTAGAATTATTTACATATAAATCTTATACAGTGCCTTTGCAAGTTGTTTTAAAAATTACATGGCGCTGTGTGTGTGTGTGTCTGTGTAGAATATTTTGGCTCCATCCATCCATGTATAAAATTCCATAACAATTTATTTTCAAGAACGCCAGGAGCCATATTTTTCTTTACGTTAAGTAATATTCCGATAGAAAAGGTGTACAAAATGATGTTTACTGAAACAAATGTCACCAAAAAAAACAGATAAGATCATAATATAGCGTCACGCTTTTTCCCATATGGTATAGCAGAGGCACAACTGTGCCCACTTTTAGCCTGTGATTTAACACTCTATTTTGCGTGACAGGGGGCTAGACCTTCGCCGCAGTTAGGGAGTAATGAAGTCTCAAGAAACACAAATTCAGAAAAAAGTATTCTCCTGTTAAAATGAGAGAGTAATGGGAATCGTCCAATTTCGTGTTATCTTCATATTTAATCACAACAATTTTATCACCATAATTTTCAGGACCGGCCGAAGAAATGCAACAGCCCGAAGGTCTGCAACCTATGGCACAAGTCTGGAGTTAGATACATGAGGACCTGCCAGCCCTGCCCCGAAATCTATCCCTGGACCGGAAAAACAGGCATCAGATCATCGCGCATCGACAATGATATAGAGGAATAATGAGATAGAAGCTGAATTTAATAACGACGATGAAAAACGTATCATTGTGAAGAATGACTCTCAAATTTAAGAATCAATCAAAGCCAAGGAGGCAGCTAGGATCATTTCCATAGCAAACATTATTCCTATAGAAATTGTTTTGTCACCAACTAAAAGAGTGCCATTTAGATTTTGATGGTCACAAAACATATTTTGATGTACTTGTGTATCTAGTTCATCGTACGTAATTTGAAGAGTGTGATTAGGTTTATAATTTCAGGTCGTTTATTTTTCATATGGATCAGTCCATCGTAGTGTATTGGGAACTGTGATAAGATTTTTCATGCAATTTAGTGCAAAATTGTGTCAACTGTTTTTCAATATGGCAATTTCTGATTCTATATAATTTTACTTCGCTGTAATATTTCCTATTATTGTGTTCGTATTGACATCTAATACTCTTTAAAGTAGTAGATTTTATAACAATTGTTAAAACAATTTATTTTGTGATACTATACGACAATTTCAGTATTGTTCATTTTATGTAACCTTCTAATGGTCACAGAACTCCTCAGACAGATTACCATTTCTCGATACTTAATAATTCAAAGCCATATTATAAATTAGAAGTGTCTTTTGGATCTTGCCAGCTATGTGGTTAACACTGCCTTTTTACAATTTGTATATATTTTGTTAGTTTATGTTATTTGTATTGTAGCAATAAGAGCATAATAAATAGGTAGGTAGTTTAGATATTTTTATACCACAGATTGTATCGATGTTTTTTTATCATGACTCTAGAAGTAAACAGTTATATTAAATTCAAGAAGAATCAGAAATTCATGGATGGTTTGCATTATTTTACTTATACGCAGACCTTAAGCCTGATATGGTTATCCAGGACCTTTGTTTCAATATTTTACATCCTCTGAAATATTTATTGTCACATGTCGAACTAATAACTAAATCAAGGGCGTTACATAGACGTCTGCATACATCGCCATCGTGATGTCTCACATGTCTATGCGACTGCCAGGACACTAATATACCTTTATGCATCTTTGTTTTTCAAATAACTGACTATAATCTGAAAGTAATGCGTAGGGAAAATTAAACTCTGTTTTCTGTGTTCTACGTTACACCACTAAGTTAATTAAGAAGCTTTGTTCCTTAGAGTTAGATGCTTCTCTTATATTGCGCTTACTGCAAATCTATTTAAAATCGTAGTTAAATCTTAACTTATAAGCACTTTGATTGTAAATATAGTATTAGTATTTAATTATTTTCTACATTGGTAGTTTTGGTCGAAGAAATTCCTAAAATATCGATGTTTTTTACTGGACTATTTAGTAAACTTTTTCACGATTGTGGTAATGCGCGATGGTCGTGATTTTCAGAGTAATACGTGTTTGTGTACAATTGTATCGAACTTGGTTTCCGACCAGTGCTGAGTAATAAAACGCTATAAAATAAGACTTTTCTTTCATTTGTTCATACAGCTTAGTTCTTCTGGCTGTTAGAGTAAAGGTGTTCCCTAGTCAAAGCCAAAAATTAAAAGGTTCCTAAGTACTGATTGGTATTATCTGGGGGCGCGGCAGCGCCCCCAAGCCAAGTCGAGCAAAAAGCAAAACATAGGGCGCAGCAGTAACATCCTTTACAGGAAGCCATTCAGAGCATATTTGACCTACCTGTTACTCCGTTGTGGATAAAGATAGAAACCTGAATTCCCGGCGGCTAAAAGGCACCATGTCATAAGACATATTCTCAAAATTTCAATAAATTTGAACCAGTAGAGTTGAAGGTACAGCAATTCAAAGTTCCTCAATTTTGACACTCACTGACTCACTGATTCACGATCATGAAAACTCTAAAGGTTACTTCTAGCGAACCCACAAGCTTAAAATTTTGAGCATGGTTAGTGTTTAGCCTGCAAAGCCAAGGAAAACTCAAACATTGCGCAATTTTAGCCCCAATTTCATAATATATTAATTATCAATAAGCTCAGTACACGACTACTTCGATTCATCGCTATTCCCCATTAGATGTCGCTAGTCGCTATGTGTATCTTGAATCGCGGTATGGTTTGGTTCCAGCTATGATTTAAATAACCGGCCAAGTGCGAGTCGGACTTGCGCACGAAGGGTTCCGTGCCATTATCTATAAAAACCGCAAAAAAAAATGTATGGGAGCCCCCCTAAATATTAATTTAATTTTAATTTAATTATTTATTTTTTAAATAAATAATATACTCAATATATTGTGAACACTTTAAGCGTCTACCTGCTACCGTTATCAATATCGAGCAAAAATGAGCAAAAAAATCACGTTTGTTGTATGGGAGCCCCCCTTAATATTAAATTTCTTTTGATTTTTAGTATTTGTTGTTATAGCGGCAACAGAAATACATCATCTGTGAAAATTTCAACTGTCTAGCTACCACGGTTCATGAGATACAGCCTGGTGACAGACGGACGGACGGACGGACAGACGGACAGCGAAGTCTCAGTAATAGGGTCCCGTTTGGCACCCTTCGGGTACGGAACCCTAATAAAGCGGTTACAATATTGTCTAATATCGCTATTCCCCATTAGATGTCGCTAGGTGTGCATATCCTGAATGGTATGGTTAATGGCGCGGTATGGTTTGGTTTGAGGTATGATTTATATTTATATAATTCACCGCCCAGACTTGTCACAAATCGTAACATCAAAGCCAAAGAGAAGAGCCCATAGAGATAGGGAGTGGGCTTTGAGAAAGTCGGTAGCTAACGCACAAGAAATAGTACCCGAAAAGAAAAAAGGAAAGTTACTTACAAAAAGAAATGAGATCCCAACAAAACATGCATATGCATATACAAAAACGCCAGTCTCGCAGCCTGCGCAGTTTATTCTACCGTAAAAAGTTGTGAGATCTAATTTTAAACCAAGTCGGTTAATTTAACCAGTATCTGTGTATGGTAGAATCTTTCCAACAACTTTATTATCGTATACTGTTAAGTACCTACCTAATTAGTTAACTAATAACATTTATAGTGATCGGATCAATATAAGACATCTTTATTTCTTCAATAATAATTAGAATAACTTGGCAATCGCGCTCAACTGACCACTCTATAGCACCCAGAGCACAAATGAATATTATTACTCAACACAACATATCTCTAAATAAAGATAAACTTAACTAATAAGAAAACAACGAATTATTTCGGAGCGAGAGCAATAGGTACATTTACGTTGCACACACGGTCCTATAGTCGACAACTTTTCTACGTGCGATTGCCAAGTCATTCTAATTATTATTGAAGAAATAAAGATGTCTTATATTGATCCGATCACTATAAATGTTATTAGTTAACTAATTAGGTAGGTACTTAACAGTATACGATAATAAAGTTGTTGGAAAGATTCTACCATACACAGATACTGGTTAAATTAACCGACTTGGTTTAAAATTAGATCTCACAACTTTTTACGGTAGAATAAACTGCGCAGGCTGCGAGACTGGCGTTTTTGTATATGCATATGCATGTTTTGTTGGGATAGATTTATTTAGAGGAATAAAATGATTTAGGCAGGTGGTGTGGTATCTACCTAAATGACCAAAATTTTAACACCCTTTTATTAAGTCGTGTTGTGACTAAATAACATCGTGCAACAAATCTAGGAATGGAAATTTCGCCTATTTCTATCTTTGGGAAATTGCGTTACGCAGTTACGCTACCTTATCTTATTTTATGCTTCAAAATAACCGATATTGGGCACTCCTGATGAAATTAACAACATAAAGAATCAATGAATGTCAAAGCCAAAACCTTGTTCCGTGACGCCGGCTGTGACCGTGACAGCGAGACTGCAGTCCATATCAAAAATTCAATTTCAATCATAACACCTGCCTCAATATGACATTCGATCAAGGTCTAACAAAATGTGCGAGTATATAAGCAAGAACGAAGACATGACTCTGTTTTGTGGAGAATGGAATCTTGCACATCATGGAGCTATTATTACAATTATTATTTATCTTTACAAATACTTGCTCTGGTCAAGATATTGAGTACTATCCATCACAATCTGCTATCGACGCAAAATCTTTAAGACAAGCTTATGTTAATCCAATAATTTACAACAAACCAAAAGTTCATATGAAACGAGAAATATCGTTACGATACTTTAATACAACTGAACCTAGTTATGTCAAAAGAGAAGTCGACCCCGTCTTCCATGGCCACCCAAAAACAAGGGAGGAAATGTGGAACGCAAACATCCTGAATGAAAGTACAGCATTTGATCAGAACCCTTCGCTTATAAAACTGATTCATGAGATAACAGTCAAATACTTGAACGATTGCACTCCCATAATTCTCTACGACTCAGAAGTTTCGGGACAGGACCCCCAATTAATTCAGGACTTGTTCAAAGACTTCCCGGTGACATACGCCCATGGGCAAATCGACGAAAACGACAGAGTGGTCCACCCAGACATCCTTAGACCAGTGAGGGAATGCATTCACTTCATAGTATTTCTCGTGGATCTGAGGACTTGCCGTAACGTTATTGGTATGCAGGCGACAAGCAGGGTTGTGGTTGTGGCTAGAACGTCTCAGTGGGCCATTCAGGAGTTCCTGGGGTCCAAGTTGTCTCGAAAGTTTGTCAATTTATTGGTCATAGGACAGAGTGTGAAAGACGATAATGAGGATATTGTAAGTACCTAGGTATTCATTGAATAACAATTATCTAACACGATTAAACTAAACCGAAATACCTACGAGCTAATTTTTACGAGCATTTTGCTACATTTACAAAATATGTGTTTGTATGTTTAAACTGGCATGTTACTGTAACCGAAGCTTACTGTAACGATATAAGAGTACTTAGCATAAAATAAACTATTACACATGTTTAGCTGAATTTTAACTGAGAGTTAACTGAGAGTCAACTTTTGTGCAATAAAGTATATATAACTAATTGAATCCGATATTTACTAGGAAGCACCCTATATTTTATATACCCACAAGCTGTATATAGACGGACTGGGCGCTAGTATGCCAGTGGTTCTCAACTCATGGACGCATAGCAAGTTTTCCAGGGAGATTGACCTGTTCCCTCCGAAGATGACCCATGGATATGCGGGGCACAGATTTGTGGTTGCCGCCGCAAACCAACCTCCGTTTGTTGTAAGAAGGTGATATTATAATCTATTTCAGATTTGTTATACTCGTACATAGACAGACATTTAGTTGCATGGTTTCAAATAATTAAATAATAATAATATAAATAATTGGCGAAAAATAAAATGCTCATATAAATAATATTGAGCGGTATCAGCGGTGACACCTTTTCAATGACACCTTGTGTTATACTACATCTCTACTGTGTTACAGAATCCAAAGCGATCTTGACGGTGGCAACCCAAGGGTAGTATGGGACGGTATTGAAATAAGAATTCTAAAAATGCTAGCCGAGAGGAATAACTTCTCTCTCGAAATCATCGAGCCCCTAGAACTGCAATTAGGGTAAGTTTCTTTATCTCTTTATTGTTGTCTTAGTTCATACTTGTAGATACTTTATTTTCTTGTAAGATGATGCAAAACCCATCTCTTGAGACTTCTCGCAATTTCAAAGAAAACGATTGTATTAGACCAACAATTGGAATTTAACTCAGCTTTTGCATCCACGTCTTCGGTTCTCGGCTTTGCCACCAAACAACAGCACAGGCGCTAAGTATTATTCACCTTTTCTCGAGAATCTCGGGAGGTTCACACGGCCATGTCGATTAACGAGGAATTCCAGCGCTACACGCAGGGAGACCAGTAAGAGAGTTGGAAAGCAGGAGGGAAGGCAATAAGGCTGCTGATCGGTGCGCGCGCGTCGATACTAGAACTGTCTTGATGAAAAGTGAAGGACAGTGCGGGTACATAATAATTATTGCAATACCCGCTCTCAAGTTAAATAATAATTCGTTTTTCGTAATTTCTTTATACCTCACAAGACAGATAAACAGGAATACTTATCATAGATAGATACACCAATTTAAAATATACCAAACAGTACGATCCATCGGTTTTATGGTGAAAGTAGTTCAGAATTATGTCCCTACCCCTTACACTACTCTTTTCTTCACAACGTGTATAACCGAATATGCGTCTCTTCAGCCCAGGAGATGCAGTCACGACGGAGATAATGATGGGTCGTGCCGACATCGGCATTGGAGGCATGTATATGACCATAGACCGGACTGTGCTGATGGACATGTCGTATTCGCACTCGCAAGACTGCGCTGTGTTCATCACGCTTATGTCGACGGCTCTACCGAGGTAACTTCACAGAGGCCCGTTTATTTTATTCTTCCAGTGCCCGTCCACTATTGCTATTCCAGCCACTTATTTATTTAGTCAATTCCCATTGCGACTAGACATTGTGGTGGGAATGCCATTTCCTAGCAATAACTCTATTACACTAGATGATATAATTAACACATATCCCTGTAATGTAAGTAACTGTAGTAGCCTAGTATCGAGTGTACCAAGCTTTTCAGGTACCGAGCCATTCTGGGCCCTTTCCACTGGCATGTTTGGGTGGCTCTGACATTCACATACTTGATCGGAATATTTCCGCTGGCATTTTCCGACAAGCATACCTTGCGACATTTACTGCACGATGGTGGTGAAGTAGAGAATATGTTTTGGTATGTCTTCGGCACTTTTACAAACTGCTTCACGTTTGCTGGAAAGAACTCTTGGAGTAAGACGACAAAGATTACGACTAGACTGCTTATTGGTGAGACTCTCTTCAATGACTTCATACTATGATTTAGAATTACTTATACAGTTTTGGTGTTAAGATTTGCCTATTTCTTGATTTAACCAAGATATTTGTACTTATCTAGTGGCTAATTCTCCTCAACAATTAAATCTTATGATTGACGTCTAACTTTCGACAGTGTGAGTAAAGCGCCAGTGATTAAATTAATAAGGCGTTATGTACCTAACTACAAAAAAAATATGTGATTATTTACAGGATGGTATTGGATTTTCACGATCATTATAACGAGTTGCTATACTGGTTCTATTATCGCTTTCGTGACGCTACCGGTGTTTCCCGAAACTGTTGATACTATTGAAGAACTCCTGAAAGGATTTTTCAGACTTGGAACTTTGGGTAAGTATATTTATATTATTATTATTATAACAAGCCTGCTCTGTCCCACTGCTGGGCAAAGGCGTCTCTTCCCCTTTTCTACACTATCCGATCTTGAGCGGTCTCCCTCCACTCCGTATCCCATGACCCAACTTGTCACTCCATCTCTTCTGATAGTCGGATTAGGCGCCAGCCCGACATCCCTCCATAAACCCGCATTGAGCGTGGTGGTCGTCTGGTGGTGGTGGTACGTCTTAATCTTATTTATATCCTAAAGAACGGTATATGGATATTATGGTCTTTGGTTTTTACTTTTTTTAAGCTCATGGTTTTTAGGTATAGATTTACTTTATAAACTTCAGATCGCGGCGGTTGGGAGCGCTGGTTCTTCAACTCCTCAGACCCTCAAACCAACAAGCTGCTGAAGAAGATAGAGTTGGTCCCTGATGTGGCTGCTGGCATCAGGAATACCACCAAGGCCTTCTTCTGGCCTTATGCCTTCCTCGGCTCGGAGGCTGAACTCGAGTATATTATCCAGGCGAACTTCACTATGAATGCTAAGTAAGGGGGCTATGTTTACTTCCCTATGAGAATTATTTATTACCAACAAAGTATAGCCAGAGTTGCAGGAATATATAGGAAGTTGGATTATTGATGTAAGCACAAATTTATGGGTCAACGCTTTCAAGAGATACCCCTGTTATATTTAAATGCTTGATACTCGCAACGAAATCAATTTAGCATGACCAAGGTCTGATATCACAATTGAGTGACGGAAAATAAACCCGAAAATCGTTAATTTTTCCCGTGCGTTCGGTCCCTCAGGGCGGTACACAGATGACAGGTCTTTGCTTTCAAAAATATTAAAATAGTTATAATAAATATAATATACATAAGCACATAAGTCCCCAGCTATCCCGGGTAGCAAAAACATTACAATTTAAAATGTTCTTGTCCTGCAACAGAAAGCGCGAACAGCTCCACATATCCGACGAATGCTTCGTACCGTTCGGAGTGTCGATGGGGTTCCCGAACCAGTCGCTCTACACCGCCAAGCTGAGCGGCGACCTGCGGCGGATGATACAGAGTGGGCTGCTGGACAAGATCACCGATGAGGTGCGGTGGGCGATTCAGAGGGGCGCTGACGGGCAACTGTTGGCGGTAAGTTGAAGCGGAAGACATTTACCCTAAGTTGCTCTAAACTTTGAAACATCATTTATCCTTAGCATAGAAACAAATGACTATCCAATGAGATTTTCTCCAATAAATTAGTTACGTTACGTGTTTTTTTTTTCAAAATTGAATCGCTCAACTCAGAGTTAATTGGCAAATTATTAAAGTCAAGTTTTATCTTCTTATTTTTCGGCCATTGCAAAATGTGTACTATAAATAAACGTCAAAGTCAAAGCTATTCAGTACCAAATTATACGGACGTGCTAATGGTGTAATAATTAGAAATCTTTCAGTCTCCATATTGTTAAGCTAGCTCCTGTAAAGTATTGAATAACTGCGGTTAAGGTGGACCCAATGGTTTCATTGTCACGAATTACATATATTTTTGTGCAAACTTTTTATTTTATAGGCAGGATCTGGCAGTCTCAATATACAATCGGCTGAAGAGAAAGGGCTGACCCTTGAAGATACACAGGGCATGTTCCTACTGCTCGTCGCAGGATACCTCCTAGCCGCCGCAGCCCTAATGTCAGAGTGGATGGGGGGCTGCACCAGAAAATGTCGACTAGGACGAAAAAAGAATATAGAACCAACCATCTCCAGCGCAAATTCACGAGATAACTTGATAACAACACCAAAATCTGATTTCAATTCTGAAGTCAAAATCATTCCTGAAAGTGACGATAGTTTTGTACATTTGAATCAGACTCAAAGGCCTTTTAGTGCCGAGTCTAAAGAAACCCTTGACGGTGAGATTATTCACGTTTCGGACGAAAGCATCACGGTCCATAGTAACTTGGATATGGAGCAGTGGGGATGTAGAAGGTCTAGTTCGGTGGATCTAGACCGAGAGGTTCAGGAGATATTCGACAGAGACCAGCAGAGAAGGCGGGTTCAGTCTGAGGGTGGATTAGGGGCTAAAAGTGAGAGTACGGTGTCCAAAGGTGTGTTTGGTGATCATATTGACTCAACTAGCCAATAAATATTCGGACCGCAACTGCAGACTATGTCGAAACATTGTACGGGTGAGACAGGGAGTGTAGTTTCGAGTGTTACGATACGACGCGAGTGAGCGTGACAGCGGTAAGTACTTGCTACGCTCACATTCTTGTTCTAGTCGTTGAAATAATTGGGATAAAGAGGTTAGCTTTGATTTCTAATATAGAAAAGGAATTGAACTAGATCAAAGTATAGAAATAAAAACTTTATGATTACATTTAATTTCATTTATTTTCAACTTATACTTATCATTACAGGCTAGGCCCAATTCGATGGGTATGTATGATATTATCATTATGTTTTACTTAAAAAAATAAACTAAAATAAATGCTCACTGTAGCAACAGTACGAGCAACGCCATTCTCCTGAACTCACTCCGAGCAACATGGAATGGAATAGGTCGGCGTGTGAGGCGGCGCCTGCGGCGCCGGCCGCCTCTACTGCGCGCGGCACCAGCAGCAGCGGCGGCCGTCGCCGTCGGCCCACGCGCAGGCGCAGCAGTCCGGCACGCACACTCGCAGCTCCCCAGCACTACGGGGTTGCAGATTCTGCCTACCAGGACGCTGTGCACATATGTTACCAAAGCCTCCTTACCCTCAGCTCATTGTACCCCACCATTCCTAAAATAAAGAGTGTAGGATACATTAAAGGATAAAATGGATAAATACACTCCATACAGCCGATTAGACAAATATCGCATTAATTTATTTTGGATGCGCTCGACCATAAGACGATATTTCGTATCACGGGGTGCCCAGATGATTGCGTTTGACTCCAGCTGACTCCTAACCAAAGCATCATAGAGACTCACACTAGCTGTTATGTTCGTGAAAGTAGGCCGCATTCGAAGGATAAAACCTAGGTTCCTAAAAGCCTTTTTGCAGATATTCTCAATATCCTTACTGTCAAAAGTCAACTGAACCCCTGGGTCTGTGACGTCATCAACTCTTTGTATTTTCTTATCTCCCACTGTGTAGTCTGAGATGATTGGATAGACTTTCTTTGTGAAGGATATAAGAGCGCATTTGGAGACGTTGAACTCCAGTCTATTGTCCGTACTCCACTGAACTACCCGGTCTATGTCTTCCTGCAATCTCGTACAGTCTGACGCACTACCTGTTTGGTAAGAGAGTTTTAGGTCATCCGCAAATAATAAACAACTAGCATTTTTCACAACTTTCGGCAAGTCATTTATCATTATTATAAATTCAATAGGGCCCAAATTACTGCCTTGACTTACTCCAGATCTGGTGAAATATGTATCCGAACGATGTCCATTGTATTCCACATATTGATTTCTATCGCTCATGTAACTAATAAAGAACCTCAACTGGAGTACAACCGATGTCCGATAACTTCTTTAGCATCACATCATTATCAACCAAATCGAAGGCCTTTTTGTAGTCGAAGTACGCCGCATCCACTTGTCCCCCACTGTCAACTGCTGCTGGGATCACTTGAGACATAAAGTTGAGGAGATTGCTGGTGGTGCTGCTACCATGCTGAGCAACCGCTAGTTCTAGGTCAATCTGGGCTGTGATTGCCCTTTGGATAGCAGAGTCCTAAACCTTGGCCGGGCGTTGAAAGCACTACCACCGGCCTATACCCATCTACATTTTGCACTGGCTCTCCCCTTTGGTACTGGTATTACCACCACCTGCACCAGGCTCCGCCTCCGTCATAGTTGCGGGCGGTGGCGTCAAGCTTGGCGTGTTCTGTATTGTATACCGAGTGAAAGTAATTCGCAAAATCCTCAGCGCACTCCTCCGCTGACAATACTCTTTTTTCCTTAACATTTTTTTGTGGACACTTATAATTATAGAAAAGGGACTAGATCAACGTAAAGAAATAAAAACAAAGCAAATGACATCCAACTCTTTATTATCCTTCGAACAGTCATCAAAATAATTTATAACAATTTTCTAACACTGTCGGTAAACATTAATATTTTCATTCACCACTGAGATGCATGTTATCGTACAATGAACCTACGTGTACACTCGGGCAGTTTGGCGACTGCTGCGGTGTATCTACGAAAAAGGTGCCGATCGACCTTTAATAATGCGTTATTTGGCCCGGCCTTACTTTAAAAATAACTATTCACTATGACTTAAATCCCCGAGAGGTACCCGTCAGACAAACGACTACAACACCTCTCGCATTATTCAGTAAAAATATCAATAAAGTACAACAGATGAACATTTTCACATTCTTTGTAAACATACAAACGAAAATATACCTAAACCTACCTAAGCTTTTTCATATGTATTGCACAACTGATGTTACAGAAACAAACCGCATATATCGATATAGCAATCGAAATGAGTATTCAGGGATATGTATTCATTACTAAGTAATATGGATGTACAGTACACGCCTGGCTGTAGCACAATAGCAAATAGTTGTTCTGCGTTAATCGATTCTAAAATAATTGTGATCTCGGTTATACCATACGATACTTATGACTACACTTTATTTAAATGCATAGAAATACTCATCCTAACAATAAGTTAACAGAATAAGAAAGCTTTTTGCTATTGGAACACAGCAAAACAAAGGGTAAACAAACATACGCAAAATACGTAAACATCTACTAAAACAAACCAAGCAAACCCTTTTTACAAGTAGCACAACACTGTTGGTTGTGCGTTTATAAAATGAAAAAATGTTATAATCTTTACGATAGTATAATTTATTTTATTATATTTAAACTTGCACTCATTCCCGATGCTTAGGTCACAACCTCGGAAATATGCTCCCAAAGACCAGCTCTTATATACCGTTGAAAATACTTTTATATATCATTTTATTTGTGCAAATTACCACTTAGTCATTTACATAGACTTTGTCTCTTATTGTATCTATAAGCATAAGAGGATTTCAGTGCATTGGGTAGTCATGAGGTAACAACAATATTATTTTATTTTATTCGTTTGATACACTAGCTTTTCATTTTCCAAAGTTATTAATATATTTCTTGATATAATACAAGTTATCTATGAACTCGTAAATAACACATCTATTCAGAACATTTATTATGACATCAGTGCTTGTGGACTGACTTAGTGAGGCCAAGACAGACATGGAGGCACAGAAGAGATAATAGTACTACGTACAGAACGGCCACTCCCTTCCCCGCGCTGATTCAGATACCGCACCTCACCCCGGAGTTGGGGAGCCTCTTCGGGAGACACTTTGTATAGAAGCTGAATGCACACATTCACAAACGAACGAGTTTACGCACACATTTGCACGTGTACAAATATCATTCGGCTATGTAGTAGTAATAGGTGATTATTTTACGAGCGTTCTATGGAGTGTCCGAGGTGTGATGGAGGGACTACTTTTGAAAGTGACTGATAACGTTCACTTCAACTGTAACCGCTACAAGGGGGGGGGGGAGGATCGACTCGAACAGGTGCCAGCAAAACATTTTTAATAATAATATTACTCTTAGGCTGGAAAACTTGAAAATAAATGTTCTGTTAGGATGTCCACTATTAGAACGCTGTTTGAATAAACTCGAATTGAGCAACATTAAACGAATCGAAAGAGAAGCTAGGAACGAATGACCGCATGACCATTATCTCTGCCTAATGCACACCTAACAGAATTATGGACAAACTACACAAGGATTCAACAGTGGTTCCGGGTAATATCACATCAACAACAATTTTATACATCAACATTGAAGTGTATCTACAATTTATATCAAATCTCCCCAAAACTTGGGCCAACATTAATTACGTTCCGGTATTAAAATATTTATTCGTTTTAAAGTCTAATCGTGTATATCAATTTACAATGCGAAAATATGTAGTTCAGACTTATGAACATCTTTTTAATAATTTGATACATCCCTGTACAAACTTTAATAACTAGATGGTTACTGTGGTCTTAAGGCCAATCTCTCATCTAACCTACCCTGTTAACGTCCATGTTTAACTCGGGTCATATAAGCCTTCGATTGTCAATCGACTCGTACTCGTAGGTATATGATTATGGAGTTCCTAACACGATTGATAAACTGAAGGGTCCTTCCGAGTATTCAAAATAAGATATAATTATGCAGTACGGTAGTGTGCATCCCATTTGAGTAGCAAAATGAGAGACTGGACTTGTTCTTACTGCTGAGTATACTCGTACATATATTTTTGCCAAATATCTCCTTACATTTGATTTTTACAGTTACAATCACATTTATTTACTTTTGACAACAGTTTCACTGTAACTCGTTAAAATAGTTTTGGACTTCTACATTGTAAAAAGACCAATCTACAACAAGGATTTGTCCAGAGGATAAAGAGAATTTTAAAGCTATTGAATAGCAACATTGATTACAAAACGTATTACAATGTGAACCGCAGACTTCATGCATTAAAACATTACCTCAAATATAAATACATACCACTATCAATACCTATCTACCTACTTAATCGCATCAGCAATCTTTTCGGAAATGACTTTGCTATGGTCTTAATAACAGTCAACATTACTAGAAACATTATTATCAGGATGTGAGAAGCTATAGTTTACACATCTTACAAATTTGGTACAAAATGGTTTATAATCGTGGTACATTTAGGCACTGTGAGTAAGGCAGCTACAGTGAAAAGATATCAAAAGGGTAGTTACAAGTTTACAACGCTACAGTAATGAAAGAAGTAATAGTGATCTAAGTTACTTGTAAATACAATGGAGGGTTTACATTTACGTAATATAGTATAGCATATTTATAGCAAGTGAATTAGGTTAAAATATCTATATAATATGTCTATTGAAAAAAAAAACGAAGTTTCAAAATGTATTGTGACTTCTAAAAATATTGTGAAGTAGGTATTATGGTAGGTAAAGTGCTGTACCAAAATATAATTTTTGAAAATATACGTCTTATTTTATCTTTGATCGTGGTTACTTCATTATGTCGACATTGAAATGAAAAAGCTATATGCATCAGATCACATTAGCAAAAAAGTTTTCTTGACTCTACATACAGAGTAACAAGCTTAACTGACCCGGTGTGGTTGAAAATGAGAATGAATGCCTCATAATTAAGTTACACATGGTTTCAGCACAACATCGGCTCGATTTGTGACCGGGGCGGGTCGGGGGGGGGGGGGGGGGGTTGTCAATTTACCATACCTAATGACAACCATTACGTACGGTAAAATGGCTGCCACCCTCAAATCAGCGCGGGCCAACTTACGAAATGCCGAACTGCCGCCGCCGACTTGGTTTAACATGCTACATGCGCTTCATAGTTTCTTGTGTTTGATACCTAACCTGTTTCCGACCCTCCGGTGATACCATTTGCTGCCACCGAGCTAGTTAGGTTTGTTGCATGTACTTGTTTCAATTGTTTTTCACAAATAGTCATTCATTACATACAACTCAACACTCTCTCCTAAGTTACTTATCATGTACTTAATAACGTTTTATATTGGTATGATATTCAAAATTGACTTAATATTTGGTCTTCTAACGAGACTTCGCTCGCTAAGTTGGACTCTAACAGTTATTATGACACTGCGCACTTTATATAATTATGCTACTTGTTCGTAAAACAAATAAAATTATCCCAAGATATTGCAGCATCTATGAAAATAATATTAACATTGTTTTAATTACTTACAAGTGCTTAGAGTGCAAGTGTTATCATAAGAATTTTAAAGCTTCGTGTGGTACCCTTATACAGGGTGTAATAGAAAGGTATAGTTTATTTTTAAGAGATCGTTCGAGTTATAATAAGTTTTCTTTAATAACAAATCATTTCATGGTTTTAGTCTGATGCTGGACTAACGTTTTTAACATATTCATCGTAATAGTTGTACTGTTTGTATGTCCAATAAACCTATGAAATTTTACCTAAGTACTTCACTTTCTGTTACACACTGTATACTCATCTCTAGCTTACATTACCTAATTACATAACGTTCGTACCTAACGGGACGTGTATACATATCTGTAAATATTATATTGATTTCCATGTATAAATTTGTCAATACATACCTACTATTATATGATTGTACAATATATAATTTATTTTCTCCTGTGATGACACTAAAACGCTTACTTTAATTTACAAGATTCAAAGTTCGGATGTCACACTATTAATTTTATTTTAAAATGGCACAAAAAACTTTTTAAATCACTAACACAAAAGTCAACAGTCGCTTTTTAAGTTTCAAACGCACATACACACTTCAGACAATGTCTATTCCGTACGCACTACCCTGGCCTGGCATCAAAGTGTTTGTCACTAAATACGTGTACAGTAAACGTGTACTTAAATTTTAATCTTGACTTTTTATTTTTAAGTGAATTGTCATTTTCCTAACATTGACTAACGCTAAACATTACAATGGCACGGATTTGCACATTAAACGTGATCTATATACAGGGGAATTTGGACTCTATATTTACGTACTATAGTTCAACATTGATCAGCAGGATTGCAACTAATAATTAACGGACAAAAACGTTGTAGTCTACGCGGACGTAGAAAGCTTATTTTAATACTTAATTTTATTTGTAGTGTACTTGCAAGTGTGCAGTATAACGCTAATTAGTTCACGCATGAAGGTTTAGTGAACATCAATTTATTATGCTCGTAAATTTAGGGGAATTTGGTTTGTCAGCTCTGATGCTCATTTTTTCTACACCGTGCCATCGATCGGAAATTTTAAAGCACCTCCGGAACTAGTTTCAATCACTGTCACAATTTCAGAACCAGCACCAATGAAGTGAGAGGCCAGCGACAGGCCTGCAACTGCCCGTGAAGATGGACAGTGAGGGCCGAAGCTCTTGAGTATGGCAGTCACTTGGCCTAAGGACCTGAGGGAATTTGGCCTTTTCCTGGGCCAGGTCTAGCAGTGCGGGTGAATTGGCCTTGGATATGGGTAGGGTCCAAAGGCCTCAGGGTACAGCTATGTGGCCCAGCCTTCCACCCGCGGCCGTTTTGAATGAGGCTGCTCGTAGTCTAACGGGACGGCGGATGAATGCCTCATGTCTTGACCTGCAGGTGAACCCATGCTTGACGTTACTGAACCTGGAAGAATAGACTACTGGTTAAGAAAAGTTCAAATTTAAATAAATTATTGAACAAAGTATAATGAACGAAATGTAACAATCCGGTTATTTGGTCAGTCAATAGTGGTCAGTATAATAAGTTTCATCATAGTCATAAGTTTTAAAAATTTGTGTTTTTTTGACATTTTCATTACTTTGAATACCATTTGACAAGAAACTGTGTCTTGTTTTCCCGTGTTCTGAAAAAGTGGTCAAAAATATCATGCCATTATCCTAAGATTCATTTTAAATATCACCACCACGTGATGGGCCGACATCTGAAACAAGTTGTCACAGCTTATTTTGAAAACCGAGTGGTAATCTATTAGGCTCATCAAATGCTCCAACGATTCCTAATCGTGTGAAAATCCTCAGTTGAATCTAAAAGTAGGCACAAATCTGCGGGTCTCCCTGTACTGGACTAGTCATGACAATGATAATTACCCCTATATCCCTCGCTATCAATAACCCCCAGATGTGCAGGTTGCGGCGCAGGCGCCGGCGGCAGCGATCTATGCATGTGGTCCGGTGCGCGCGGCGGCGACACCGGCTCCGCTTTAACCTTGATGCTGTTCGGCGAAGAGGCCGGAGGTGGCGTCCCCCCTTCGCCTAGCACTGGCAGGCTGCTACTGTGGACGACGGAAGCCATATTGAAGACTATAAACAATGTAGAGTCAATTTCGACAGGATAATTATATTAATTACTTAATTAGGATTGATGTACATTTATTATGAATGTTATGTACTAAAAGGTCAGATAGAGTTATCGCTCAATTCTTCAATACGTTAAAATGCTAAGGGATCATATTTTTAGCTATGCATTCTTGAAAAAATTGCAGGTACGTACAGTCGTACATGCAGATTTTCGTTGTTAGATCTAAGCATAGGATTTCAGCAAATTAAGGTCAGTAAGGTTTCCGAGTTAATTACAATCAAGACAACACGAAAAAGTGAAATAAATTCATTATGAGAAAATTTAATGAGTTTTGGTATAATATGTATGCACTCATTTAGTGAAAAGCTTTTAATGTAGGTAACCGATAATATTTTTGGGAATTGTAAGTGATATATATGGATGACTCTACAAAACATACACAAACGATAGCTTAAGTAAACTACGAGGTAAATAAGTTAATTCCATGTCAGCGTCAGCGAGGCATCTGAATGTTATAATTATTATCGTACCCGGCGGCGCTCGTGCGTAACAACTGCCGAGAGTGAAAGTACTCCAATTACCACCGCGATCACTGAGAACTTGGTATCAACTTTAGGTACCCCGCAAGAGTTCGTAATGCTCTTAGATGCGGGAGGCAGGGTAGACCAACATTTTTGGTCTTCAGAGAAGGCCGCTGCGTATGCAGTTGTTCGATTCGAGCATTGGAGTATCAGCCCCGGTAGCCGTGATCGTCTAGTGGTTAGGACCCTACGTTGTGGCCGTAGTAACCCAGGTTCGAATCCTGGTCACGGCAGTGTAATACTGTCGCGGCGGGGCTACAATTTTGTTTATTTTTTCATATGTCGGAAAAACTCGAAGCTTGCAAAAGTTCGAATCAACAATTTTAACAACTAACAATGCGCTCTCCAAAATTGTTGCCAATTTTTTTCAAGAGATGATTGTCATGTAACCCTAGATTTTGTTTTCAAACTTTTAATTTTTAATGCAGTTAAACATTAAAAAATTTGACCGTTATACTCCTGATATGTTGGGTGCCAACGCCATCTAGAAACGAGGCATCGAAAGACATGATATATATTTCTCATTCAAGGGCAATGAAGCTGAACAGAACGAGTTTGGCAGTGAAAGTGTCGCAACATTTTGGCAATTGTCCACAATATTTGGTGTAGTAGCCACCAGCCTCGGTAGCCGTGATCGTCTAGTGGTTAGGACCCTACGTTGTGGCCGTAGTAACCCAGGTTCGAATCCTGGTCACGGCAGTGTTTCACTGTCGCGGCGAGGCTATATTTTTTCTTAAATGCGAATTCGAGTAAGTGGAATAACAATAAGTTCAGTTAATTTGTAGTTTAACGTTGATCGCAGATTCTGTATGAAATAGTTCTAAAACTGGAAATTGGTTGAAATTATTTACGTAAATTTTACAAGTAAAACCGGTAGTAGTATCTGTGTATAGTTAATTAAAAATGCTAGGTAGTGTCTGTCAAGGTTTATTTACACAAAACTATTCGATTAGAATTTTTTTTGGCTGATTCTTCTATCATTTAGCGTTCATGCGGAACAGGAGTTCAATCTTCCTATTTGACACGCAGCCATTTGAATCTGCCGATTTAATTTTGTTGAACATAGTATCGACTTGTACCGAAACTGGATCACGAATCACGTTGTCATCGTTTTTTTGCTGCGCTTGCGCTGCCAGTTTATGTAATCTTTAGTAAAGCGGCGGGTATTTTCGCACCTTCTTTCACCAGCCCCGGTAGCCGTGATCGTCTAGTGGTTAGGACCCTACGTTGTGGCCGTAGTAACCCAGGTTCGAATCCTGGTCACGGCAGTGTTACACTGTCGCGGCGGGGCTATAATTTTGTTTTTCTTCTACAATATACGCTTTTCATAATGATTTTCAGGATCTATAATAATAGTTGTCATGTCATCCTAGATTTTGATAACAATCTTTTATATTTTAATACAATTTAAAATGTTAATGATTTAAGCTAAATACTCCTAAAAAACCGCGCGTCTCCATATCTAGAAAACGTAGTAGCAGTTTATGAATACCTAAATACTGAATTGCCGTTACTTAGTCCTTTTTAGTTTGAGTATTCCAAGCATACAACGTAAGCACTACGTTAATCTAAGTAAGGTAAGTAAATGAGATGTAATACAGACATGTACCTGTTGTGTTGCTGTAGTGTCTGCAGTTGATGGGCACCCCATGTCAGTCCTATGCCCATGTCTGAGCTCATGCTGAAGTCTTGCGGTCCGAAGCCTGTATAGCCTAGTGGTGTCTGAAATGTAAAACATCTGATATAACTAAATGGAATCTCACCCGAAATATAAACGTAAATAAAACCGGCCAAGTGCGAGTCAGACTCGCGCACGAAGGGTTCCGTACCATTATCTATATAATTGAAACAAAAAGTAAACTTTAGAAAAAACCGACTTCCACAAACCCTATTTGATTAGATTGAGTTTAATACAAACTGTAACCCCTTATCCCCCCCCCCAGGGGAATTAATTTTGTCAAATCCCATATCAGTGCTACCCCACGCTACTAAGGAACCCCTGTACAAAGTTTCATGGCTCTAGGTCCATCGGTTTAGGCTATGCGTTGCCTGCCCGTCAGCCACGCATTGTATTTGTACCTAGTATTGAGCAGATCTGGTGGCCATATGTGGTCTTCATCAGCAGTTCCGCATCACAATATTATGCTTACCATGTGCATTTGCACGAGTTATTATGAAAAACACAAAAATCACTATAGGTCTAATCGGTCTAATTTTCCAAATCGGTCCATCCGTTTAGGCGCTATCGAGGCACATACATAAAAATAAAATAAAAAAAAAACAAACATCCGGACGAATTGTAAACCTCCTCCTTTGGGAAGTCGGTTAAAAAAACCGCAAAAAAACACGTTAATTGTATGGGAGCCCCCTTTATATTAAATTTATTTTGTTTTTAGTATTTGTTGTTATAGCGGGAACATAAATACGTCATCTGTGAAAATATCAACTGTCTAGCTACCACGGTTCATGAGATACGGCCTGGTGACAGACAGACGGACGGACGGATATCTTGAGATTTTAAGGTACTTTCCCTCCAGGGCCCATTCGTTTTTCCACCCTGTATATGTGTGATCTGTAACTGTATTTTTCATGAAATACCCAAAAAGTTTTGTTCAAATTATCATCTTATGTCAGAATAACTTTGTAGCTAGTTGAAAAATAACATTTGAATTGATTCAAAGCTTGCCACGCTTTTAGGGCCTTTAGTACCTACTAAACGCCGCCGTAAGCAGCACTGTCTACAACCTACTCCTACTGGAAAACGTGAGACACCCATCTACAATTTCCGTACAATGAGGTTCACTCACTCATTATGTCAATGTCATGCAGACTGCAAAACATCATTTCAACGCACCAAAGAGTATTTAATTAAAACATCACTGGCAGCCAAACTTGAAGTGGCCAAAAGGAAAAAATTAATTTCTGAGCTCTGAGATTTGTATGAAAACAAAAGTAATTAAAAACTATTAATTTTATAATTATTTTCTAAAAGTTCTACAGACTAAATAGAGACGTCGTAATTCATCAATTAATATTTAAAGTCTTTGTAGAAGTCCGGGGACGACATTGCCATATCATTTAAATTTAGTTTCATTAAAAGAAGGCTTACCTACCAAAACAAAATGGCCTTGGTATAAACTTTTCAAGCGTGTTGTGAAGACGTATCTTGTACCGAGACCACTTTCAATTTGTAATATCTCTCGTATTTCAGTATTTGTAGTTGGTGCGGCAACAGATATACACATTCTGTGAAAATTTCAGCTTTCTAGCTATTACGGTTCGTGCAGGCGGACCCGGTGACAGACGGACGGACGGACGGACGGACGGACGGACGGACGGACGGACAGCGAAGTCTCAGTAATAGGGTCCCGTTTGGCACCCTTCGGGTACGGAACCCTAAAAAGAGAGTCAGCTCTGCTGACAAAATGATTGCAGTGTAATTTTCCAAATTTTGTAGATGATCATGGGCTCTTACAGTTAAGCCCCTTATAATAATCTATCTATCTATCCAGCCTGAACACCCACTTTTGAGTAACGGCCTTCTCTTATTTTAAATAATAAAAAAGTGAGCCTATCCTAGCCTCGAAGAACGAGGCTGCGGCAGTGATTATAGGCGATATACGAAAGAAGTAGAATATAAACTGACCTCCCCAGTATATGATAGTTCGTCCTTAGGCGGTGCCATCGAGCTGGGTATCACCACGCGCAGGTTGTTGTGCCGCGGCGAGTGGTGCGGCGGCGGTGCGTGGTGCATGTGATGCCGGTGGGGAGAGGGTGCGGGGCCGGGGGAGGGGGAGGGGGTGCAGCCCGCCCCGAGCGGGGAGGCCGACCCGGGGTAGCCGTTGGACATCTCGAGCATTCCACCGCTGGGGTATACTGGAAATGTAGACAAGTTGCTGAAATGACACTTTTTTCCGATATTAAGAAGTGGCAAAGCTTAATTTGAGAATCAGGTGCTACGCTACAAATGTGGATAAATTACTGGAACACTAACCGGCTGGCTGCAGCCATTTTTTTTATTTTTTTTTGTAAAAAAAAAAATACATTAAAATTAGTTTGACAGTGGGTACCAACGTCAAAAATTAGACATTCATTGACGTCTTGGTACCCACTGTCAAAATAATTTTAATGTCATTTTTTTTTATAATTTTAATGTCAATATTGTTCCAAGGAATGGATTGTCCTTACGCTACCCAGCAATGGATAAATTACGAGCTATCATCGAAAATCTCTGTTAAACCGTACGTACTGTTAGAGAAGGTTAATCTAAGACTTTGACGGCCTCTGGGCGCATCGGTTGCACGTCTGCCTACCATGCGAGAGGTCCCGGGTTCGAATCCCAGCTGGGGACAAAAAAAACCCCAGGTCTTGGATGTTTACATGTTTGTGATTTCGCTGTTTCTAGTTCCCACGACACAAGGGTATACTAGTGTGGGGCCAAAAGCAATGTATGTGCCTGTATGTAAATGTTTATGTTTATCTTTTTAAGATATTCTAGCTCAGAAAGATGTGAACAGAGAATCAGTCAAGAAAGTTTGCGATATTCACCTGAATCGGTTTCCGAAGACGAAGGCCGTGGACTGATAGAGGCGTGCATTTGTGGACTAGCTTGTAACAGGGACTGATCGTAACTCCCGACCGGAACGCTCACTGGCAGATTGTAGTTACTCCCCGTCACGCCAACTCCCACCCTGCTCCCGTTCAACTGGTTCCTTTGCATCATCATCTGGAATTCTTCATCGATCTTCGAGTACTTGGCTTCGGTGCGGGGGGTCAGGTTGTATTCGGGCTCGGCTTCGGGGCTGTCAGGCGACATCACTCCATTCTTATGCTCTTTCTTCGTGAGTGCCTGTAAGTGTCAGCGAAACCAGCTCAGGTGGCTTGATGGGCCAAATGTATAACTACCGGAAGGTATTTAGTCATGCATTTTCTTAAATATCATTTGAAGTTCGAACACCTTTTTCTTTTGTTTTCAGACTGCTGCAGAACTAATACGCGGATGTATGTGCATTAGTGATGCAAGGTTGCAGGTTTAAAAGAATAAGGTGCTCTAATTCACATAGCGTCAACTACAAGTGAAAGAAGAAATTCTAAATACAAAAAATACGTGAAACTTTTTAGCGTACATTTGTGTGTTGTGTCGAATGCAATGATGCAACACTGACTTTACCCTTTTCGAGGCATCAGGTAGTCTCGTTCGGTTAATTTAAATAAACACAGAAAAAGTTGTTTACAGAAAACGCATGCTGTACAAGGAAAAATAACATAAATATTTGAGGTTTGTTGTAAACTGTTAGTATTAAAAGGGGTGTCTGGCGTTGGTAGTTCATCTCTCTGTATCTAACAGGAAATATATTTTGCATGCTCTGGTTCATTGGGCTGGACGTGTTTATTGGTTTAGGTGACTACGCGCCCTATGCATTCTACTGACAGCAGGTTTACATTGATCTCTTTGCGGGATTCTACCAGATTGCGTTTTAGGGATGTCAACTTTTGGGGCGGTATTTAGTAAGGTACAAGAAAGTCTAGGATTGCAATAGATATCGGTTTGTGAGTACGGAAGCACGCAGTTAGGGTTGTCAATTTTGCATGGACATTGCATCGCGAACACTGGCACACAGATGACGCCGTACTTAATGTACCTCGATGATGTTTCGGTTCGTCAGCGATTCGTGCGGCTCATTGTATTCCGTGTATTTTAGTAGGACCTGGAAGAGAAGAAACCATACATATTAAGGAATAAATTAAAAAGTTTCTGATTCTTTTTTATCAATTCAGTTTCCCTACTATTATTTTTTGTAAGGAAAGGAACTTTAAACATTAAGCCACTAATTTTATTCATAATTCATAATTTCTTTATTGCACACAATGCGATGCAATGCAATTTCTTTATTCCAATTTATGTGCGTATAAACCCCAAAGCATAATTACATATCTATCAGACAGAATTATTAACTAACCTTATCCATGTCAGTGCTAGCATACTGGTATAGTTTGTTGTTGGAGCTGAAGATGATGAGAGCTATCTCGCAGTCGCAAAGCACGCTCAGCTCATATGCCTTCTTCATTACTCCGAACTTGCGCTTATTGAACGTCACCTGGAAATAAGATATGCTCTGGTACAAAAGGGTGAAAACTTATAGTATGATCCTAATGTAAATGTACATGTAGTCCATTAATTTCCCCACTGAGAGGCACAGGCCTTTACCCGGATTTGTGTGACGACCTCTGTGGCGCAGTCCCAGGTTCGAATCCCGGCTGGGGACAAAAAAAAACCAGTTCTTGGATGTTTGTGATGTCGCTGTTTCCGGTTCCCACGACACAGGTATCCTAGTGTGAGGCCAGAAGCAATGTATGTGCCTGTATGTAAATGTTTATGTTGTGTAAGATTGACCCATATTTCACCACGCCGCCGCCGTCGCCGCCGCGCCGCTGGCTCAGTGCGGGTGGATGGAGGGGTGTCGGGCTAGTGGCCATCTCGACTGTCAGAAGTTATCTAACTGCCCTATCAGGGCCTCTGGCTGACACAGCTTTACGACTACTAACACCAAGTAGCGAGAGTAGCCGGAACCAACAGTTTAATGTGTCGTCCAATCCGAAACACTATCGTAATGATTTTGCTTAATTTACTCTGTGCTCGTCGTTCGTGGGCTATGGAATGACCATCGGGAAGGAAAAAGGGCCTATACGTCATTGTTACTATGACACGCGTTTAACCATGACCATTTGCACATTGTAAACCGCAGTAATAATGTTGATAGGCATGGTTTTAAAGAAACGATTTCTGTAAAATGCTTGTCATACATTACTAATTATTATGAAGCAGGCAGGTATACGTGTACAATATGTAGAGAGGCGTTGTTGTTTTTTAATTCTCGAACTTAATAAATACCTACAGAACAGACATTACTTTGCTGTGTCCATGTCATTTGTTCGATGCCTCCATGCTGCCTTTTATTATGTCAGGGTCCTCAAGTCGTCCATTACTAAAATTGTCCTTTCAATGAAATGCAAAAACATGTTATTGAAACACCTATCTAAACATATGATTTTATCGAAAGCTTGATAACCTAGAACATGTAAAAACATTATTCTGACGACCGACACAATATGCTCACATATTTTACAGTGACATAGGGGCAGCCGCGAATTATGTATGATACAAATTACGTGTTTTGATTATCTTATGTCAAAATTACTCATTATCGAAATTAAAAAAGTATTTGTGGAAAAAATCGCAGTGACAATTTTATCAAAGTACTCCGCTTCACATGGCAAACAAGTGTCTATCTATGTACAAGGAAAATATACCTACAAAATGCTCCAGAATGAAAGTTTATGTCTAAACTCAGCCCCTATTCTCATTTAAAATACAGAGTTGTCGTAATACGGGTAACCAAATTATCATACGCTCTTTTGATGAGAACCGTATCGCACGATATCGTCGAATCGTATGAATTGGAGTAGGGTCTCTCTCTGGCCTCTGAGGAGGGAAGAGCACTGATGATAACAATTAATGCACACTGAGTCCCGGTCATTGACCTTGCGATAGTAACATTTGCAGTGCCGCCAGACAAGATACCGCATCTGGTGGGGTCAGACCCTAAGGTCATTTCAACCCTGGTGCATTGTTTGTAACCTAACCTTGTGGCGTTAATTCCTCTGAATTAGGATGCAGACGACGATTGTAATTAGTCAGAAAGGAAAGAAAGAAGGTAGGATTACAGTATCCCGTCCACAGCAAAAGTAATTATTATAATACCAGCAATCTGGTGCCCGTTTTCCGAAACGAAAATCATCTGTGATAACTTGTTAAACTACTGTTAGATTCATTTCATCTAACGAGCCGCAATTTCAAATTAATCTTCGATTTGTCACATCCTGTTTCAGATGACACGTCTGTCCCGGCTACTATCGCTACTCGATGGTAGTAGCGAATTCCATTCAGAATCTGGGAGTAGGTTTTCGTAGAAAGAGATCGTCCATGAACTATGAACCTTTATTAAAATTGCTGCTGTTACTGGTAAAAACAGACGTTTGTCTAAACTTATCTTAGGATAGATTTACTTTCTAGATATTGGAGTGTTATCACGTTGACTGACCTGTCGATTCCGTTCATCTGTAATCCTGGATATTTGTATTTTCTTCCGACCCATGGTGGCAGCAATCTTGGCGGGAGTGTGAGGAACAAGGGATAGAGCGAGATGCCGATAGGCTAGCGTGGACGTCAACAGCTATCTGTGGACAAAAGAAAAACGTCTTTAGAGAAAAACCGTTTTCGTAATCTTCATTTTCTTTTTAATTAATATTTAGTGGGGGGGGGGCTCCCATACAACATGTTTTTTTTTGCGGTTTTTTATAGATAATGGTACGGAACACATCGTGCGCGAGTCCGACTCGCACTTGGCCGGTTATTTCTTTTTCTCCAGTCTGGATTCGGACCCGGGATCAGGGGCTCTAACCACAATTTCACAGCAGTCAATGTTGTTGCACCAGTCGCTTTAACTCAAGACTTTGTCGTGGAACCTGTTTTGGTTCGTATTACATTCGCTTCGAATGAAAGTGAGTTGGAGTCTAATTGATCGACTTCGGAAAGCAAACTAAGTAGGTAGGTACATCAACTCTCTCAACGTCCATGGTCAAGTTCACGGTTTGGTCAACGTTCCGCATGAAAACGCTTAGCCCGCGGTAACACAGAGTCAATCCGTTGTTTATAATAATTACTATTGAGGTAGGAGAGTAGTTAGGTACGGCTGTGGGTACGGGGGAGTTTCTTACCCTTCTTTGCTCCATCCCGAAGCCCACAACTTCCGAACGGGCGGTAGTATACAAAAATATTAATATTATATTGACGTTGACTAAGCAATCTGTATGATTTTATGGACAATAAAAAAAATGACTTTGTTGAAGGGGAATGGTCTGTTTAGTTGCCCACATTTAAATACTCGCTTGACCCCTGTCACGCAAAATGGAGTATTGTATCACTGGCTGAATGTGGGCACAGTTGTGTTTCTGCCACCCCGTATGGGAAAAGGCGTGACGCTATGTTTTGTGTTATGTATATTTGAATACTCAATTTGGAAAAGTATAACGTCGTCACTACGCCCCGATGAGATTCTTTGTAGCACCGACGACAATGGGCTATCTCCTGTCATCAACCGTGTCTTTGCTACCATGTAGGTGAATAGTAGATTGTTTACCAAGGGAGTAAAAAACAATCTTTAAAGCGAGAGTGTTTAATGAATCCAGAGCGACCAAAGGATTCTAACTCATAAATAGAATCCTGAGGGAGCGAGGGTTTCAAAGTACATCAGTCGAGCCAATTTTTTTTTTAATCCTGAGGTGGACAGTCTACTATTCATCACCCTCTATGAGAAAAGTAATCAATAAACTAACATACTTACATGTTTAGAATTAGAACTGTATATTTATTTACACAATTGTGATTATGTCCTCCACAAAGTTAGTATTGGCTTGTTTAGTATTGGCTAATCTTGAAAATTGGCTCAAAAAGCATTTTCAGAAAACCTCTTTGTTTCTCTTGAATTTTCCCACAAGATTACAGTTTTTACATATAGTCTTCGTGAGTTTCTTGGGTAATCGTGTATGATTTGCGTTTGTTGTTATATCATCTGGAGCTAGATACTCATTTCACTCATATTCTTGACTAATATTCGCAAACGAAATTGAAATATTACGGCATATTATTTGGTCCGTGTTTCGATATTCTCTTGAAATTGAAATATTATTTGGTCCGTGTTTCGATATTCTCTGTAAGGTTGTGTCTCTGTTGTCACCAATCGGTGTCTAATAGTGTCTATCGATTTGGTCGATCGAAATAACTAATCTGTGTCGAGTACTCATTTTACAACAAACTTTTTTTTATTAGCTGCGTTTCAAAATCAATCTCTCTTGTAATTGGGTCTGTCAGCTAGAATGGTAGTGAAACTGAGTAGGTACTGACAGCAATTTTTTCCTTTGTACTAGCAAATTTTAGTCCCTAGGGATTAAAGAGCTACTTTAGTCCCTGTTTGCCGGGACTAAAGGAGCTCTTTTCGAATAGATGTGATGAAAAGGTGATTTTTAAGCAGAGGGTACGGAAACAGAAAAAACTCAAAGTAGATACATTAGTTGGAGAGCTTGAGTACAGTATCGAGGTCATGTGGGTTGATAGTAGCGTGATTATCGTTATGCTAATTCTGTGCGATCAGTGTCGAAAGCCTTGTTTTGATACCTGTTTACGATGGATTGTTTACGGCGATTTGGAAAATCAGTATTGTTTTCAGGGTTTAGCCAATTTTAATGGAATTGTCGTTATTAGGCGTGGCATTGTGCAGGAGCTTGGCAGAAATCATAACTTAAGTTAAATGAAGACAAAATGGTAAAAAAGTAAATTCTTACAATATTATATCTCCTTTTTACTGTTATTTTGACCATGAACAGTTACGATACTGCTCGTTCGTTGCCAAAATGGTTTACTATCATATCTAAAATATGTTAATGAATGGATGTAAATTACAAGTTGCCAGGCTTATCTGGCGTTTGACTGGTTGTACTTTACCTACTACAGATTGTCAGACCGAATTCCAAGACCAAATTGATACGATAGATTTATCGTGGCCAGGTGGTGATTATGAGACATTTAGTAGGATGCTGCTAAACCAAAGTGTAGTTACAAAATTATTTGTAGAACAGATTATTGTCTCTTACAGGTATTATGCTTTAGTCTTTGCAAGATACAGACAAGGCAAGTTCTGAGAAATGCGTTTAGGTGAGTGCTTTCATCCGTCTAAGAGTTGAATGAATGAAGTTGAAGATGAAGTTTCGTCAGTGTAGTGTATTCTTGTCAGTAGCATTTTTTTAGGTCTTGTTTTTTGCTTGTAGGTGTAGGTAACTCGTTTACCAAAGTCTATTTATATTTTAACAAGTAACAGTGTGTTTATACGCTGCTATTTGAAAAACATTTAGAAGTGTCAAGTGAAACTATTGACAGACCGGAACTCTATTAATACCTGAAAAGATACCTAATCAACAAACCGTTAATAGATTAAGTAAAGACTACTTAAGTATACTAGGTATTTATAGCCCAAAGATTGCCGTTGTATTGTGTTTGATAAACCTTCGTAACACAGATGGAGAGAGAATGTAAGCTGAGTGGGCGTATACGTAAAACGATATCTACGTGTGGGTTGTCATATAGAGCCATAACTATGGTAAGGTATGTCCTTGAAGCTCAGGGGCGAATTTTTAAAACGTCGTTTTTCCAATGTCTTGTTTACTCTTCGTTCTCGTCCAATCAGCGTCTTCCACGCCCAACTTACGCTCGATGTTCAAGGCCATAGGTTATATCATAACGTCTGTAATTCCTTTGATCCAACTTTTATTCGTATAGGGTTTCCAGACTCTTTCCACTTACTTTATACCTATACTATATAATTTACTCGAGAGGCATTGCATTAACTTCTTCTTTTAAAGATACCCCTTTAGATATTGATGGATTTTCCTTTATTTTCTTTTTACTGAAAAGTATCAAGAGTGTTGTCCCTTGTATGTATAAGAACTCTGTACTAATAATTTGTAGGTATAGGAAGCTTTCTCAGGAAATACAGTATTTACCGAAAAGTAATGGTCTTCTACGAAAATATTTTAGAAACAATTAACACAATTAAACTTAATTATTTATTTGCAAACAATCTTATCGTTCATTGATCGACTTTTCTTTATGATATAAATTCAACAACATTATCAAACCTCCCATTGTAGCCATTTCAAATACAATATTTTTATCAATACCGCTTCTATCTTCCTCTGCTTTCGCTTTTATCTACTCCATTTGGCAACCAACACTATACAGCCCTTAAGGCGAGGTACGAATAATTACAAACCAAGGTCAACGAAGATTGCGGAAGTGAGAAGCAAATATAACTCGGGAACAGGAATAAGTGGGATGGCAATTATGCGCTCGCGCCTAATCTGATTCAACGTAAGCGCCAAAACGGAAAAAAAATCATAAAAAATAAGCTATTCTAGGGAATTACATTTCATTCATGAAATCGCTAGTAACAACGATTACCCACATATTTCAATTAATAGAAAAATCATATTTACTACTACTGCGGTATAATAGGAAAAAATATTGAAAAAAGGGGTTGACTTTGGATTTATCTTCTATCGAGAAAATTTTATTCAAAGACGTTTTCCTTCTTGAAAACCTTAGATTATATAGTCAAATTACATATATACTAGAAATTGATTACGATTAGTCGAGTATTTCCTGAAATACACATGATAAAAGCACCCCTAATTTATTCGTGAGGCCCCTTAACATACATGTTAGTAGTGAACAAGTCTCACACAATAATTGCACCACTATACAGGGTGTTTGTGGGTGGCAGGTCGAGGGTGGATGGGGTGGGGGGGGAGTTGGGTCACTGTGTCTGTAGGATGACGGACAACCGACATACAGGCTGGATCGTGCGTCGTCGGTCTTTCACTAATGAGGAAGTAACTTTTAAAACGTGATATGGCACAAAAGACAAAAATTAAGTTATACATCCCATATTTGTCTTGCCTTTGCACCGCTTGTTTTGTGGTTTTTTTTTTGAGATAAAACGTGAATTTTTCTAAGAATTTTTGTGGAGTAAAAGTGGTGATAGCAACAAAACGTGTTCTGTCAACACAAAAGGACGTTTTCAGTAATGGGGCGCATCGCACCGTATCGCTCTGCTTTGCTGCACTGACAAGTAGAAGAAAAAAGTGTATGTTAAGAAAAAATAAGATCGGTCTATTGCAAGTTCCTCGAGGGTGCCGTACCATCGTAATCGTATCGTAAAAAACTCTCTGAAATGGGGAATATTTTTACGAAACAGAATAAAGTAGGTACCTACTGTAGGTCTGTAGGCGTTGGATTTGACACGTAATGGATGTTATCGCGATCAGACTTTCCTAGAAATAAATAACAATAAATGATTGATTGAGTAAAGTAGTACTTACCTATAAAAATATTCAGCAAGAGATTTTTTCAGTTTGTCGACATTGCTTATAATTTGTGATTGATTTGTAAACTGTATCTCATCATCATATATCATTTTCTAAGTGACACTACATTTTAAATGAACTAGAAACGGAGATTTGTAATCGGTATACTCTCATAAGGATATATGCCGAACAAACTTACAATGGAGAACAATAGACGTTGGTCGGAGCGAGAGGGTTTTATAAGGTCTTGAATAATTCGTTCGATCGATCATAAGTCGACAAATTCAGATACAGGAGGAATCTAAAATAGGAGACAGAATGCAAAATGGAGGTTGCAAAATATGTTAAAGTTTGTCGTATCTACAGAAGAACAATGCAAAGTCTTCAGAATTAGAATTATCTGCAATAATAATTAAGCTGCAAGATTTAACATGCATAAAGAAAGATATAATAATTATGTCAGCGAAAGTGATCGTCTTTTCAAATTAAGTGTAAACATGATTTTTTCGTAAAACAAGGAAAAACAAAAGACAAATAAGAAGCACATCCTGATCAATAAGGGCGGGAAGTGATGGGAAGATTTCGCGGCGTTGCTAGCCAGTGGAGCGATGGGCGGGCGGTTACTAGGCTCGACAACCTACGCAAACGGTGAACTTTGCCCGGATACGGCCAATTTGTCTGTGGTAAAATCAGTTGCAATTTTAACTGAAGTATCTTGAACAAATATCTGAAAGTATACGTACGTAATTATATGAGTAGAACCACGGCTGTCTAATGAGGTCTGTTTAGCCATGGGATTTAATCATGATTGTTTGTATTGTAGTTCCCGCATCTACCAAACCCTACGGCAGATTGAATTAGTGTTAAAACTTGTTGTTAACATAAGTAAAAGCAGTTTAGCTCGATGTTGACAAACAAGCAACCCTTCTACGAGTAGGAACATCAAAGTATTTTACGTAAAACGGTACAAATTTGATCTCTAACATAAACATTAGCCACTGATTCCCTTAGTGGGCTGTTACTGTTACGAAATGCTACTCTATATTTTATGTTTCCAGACTATTAACACAGAAAGTATTTAAAGAAAACACTGGTGTTGGGATCAGGAGGTTACACAACTTGTTCACGTGTGAAGCGTGGAGCCTTGAAGGGCACGTGTCTTGCTTGCTAGGGCTACGGTATATTGTGGCTTCACACCCTTTTTAAGGGCCGAAAGATAAAATGTGAGCTATTATTAGCTTTAGCTCGAGTCGAATTTGACATTTCATTGAATTTTTCTATGAAAGATATTTACCGAAATGCTTTCTTGTTTTTTTTCGGCCTCACAAAAATCTGGCTGTTCTGTGAATTTTGTGACTTGATGTGTGACCAGTGTTCAATTGTTTACCATCGCTGTCATCAATTTACAAGGTCATTGCAAACTTTAAGCAAACGGCCAGTAAGTACATTTTAAAATTTAACCAAGAACAGTCGAAGGTAAACGTATCGTATTTCCAGTGCCCTGTAATAACTATAATTTTAATTACAGTTTGGTTTCATATACTTTCATATACTTTCATACATGGAATAGATCAACGAAATTATCGAGCCTATAATTACATAGGTTTTGTTATAACAACCTTTGTATATTTCCTGCATATATCAGAAGGCCGAAGAACCGATACTTTTCAAACACAAGAGGTTATACTTTAATTTGTGTATCTATTTATTTATTTTTACATAATTACAAGTTTATATACATTTCAATTAAAATAATAATGATTTAATGAAAAAGTTAATTTTAATTAAAATGCCTCTTTATTCATACTACTATATCTTGGTCAGCTTTCAATAATACTCTAATTGATAAGCTCTACTTTGATAGACAAAAATGTTTGTAAACCAGTATCAGTATCCTCCCTTCGCAATCGTGAACTCCGAACCTCGGATCGAACGTGTGGGTGATTTTATATGACGCACTTTCAGCATTTTCCCCGGGTCTCATATAACAGGGACTAAGCATGGAGGGGAGATGGAGTTCAATATAAAACGGCTGGCTGTCAAAGAGGCTTAAGTCAAATGTTTTGTGCCTGTTGTAGACATTTGTCTGATCGAAATTGAAAGCTGTTTGATATGAAACAGGGAAATCAGATGTCGGAAACATTAAACAAATGCCCATTTCCCGAGATGATAGAGCTTGTGTTTCCAACTTGGTGACTCGCGAATAGAAAAGAGAAGAAATTAAAAACCCATGACGTTGTATTTGGGTAAAAACAGACATAACGGAAGACGGTACAGTGCTGTTAGCCACAATCTATAAGGACGCCCTCCTTAGCTCTATATGGCTCTATGTCCTCACGTTATATATAACATTCGTAGATTCGGTTTATGTGGTTGTCATGTTTAGGTTCTCATAATGACAAAAACCGGCCAAGTGCGAGTTGGACTCGCGCACGAAGTGTTCCGTACCATTATCTATAAAATCTGCAAAAAAAACATGTCTGTTGTATGGGAGCCCCTTTAAATATTTATTTGTTCTGTTCTGACACTCGTGATAAACAAGCTAATAAAAAAACGAACAGCATTAGTACTCATCATTCCGAGTGATTTGTGTTTTGATAAAGGCTGTTTTTGCCTAGTACGGGCGGGCGGCGTCTTAAACAAAGCTTTAGTTTACCGAATTCCTTTTTACTGTGTAATAAATAAATAATAAATTTAAATAATAGTTCTTCTTATTATTCTTTGATTATATTTTTTCTTTCCGATGATTTTCATTCTTACCAAGAAAGTAAAAGGCATAACCTATATGTTGTTGATTTCTTGATTGTCGTCACTGTGTCTGATGAAATGTTAAATCAGAAGTGCCAGTGATGTAGTTGGCACTTCTATAAAATACTTTACAAGGGAAAATACAAGGGTCAACGAGAAAATGTATCAATAAATAGGCGAATGTACGGAATATTCAGCTCCATGGACATTATTTCATCACATTTATAGTTCGACACCCACTGTTTACCTCCTGTGCAACTAGTTGCTTGCAGAGCGCAAATCGTGGAATGGGACAACAGGGTGGCCCACGCCACGCACACATAAAAGAGAATGCTGGCACCCCACACACACACTTGTAATACGTGAGTGAAAGTGAGCGCGGTGCGGGGTTTTCAGGAAAATGAGAGTTTGCAGCTCTCGCTGTGGAAAGCTTATAGACTATGTTCCGGATTCCGGGCTGTAGTTCGATCAAAATATGTAGTATGTATTGCATTTTAATGCGCGTGTGTGTGTATGCATATTTTATGTGTCGCTTTATTTTGTGCTGATGCTCTGTTACATGACTGGATTTAATTAGGTACTCATATCAAATTAAATCAAATATTATATGTTTGGCCCAATTTTACAGTTAATTACTGTATTTACTGCTATCATTGATGTATGTCTGGTGTTTTTTTCTTATTTTTTAAGACTTGTTACAATACAACAAGTAAATCAAACATAAATCCGTTTGTTAAAGTCTCTTTGTGCTTCAACAACTATCTTTAGTGGCCTTTCCCTACTTAAATTTTAAGTTCCTACCAGTTATAATGAACAGTGATATTTCACCTAACAATTAGATTAGATGTGGATGTAGTTGACTTGACACGATCACGATCGTCTTGTAAATTGCAGTCTGTCTATGACATCTGCATTTATTACAAAAATACCTGTATTTTTTTCTTCACTGCGTTTGGAATTACAGGCCAGGATTGACACAGGCAGCTAAGAGGTTAGGTCTGATAATTTATAGAACAGTTTTGCACAGTTTTCCAGCAAACCTGCAATTTACTTGTACTACTACCTACTATTTAACCTGTGTCACCCTAACTATTAACACCGAAACAAAGTGACTGGCCTCGTAGTGTAAGCTGGCGGAAATATGTGTATTTGTGTTAAAACTTAGAACGACACAGTAGCATAGAAAGACTATAATTATTGTTTTTGTAGTGAGTCAAAAGGAACTTGTTTCTTTTGCTAGTAAAAAGTTTTACTATGTCTATAATATTGGTTTGCTGGAAGAAATATCTCGTAAGGATAAGCGAGCTTTTGTCCATCTATTCTCAGTCTGTTGTGCATAAAATTAAGGACCTGCACAACTTCTAATTCTAATTTATAATGATAATATTCATATGCCCTCCCATGGCAGAACCTATCATACAATGTTATTGATTAAGATCTGCATATTACCTATGTTCCTGAATAAATGATTCTTTATCTTTATCTTTAACTTAGTTACTCTAACCTTGATAATTTTGTTTGTGGGTTAATTTATTCGCTCCCAATCCAAGTTAAATATCCAAGCTACTATTAACGATGGGAAGTAAAGTAAAGGCTCATTTACTCCGATTACAAAGGACAGAGGGGGTCGGCTGCGATGAATATTTTACTACGTACGTCGCAGTAGGCGTATGACATCGTGAGATTATTCACACACTGGTGGTTTACGAATTAGAAGTTGAAAGTATGAAATGTTTTAGGGCATTCTATAGTGCATCGAAGGATTCCAGTAGTGCAGAAATATTATTTCACTTAGTTAGTTAAAACTTTGTCGTTGTGGCTTTAATTTATACTGGTTTATTAATGTTTATTCACATAGTTAACTTTATTTATTAACGAGGCTTATTGACGTACTATGCCGATATACTTTTTACTTGTACTCATAATATTTGAAATAAAGTAGTAGTAATAGGAGCGAATGTCAATAAAAACCGGCCAAGTGCGAGTCGGACTTTATTATAATCTGTTTTTGTTATAGCGGCAACAGAAATACATCATCTATGAAAATTTCAACTGTCTGGCTATCACGGTTCATGAGGTACAGCCTGGTGACAGACGGACAGACGGACATCGGAGGGTTAGTAATAGGGTCCCGTTTGGCACCCTTCGGGTACGGAACCCTAAGAATTAAGCATTTTCTTCCATTCCTATAATTGGGCCAAATTTCGATGATTAAATGTTTTAAAATGGCAGTTTCCAGAAGAACGGACATCTAACACCACAAACAAAAACAACACAACAATCTCAAAGCCTTATCTTTCACGCAATAAACTTAATTTAATCCGTGGCTTCCTAGCAACGACGCATTACCGCCGCAAGATGGCGCTTTCAACGACATTGTTACTTGGGGGGAGGGGGGTAATAAGTAATGGAGAAGGAGGGAAGGGGGGTTAAGGTCTACTGGAAAATACATTGTAACTCCACTTCCTCGTAAAAAACGCCCAGCGTCCTTGGAGTCAAAGTGAGTAAGGATTACGTCAGTGAAAGCGAACAAAACAAAACAAAGTATAGACAATCATCAAACATTAGTTAGGTTAACAGAGCCGTTGACCGGGCTTCTCGTTAGCCGTGACAGCGATGACAATTGCCGATGACGTCATATGACCCACACAGCCTTAACTTCATGTAATAGACTGTGCGCGATACATGTGTGAATGTGTCAATACATAGGTACCTTCATTGTAGATACCTACGTAGTTCATAGGCGCCCGCATGTTAGCATGAAATGGAATTTACGTCAGAAGAATAAACAGTTTGGGTGTTATTTATTACAAAAAAATAAACTCCCGTTCAACGCCTGTTTAAAAACTAAATTATATAGGATTTCACGTTTGTTTTGAGGTTAAACTGCGTTTAATATTTTTTGTAATACCACGGTTTGGGTCCAAAATAAAATAAGTCCAAGTTTAGAACTGAATTACGATATTAACACTAAGTAAGCACAATGTAAATCCCTGTAATGTCATTTTTAGGGTTCCGTAGAGGAACAAGGAACCCTTATAATAATTTCGTCAAGTTTGTCTGTCCGTCTGTCTATCTGTCCGTCCGTATGTCACAGCAACTTAAGGCGGGCCACAGCCGGAATTCCGTAACGGAATTCCGATTCGGAATTCTGAAACGGGATTCAATTTCATACAAATCCGCGAAAATTCCGAACGGAAAACTACCTCAGTATGTGGTAGATCCATAAATTTGTGTGAATTTACTGCGTTCGGGATATTTGCGTTACGAAATTCCGACTGTATGTGGCCGGCCTTAATCCGAATGAAGACTACACAGTTGATACTTGGTGTGTAGATGTAGTCTTTGAACCGCTTTACTATTTTTATACGTTTTAGAACGTAGGCGAAAGAGACTAATCCCCACGACACAGGGAATCCTAGTGGCGTCTTAGGATATTGTAAAAAGTTGTAAACCTATTTAACAATAAAGATTTATAACATTATTTTTTATTGTTATTAGATAAGAATTGAAAATGTTAAAAATTATGGGGGGGCTTCCCAAACCAAAAAAATATTTTTTTGTGTGTCCCCCCCCCCCCCCCCCTCTAACATTTGTAAGAATGAAAAATCAAAAAATATATATAAATGTTGTGTATTTCAATACACACTTTCAACGAAAATTGGTTTGAACAAAATAAAATAGGTAGTTTTTAACAATATTAAAAACCGCAAAGATAACTTTGTCATTCATACAAACACTATGAAAAACAAAGTAATTGGGCTAGGTTCCTAAGGAACCCTTCATGGACGAGTCCGACTCACACTTGCACACTTTTTTTTGTTACTACGTGAAGTGTACTTGGACCTTATTGTAAAACATGTAAAAAAACTAATTACTAATGCAAAATAACTAGTGGCTCTGTGAGCTGTAGACCTCGCGAGTATGTCGGTGGGAAAGCTGAACTGCTAACACACATAAAAAAAATAACCCAAATAATTTTCTTTCAATAACACATACAAACTTATGAATGTACCTGGTTACGTACATGCAGTATGAAAGTAGCCGCACCAATAACTTTGTAAACTACATTTCTCGATCTTTAATACAACCATATTGACTTTTTACTAAAATTATATAATCAGTTTCACTCTCATGGTCTTTATGAATCCAACGACACCTCATTTGTTAATATCCATCGAGCCGTTTGGGTTGTAGCGATTTTTTTACATTTTAAAACCCCATATCTCCGCCATTTTGAAAAAAAACAAAAAACTGGCTCGAGTAAAAAATTCTATTTATTTTTCCAACCTGCTCACAAAATTTCACGAGAATCGGTTCATAAATGCGACCTGTAGAGGAGAACAACCGGACATACGAAAGCATTTTTGCCCAAACCTGAAACGGAGACGCTTCGCTCGCTTCGCTCGCTCGGTCAATAAATTGATGCTCGGGTCCAAAAAATATCACATTTGCTTGGAGTTATACGTCACAGTGATTCCAATATTTTCAAGCTTGTCTCTTTTGCGTAGACCAAACCTCATATCATTCAACCATGAACTCCGGTAACATTGGAAACATTGTCAAGATCGTATGATTGGTCCCTACATTGTCGTGTAATGAATGCGTCATGATGCGTGCGAAAGCTTCGCATATAATTTGTGTGTAATTGTAACTTTATGGAATTTTGATTAACGAAGCGTATGGGGGTTTTATGATGCTCGCGCATTCGATATATGGATATCGACACTTATATCGAGAAATTTTATATGGGGATATTATCTAAACCTATATTAAGTGATTTTGTATGGGAATCACTCGATATAGCTCTCGAGTCTCGATATCTGTGTATCGAATACGCGAGAATCATACCCTTGGCCCCGCCAGGTTTTTTTACACCTGAGCAAACTCTGACCTCTCTCTCGCCCATGTATGTATGGGTCTCTTTTTGACCCAAGCGCCGCTGTCCCCTTCCATTGCCAAGAATCTTGGAGCGACATGTACGACTGTAGAGTCTGGCCAGCGAATCCTGTCCTGTCCTTTGGTAGTTTTCAAACTTATGATGGCAACATTATTTACTTGTCAAACGAATTGTTACTTTGCTTATACTTGGCTTACAACATTTTGATACTTTACTTGACAATTTATTATTATTCTTTAATTTCAGTTACTAATCTGTTCTTTTGGATATTATACATTTATTCAAATGTGGTTGATTGCAATTACTCATATTTGTTTCCAGGTGGCTTAAATACGGGTTTTGAATTATTTGAGTCTGATTGTGACTATGAAACAGAATAATAATGAACGCGCGTTTTTACTAATATGATATTCTCTTTTTCAACCAATCAACCAAGTCATGAGAGTAAATAGGTATCGAACAATAAAATAAAATAAAAACTTCAAAGTATCAACTCCGTTAATTCGGTGTACAGTAAATGTGGCCACATTAAGATTTTTCAAATTTGCCGCGGTTTTCTTGGGACTTCTTTCACTGGCCAGACTCTACCTATTAAAGTCACAATTTATTGAATAATAAAAAACCTGCTTAGAAATAGTATCTCATTGATTTGCAACAATGAGTAGGTAGTATTTTATTTCTTTCAAATTGATATTTTACCAGTTAATTCATTAAAAATTTGAAGACTAGTACTATCTTGTGAAAAACACCATGTGGATGTGGAAAATTTAGTTCAGTCTTGGATTGGATGTGAAAAATTAAGTCGACGGAAATAATTGTGAAAGATATAATACATCACAAACACATCTCTTATCAGTGTTATCTTATCACATTGTCATAACGCCTTCTCCAATACATGGTAGACAGGGAGCACTTATCCAGTGGAGAGCGCATAGATACATTTTCCTTTGAAACACAACTCACCAGTTTACGGGCGGCGGGGGACGAGGACGAGAGCTGTGATTGGTCAGCCGCTGCGAAACTGTCTAACGGCCCGTCATCGTACATAAGTTGCGTATGCGAACGTTTGTTGAATACAACAAACGTTTGGCGAGCCGCATTCCCCCGCAGGCGCAGTCAATTGGATATATAGTCTCTGATGGTAGAGCACAGGTTTGCTCCCTCGCTCAGTCACTTATTTAACATAACATAACGTCAGTCACGCCTTTTCCATTCGGGGTGTCAGAGGCACAACTTTTAGCCAGTTACTTAATACATACTCTACTCTACTCAAATGTGACGGGGCTAGCCCATCGCCGCAGTTTGGCAGTAATGAATATTTCCTCTAGTTATTTAATACTTATTTTATTATTTGTTTTCTCCCATTAGTTCAATCAGTCTTTCTGTGTACAGTCAGTACTTTCTAAGTGCTCCATTTTAGTCACAGTCCTAATCTTATATTCTAGACCAGTACGGATCTACTTAATTTTTGTAATCAATGACAATTCCACAGGCAGCAAACAAAATAGAAATTCTGTATGAAAATTAATCTATCGTTTGTTTTCATGTCTTCATATACTGATGTGTTAGAATTCTAGTCTACGTTCACTTCAATGGGACGTCACCTACTTACATAGACAGTAGCCCCATTTTGAAAAAATAAATGTAGAAATATATGTAATTTATCTATGGCCAAGAAAAGTGTCGATGGCATATTTGTACATATTTGTTAGTAAACAGGGTTAGTTTGCGGAAGGTTGGTTCCCTTCGATCGTCGCACGCGAAATGAAATATGCATCTTTTACTCGGCAACTTCCACGTAAATATTTTAACTGAATGCTACTAGACAACGGCACATTCTTTTATTACAAATGTCAGCGGCATTAATGGAAAAGAAGTTGCAAGTGTAATTGAGGGCTAGAAAATGCTGGAATAACAAGTGCGGAGGAGGGATAAGCAGGAACTTTTGACGTAGCGAGAAACTAGGATGTTGAGTCGAACTGGGGCCTCACGGCCCCACAAAACCACTGACAAGTATACCTAATTATTCGACGTTTAAATGTTTGTGTTCGCCCCGAAAGTAACAAATGAAATGCAACAAACGAGTAGGTTAAGAAGTTAAATGTTATAGAAAATTGAAGTCCTATGTATAATGTATGCAATCAATACTGCGTATTTTGTTGTAAATAACTTCGATTGGCCTGTGACCAGGTGATTTCAAAAAACAATGAGGATAAACCCAAGTGAGCGGAAGCTGCCGATGGTGACGAACTCCAAACAAGCCAAATGTTCTCTAGAGAAGTAAATTTCACTTCAATAGGATATCATTTTATTTTATCAAAGTTCTGAAGATGCGAGCTGATACGCGGATGTCAGGTCTCCCTGTTGTCAGATATGCTAAACGTAACCCAGCCATGGCTCCGTTGTTCTCATGCTAATCGGTGGCGACAGACAGATAAATATCGACTGCAGCACGAGGAGACGATGACTTCTGAATACACATTAACACGTTTAATTTAATACCTTGTAGCTTACACCATTTCACATTTGTGATACGGAGAGTAGGCGTGTAGTTATTGTCAATTTGCATGACAGGGGTAGAGCCCATATTTGGGGAATGATAGTTAGTACCCATCATTATGAAGAACTTTCCCCAAGGAATCGCAAACGAAAATTTTTTTTGGGTGTCCCATAGTAACTTGAAATCAGCAAGAGCAGCTTGATCGGGGCAATGTACTGGGGGACGAAAAAACTTTTTCATTTGCTATATTTCTTGGGGAAAGTTGTTCATAATGATGGGTAGTACTATCATTCCCCAAAATATGGGCAGCTTATTAAATGTCACCTGTATTAGTTAAAAAAATAAGTAACGATAACTGCACTTTAATGAAATTCCCAGAACCTAAAACTCTCAAGAAAATTTCTGAACCAAAACAATTGGACATAACGCGCCGAAGTGTTTTCGTTCCGCTAATGGATCTGCATTGTTTATCGCAAAGTCAATTAACTGAAAGAACAGACGAATCTCCGGTGTAACTCCAGCTGTCGGCCAACGCCGACATCACGGTGTATTCGTCTGTAACCCGCGTGTTATTATTACAGCCGCACAAAGAAGAATTCTTTCTTCCAATCGTAAGATGTCGCAACGGGCGCTTGTTTGCCGTCTGACCCGAAACCCACGAAACTGTGTCAAGCAGTTTATTCAATCTGTGCTGAGAGACTCGACTACTCCAACGCCAAGCGAAAACCACACCTACTCTCTCATGTTACGGCTCGCTATTCTGGTAAATAAAGGTTATGGTGCGTCCTTAGTTTCGCTATCTTGCCCTTGTTGGCTCGAGACGCAGAAAACCCGATAATGGGTCACTGTGTTCGATAATCGTGGAGTTGTGCCTCAAGCAGACCAGAAAGATGGAGGGAACAACACTGTTCAAGCGCAATGACCTACAAATTACTAACTAAAATTCTGGCGCGCTAACGTATCTTTTACGCTTGAGTGGCGAATTTATCGGCAAATCCGAGCGAACGTGGTATCTCAAGTAGGAAGCAGATTACTTGCCCCGTGAGCTGTGATCGTGATAAACGTCAGGATGATGTGCACCACTCTAACTGGATACTCGAAAGATAAGCCGCTGCCTAGCTGGGAGGTGTAAGACGATAGTAGACGAAGCAGTTTACCCATCAGATTTAGAAGATTATTTCAATGAGAGTATCAATATTTAGAAGGGCGGTGTGTTTTGATTACGATTTGGCTTGAAATATGTTTTTTAATATCAGAAGAACGTAATTTCGAGTAAATATGAGAGTTCAATGAATATTACCGCCATTACGTTGTTGTCCATTTAGCAGAACTAAAGAAAATATATGTAAACATAAACAGGTTGACCGCCACTTGCCGGCGTCATGTTGGCGAAAAAAAAAGCCGCCTCCAAGGTCACAAGAAGCTGTCCTAGTCACGGACAACATTATATTTTTTACAGTGGTAGGCTTTTGCAAGACTGGCCAAGCTGGATGCCGAACCAGCTTTTGTTGTTCCATTATTGGTTGCACGATTTAAAGGAATATCCAGTATCCATTACTCCACAGATATGAAGTATCGACTATCGTATCGATAGCGGAGAAGCGGTACTTGTCGCTGAAATGGAAGGAAGTGTTGAATGACGATGTATTACTTATATGTTTTAATTGTGGTTTCCCGCAAATATTTAAGGGTTATAATATATATTACGTTAATCTAAGTAGATTGTTAAATACTTGACTCCTTATGTGTGCGAGCATAAAAGGCATCAGAGGGATACAGATTTGCTAAAAAACCCTAAAAGCCACTTTCAACAGTTCACTTTCAGTGCAATGCCATTCGGTATACGGATTACGTGGTTATAGTAATTCTGCGATGAAATATTTGCAACTTACAAGATGGCTGCCAGCCTTGTGTGAAACCAGAATCCCACCGATAAATACTCGTCTTGGGATAAGAAAACAAATTAAAAAATATCTTGCGTCGTCGTTGGCATTAGGGATGGGAACATTGGTGAAGCCAGTCTTTGCAAAGATATCAAACCATTATTTATATTTATTATCTTACTTATATCGATGGTAGTAGGATGCAAGTAAGCGACTTAGAAATTACGATTTTAAGTTTGTATCTGAAAAAGGACTTGCACCTGTCTCTGAAGTTATTAGCAATGGCACACAATTAAGTAAGCTGTAGATGTGATCTTCGGATTGTTTCGTTGAGGACCACTACTAATATAATTTTACATACTTTTTTAAATACAATTCACGAAGAGTTTAAGTATAATAATGAAGGTTCAAACTTTTGCTATAACCAAGAAAGGTGATTTTTTTGTCCGATTAACAAAAACAATAAGTACTCAGAATTATAAAATCTATGCACAAATCTGATAAAAATTCCGCAATAAATGTACATGAATGAACGCATTAAATATTCAATACTCAATTTGATAAAAGATACACTGACATGAGTTCACATGACACATAGGTAATTATTGAAGTGTAAACAAAAAACAGAGTTTGAGGATGAAATCTTCCAAATATTGTTACAATGAATTTAAAAAAACTTGTATATTTTCAAAAAATACCAAATACCGCTTTGCAGGGTCTTGTATAAAACTCAAAGTGGAATTCCATGGGCGGCGAGACATATCCAGCATATTTTTACCGTGTCACTTAATTGCTGATGGACCGGTCCATGTGGTTTAGACCAGTCTGGGTAAGACGGAGGCTAAATTGCTATCTGAACCTGTCCAGTGTCCAGCTATGAGGCGCCTCCTTAGCCGAAGCTTATCTAATTATTAGTAGGGTTGGCATGGAAGACTCATTTGAAGAGTGGTTTCTTCGCATAGGATCTTTGACAACGTCGCTTGTGGGTTGTGTGTTATTGTGTGACCTAGGTATCCAAGTAAGCCTGGGTCTCTCAATAGACTGATAAACAGTCAGATAACTTTTTAACACTTTTTGTACGTGTGAAATGTCGAAAGCCCCGGATAAACAGGCAGATAAATAAACGCAACATGAGGAATGAGAGAATAGCACTAAGTGTAATTTTATCAAGCAAAAAGCATTCGTGTATTTCGGTTTTGACTTATGTTATAATAATAACATTTCATATTTGTTTCTAATAAATTGTCTCAAAGGGGCCTCTACGTGTTGGACCCATGTCCCCACGCAAGCCTACAAAAGGGACCGGGACAGCAATGTCCCGTGAATTCTTAAATCAGATACAATATAATAATAATAATAATAAATCTTTATTTCAGACAAAGTCGAGCCGCAACATCACGGTCACAGACAGCCATAATGATAGCCGACCTCCGATAGGAGATGGCACTCGAAGAAGAAGAAGGTCGAAGTAAATCCGACCAAAACCTGAGCAGGCCATGACTAACTTCATAGACCGTCTTCACAATGCTATCACTAGCCAGATTATTATGCAGGTTATGTCTGAAATTAGCCACCCTGTGTCTTATCACTGCGTCAGCGCATGGCGGCCGCGCCTCCGCGAACATCGTAGACGCGCGACACCACCGCGGCAGGCGGAACAGAATACGGTGAGCGTCATTGTACTGCACCTTGAATCTGCGACAGCTCTCTACCTTATAACTGTACCAGAGCTGAGGAGTATACATAATTTGGCAGTACGTCCTAAAGAGAAAAAGTTTAGAGTCACGCGAGCATTTGCAAAACGTACGCCTTATCATAATTCATAATTTCTTTATTGCACAGAAACAGTTACATAGGACAGTAAATAACATAGAAAACGTGTACAAAGGCGAGCTTATCTCTAATAAGAGATCTCTTCCAGCAAACCAAATAGGGATGAGACAGGTGTATTGCTGAGCAGGAGTAGACCCATGTGTACAATATATATAAATATTACTATCATGTTGGCTCTGACGGCCATAGCTCGCCTCTCCCTGTCCAGATCAAGATCATCGCGAAAGTCACTCGTTACCCAGTGCCCGAGGTACTTGAAGCTGGTAACGAATTTCAGTGTATTTCCATCAAGGGTTACAGGTAGTTATGATTGTTAATTTGTATAAATAGTAACTAATACGGAAACCGCCTAAAATATTGCAAGGTCATACCAGTCTTTCAAACTAACTTCTAGAGGTAATGTAGTGTTGGTTGACAGATATTTTTTGTTACTTCTGCGTGCAGCAACCCTAACAGATTAGGAGTTGTAGAAAAAAACATTGGCCAATGGCCACTGCCTTACGTCTATGTCCCGCCCGACCAAGTATCTTCAACATATTTCTTTTATACGCCCATCAGTTTTAATAGTAAGATTGCTAGTGATAAGCAAATTAATTCATGTAATGCTGTGTTGTTTACGCAAGTCCAGTTTTAGTTCTGGACATCTATAACATTTGGTGTGTGTGTGGTGTTGACATTTTGCATTGAATTTTCCAATGTTATCTAACTTTGGATTATAAACTTAAACATATGTAGTACAAAACAAAGACGAGTTTATATTTTTCAGGGTATTTATGTTTAAAGTAAAGATAAAATTACTGATATCACATGATATACTTACAATACAAATAATATAATTATCATGGTGATCAGTTAAATAATATTTATCTATAACTTTCACTCATGTCTCATGTCATGCATGACGCTATGAGTAAGTATCTCAATATTGTCATTGCTGAGCTGAGCAATAAAACATAGAAATAAGTGATATCGTTTTTCATAAATATGACAGATAAACAAGCGCTAAGTATTACAAATAATCAACTTTACATCAAACTGTCTGTAGACGCATTACAAGCCACAATGAGATAATTATGACCTCCGTCGATAGATGTTTCGAAGTCTGTCATATCATGATATCATCTCGAATAACTGAACTTATATGTATACTTATAGTGTAGTGACCGTGTCTGTGTGTGGGCGAAAACATGTGGCATTAATGTGGCAAGTATTAAGTTATAATAAGCAAAGAAGCTAAGACGCCTCGCTGCTGGTTCCAAATAATTTCCAATTGATTTCTTGTAAAAAACAACAATATACATATGAAGGAGAGTGTTAAAATGTTTAGATAGCAACCAACTCTTCACACAATAATAATAAAGTACTTAAATGTTATTTATTTACACATGTATATATGTTTCTGCAGCCATAGCACGATTTATTTACTTTTAACGTAGCTTCGACGCACATGAAACAGTCAACGGAAATCTTTTCAATAGATTTTAGTATTAACTTCAATGTGAGATCATCTCCGTCCTACGTAGATATTGTACATACGTAATGTATTGTATGTAACCTTCGCATTCGGGGCGTCTCAGCGCATCTTTACGTCAAATTCCGGCACCGAATTTCAAAGTAAAAATTTCACAAGGTTTTATCAAAAGAATTCCATTACTTTAAGAATCAACGAAAAGCTATTACTATTAGAATATAAAGTATTAATCGTATTAGAGGAAAATTCTTGAACTTGAAACATTTACCGCGTACCAACAATCAATCAATCAATTTACAATCTAAGTACGTTTCTACCGCGAGTTTCCGCGGTATCCGTAATCTCGTTTCATTCACGAGAAAAATGACAAGAGTAGTAATTGTATGTTAATGTGGAGGCGACGAAGTTTTCCTGCGTGTTTTACAATTGCTAAACACATTGTGATGTGACCTTAGACCGTGATCTCTGCAAGACTAGAGGATCTAACGCAAATGCGATTTAAACGATGCATCATTTCTTTAACAAGTCCAATCATTGAATCAATGTTCGCTGTGGTCTTCCATGCATGCTCAGTTGTGTGTAGAATCTACTAGGCTTATGTAGGACAACAGACCAGGAGCCCACAACGAGATTAGAGATAGATAGGTTGGTTGGACACAATCAATGCCGATGATAGGTGATGTACTGTCTAAGAACATTGCTTTCAAAAGCATTTTCAAAAGCATGTGCGGCTCTCTCGTAGTCAGTTTTTATTTTGCCATTCGATTTTATTAATTACCTAATTGTGATTCATGAAGTACCGACATAGTTTCTAGAGGTAAGAATACCTCCTAATTATACCTCAACTGAAAACACAACACAGGAACTTTACAACTTACGTATAGTATACACCGTTCATGAAGATTTTGATCAATGCGGTATTAGAGTGCTAGCCAAAATAAAATAAAAAGTTATTACTAACGATACGAGGTTAAAGGCTGGAAAATTTCAACGAAAAAAAAGAATAATGGAACTCTTTGCTACTTGATCTGTGATTTAATGACATGACTTTAGCTGACAGTGATGACAGGTAAATAGGCGCGTTCCAAGACCAATCTACAAACGTCAAAACCTATTATAGCGTCATACGTCCATTTGCAATATCCTATCTATCCATGATTTTCACTTTACCAGAGATTGATTTGACAGTTTTGCTATGGAAATTATGTCAAATTCGACCCTATCTATCGACCGATTGAGGATAGATAGGTTATTTGTATTGCAAAAACTGACTCGGAAACGCCTCGTAGGCGCTGTTATCGATTTTAGCGTGATTCGGAACGGGGCAGGGGCAGATTTGTGTATAGAGTAGTGACGTCACATGATGGCCGCCCGCGTTTTGTATCTTGTAATCCAAAGACAAATGATTTTTTTAATGTTTTAATGCATAAAACATATTATAGTATTATAAATATTATCGTTTACGCTACCTCATCTAATATATCTCATGATTTATCTTTACAACTGTCAAGGACCCAATCTATTGTCAAGCCATTTTGCTTAAACTTCAGTCACGCTCCTAAATATGCGTTTGACAACTTGTCAAGCACCTAATTTATATCCTACTACACGATGACGACGCACTGTTTTCAAGCGAAACAGAGTGAATTGGATGAGGATAGGATGCATAGACTCCCTTTTCAGTGTCAAGCAATATCTTATTTTAACTATAAGAGCCGAATTTCTTTGACTTCTTGTGAATCAAGCCACTGTTCCTCGAATTACTATGTAATGTTATGTAGCGTGTCTAAGTATGACGTAACTTGTGACCAAGGCCATACTCACGTTCTGTCCAGTTTATATTGAACTGTTGGTTCTGGTGTTGTTGGTTTCTGTTGTTATTATGATTTTTTCGCCCAATTCAAATTCCGGTGTCAAACTTAAACTTACCTGGAAAAAAGGAAAAACGGGTTTTTAATATAAGTTTGTTTATCGTTTGTAAAACATAGCTTGATCTCTGTGACAGATGTCATCAAAAAGACGCCTATCAAGTACCTTATTTTGCGACGGTGAAATGTATAGAGATAAATATCATATTTTATTGGCAATTAGTGATGCTTCGTGTTCTTCATTGTACAAGAAAAGTTATCGATCTTGACTTGACAAAATATATTGATTACTAGGTAATTTAAAAGTGTGAGAAGAAGCCGGTGAGTCCGAATCAGACTTGATGATGATGATTTGAGCTGTAAACCATTTTAACAAGAATAAAAACTTGTTACAACTTCCTTTTGTTTCATTTATTAGAGAAACATTCAGTAACTTAAATTGGAATATCGATAATATATATCGACCTATCACCAGGTCTAGTCATGTCAAAGACTGTCGCAGAGATCAAGTTGTTTTACAAACTATAGTACTTTATAGGATAATACAATAGGTATTATGTTGGTATGGTCCATATAAGATCATTAAAGTTAAAGTACAGAATAACGTTAAAGCTACTTTAAACGTGACAATAATAAAATAAATTAAGTATTTAACTCCCGATTTCATCAATTAACAATTTCTTTGACCGAGTTTTGATTAAAATGATTACCTCAATTTACTCATTAGTTGAAAAAGTGAATTACACTATCTTTTTAAAAATATATTAGGGTACTGAGTTTTTAATATTTAAATTCTAGGATGTCTCATGGCACTCATATTTTATATTTAGGTCAATAAGCTGTATTATATCACCAAAGAAATGAGGAAGGTACTAGTGGAAAATAGAATACGAAAAAAATGTATTGCATAATTTATAAAGGGTGACTATACGGGGTCACGTAGGTGGTAAGTAAACTTAGATTTGCTTATTAATTAGGAATGTAACGCTGTAGATTAGTCATATATTTTTTGTGGTACAAAAAATATTAAAATTTATATCCTATTTTTTATAATATTTTGACACGACCGTAGTGTTGAAATGTATGGGAAAAAGACATTGGTTTTTTACGTTCGTCTTCAAAGTTGTCCATCTCGAAATGATTATTTTTGGTGGCACCAATTAAAGCACTAATTTTGAGCATAAACATCAAACTGATAGTCATGCGCATTCCGGAGTTATTCCATAATATCGAAACGTCAAGCTGTAATCCTCACAAGAGTACCTTTATAGATCTTTTGATCAATATTTCTGAGATTGGGCATGTTGAAGGCACTAATTGGCACTAATTAGGCTCTAATTATTGGCATTGTCAGAATCCATTTTCATGCAGGTTTCAAAAGTGTGGATTATAGCTCGACGGTCATTCAGTCAGACAGGAAACGAACTGGGAGACAGGACACCCGAGAGACAGGGCACGGTCAACAGCGCAGTGCAATAAGGCTTTTAACAACGTAGCATCGTGAATAAGATGTACTATACAATCTATAACTCTTTTAATAGTGTTGTAAATCAAAATCAAATCATGTAAAGCTATGCCGAGGCTAATCGTGAATAGCTCTACATTAAATGAGGCTAAACTCTACTACTATACTGGCTCGGATATGTGACGGTTGCGTGCTGAGAGACCGTTTCAGACCTGCTTACCCTACCAACTTGTGACGCGCGCGCGGTACGGTAACTTAACACTGACAGTGCCCTCAATTCTACCTTGCACTCTTTAATTTTAGTAGGCTCTAATCCTTACATAATCTTATGCCGTCTAATTAATAAATACAGACTAAATGAGTATAACTTTACTCCAAGCAATAAGCCAGTATTAACGATTTTCAATATTAATAAACGTGTTGTACAAAATGAGTAGCACTTATCTGACTCTACTCTCGGAGTAAAAGTATCTTACTCTGAGTTCAACCTGAGAGTAACTATTCTCAGAGTAAGGAAGTATTAAAAAAGAAAGAGTATGTACTAGATATGACCATGTGTAAAGTTCATAAATCATAATTTATTTATTGCACACAATTAATTGCAAGGACAAAAAGTAAATACAAACAGTTCATAGTCATTGTGCCAAATACTACATAAAAATACAAGTAATAAATAAATATCAAATAAATAATACATACTGTACTATACAGCATTTGGAATTTGTATGATCGAGTTAATGTGAAAATAAAAAATTTGCCCTGTTTATCACAACTTTGGTGTTAGTTACCAAGTAGGTAGAGCCTTCTTCTACGATGAATGACCTCTGTTTCTATCAAAGGTGGCCTGAATCGTATGTACTCCATGTTTTTTTCTGAAAATTCTCATGACATATTAGAACTCAAACTTCTACGTCACATTTTGCATTAAAAAAAAGGAGATATACATGGTTGCAAATTACTCATTTAGTAGTTTGCTGAACTTGTTTTTGAGAGGATGAGATACCTAAATGTAAAAAGGTAGATGTTTTTATTTTTTTATGTTTTCCTGACAGGTAAATTTGGGTGTACGAACGATATTGCGATAACCCGGCCTCGGGTCATGGTGTGTGCACGAGCAAAATATTTACATATTGTCAGCTCGGCAACTGTGCCACGCTTTATAAAGCAAGGGCAAAAATTGGCACAAAGGGACATTTTGAACGGTATCAGCAAAGATACAATACGTATTATGTATTAAATTTTCGAATGGTTAACGAATAACGTAAGAAATATGATGTCATAAAATCTTTTTTTTTTATTTGAAGACCATCTGCAAAATGTTTAGTCTGTTCTCAAAATTCGCGTCGCAACAGTCAAATGACGTCATAATTTCAAAACTCACGTCCAAACTCGACAGATAAAATCAAAAGTCCAATAAAAATTTCCATTAAAACTTTAACGGATAGTTTAACGTCGTAAAAACGAAGGTTTTTGAACGTAGTTTTGCGGAAACGTATATTTTTTACCAAGCAACCGATCGTGTTAGCGTACCACGGTCAATGTCAGCCGTGCAACCTTGTAGAGAACCGAAGCGAGTCATTGTCTACAAAAACTTATCGGAACAGAGTCCACGTTATGTAATGGAATAGACTTAACCCACAAGCATTGTACTAACACTGCACTAGGTAGGCAGAGCGGTTGCTAGGTAGCGCTAGTTAGTCTATATATGTGTCGCACGCAGTGTTAAGAAAGCAGCGTGTTTTCTGAGATTGGAGAAATGAAGTATACTCGTTTAGATGATGGAACGATCGATAAAGTTTACATAGTAATGCAGGGAAGTTTGATTACTGGTAAGATTCACGACGCATGCAAATGTGGAGATTTGTCTCTACCAGGTACTTAATCTGCCAATGAATTGGCATTTTGATTCAAAAACCGAGTAAACGAATTCAAAACACGCGAAACGAGAATGACCAGTACAAGTGTCTGGCTTCTAAACATTTAAACAACAATTTAAAGTCGTCCTTCAAAATTAAAAGAACACAAATTTCGTATTTTTTACAAATCGGCTTAACATTACATTATTTTGCCTATTCATGAGATCGGCAAAGACCATAAATTATGCTCGCTTATTCCACAGCTTAAAGACGCTTCACAAAACTTATTTCATAATTTTGTACGCGTTGAACAGTACAATGTGTATATAATACATCCTTATGCATAGCATTATGTCAATACTGCAAAGTTATCAACAATAATGAAGCAGATACAAAAACACGATGTCAACGACTCGTAGTAAGCAATATTATCAAGCTATAGAAGGCGTCATTGCTCGCAGTTCTAAATTTAGTCTAGGCCGCACTAAAAATAGTACAACAGTTATTACGGAATTAATATGTCTAAAAATGGACACCGTTTCTGCGCCGGCGCGTGTTGATAACTCGTCGTTACGATAATGACGTGACGTTTGTCCGCCTTATTGGATGTTTGTTTTCATAGTAATATTGTATTTTAGTAATCTTAATAATTAAGATTACTAGAATTAAGTATTTGATTACTCTAAATTATGAAAACGACATGACTTGAGATATTTAAAATTAAGTCACTTTTCGGCGGGGTTTTACAGAAGTGACACGATTAACTTGGTATAATATGTAAAGATTTAGTGCGATGTGCGACAGACCATGATTATTATAAAGCACTTAACTGGTTCACCGACACATCTTGTATAACAATAGTTCGCCATTGTTCGGTCGTTCGAGCGGTGTGCTTCTGCGAGTGAAGGGGTTTGAAGAACAACTGGTTTAAATTTGTGAATAAACGTTTTTACTAAAAATTGGGTTTTACTGCAACATTGATTTAAATAAATGTAACTATGAGACACAATATAAATGTGTATAGTATGTGTAATATTTTATTGTTAGTTTTATTTGCTAATTAATAATTACTGATTATAATTTTATTGGTAAAGCACGTTTAGAGTTGCATAATGTTTGAATTAAAAAATATAAACGTACCTACTTAATATCGATTACGGTGTTCTATTATAATAATTTAGGCACACTAAAGTAAGTATCTTGATATGCCTATCGCTATCTTGACTACGTTTTTAGGGATCCGTACCCGAAGGGTGCCAAACGGGACCCTATTACTGAGACTTCGCTGTCTGTTTGTCTGTCTGTCACCAGGCTGTATCTCATGAACCGTGGTTGCTAGACAGTTGAAATTTTCACAGATGATGTATTTCTGTTGCCGCTATAACAGCAAATACTAAAAAACGAAAGAAATTTAATATTAAGGGGGGCTCCCATACAACAAACGTGATTTTTTGCTCATTTTTGCTCGATATTGATATTGGTAGCAGGTAGACGCTTAAAATGTTCACAATATATTGAATATATTATTTACTTAAAAAAGAAATAATTAAATTAAAATTAAATTAATATTTAGGGGGGGCTCCCATACAAAATTATTATTTTTTTGCGGTTTTTTATAGATAATGGTACGGAACCCTTCGTGCGCGAGTCCGACTCGCACTTGGCCGGTTATTTAATTTATCGCACACGCATAAACTTTAATTTTTAAACAGATGTATTATAATTATAATTATTATTCACACAATAATATGTGATAAAAAATATACAAGAAATTACGTAAGAAGCTACGATAAAAGGTGATATTAACGACATTGATAAAATAGCGACAATATCAAATTAAGCTACATTTTTAGGGTTCCGTCCGCTGTCCGTCTGTATGTCTGTCTGTCTGTCCATCAGCGGGCTCTATCGCACGAACCATAATAGCTAGAAAATTTAAATTTTCACAGAATGTGTATATCTGTAGCCGCTACAGAAAAAAATACTGAACTACCCAAAATATTGAAAAAATTAAAGGTGTCTCAATAGTCCCCATGCAAAAAACGTCATTTTTTTGTCCTTTTTTGGTACGACGATGGTACGGAACTCTCCGTGTGAGAGTCTGACTCGCACTCGCCCGATTATTTTTGCTTCCGGTCAGAAATTAGTAATATTTTCAAAGAAATTAAATGTAAATATTTAACTAAGGACGGCCATTCTAATCAATAATACAAAATTGCCATATTGTAATTTCGTAAATAGCCATAGAAAATCGAATTAAACATATAAATCACAACACACTGTACGGTACGAGCTTCGCGCCAACGATGCACACCGGTTATGTCACTTTGTCATAACCCCTGTACCACAGAACTCCCTACGACAACTGTTTTGATCGTCCTCGGAATAACACGGATCAATTTTATGGTGTGTAGAGGCACATCTCCGAATCAAATGAGCGCAATGATTTTGTATCTGTCTGTGTTACACCGTAGTTAGATATCGCTGTAGCTGTCTACGACCTTGTATTAAACTGCCCACAGCAAGCCAAAACACATTTAATCATTATTTTGCGTTAATTCTTACGAGGTTAATCGCTCGACTTGTGTCGCTGCTTTAAGTATATAAGTCTTAGTTTCGCTTATCACAAATAAATTAGGGGTGCTTTTTTCATGTGTATTTCAGGAAATACTCGGCAAACCGTTATCAATTACTGGTATATGTAATTTGACTATATAGTCTAGGGTTTTCATGTTGGAAAACGTGTTTGGATAAAATTCTCTCGATAGAAAATAAATCCAAAGTCAACCCTTTTTTCCAATATGTTTTTCCTAATATACCGCAGTAATAGTAAATACTATCTTTCTATTAATTGTAATATGTGGGAAAGAAAGAAAGAAGAAGTGTTTATTTGCCACATAAATTATAAATAAAATTAACATAACATGACATGAGATCCAATAATGTGGGGAATTGTTGTTGAATGTGAAATGTAATTCCCTGAAATAGCTTATTTTTATGTTTCGTTTTGGCGCTTACGTTGATTCAGATTAGGTGCGAGCGCACAATTGCCATCCCACTTGTTCGTATTCCCGAGTAATATTCGCTTTTCACTTCCTCAATCTTCGTTGACCTTGGTTTGTAGTTTTTCTAATTGTTTTACGACTATTTTGTCGTACGATTTGATTTTCTGTTATTTTACCATAACATAGTCGTCAACCATAGTCTACGACCTAGAATACATAACAGTCGTTGCATTAGCATTACTTATTCTTATTGTACACTAAATTATGGAAACAACGTACTTATTTATTACTAAAAAAATAAGACAATACAACAATTTTATTGATGACGTTAGCGAATATTAATTCATTTGATCAGCTGACTGTTTTTGAAAGAAACTTTGCGTGAAAAGGGACGGTATTTTATTATTTCGAAACATATTGCTATACCTTCATAATGTGTACTTACGGTAAGTAAATAACCGTGATGAATATAGCGTCAACGAACATATTTACATTTTCTCCGTGACAATCAAAAACAGAAACTAAATAAACTGCAAAAATGCTTTTTTTGTGAAATACATTTTTGATTACCTATCGATAATAATAACGATACAAAACATACAGGTAGTGCGGTCCAGTCCTATATAATCCAGTTGCCACTTATGGGCCTATTAGACTACGCTGTCGGCAGGGCACGATTTGTATGGACGTCTCACTCTGATGGAACGACTAGAAAGAGACAGAGTCAGACAGGGCCCTGCCGACAGCGTAGTCTAATAGGCCCATTACAACGATGGACTTGGTGGGTATTCTACGTGGCAACCGTATTATGATGACAGTGTGGATTTGACAGAAGCGGACCGCTATACCTATACATATTTCTTTTTTTTATAAAATATATAAAAAAAAAAAAAAATTGTATAAAAACCAACATTGTTATATTTTCTTCCTTCATATTTTCCTCCAATAAACAAATATACATAATTTTCCAATTAGCAGTGAGACCGCGTATTAACAAACCCTATATCGCGAGTCACGATAGTCGCGTCACAGTCAAGGCCGAGGAGAACTAGACAATGCGCGGGCGCAGGTTTCGCAACATACGCGAACAACTTCGGCAATCATCGTGACCAAATGAGGAAGTGTGGCAATTCACTTGCTACATTGACACCTATAATCTATTGCTTATTGTCTTTTAATAATTGCTTTACTATCAGATTTATGCGATCACGCAAGCGACACTTTTTCTTTTTTTTTCATCCCAGAGTTTTATGATGGTAATTCCTTTATTTATTTAGTTGTCTCTAAAAGGGCATTCCATTTTAGAGATTCCAATATATTTGCATTAAGTTACATTAGAGACAAGAACGTTGAACAGAAATGGCAGGTGTACTCTCTCAAAAAAACCGTCATTTAATTTCACTATAGTCTATTCGTGATAAGAATGCAGTGGAGTCATCACTAAGGGAAGAGGGAGAGGCTGAAAATCAGCGCTACACAGAGTCCCGGCTCTGTGTCACTTCCTATTGCCTCAGCAAAATTGTTCAATGTAAAATTAGTTACTATCCTTGTATTTTCTTGGCAATAAACGTTTATTATGATTATGATTATGATTATGATCACTGTCCGGCGCCCTAGCCACGCCCCGTAACCAATCAAATCGCTTCCAATTATCAAGCCAAGTTCACAGTGACCAGTTAATGGCAAACTTTCGAACGCGACGGTTGTTCTATCCTGTGAGTGTGTGTTAAAATATTTTAATTTTAATTTCACTGCATTCTTATCATGAATAGACTGTCATGTACATTCCTTTTGAACCAAAAACGGCGGTGTCACACTATTTAAACATCCGAGAACGAGGCTTATTTATTTACACATGAGGTACGAAGGCACATTTTGTGAAAAAGATGGTACCTAAAATAAGAGCATTTATTTGCCGTATCACAAATATATAAGAAGTAAGTACCGAGTTAATCTGAAGAGAAAAAGGTCGCATAAGGGCCATCATCAGACTACGTACGACGTTTCAGAGAAAGGTACGGTTACCACGATTTCTAGAATTTTCGGCTGAAATGAATGGCCTTTAGAATCTCATCCTTATATTCAGGTAATTGTCATGCAACCCACATGAAACTTTCATCCCCTGCGGGTCAATTCTCGCGCCTTCGATATACGGATATCGAGACCTATATTGACAGATTCCCACACAAAATCACTCGATATAGGTGTAGATATCGTATATCGAATGCGCGAGAATCATACCCCAAGACTCGGGATTTTTTTTCATTGACAACGTGGAAACATTATATACAACCCCAAATCAGAGCTTACCGGTTGACTAACGCAACATGAATCACCTGACATTGAAAACGCACAGTGGGACTAAATTCGACGGGTAGTGCTGGGGCGCGCCCATCGATCCCGTGGAAACGGGGTCGGACCCCCTCCTTTCGCTCGTGACCTTGGGCGGAAACGCACGAAGGTTTCCGAGTGCTTTCAGATATTTCATTCATTGGAACAGGCGTGCTTCCCCTGATTCGAAGATTTTTCAAGTTTATTTTTGTGCAAGTTTATTTTTTTCAAAACAACCCGGTTCGATTCCCGAGCTGAGTATAGATTTTTTTTTTAATATATGAATGCAGTTTTTCTTCTTATTAAAATCGATGACATGGTTCCTAAGAACAGATCTTCGTATGTCTTATAGTTTCAGACTTTCCCATACTGACCGATTTAAATGAGACATCCTGTATAATCTGCCTGTTACATATGTTACGGGTAGGCCGAGTAAACCTAGCTGCTAGCATTACACAAGACTCTTGGGTAAAGTCCGAAATTTCAATCAACATCAATTTGTCTCCGGGCTTTACCCGGATAAACCTAGGTTTACCCAACACTGGCTGGGTAGTGTCCGAACAATTTGTAAAATGAATAACTAACTACATTAGTAAATAACTTTTATATGGTAAAATTAAGAACATTATTTCCTTTCCAAAGTCTAGATATAATTTTCTTTATATCTAGACTATGGATAGCTATTATTTGTTGCAAGTACTATTCGTTTTTTAGGGTTCCGTATCCAAAGGGTAATAACCGCCCAAGTGCGAGTCGGACTCGCGCACGAAGGGTTCCGTACCATTATCTATAAAAACGGAAAAAATCATGTCAGTTGCATGGGAGCCCCCTTTAATATTTAATATCCTTGTCAAAAAATAAAACTTTTCTTCATAATCATAAAATGTGATTAGGTATAGAAACAACACAATACTACCTACTTATTATTATGGCTTTATATCTAGACTTTGGAAAGCTATTTGTTCTTGATTTTACCATATTATGATTGTTATTGAATAAAAGATAAATAATTATTAATGTAGTTGGTTTTTCATTTTAAAAATTATCCTGTTATAACTTATAACCCAGCCAGTGTTAGGTATACCTAGGTTTATCCGGGTAAAGCCCGAAGATAAATTAAAGTTCATTGAAATTTCGGACTTACTTTACTTTACTTACTTTATTGCACAGAAAACATAATACAGAAACTTAATATTAGAAAAAACATGTACAAAGGCGAGCCAAGAGGCTTGGGTAATGCTAAGCTTACCCGGGTAAACCTAGGAATACCCGGCCTCCTAGCTTTACCCGTAACACAACATCCGAAAGCAAAGGACAGTAAAATCAATAGAAACGGTCATATATTGCAAGAAAATGTAGTATTTTCACATGAAATGTAATTTATCTGAAATATATGATGCATGCAGGGTCGTCTTTATCGTAAACTCTGAATAAATGTTTGTACTTACTTCAGTAACCTTAACAGCTTGTGTTATTGCGTAATTAGTTCACTTAGTAATATTTTAAACTACATAATTAATTCAATGATTTATAATTTATTTATTTTATGTTTCATTCCATATTGTCATTATTAAGGAGGGAAAACGACATAATATTACTTAATATTTAAATGTTTATGAACAAATACCTTTATAATGTTCCTTGGTTATCAATTCGGTTGTATTTTTATAGACAATTTTTTTAAATGATTGTTACATCGAAACCGGTATTATTAATAAACCGATTTCAAAGATTCTTTCTATGTTCGAAAAGGAAGCCCAATAGTTTGGTCCAATTTTTTTTAAAAACAGGAATCGATCTAGTAATTAGGTTTCTATATGAAAAAAAAAGTGTTTTTTTTTACCTGGGTTACATATCCATCAAGCTCTTTCAGTGTTTTAGTCTATCACGAGATAAATTCTGGCTGTTAGGGTCGTATATTCATTTTTATGTTATAATGGACATCACTTTTTTTTTTGTTACATGAAGATTATTTATGAACCGATTTACAATTCGTCGGGATATTTTTATTTTTTTTATGTATGTCTCCCGATTGCGCCTAGACGGATGGAGCTATATGGAAAATTATTTTTTGTTTGAAAGGTTTACCTTCGAATTGGTCCCATTGACACCAGGTCAGGATCTGATGATGGAATCCTGGAGAAATTGAGGGAACTCTTCAAATATTATTGAAAATAATATTGTGATGCGGAACTTATAATGAAGACCACACATGGCCACCAGAACTCCACCGTACTAGCTACAAATACAATCTTCTATGCGTGGCTGCCGGGCAACGCATAGCCTAAACCGGTAGACCTAGAGCCATGAAACTTTGTACAGGGGTTCCTTATGTAGGGTGGGATTTGACGAAATTAATTCCCCAAGGGGGGGAGAAAGAAGGGGGTTACAGTTTGTATTAAACTCAAAAAGTACTTTGACATTGGTTTCTAATCAAATAGGGTTTCTGGAAGTCTTTTTTTTAAGTTATACTTTTTGTTTCAGAGTAGAAATCTACATGACAATTGTCATTCTTTTAATTATACTGAAGTCTTTATGAAGGATGTGTTCTATCTGTTCAAAGGAAACCAAAGTCTGCCAATGAATTGAAATTGAAATGAATTTATAGATTCCAAGTGTTGTGCGCCATCTACATTACAAGGTTATAGTGTTACGGTAGCAGTAAATATTGAAGGAGCAAATATTTAAACGAATTACTGGCACGTTTATGTGACATGCCATTCACCAAATAAATGATATGATAACACAAGTGATCACTAAACTAATGCCGTGTTATTACAAAAAATAGTAAACTTAGTTTAACCTCAAAACAAACGTCAAATCCCCTACAATTTCGTTTTTAAACAGGCGTTGAACGTGAGTTTTTTTTTGTAACAACACCCGGAGTCTATCTCATATTGTGAATATATCGGTTTTTGTTGACGACCTCTGTGGCGTAGCGGTTGTGCATCTGCCTACCACGCGAGAGGTCCTGGGTTCGAATCCCGGCTGGGGACAAAAAAAAACCCGTCTTGGATGTTTACATGTTTGTGATGTCGCTGTTTCTGGTTCCCACGACACAGGGTATCCTAGTGTGGGGCCAGAAGCAATGTATGTGTGCCTGTATGTAAATGTTTATGTTAAGATGTCTTTGGTTTTCACATAATTATAAATTCTTATTTTTTTTTAAACAATGTCTCTACCTACTACGACCCGCCTTAAGGAAAACCACGGCGATACGCTATTTATTCTGTTTGATAGAAAATGTGATGTATGTTTATTTATATAAGTAGTTTGGGTTCCACTTCCACGTCACTTCACGTAATCTCATGTTAAGCATACTTTTTGAAAGTGTAGTGAGGTCGCAACAAGGCTTTTTGAAAGTCTTGTTTTCATTGATGGCAACATTCGCCTACCTATTTCTTCCCTAAAGGGTAATTGACTTCAATTAAATACAACTCTACATACAATTTGGACTAATTGACTGGTGTAATGGCAATGATCTTGTGTTCAATGGTAATAACACTAAAGGCTATGCAATAAAGTTTACACTTATGACGTATTCGCCGGCAGATAAAATTGATACGTTATCAGAAACTATTGTACCTGTCGCTGCGCTTGATAAAGACTAAACCCTGCAACGGCATTTTAAACACATTATGTATTAAATCCCAAAAATTTAATAAAAACATCTGTCTTTCAGAGTAAATTAAACAGTAACAGTACATTGTGTAAGCAAAAGAGCTAAACATTGTCAAAAGCAATGAATGGGCGAACACTTTCGCTTGAGCATCACACCACTATCTAACTTGACGGAGACGCCAGAGGGGGATGTGATACGTGCGGCGGGGGAAGCAACAGAAGGTTATCATATCACCGATGATAAGAGCTCATCCATCACGCTGTTTACGCATCTATCACAATGCGCCTGGGACGGTGAGTCAATGCGGAATATTTTGAAATTGGAATAGGCTAGTGAGACATTTGTCACGGGTCTGTCGAATGTCAAATTAGTGGAACCCTTAGGAACATGGAAAAGTATTGATGGAGACAAGTAAGTTAGAAATTCGAAACACAAACACCAAACAAATATCTCGACATCAGAGCCATTAGGGCCGACGTCCATTTTTGCAAGTTTTCCGGTGAACCAAAATAGACTTTGAACTATAACTATAATACTTGTTTTGGAGTAAAGACACATTTTTTACACCCACGGTAGCGTAAGGACAAAAGAGTCATTGGAAAAAAAAAATGACATTAAAATTATTTTGACAGTGGGTACCAAGACGTCAATGAATGTCTAATTTGTAACGTTGGTACCCACTGTCAAACTAATTTTAATGTTTTTTTTTTATAATTTTGGAGAATGACAATGGCTCGAGTTAACCGGTGATAATACGGAAGCGTTTTTATTGAAGTCAATAAAAAAATAAAGATTTAGATTCTTTAGATATGCCCCATTTTTTGGCTGCAAATAGTTGCTAATAGAACGTTCAGTACACTAGATACTAAATGATAATATTATTTTTCGAAGTTGTGATTTCCCTCGATGCACAAGCATTTGTTTTAATTAGTTACCTACATAAGTAATTAACAACTACTAAATAACATAACGTTTTTTTTAAGACCATTTTTGTTAACTGCTTTGTTTTTTTTTGCGTTCCTTTTTACGTCAAATAAAGAAACGTGATATCAGAACATGGTATTAAAGCCCGTTAATGGTTTTTCGGCGGATGAAAAATCTCATATTCATCTTTACTAGTTGAAATAGGAGCCTCATTAATTTTGCCTTCATGTAAAGGCCACTCGCCTACGTTGTGCATAGATTACGGAATTCGCGGAAGGAAGGAAGGTTTACTTAGACGTCCACGGAATATATGGCTTTTAGATGTGTAGATGTTGCATTAAAATGCATTTAACCAACAGAGTAAAACACCGGAACTAGATTTCGTAATAAATTGCCACACGATATCATTTACGTTTTCTTCTTTTGGCTTGTGCAGTATAAGAAAAAGGTTCAAATCTTCTTTATACTCGTATAATCTGTAACTAAAAAATGTGGTACAAAATTATTTAGATGTTTTAAAATATCGAACACTTCTCAGGGTTTCGTACCCGAAGGGTGCCAAACGGGATCTTACTACTGAGACTTCGTGTACGTCTGTCCGTCCGTCTGTCTGTCACCTCACCAGGCTGTATCTCATGAACCGTGGTAGCTAGACATTTGAAATTTTCACAGATGATGTATTTCTGTTGCCGCTATAACAACAAATACTAAAAAACAAAATAAATTTAATATTAAGGAGAGCTCCCATAAAACTAACATGTTTTTTTCCGGTATTTATAGATAATGGTACGGAACCCTTCGTGCGCGAGTCCGACTCGCACTTGGCTGGTTATTAAACTTGTTGGTAGAGACATAGCTGCATATTTAGCCAGTCTTCAGTACCTACTGGAAGTTATTTACTTATTTAAACTTTGGAACCTCACATCAGAACAAAATCATAATATTGGAACTATAGTAGACGTGAGAGATTAAGTGTTATGTCAAATAAAGTAGACTATAGATTGTTAGTACCGACATTACGTAACAACTCGTGACTCTTATTACAAATAGCTTTTATTATAAGCGTCCTAAGTCCCTTAGCTCCTCCAAACGAATTTGTACCCTGCGCGGGTTGAGGCAAGATCGGCCATACGATGATCGGCTTCACTAAACGTTTCTTTATCTGTGGTGAATACTAACATGCTTTTTCCTGCACTTTTCATGTCTGACTTGAAATCGTCATGTCTACAACGTCCTAGACAGTTTTACTGTGTTGCATCTTATATTAGTTCTATTAGACGCTAATAATGGGTTTGATTGGCCACGTGTTATATTATATTCATAATGCTAACCATTTGTTAGTAATTTATTGGAACTTGCTTGAGCTGAGTTAATTCATAATTTATTGCAAGGTTTGCGTTCAGTTGAGTCATTATATTTCATTACAACGACGGTTTTGTTTAAAATATCAATAATGACAACCATGCAATTAAAAACAAGTGAACGTTTATTAATTAAATACAAAATAAGTGCTTTCACGCCGCGATACATTACAACAGAAAAAATATTGGTATTTGTACACATGAAGATCACCCTTGCCAAGTTCATTCGCATCTGTATTATCTTGAAGATAATGACGTAAATAAGGAATCTTTAACTGAATTCGATTCTACTACAGCTGAAGATAATCTCACAAAAAAATTGACATTTGCTCATACTGTGGTAGAGGTTGGCAATAAAGTGAACAATATTAACAAAGATGAAAAAAAGCTAAATCGACAGTTGAACACGCACGGCTACAAGAACCCACAGACCGCATACGCATACATTGACATAAAACTGTTTTTACAGACAAACACAGTGGCAAAAACCTTGCAGATGTGCTCGTAGCTCACACACATACGTTGGCAGCGTGCCGCAAAAACGCGGCAGACAAGTTCTCCAGCGCGTCTGCACTACGTCACTTTGAGCAGGTTATTCGGTCTTCATCTCAAAAACGATACGGTTTGAAATTGAGATCTAAAATTTTCCACGTACCGTAGGTCATTCCTGATTAGCTATGTACATCTTTTGAGTTCAACATTATTTTTAAATTTTATCGTAAAAAAATATGTTTACGATATGACTCGGTCCGGTGGTCAACAGAAGCCGTGTTTCTATAAAGCATTCTGGGCAACTATGAAAACCAGTTAATAATAGTCGTAGGTGACTTGACTCCAGGCGTAGCATTTTCTTGATGTTTTATTTTGAATAATTTCCATTACACATTCTGTACTATCAGCCAACCAGGCTTGAGCAATTAAACTTTTGTTGTTTCTTTGCCTGAGCATCTTGAAACTAACTTGTTTTTAATTAGTATTTAATACCATGCTAAGCGTAAACATAATATTATTTTTCATTACAATATAAAAATGTGTCTACTTATTGCAATATTTATTGATATTGATTCTTTAGTTTATTCTCAAATAAATAACAATTAGTTGTTTTCAAAAAATAATTATTTGTCTGATAGTCGTCTCGTAGCATAATAATTCACCTGTATTATTATCTGTAGCCTCCATCACCTTGAATTAGATGTCGTCAGTGGAACCAGTTTGTAAACCGTGTAAAATGTCAAACTTGAAGGTCAAAGGTGCTTGGAACTGACGACACTAAAAAGCATTTCCTATTACAATTTGCATGTTTTTGCTAAACTACTTATGCATAGGATCCGGCAGATATTTATCTCAATCAAGTAAAATAATTAGCGTCACCTTAAAAAAATATAGAGATATAACGAGTAATGAATATATTTTTCAATAACAAAATGTTATATTCGACACAAACTATTTTGATGAGGCAGTTGGTAGTTGTAGGGCAGGTCACGTTATCCGGATGTGCAATTGTGTTATTCGATAACACTATCAACTCTGTCATTTACAAAGGATTGACCAGACATCACACATCTTACATAACTGTGCATCTTTTATTTTGTATCTACATTAGACTGAGCCCAGCCGGTTAAGGATGATGCTTGTGATGATGAACTGGTTTAACATGGACTCTGTTATGTCTTCTAGGCTATCGAGTTGACATTTCATGATTTCTGGGTCTCTGCTCAGTATCTACCAGGCGAGCAGCGGATCGCAGCGGTGGTATCGCATTACGCGGTGGCTGTTGACACCAGCGAGCGCCTGATTAATATTTATGATACGGCCGGGGATCTCGCATGGCCGGTTCGCGCAAGCAAATTGTATCTGTCTCTCTCATACAGATACTAAAAGGGCAAGCGTGATAGAGACGGCACTCGACACAATGTGTTTTCTTTCGACGTTGATTGCGATGTGCGAATGAGAATCCCAAATCTTCTTTAATTCTTGTTTATCAGTTTGCCTTCTAAGCTACCAATTGGATTCTTATCATAATGGATGTTCTGAAAAAACATTATCCTGTTTTTGTTTCTAGGGCTCAATCTGATTAGTTAAACGCATACGTAGACCCGCATCTGCAAGTATGACCTCGCAGAATTCAAGAGTGTGACCGAGTTAACGTTGCGAACTCGTGATTGTATCGAATGTGGCGGCAGGCAGGAGGCATCGAAAGAAGTATGTGGAACAGGGCGTGGGACAAGCGCTTCAAACCTGACCGTATCGAGGTAGGTATCTCAACCGACCGGACTTGTGGGCTGTATAAAAAACCTATAATTTACACTGCAAGGAAAGTGGCACAGCAATACCTCAACATTCAGTCCTTCATATGGAATATCCACTTCGTTAACACAATTTTTGGATCATACATACGATGTTACTGAAACGTCATTACATTTCGAAGATTACGGTTAGTGGCTCTGGCTCCTGTGTGGTACCTATTTTCCTCGAGTAATGGCAACTGACCACTCAGAGGCATTTAATATTTTATGTCCATTTGAATTACTCATTGTACATTTTTCATTAGTCATTTGAAACAGAGTCACTTAGTCTTAATTGAAGCGCATCCAAAACTGTTCCACTTGTTTACTTCCACCAAACAAAGGTCTAGACTGACAGTTATTATTACATCGTATGATTGTGTCCATTCGCTTTGTTGATAGGTTTATAAATCACTCCTCTAATTACGGGTTTGCAGCAACATTAATTTCTTAATAACGTTTTTCTTGTGACACTCCCATATTAAGCGGCACTGCAGCATTATCATTGTCTCCCACATTATCATTCGTGTGGATGTTTTCCGCGGCGGCGGCGCCGGCCGGCAAGTCAGGCTTCGCCCCAAGGTCATGTTATCGCGCTATATCGCCAGCCCTGAACCGCCCAAGGTCACTCAGATACACTATAGATGAGAAACACCTTCCTTCGCACAATTCTGATTCAAACGATACGGTCGCAGTTGTTCTTACAGGAACTAGCCAATCTCGACCGCCTTGTTAATCTGTGGCGACTGGAACGCGAGCAGTGGGGCACGGCGCGAGCCGGACGCTCGCACTGAGCGGGGCGCGATTCTGCGATATCGTCTTAAATTTAATTAGTGGCGTGTTTACAAATGTAGTTGATTCACGTGGCGCCGCCGGTTTTGCGAGCAGACCTTTCTAGCGACACTCACCGTACGCTGCTAACATCCTCCGAGCGGCTCCAAGATCCTCACAGACACACGCGCGGGAACTGGCACTCACTGACGGCGCACTAAGTTCGCGAGCACACGCGAGGACAGCACGGCGCGACAGTCAGAACGAGAATGCGCGCTGTCGGCGGCTGCGGGGAGGGGGGGGGGGCGGCGTTACGCGACACACGGCGAAGTACGAAGGCGCGACGAGAAGAACTGCGGACTGGCGCGAGCGGGCGCACTCTGATTGGTTGTTCCCGGCATGACGTCACCGGGCCGGGCCAATGACGCGCGGAGTTAGGTTCCGCGTCGCGCCGCTAGGAGCGCTGAAGGAAGTCGCCCGCCCGCCCTACGTCGAGCTTCCTCAGCCGGCTTGGGCGTGTCGTGTGCTTACACTCGAGGGCGCGCCGCCGGTACAAGAATTCGTAGTTCCTTGGACGACTTAAATTAAGCTTTGTAGTCTCTGATCATTCAAGTACCTAGGTACCTGGTAGTGTTCGTTGTATACGACGCTATCAAGAATATCTCACAATAACGATTACAATTAAGATTAATATTAAAAAATAACCGGCCAAGTGCGAGTCGGACTCGCGCACGAAGGGTTCCGTGCCATTATCTATAAAAAACCGCAAAAAAATGTATGGGAGCCCCCCCTAAATATTAATTTAATTTTAATTTAATTATTTATCTTTTAAGTAAATAATATACTCAATACATTGTGAACATTTTAAGCGTCTACCTGCTACCATTATCAATATCGAGCAAAAATGAGCAAAAAAATCACGTTTGTTGTATGGGAGCCCCCCTTAATATTAAATTTCTTTTGATTTTTAATATTTGTTGTTAAGCGGCAACAGAAATACATCATCTGTGAAAATTTCAACTGTCTAGCTACCACGGTTCATGAGATACAGCCTGGTGACAGACGGACGGACGGACGGACAGACGGACAGCGAAGTCTCAGTAATAGGGTCCCGTTTGGCACCCTTCGGGTACGGAACCCTAAAAATCAAGTACCTACGTTTCCATTGTCGAGGCAAACCCAAAAATCTGTTAATGGCTGCTGAATTTTGATGATAAGAAAGTACAGTACGGGGCCTTTGTTTTGGCACTTCGGGACGGGACCCGAGGTGCCACGAGTATGATACTTGGCGTTTGACTTAGGGAGAGAGAGAGAGATAGAGAGAGAGAGAGAGAGAGAGAGATAGAGAGAGAGAGAGAGAGAGAGAGAGAGAGAGCGAGACAAGACCCGACGTGACAAAACAAAGGCGCTGTACTGTACATAAAACTTGATGTTTTCAAGGAAGCAACAGCTGTCTCCAAGCCTCAGTGTTCGTCACAACACCTACAATGTTATTCCCGATTGTACACGTTTAGAATTCAACCTTCTATACGCCTGGTTTAGCAGCCAATCTTGCGTGTCGTGTACTTTTAACTTATGTTGTTTCCTAAATTTCAATTTCTTAGCTCAAAAAAGGAATTAAAGAAACCAACATTTAAGTACCTATAAAAATAAATAAGATCTTGGTTTCACCTCTCCAAAATAAGTCACATGTTTTTGGTTACCTACGTCTTTTAAAAATGCGACATTGTTGAGAAAACATCATTGTAATACAGCATTTTTTGTGATAACTATTACTAATACAACGTAATAATTAATCTAGAAACAATTATTAATGTGGTTTATTCAAAACATAATGTTTATGTTTAATGTATGATATTAAGATACCCTACATACCTTAATAATCGCATTTGTAATTTTATTGTAGATTTACTTATGAAAGCACAGAGCCAGCATGGTGGAGTATGACTCAATCTTACTTGTGTCCGGGTAAAGGCCTGTGCCCCTCGGTCGAGACTGGCTACATTTACTTTATTTTAGAATTAATTAGATAGGTAGGCATAAATCCTGCAACAAGCTTTTATTTCGTATAAATTGTGGTATGTAATAAATAAATTAACGCATTTGATATACAGTTACATTGATAGAAAGCACATGTACAAAGGCGAGTTCTAAAGAGATTTCTTTCAGCAAACCAGGCGTGAAAGGAAAATATATAATGAAATGTACATTAACTGGTTCATAATATATTTCAAAGGCATTGAACTACTATCAAAACATTATAAACACCCTACACAAGAAACGAAACCTTAGTCTAGCTGAATTGTTTTCTTGTAAGCAGATAACTTTCGAACCACCACAGATTTTGTTAAACATATCTTAGAACCATTGCGAGGATGTCGACCGTTTTATCGCTAGAGTGCCGCAGACAGATACACACACACACACACATACACACACACACAAAGATAGAAGCTTCAAATGTACATTGTCATCGAGAATGAAGTGAAGTAGTAGAAGTACACCAACAAACAAGCAAATAAGGAAGTGTGTCAAGTTACAATTAATGGAATCGACACCCAGGTTAATGATAGTCATATAGCGCTAGCTCACTCCGCAAGTCTGTAATGAATGATAGGTACTCCTGTAATTACAGCCTATCCAGCTAGATAAACTGGTATCAATAAGAGACACCCCAGGGAATTATGTAATGTTGCACATTTTCCGCAGTTTCAGGCAATTATGAGGCATTCAGCGGACATTACATGCAGTTATGCCTGTGACTTTCCGTAAACGTTGGAAATATGCCGTGAGAAAATCTGCATACTCAAGGAAACTGTTCTAGAATTGTAGAGAGGTTATCAAGAAATTGTGAGTATGACTGATATGAAATTGCTAGCTAGCAACTTAATACTGAAGGATCGTTTTCTTCCTGTTTATTCATAACATAATGATATCATACCTTTCAGTTTCTTTCATATTTTGTTAGTACTTAGAAACATTAAAATAAGTATGTTATTTGCATTGCCGACTTCGCTGACAAAAATGAATAGAGATCATATAGGTGCCATGATCATTTTTGAAACCGTCGAAAACCAATTCGCATTCGAAAGCGCAACTTTTTTCGTGAAACGAAGTTTGTCGAAGTTAAAGGTTTTGAATATAATGGTAACACTGCTTTCGACTATTTCAAAAATGCATAAATAGAGGACCAATAAAAAATAAATTCAAACACGATTTACTTTCGAGAGCGAATTCAAGATTCATTTTCACGTTTTCAAAAAGTGCTGTGGTATATGGACGACCAGACAGGACAGACTTGACAAAACTATAAGGGTTCCTTGTTTCTCTAACAGAACCCTAAAAATGCCACTCATAAGTCCTACATATTAGTAAAAAGATATGGCTTGGAAGTTCCATAAGACTATTTTTATTTGAGAGTATAATATATAGTACAACGGCCAAGCCATACTGTATTCACGTAAGTATTTGGTAACACATCCTTATTTTGACGATTACACACTCATGGATTTTATGCATAATATTGTGTCTCTTTCAGATATAAATCAAATATTTTGTCAAATCATTGAAGCGACTTGCAAAGCTAACTTACGAGTATGTTGCGTTACCTATAATTTCGTAAATGCAGTCTGTCTTGCAAATTACTTTCTTCATAATGGAAGTGCCTCTTGTTGGACATAACTTGACGAGTGCCAGCCCTTTACAACATGTATCACACGTGACAGTTTCACAGGATTCTCTTGAAATATTCAGGTCTTTGATTTTTGTTCCTTGCTTCGTGTTGTGCTGAATACAAAACGCTTCGTGGAACGGAAAGGAAAACGCTAATTATGATAAACATTACAAACACTAATGCCCGGTTTCCTGGTCGCTGCTTAAGCTAACAAATTAGTGAAATCAGCCTAAGGCAATCACTTGTCGCTATTATTCAAAATAGCGACACGCGATTGGCCGAAGCTGATTTAACCAACCTGTAACTTAATCAGGCAGCCAACGCCCAGGAAACCTTCATGCAACTTGCTTCTAACGCAGGAGATGCAGGATCAAATCCCGGTGCTGACCATGTATTTAATGAGATAAGTATGTGTTTGTGATGTCACTGCTTCTGGTTCCCACGACACAGGGTATCAGAAGCAGTGTATGTGCCTGCATGTAAATGTTTATATAGTATTATCTAGTACATTAAATATTTACGTTCGTTTCATTTAAGTTACTACGCCAATGGAAAACATCGTGAGGAAACCTTCATTACTCCATCCATAGCTGCGGCGTTGGGGTGCTATTCCCATGTCACCCAAAATGGAGTAGGTTTCGAATAACTGGCTCAAAGTGGCCATATTGTGGACCTGCCACAAGAAAAGGCGTGACGCTATGAACCCCCTGTTAGCAATATTTACTATATTTACTGTATGACGTGTAATTAATATTATCAATAAATGATGTCTATGTCTATGTCTATGTCTATAGAACGTGGTCACCAACTGAGCTTCTGCCACCCCGTACGAGAAAAGGCGTAACGCTATGTTATGTTATCCATCAACGTAGCAGTTTCAGTGCATTAAACTCACATGACGCGTAAATCAGAGCCGGGTGGTGCGCCGGCGCAGTGCAAGCTCCAGGGAGGGGAGGTGGTCCGAAATAGCTCGCCGAGACTGTTGCTGTGCGTTCACAGTATGAGGAAGTGATTGCGGAGCGATTTACTTAGTTACGCACATGCGTACTTGATACTTTCCACTTCGGTTTTTGCAAATAATTGAAGGGGGAACTATTGTTCAGCAGCAGCCCTAACCCTGATCTATCAAACTGGAAACCGAATTTCAAGCAGAAATATGTGTTCTGCTTCTGTTCAAGAAAATGTTTTGCCGCTCCTTCTTGTTCAAAAATCTTGTACATCCAGCATCGATCCCGAAACTGTATCTCTGATGTATTACCGTCCATCGAGTCTCACAACGGTGCTCGAATAGCACTCGTATATCGATTGCTACCAAGGGAACAAAATGCGGTATTTGGTACCAAATAAAATAGGCTCCGCTGCCGCCGACAAGAAAAATCAAAAGGATCAGTTTTGAAATATGTTTGTCATTATTTGCTCGACATCTACGATTCAAGGGTTTTTTTTATGTGCTCATAATAGTCCATATTTGTACAAGCTTGAATCGTGCCAAAGAATTTTCTAATAGACTTATTTATCATTATTATCTTCTGACAGACTTATTTATCATTATTAGGAGCATGTAATGTCCCACTGCTGGGCAAAGGCTTCTCTCCCCCTCTTCCACTCTATTCGATCCTGAGCGGTCTCTCTCCACTCTTTATCCCATAGACACAACTCATCACTCCATTTTCCTGGGATTGGAGAATATCTAACAAATAATTATTAAACCAAGAGCAAATGCGTCTAACTTAATTGTCCCACAATATATATGAACTTTAATATTTTAGTTTCATTCTACGAGAAATTATACAGCGCCTCGAGAATTTTTTTCTTCACGCAACGCCGTATAATTTCTCACGTCCTGGATCTTTAGAAAGAAAGAAACATTTATTATAAGGACAGTGAATACACTACAATTACAACAACAACAACTACAACAAAGAAATAAAACACAGAAAGTACAAATGTCAATTTTCAACAAAACACAAATGTCAATTTTCTGATACTCGTGAAATGACAGTCGTGGTGTGCCACTGAAATTATAAATGGCATCTGACTCAGCAGTATGCTGAGGGGGGCCTTTAACAGGTGAAGTACTACAGGTGAAGTACCAACCTTGGGTCAACTTTAAAACTTTTGCTCTCATTTCATCTGTCTAGCCCAAGGCAATCTCTATAATACATATACATATTTTCTTAATAAATTTTTATCCACGGTCTGAGACTACCTAAAATATAATTAAGGAGTATTTTCAAAAACTTTTCACGTCTTATTTTACATACATTTAGTTTACCATGCCAAACGATGATTGATGATGATGACAGTTCCTTTACTCCATCGTCTCATATCCACGTGCTCCCAGTGACGGAGTGCCTTTTCCTTGGTTGAATCTCTTCTGTTTTAATCATATTACATCGATTACACGATAGTTTCATACTTTTAGTTATTGTACTTTGAGCTTCATATTCACACATTTTGCTGAACGTGCTCAGGATATTTTAAACCTTGACTGAGAGAAAAAGAAAAGGACTAAACATCTTAGATTTGTGATTGTGACATAACCTATTTCGGTCCCACGTTACCGTATATCAGTGTGGGGCATGGGGTCAGCAACATATTGGGATCACCTACCACCAGATGTCTCAAGAAGACTGGCTGTCTCGTAAATTTTACAGTTACATTTTTTCATACTATTCAGCAATGCACATTACCAAATGTGGTGTGCATAATGTTTTAACTGACTCCTGCGCCCATGATCTCTCCCACATGGATTCTCTCTTCGATCCAAACGTCTTAAGTACTAATAACCTCTTTAGGATAAGCATCTTTAGTCGTATAGTCCTAATGGTCATATTAGTGAGGGTTGTTGTGAGGCATAATATCGTTTAGATAAAGTTTTTTGCCTCGGACCCACTTGGTGAAACACATGGGTCCAAACGCGCTCACGCTATCTGGGAGAATTTCGAAATCATTTATTGTATCTACATATTTGGATTTTTGTTTATTGGATGAATATCTTTGAGGTTTGTCTTATTTGAAAAAATATACATAAAGGACTTGGGAACTTGGAATGAGGTGTGTTTTATCATTATTAATGATGAAAATTATTATGAAGACAATTAAAAGTTTGTGATGCGGCCGTATGGGAAATACGTCGTTTGATCAATTACTATTATTAGAAACTAATAGGAATACTTCGCTGGTATAAAAATCGGATATACATATATATGTATATAGCTTGGTTATTAATTGTTAACATGGTGTACAAGTGTGGCATATTATTTTAAATTTTGAAATTCAGAATGACGTGTTGGTATCGAATCTAACCCATCTACAACATAAATAAATAAAAATATGAAGTCACACGAAAGAGCATCACAGGCTTGTGACCATATGGGACGCACATTTACTACCCCCCGCCCGCCTCCCCGCCGGTAACTTCCCCACCCCCCCGCTGAGGGAACCGCTGAAAAAATGTGACCAACAATAATAAATGTTACAAAACCGATCTTTAATACTTGAACAATAAAGACTAGTTTGAAGAAGATAGAGATAGGACGAATCAAATACAAATGTCACAGTTATAGTTATAACTGTTGCAAACATCTGAAGATGTTTTTTTCATGCGAGACAAATTTGCAGGTCTTTGAACTGGTCACGTTAGGGAAATTGGCTTGCAGGTAAATGTTTTTCGGAATACGCTTGTATACTTTTAAGTAAAGGTAACATGCTGTTATTCCATTTAGGTGCTGATGATTATAGTTTTGAGATAATGGTTAATCGTGGTTGCATTTAACTGTGCTTCTGCTTTCCGTACAAATCAGCGTGTCTGTGTACTCATATGCGCTATGATTAATTTCACTCAATTGGAAAAGACTTGAATATTTTAAGTAGGTATAGGTTCCCATGTATTTTTGTTTTGCACCTTGATGTATATCAAGTATCAATCAATTGGTTATCACAAAAGTATTATACCCTATCAGGAGATACAATGAAAACTGCGACACAAAGGAACCTAAAAAAACGTTTTGAACCAAAATCGGCTGATCTTGTCTTATCTTGATAAAAATGATGATCGGATGACATTCTCAACAATCTACTTAACGTTAGATACAAGTTACTCCTCAAAGCGAAAGGAACAAAAGAATATTTTAGTCATGTGGTCGATCCTACTCACTGTGTCACTGTGTGTTTTCATGGTGCATGGCCAGGCCACAGATGAGTTGCCAATAGTGAATACGGTCCAAGGGCCTGTGGCTGGGTCTTTGGCACCTGATGGTGGATTTTTTGAGTTTTATGGAATCTCCTACGCAGACTCAACGGCTGGAAGTCACAGGTTTAAGGTACGCTATCAAATAATGATAATATTTCTGTAGTAGCACGATAACGGTTTATAATTAAGACCATTGAACCTAGAAGAATCTAAAATTAATATTAAATGTTAATGTCAGGTGAATCGATTCATTTCCATCATCATTTCAGGCTCCATCCCCACCACCAGTATTTGAAAATACATATATCGCTGATCGGAAAGGAATTCGATGCGTGCGCGCATTAGGAGTTGGCTACGAAGGCACTGAAGACTGCCTCGTAGCTGATGTCTTCACACCAAGCCTGAACGAAGAAAGCCTCCTGCCTGTCATGGTGTGGGTCAAAGGACGCGAGTTCGACCAACATCAAGAACCAGCAATATCCTTCAGAAACATCGTTGGACACGACGTAGTTGTTGTCTCACTAAACTACAGAGAATCTATACTTGGATTCCTTTGTCTCGGCACCGAAACAGCACCCGGAAACGCTGGGTTGAAAGACATCATTGCAGGACTTCGTTGGGTTCAAGAGAACATTGTAAAGTTTGGAGGCAACCCGAACAGCGTAACACTTTTCGGTCACGGCTCTGGCGCTGCTGCTGTGGATTTGGTCACACTTTCACCTTTGGCTGAAGGATTAGTTCATAAAGCTATAGCACAAAGTGGCAGCGCAATCGCACCTTGGGCTGTAACCCGAGATCCGACTAAATATGCAGTAATAGTAGCAGAAGCCCTCGGACATACTATCACTGACATTGAAAACCTATCGGAAGCATTTACTAGAACAAGTGTAGCGGCGTTGATGGCTGTTATAAACGAATTGGAACTGACCGACAACTCCCTAGCATTTGCAGCGTGCATCGAAAATGAACATTTGGAGGGGGATGAAAAGTTCTTGTTAAAATCTCCATACAATACGTTACGAGATGGAGAACAGTTACAAGTACCAATGATTCTAGGATTTGTTGAGAACGAAGGGACGATTAGAGCAGAAGAAGCTCTGAGAAATGAATGGCTGGAAAAGATGGATGAATCTTTTACCGACTTTATTCAACCTGACCTGGTATTTTCTGCAGACGCTGAAGAACAGACCGTTGGACAGCAAATTCGATCTTTCTATTTCGATGACGGTGCAATAACTATCGATAATATTGATGATTATATAGCATACCATGGTGATACTATGATTCGAGTCTCAGCTCTGAGAGAAGCCAGGCTTCGAGCAACTACTTCTCCAACTTATATGTACCAATTCTCTTACGAAGGTGCCTTGGGAGCAGCTTTTGCTGGCGAGCAGCCGCTTAGTGTTACTGGGGCAGGTCATAGCGAAGAATTGGCATATTTGTTCGACGTCGGCAGCGTGACTGAACTTGAGGCGTGGGATACTGTACTCAGTTACATCTTATCCGAGAGGTGGACCAACTTTGCGAAGACTGGGTAAGATCTTTATTATTTATTTAAGTATTTAAAAAAGGTTCTATAATGAGGATGCTCAGATGTTTTATCAGCCTAAATAAGCAATTTTGCAGATGTGCGACGCGATTGTAATGCATCATGGTATACTTCCAGAGAACCATCCAGTGAGATTTCTCCGGCAACTTGGGAACCGATGACTGCTGAGAACACAAATGTTCTACTCATCCGCAATGATGACGACCTTATGAACTACAACCTAGAGTTTATTGTTGTGAATCCTTACCAAACAACTGTCACGTTTTGGGAGGACATATACTCCAGCCACTTCTACGATGCTAAAGGCGTTTGGGCACCAGGGGAGAGAGACGAAGAAGATTACGAGGAAGTGACTGCAGGTCCAGATGTACTAGATGGTGTTGATGAACAGACCACTGATAATCCAGAAGAAGAAGACGACCGAGATGTTGATGAAGTGGAACCTGAAGAAGAAGATAATGCAGGAGAACCAGACTCCGCTTCAACGGCAGTTGGATACACGTTCCTAATCATTACTCTATTTACAATCTTAAACAAGTTCCACTTGTTACAAATTGAGTCATTTTAGTTTAACTTCAGTACTTAAATAAGTATCGATTGAGTTGGACTAAAGCGATATTATTACGAGCTTCCGCGGGTTAAAGTGAACGTTAACTCTATGTGAAGACAATTTATTTTTAGATATATAAGAATAGATTAGTATTTTCTAGTTTAAATTTTGGTAATACAGTTAAAACAATACACCTAACTATACATTACATCTTCATTTCATTACGATTTCACTATTCAAGAGTCAAAAGATTCTTGGCACATCTTTATCTGAAGTTTATCATGTTGGATTCTTCTTGTATTCTTAAACAATGAAGATAATGGCAGTATCATGATTTTGTTGAGATTATGTCTGTGTTTTTATCAGTTTTAACTGGTTTTCAAGGTGGTGACTTTTGTGGCTTACTATTAAAAATAAACCTAGGTCCACTTGAGCGAGTATCGCAAAATTTTATACAAGTGAAGTTTAGTAACATATTTTTAAGGAAGGATTGTACGTATAAATAATCACACAGAAATTTCAGTAAGAAGGCTTCTGCCCGAAAATGAATGTCGTCTTTTTATAAATGCGTCAGTATAAGCCGTTTTAAATCACTCTAAGCTCAGGGAGAATACTCAAGCGCGTGACGATGAAAGATTTTGTATGGCAAAAACTAATTTTTACATCGTTAACTGAAAGTATCAGAGTTCAGAGCTGTTCACAGGCCTTATATTATTTTTATTATGCCTTATTATTTCCGTTTACCAAAGCTCTGTGTAAACGTAATCAGTAACTTAACTCTTTAAAGTGATGTGAGGTTGCGTGATCGCTGATGATATATGGAGGTTGAAACTACACCCTAAAGGTCACGAGAGCTGTGTCAGCCCACCGAAGGTCAGGGCTAAAGGGCAGGCCCTGCAATTTTGCATAAGCTGATGATATCACTTAAATACTGCAGAGTTGCGGTTCCTGTATATTGAAGACAGCCACACCATGTACCTTTATGTTCAAAATAAAATGAAAGTCAACTTCCTTGACAAAATAATTGATATCCAAATGGGTGTCAAGTTGTCTAGACCTACATAGAACTCTACAAGCCCTGTAAGTAAATGTAGCCCATTAATATCCCCACCGAGGGGCACAGGCCTTTACCCGGATTCGAGTAAGAATGAGCCATACTCCACCACGCTGGCTCAGTGCGGGTTGGTGGAGGGGTTTTATGACTACTACATACTACAAAGTAGTGATAGTAGCCGGGACCTACAGCTTAACGTGCCATCCGAAACATGGAAGCCCTGTATGTTTTTCAAAAATTATGGCATGAGCGCATAAACTCAGACAGCAGTTCTGAAAATCATGAACGGTTTGGGCTACAAAATCTAAAAGCTACCTAATTAAAGGGGCTTTACAGGCCACATCTTTATAGATCTAATACATTGAGATTGTGAGCCATCATGCAAGGTAGGAGTCAAAGGTAGGCCGAAATGGTTCCTATGTCAATAACGGGTGGTGCATTGCCAGACTAGGTACTAGCTCGCTCGTACAATGTCCACGGCCCGCGATTTTCAATCTACCCACATCGAGATAAAGTTCAAAACCTATGAAAAAATATAACTATACAAAGTGGACGAGATGAACCAGCGGACCTTTGAGTGGTCTCTTAACTTGGGTTGTCACACCACCGCACCATGTCTTGGTTCTTTCGGATAATATTTACAAACTGTATGGTCTGTTTTAATAAATGCAATAAGCTCTAAAATGACAGAATCATTTTCTAGTACATACAAAAAATATATTTTTGTTCAGCAGGGATTATCGGATTTATTGAACAGTCATGACTTTTTGATGACAGAGGCATTGATGTGCCCGTAATCCGTCGGTTATGAAGTAAGATGTCTGTCTTAATTTTGCATACATGCATAAAAAATACGCGCTGTTCCAACATATGCAAAACGTTATTTTCAACTCGGATTGCTTACCTTAACGGAGGTTTCCGTTAAGTATGTTTATAAAACAACGGTAGAGTTGGACATAAAGGGATTATTACAAAGTCATAAAACTGCACTTTTGCAGGCAGATTTGCACATGGCGGCCAGTGGTGTTGCTATGGAATATTTATGGCATAAGAAATCATGCGTGAATCGAATATGGTGCCCGGAATTTTGGGAGAACTGTTAGGCTTTTTAAAAAAGGCGTGCACTATGCATAGGTACATCACTATGAAATGAAATAGAACGGTTTAAGTTTACGTGTATTTGTTTAATTATGTAGCCTATATACAAAATAATGGAAAATTCCGAAAGCTGAACTGAAGCTTCCACTCACGAAATATACACATTTTAGTTTACTATATATCTCAAGTTTTGTTATACTTAATCTGTAGTGCTCAAATGGATTTCATCTATGTAACCATCCAAATGCAACAAATAAACGTTTATGTATTATGTGGTATTGGTAATTCATTAATGCTATGCATATTACTTCTTTAAATATATTACAGCTATTTATAAAGAAATAATTGATCTCCGATAAGATCAACATACACAACAAATCACAAGATAACATACGAGTAGATCAACACCTTTTCATATGAACCGAACATAATCGTTTCGTTTCATATGAGTTCTCCTTTCTTGTGCTATGTCTGCTTCGATCATCTGCCTCAATTCTCGCTGCAATACCTGTACCATGTACTTACGTCTCTACATACGAAAATGTATATAACAGTAACGTTTCTGAACTTAGGTCGTGGTGGCCCTTTGAGTAAAGTTACTATGCACACGTGCTACCCACGATTTTTAATGTAGTTCACTGTTTGGGGTAGAAATATTGTTATGGATATGGTTTTATTTCAAGTATATTTTGTATGATAAAAGTGTGGAAATAATTCAAACGGTCTAGCGTGTTGATAATTTCCAATGCCATAATAAGTTGCCATCGCATTTTGTAAATTTTGGCAAAATTAAGTCCAGACCTTAATGTGAACTTACTTCTGTTGCGGTTTATTGCGGTTTTTAGACCGACACGGCACTTTTTTTCTAATGTCACGTGGTTTTTCTATCATTCACGGTATTCGAGATGGTGACTGTAACTTTCGACAAACTGTAGCTAAATTAATACAAATTGTAGAGTCGTATCCACACGTACCTCACGTGTTGTTAGGCGCCCGTGCCGCAGCCGTCTCGCACAGGCCATGTGGCGCGGCATCCGTCGGGACCAGCCTCACCTTGTAGGTACCCAGAGACTATATATCAAATTGACTGCGCATGGGGGGACTGCGGCTCGCCAAACATTAGTTGTATTCAACGTATGCAACCTATGTACGATGACGGGCCGCCAGACAGTTTCGCAGCGGCTGACTAGCTCTCTTACCTCGTCCCCCGCCGCCCGTAAAATGGTGAGTTGTGTTTCAAAGGAAAATGTATTTATGCGCTCTCCACTGGATAAGTGCTCCCTGCCTTGTAGGTACCACACCTTTTATTCAGTAAATTAATCACGGATCCCACTTGCTTGTCTGAATCTCTTAATAATGCTCATCGAGGTGTCTCAGCGGCTGCCGCGCAGCAAAATAAAAATAGTAATAGGCCTCATAACAGGCCATTGTACACTTAATAAACACTTTAAAAGTACAGGTGCAACAGACAGTTCCCTTTGCAGGGGATGCATGAAAGTAGACGAGACAGTGGAGCACATGATGCGTGCGTGCGTCACTACTATAGAGACTAGGATCGCGATTCTGGGAGACAACAGCAGAGCGTCAACCCTCCCCGAATATCCAGGCCTCCTACTTCAGCTTGTGATGGAGTTGGTATGGCTGAATTAGAGTGCAGGCGCAGGGGACATGCACAAAGGCCCCGCTCTCGTGGGCCAGGTGCAGGCACATTATCCCCCTGAGCGAAGAAAAAGAAGAAGAAGAGGTGTCTCAGCTATGTCCCAGTGAAATTGCTGTTTCGCGCTTGAGATAGGTTTCAGAGCTGAGAGTGGTTTATTAAAACGGGTCTGCGTGCTTAACTACATTAAGCCATTCAGGTAACTTAAATATATTATTTGCTATCCTATCTGTATGCTAATTTGATATTCAGCTTTCCAGCGATCTTGGTGCGCGGTGACAGTTGATATAACCACAGGGTGCTCATCCCATACTAAAATTAGAATTAGTAACCCTTCGTGAAAAAGAGATGGCGTGAAGAGTAAGATTTGTACTTTAAACGCCATTGTTTCAGTTAACATATATAGATAATGGCCTCGAACTAAAGAAGCTTCCGTAGCATCTCAGTTTACGCCGGTGTCATATTTTGTTCCAGGTGGTCTATCTGTATTAGTATAATATTATAGTATCTGTGGTGTAACGTTTGATGACGAATGAGCTAGGAGGAGCCAATGAGCAATGAAGATCTATGTTGATGACAGATGTCGTTACATCCGTGGCGACTAGCTAGAAAGCGGATTAACACTATTCTCTGAATAAATTTGACAACTCAATACAAATTTATATGGAGTTGTCAATATTCCGCTTTGTAGCTAGTCGCACTTAGTTGCGTAGAGCTGGCACCCCCCTATTAACGTCTCTTATCAATCAGCCAAAAGATCGATGGAAGACTGCGTACCTCGTGCCTTTGCCTTCCCTCGTGAAAAAAGGCGATAAGCGATAATACTTTTCGCCAGACCCCAACTCCTTATTAGAATCATTAACACTAGAACACAACACTCTGGTTGGTTTAGACTAAAATGTTATATGGAGTTAAGTGACAGTCTTAATTATAGTGATGAAAATGTTTTCTTTGCGACGTAAAGTCTCATTAACGATGTGTTAATAGAGCTCATAGTAAAATTTTATGATTTGTCACGAAAACTTTACGACACTCACCTCAAGTTTTTATAAACAGTAGCATTCCTAGAAATTTAATGCATGACAAATTCTTCCGTCCCGGCTAAAATATAAATAAACGGCATAAACTTTAGAAATAAGACACTGCAATTAAAAGCTTGAATGAATTAGAGGACAGTTTAAAAAAATTATAATGCTATTCCTAGAGATGTCCCAGAGGTAAGAGGTGAGCTGGCGGTAAAGAAGGGTGGTAATGGTTCCGTTTTTGAGTTTTTTGCTCTTATCTCAAAATGTATGTGCCAGTTGAGAAAATACGGTAAAATTATTAAAATCATATCATTTTGTCTATACGAGTATTTGTTTTCAGAAATGCTGACCTTGCATTGTGATAGATCAACATACAATTTGTACAAAGTTGTTATTTGTTTATGTGTTCAGTGGGGATATGATTCTATTTTAATAATGTGATTGCGATAAGTTATGATTTGTGATGATCCCATGGGAAATATACGTTGAAAAGTTACAAATGAAAAAAAAATAGATTCTGGTTCAATAAGGCATCCGGCCGATCCCAATAACCTATCTTCTATCCATAATCTGCAGATTTGAGATTGCTTGTGTCTATTTTGACATAAATCCTATAGCGCAACTGTCAAATGTAACGCGTAATCTGTAGATCACGGATAGAGATAGGTTAATGGGATCGGCCGTTCTATACATACACAAAACATATAACTCAATAAGTCACATTTAAAAAAAAAACAACTTCAAGACGTATTGCTTCCTCCCGCTCGGTATGCAAATGTCGTCTATTAAAAAAAGAGCCCACGAAATCTGTCTACTGATAATGAAGTCCTCATGTATTACACAATTTAATAACAGCCAGAACCAGCCAGCCATTTATCTCGTGATAAAATAGATCGCAGTCACGGAAAAGCTGGATGTATAATGTCATCCAGGTAAAAAAAACTTGTTTCACAGTTTTTCATGTAGAAACCACACAACTGGGCCGTCATTCCGTTATTTACATTACAATTCAATCATGTCTACTGTCAACATATAGTCCAGTACGAATAAAACAAGCAAAATAAAAAGATGTGCTTTTTGATATAATAATACCCGTAGCGATACCGAACGAATTAAAACATAAAGTTCTAAGGCTAAACAAAAACATTGCATAAATTCACAGGAAGCTAAAAATTTGTATGAACGTTAGGGAAAACATTATAAAAAATTGTGAAAGTCCCCATAGATACCATGTCTGCAAAAATTATATATTCACGGTCTATGTTCGTAAAATGGGACAATTTAGTTCAATTCAATTAAATTTGTTTATTTCAGGCTTAGACCCATAGACAATATTTACATAGGTAACATTGACAAGAACAGAAACAGAAACAATATATAATGCACGTATGGGATCGACGGGGACTTTTCAAAATTTCATTAAAATGGTGTCTCTAACGTTCATGCAAATTTTCAGCTTGCCGGCTTGATGCAAGGGTACCCTTATTTACTACCATTTTGGATCATTGAATGATCATCGAATTGCAATTTAAATAGCGGAATGACCCCCCTTGACCGATTCTTGATTTCCAAAAATGGGACCAAACTACTGGGCCACCCTTTCAAACAAAAAATTATCTTTAGGGTTCCGTACCCGAAGGGTGCCAAACGGGACCCTATTACTAAGCCTTCGCTATTCGTTTGTCCGTCCGTCCGTCCGTCCGTCTGTCCGTCAGCGGGCCCTTCATCAATCATCCATCACGGACCGTAATAACTAGAAAGTTGAAATTGTTGGAACAAATTCACGAGACTTGAAAAATTAAAGGGGGTCCCGATAGATAGGGCCTCGCGGTTTTTTAGGTGGTTCAAAGTCAATTTGAATTTGACGAACAGCTTTTGAAACATCATTTTGAAAGCTATCGGGTTCGATTTTACAGATAACCGGGATAGAGCTACTAAAGAAGATAGATAACCGAATCGGCAAGCTGAAAATAACTTTAATTACATGCTCGCGGAATCCTACACAGGGTTATTAATTAGGTTTATACATAGGGTATTTATTACCTATGTAAATTAATTTGTAGTATATTGATTCGGGCCTAAGTAGAAACCACCTGTCAGGTTATCGTTTTAGTGTAATTTAAACTGTATTCATTTTACAGAATGGACGAATGATTGCACGGCAATTCTTTTTTAAGTGAGGGCTTATAGGCAAAATGAGATGTCCACTATTTATCCATAATCTCAGTATTTAAACTATTGAATCGGGAACTTCCTACCGGAGCCTTGACCGAGTTCCTAAATATACCGCTCAGGAAGAATACCCAATACTTCGAACGTGGGTAAAAGATAAAATTATACCGACACGATACGTCGACCTTCCATACGACTGCCCTCCTAGTCAACATGCAAAACGCAAATAACGTTCGCGATTTGACATTTAGAGACGGAAGGTAGTGTGATTAATTTTCAAATCGCATACATATTCTTAGCGTTTCGTGCGAACGTTATTTGCGTTTTGCATGTTGACCAGACCCACTGGTACGTACTCGCGCGACTACACGGGCGTATGTTTCTAAGTTTTGGTATTTTGAGTAGCGGAATTAGTTGAGTCAAAAGGCTTAAAATTACGCTCGTGTGAAGTCGTGTGTTTTGATGTGGTGCTGCTGGTACATTGTGAACTGTACACTAATAAACGGCAATAAGGTCTTACATTTAGGAAATGTTTTATCAAACAATACGGTTTGGTTTGGCAAATTAAAGGATGTTCTAGTTAGCACTTGTATTGCAATTAAAATTTTTGCGACTAATTTAATCACTTGCAATTGGTGGTGCCACTTGAAGTTATTAGCTTCTCTTTATTATTTACGAAAAAAAACATAATACCCAGAAAAACAATACTCCTCAAGGCACCATCAACCAACACAGAAGTCGCTTAACACATTAGTGATATCGATCTCTAATAGTTCCATGTAAAGCCTCTCTGAATTATAGAACTCATCTTCTCGTTCGACAAAGCTTTTAGATAAATGAACCGTCCACTGCACTGGCACTTTTGATAGGTAATATGTCCAACTGTTACCTTCCTAGTGGTTGAGTAATTGTGTCTATTCCTGGAGCTGCAGTTGTAAGACAATTCTCATGACTTTATGATGTCGGTACGTTTGTTTGAACGATCGAGATGCTAGGTTATGTATGAGTAGTGGTGGAGCATGAGAAAGATTTGAAATTGTTATAATTTTTAATGCTCTTTTGGTTTCTTATCCAAACATCGTCGACTTCTGTCTATGCTTGTCCATCAGCCTGTTACAACAGAGTATCCTTTGAAGAAGATTGAGGTTGTTAGTAAGTAAGTAAGATAGCTAAATACACAGTGTCTAAGCAATATAACTAGACTTTCAAACTCCAAGACTGCTGATTAATCCTGGTATTGAAGACATCATAGGGTTGATTTACTTCATATATTTCTGACGCAGCAACCAATTTAAACTGATCTTCAGTTGGGCCTACATAGAATAGTGTATCATTGTGAACTTGATTTGTTGACACCAAACAGTTTACAAGTTTCTGCGTAAATACAATGTGATTTAACGTTATGAATGTAAATATGGGGTCGGATAGTCTGTTTTTGGCTCTAAATTTCAATGTTTTTATTTCAAGATGCTTACGTAAATAACACGGCACTTAGCATTATTTCTGTGCATATCTATCTATCTATCCAGCCTCCAGCACCCACTGTTGAGTAAAAAAGTAAAGTAAATGTAGTCCATTAATGTCCCCACCGAGGGGAACAGGCCTTTATCCGGATGTTGAGTATGTTAAGCTAATTCGCTGAATTTTAAAACACGATTTTTCAATATTACCCTTTTTGCGGATAATATAAGTGCCTTCCTAATTCTAGTCGTGAAAAGTTCATTTCACAACATTATCTTTAGTTATTAATAATATTTATTCGACAGCTCGAGAAAATATAACCTCAATAACGAGTCCAAACTAATCACAATATTGTTAAGCTTTAAAATCTCAAGTGCATCACGAATGCGATACCAAAAATATCTTGTCCTAGATTTTCAGGTGGTAGCAGCTGTAGTCCTAGTGTTGCTGTAAAGCCCCCCTCTTAAAGGTTCCTTACCATGAAAACCACAAGAGACGGGCTGGTCTTCGGCAATGACCAGTTGTATAAAGCCAGGCAGTTGTGTCTGGTCTATAACCGGCCAGAGTCAGTTACACCGGATGTCACTCAATTTTCATTAATAAACCAACCGGTTAAACGATTTTCCGTGTATTCAGCTGATATAATTGTAACTTTGGGCATGAGCTTGCATTTCAGATATATGCGAAGTGGTGGAAACCATTTTAAAATTCTGATTTATGGGCTGATTAATGAGATAAAGTTTTACCGTCATGGTATCCACCTTTAATTTGATATGAAACACTTTAGAAACACTTACTTTATTACTTACTTTTTTAACTTTATTGCACACACTTAATAATTGAAAAAACATGTACAAAGGCGAGCTTATCATTAATAAGAGATCTCCAGCAAACTATGATAGACTGAATATTTAACAAAAGGATACTTATGATTGTAACAACGAATAATTTATTCTACTTTATAATAATTAATGCTTGGTAATATTTATATCTGAATGTAGCTTTATATAAATTTTTATTTAAGATTTAGTAGAAATGCGTATCAAAATATTAAGGGTTATTAATATAATCGAACAGCCTAACTTTGGTATTACAGAAAAAAGTTAAAGCAAAACTTGCAGCATTGCATTACTTTTATTATTTATTGTTAAATTATCAGGTAAGTCCACGTAATTTAATACAAAGTGGCACGTGAATGGCTGAAATGGGATTAATAAGTCTGGAACTTTACCAGTTCCACAAATTATCCTGCATGCAGATTTTGCAAATTGTTGTCTTGCACATATTCCCCACAAAAGGGGTATTTTGCGGCAAATCAGACAACTCGCGTACCGCTGTCAACAAATTGCTACAAAACTGTATAATTAACGAGAACGGTAATAAGGGTCGGGTGAAAATTGCGGTTGTGTTAAACAGCCGCTACATCCTCATCCCCATTTCACTTTCCAACTGAAGACTTAAGCTGGGGATTACACGTACGATTTGAAAATTTGACACCACCAACCCACACAGGAGGTCATTCTAACCCGAATCAGCAAAACACGAAAATAAAAGGGCATTAGGTCTAAGGGTCAGCGCAAACTAAGGCCTGTGACATTTCAGCATGTGCATAATTGGTCTCGGAACTGACGTGAGGCGTACTCCCCCCACCCCCTGAGTCAAAGAGTGGGGGTGGTGGTTGTCAGCGTCGACGTGTCAAGCGCAAATGCTGAATAAAATATAGACAGTGGAATAGCTCTCTCACTTCAACGGTGGCTGAATAATGTAGCAGTGGAATAAGCGTGCACTGACTAGCTTTGGTTTGATTTGAATGCAGCGGCTCGGCGTTTGTTTTAGGTGTTTGAAGCCAGAAAAGGCTTGAGAATTATCGTCGGTAAATCTTCAGCTTCGTTCGGTGGACTGAAAGTTTTCGCCTCGGTGAAATCTTTGAAAAGTCGCGGTTATTTGTGTAATTGTGTCTATTATCATGGGCTGTGAATAAAGAATATATAACCTTTTTGTTAAAATATTTTGCTTGGTGAAAAATAAAGCATTCCTTACAATTAACAGCTGATACTTTGCTTTATTCCATCGGCATCATATCATGCTTGATCCTCGTCTAACCAATGAGGGCCAAGGGCCTTTTCTTTGCTTCGCCAAACTTAACGTCCTAAAAGACATTGGGCAATTTAATCTATTGAATTCATAATAATGACTGAAGGAATAACGTACCAGTACCATGAAAAATCAAACCGTCAACACTACAAAAAGTTCATTAAAACCACCATAACTAAGTACTAAGAACAACAAATCTGCCGCAAGCGTGACTGATTGCGTGCGCGCAGGTGGCTAGCCGGATGCTGAAACACCGGGAGAATACGAGGAGAGGGGTGAGGGGAGAGGGGAGAGGAAAAGGGGAGACTTTTTATGCGCTCGTAACATGAACTCAAGAGGAATTGAGATTTGAGACGATGACTTCGTCGATGTCTGAAATCTTCTTGGGTTTGCTAGTTTTAAAGTATGTCATAATAATATCAAACTTACATTATCATCATATATTACGTACCTAGCAGTATTATAAATGTCATGTATGATTTATTATTTATAAATAGTAGTAATAAAGTAATTGTAAGGGCGTTCCTTGATTTGATGCACTTTGATTGCGTATTCTATTTGAGAATAATTTGCAGCTCCACGGAAAATGGCAATTTTCACCTCAATTGCGTATTATTAACTACAACCTATTCGATATTCACAATAACTCTGAAATTACCTGTTTGTTTGTCTTGAGAACTTTCTCACGTGTATTGTATTGAATACACAATAAATTATAGGTTTGGAAGTTCTTTGTTTTCAAATTAAACATGGAATAAATATCAGAATCGTATAAATAAAGTGAAAGTAAATTAGAAAATACACGCACATTAAAATTATCCAGCTCTACATTCAAAGTAATATCGCAGCAACCGTAGAATTCATTTTCATGAAGATTTCAAATGTGAAGATTTACAGCTAGCGGGGCGCGTATAAATGTCAAATTTCGCTACTCAATGACGTTTCTCCATACTTGCGCGCATTAAGTTTGAAATTAAATTATGACAAAATGCGCGAATGAGGTGAGTGTCGTGCCTCATGCTAGCCCCGCTGAAGTAGCATTGTTGCCTAATAAAACTGTTGCCCTTTGCCCATACAATAAAATGCAAATGAGTATGTCGTCGGCTCATATTTTACTGATCTTCCGGTGTTCCCCTACGGCAAACTCCTGCGCATCTTGGCGCCCCCAATATTAACTCCCCTCTGAAACGCTGAGTTTTTTTTCTTTTCAGAGGGTGTCTAGAACGCAGGTAATGACGAAAGAATTAAGTTACCGTGAATATTGATTTCACATTCCGTCCTCTTTATTTTTCATGCTTACGGTTTTTACGGTTCCGTACCCGAAGTGCGCCGAACGGAACGATATTACTAACCGCTGTCCGTCCGTCTGTCTGTCTATCTGTCTGTTTGTCTGTCAGTCAACAGTCTGTATCTTATGTACCGTTGTAGGTATGTGGAGAGATATTCACTGAATGTGTATTTTGTTGCCGACAATTACAAGCAATTACTAGAGGGATAACAAATAACGAGATAGACGCCATTAAAATCAAGTGGGCCATAAAATAGACACATTTTTATTTTTGTTATACAACGCTTCGACTGCGAGTTCGACTCGTACTTGACCGATTACTTTGTCTTAGTTGAAGTGCCTACGTATGTAGATACTATAGCACAGACAGAGTATTTTAAATATTCAAACAGTTTTATTGATAACTCGTTAAATACATACTTGAATACTTAGAACTCTACATTAATTAATTTTCATTTCAGAACAAAAACTCACAAACAGAAGTCTTTTACCATTCGCGGTCGCAGAGGCACAAATAATGGTATTGGATAAATTCAAATACATCTCAGTCCATTTCATATAACATTGGACAGATCTTGAAATTTTCCATATCTACAAACCTATTAAGTATAATATAGCATTGCATTGCGTTGTCTGTGTAAATGAGCCTTACCTCCCATACTGCTATAACTGCATTCCATATAGGATATCAAAACACATCGTTGAACTAATGATCAAAATTACCATTTTGACAGTTTCTTATATGCGTAATTTTTTACCAGCAGGCCAATATTGTTTGCGCCTACATTGCTGCTGAAACTCAAAAAACACGGAGCCTGTTGTAATAAGGGCGCCTTCGAACTCATCAGCAGAGACAGGGATCGGTCATTGACCCGATCTTTTTGTATGGCTCACCGGCTGGTACGGTTTCCTGTCACAAATTTGTCTGCGTTTGTCGGAAACGATGTTACGGGATAACTTTTTTTCTGTCGTTTGGTGGTTTATGAGATTTTGAATATCCTACCGTTAGTTAGTTAGGGTGTCCAATAGTTCGTTCTTTTTGTGTTCCTAATGAATTCAAAACAATTTAAATTAACAACGCGTCACATATTTTTTGGCGTCTTTTCACATACCGAGTGGCAGAGGCACAATTGGCCCAACTTCATTATACAGGGTGAAATTAAATTAGCTGACCATATTTTGAGGAATGATAGTACCCCTCATTGTTAAAAACTTTCCCTATGAAACATATGGTCGCAAATGAAAAACATTTCTTGTCCCCCAGTACATTGCGCCGACCAGCTGATTTCAAGTTACTATGGGAGACCCAAAATTTTTTTTCGTTTGCGACCATATGTTTCATAGGGAAAGTTGTTCACAATGATGGGTACTATTATTCCTCAAAACATGGTCAGCTAATTTAATTTCACCCTATATAATATCTTTGTTATGACGAAGTAATAATAAAATCGATATCAGCGCCGTCCAAAAACCCTGTGTTTTCAACGCCCCACGAATTCCTGCTGCTGTAACCATTGCGTCATTAGGACAAGTGTATTTTAAACTCACCAATGCATTCCATGACCTACCGCAGCCGCCGCAGCCGCAGGTAGATTCTCACTTCGCAACAAACCAATGCTGTCCGCTAATTCAAATTGACACATCAGGGCAGACCAAAATACCCTGCTCGTGCTCTGTCTGCCCCCACAACCCTCTCCCCCCCCACGTGAGATCTGAACCCCCCTCGCCCCCCTTCGGTTCTGAAAGTGCAACTTCCTGACAGAAAATAATGGTTTTGACAGTGTGCACTTAACCTAACAGTACAGTTGATGTTGTATTTTTTAATAATTGGATGTTTTGGAGTAAAGGATACTTTGTATTATACTTAGAACTGTTATAATCATAGAATGGATTTTTAAAGGTTGTTTTGGACTTGGTGTTTCTGTATCCAAAATTGGAAGTGAACTGCCAGTGATCTAGATAAAGGCTTTGTTTGAAATTCAGTAGTAATATAACGTGTGTTCGGACATTTTCTTTTTAAAGAGAGAGGTTTTTATACATAAGTATCAACATCATCATGCAAGTAGTGTCACGTTTTCAAGTCGCTTATGTAATCAACTAATCACAAAGTGTTATATAGAAATTATTTGCAGTTTCGTAATTTCTTTATTGTACATACTCACATGATTCTTAGCTTATGCTATAAAAATTATGTACAAAGGCGAGCTTATCGCTAATAAGAGATGTCTAGAAATCAACCCAGTCATACAGCTATCATACAGTCTTTCTTTCATACCATAGTGCATCTTAGAAGCCCTACCGCCAAGTGTACAAGAGATATCTTCCTGCATAACATGTTGGTGATAAACTGATAACATAAGCGTTACCTACATAATCAATGCGTTACTTAATTCCAGCTTACAAAAATACACGATAAGTGCCAGCGAATACTTCCCCTGTCCCTCTAATCCACACAACTGAGGTCATTATTGTTTGTTTAATTTGTTTCTCCGAAGTGAATATTATTATCTAATAAATATAACCTTCAATAATTGTTCCACCAAATTAAAGCGAGATAAGTAGAGCAGAGAAATAGAAATACAGCCAAATTCAATACCAAGAGGTTAAACCCAACGGCCGCCGCAGCGCCAATCTCCCCAAAACGCAACAGAATGGTGAGACATTCAGCGCGCGCGCAGATGCCTGCGCTGGCGCACCTCAGGCGGGAACTCCTCGCAATCAAAGTATAAATAATCGTTTACCAATGCGTCCAAAATACGCCGCCGGTACCCGTAGTACGATATTTCAGGAAGGTATTCCCCCGACCGTCAGACGAACGCAATTTCAGCACATCCTATTTATAAGCGTCTATGTATAAATTTACTAAAAGTTAACACCACAACACACGTAACGAATATAAACTCGGAAAAGCCTCTATTAATATACGACCGACTGACTTCGCTACCAAAAATAATAGTCTAATTGTGAAAAGTTTATGCGCGATGGGTCGTGGACCGGGGGCTATCTTGGGGCGGCTAAACTTAGTGGTGCGTACGAGCCAGATGGTAAAATTAGTGCTGGGCTTCTGAGACGGGCGTCTGGTGCTGGTGACGGGGTGGCCATTCAGCGCCACGCCACTCGCCGCCCAGCGCATCACAACACGTCAGGCGATGACGGTGCCAAAACTTATGACATTCCATTTTCGAATTTCTGGCCGTTTCGCCAGGTGATACGACGCAGTCCGCCCTCGCGCTGTTGCCAGGTATGTCAGTTTGTCACTCAACGCTACTACTGAGGAATGCAATTTGTATACCCAATAGACGTAAACAAAATTGTTTTGAGGGTCACTTCCTACCACGTTTTGATTTAGGGAGCTTATGCACGGTGTTATAAGTTGTGATCATTACCTTACCAATGATAATCACCAACTAACAATGTCCTCAAAGGGTACCAAAGAAGAACAAGATATTGTTCAGAGTATAGAATTTCAAAAAGGTGCGACAGTTGACGCTGAGTTTACTCTCTCAGTAATATCTAAATAAGGGAAATCGTAACTCATTACTAAACCTTCATTAGATTAAAGCCCCATTAAAAAATTAAACCACAGACCTTACCGAAAGTTAATAAAACCCTCGTTTATGCGAGGGTCAGAAAATAAGTACCTAATGTACGTGGACGGGTTATGTACTATCTAACAAAGTTCCAATGTGTCACCTTTTACTTTAGTCCTTAAAAAGTCACGCAATACAATTCGATACAACAAAGTTTTCAGCTATACCTATCTACCTATTAAAAAAAACTTTAGTAAATAGTCCTTTGGGAAAAGGGCAATGGGCTAGCCAAAGGGTCTACCATAGTGATAAACTCACTTACAACAGTTAAATAATTAGCTTATTAGTAACCTCTAATAAGCTAATAGTACTATAGTACTACTGACGACCTCTGTGGCTCAGCGGTTGAGCATCTGCCTACCATGCGAGAGGTCCCGGGTTTGAATCCCGGCTGGGGACAAAAATACCCCAGGTCTTGGATGTTTACATGTTTGTGATGTCGCTGTTCCTGGTTCCCACGACACAGGGTATCCTTGTGTGGGGCCAGAAGCAATGTATGTGCCTGTATGTAAATGTTTATGTTTTATGTTAATGTATTATATAAACTTTACCTAAAGCCTTATTGGGAAACCCTGTATGGCAAACAGTAACTTAAAGCACAAATTAATAACTTAAAGGTGATAAACTTTTGATTGATATAGGTACTGAATGTGAATAATATAATAATAATATTTTTTCTTCTATTGATATTGCTGTAAGAATCTTTTCACATGATACATACATAGGTAAATTATAGTTTGTAATATACAAGTATATGTTTGAAATATTTTGCAAATAATACAAGTCTTATTAGACAGATAAGATTCCACTATATATCCAATAAACCCCCTTTAAAACCCAAATAGTGCAGTGTGACGAAATCGACCACGCTGCGAAAACAGGGATTCAAAATGGTGTCCTACTGGTGAAAGGTTACTTCTTGAATAGAATAAAGTGAAAACTTGAAATAAGTTATTTTGAAACCTTCAAAGTTTGATCAATAATGACAATGATTAATATTATTTGATGCCTCATTGATGAAAGTTGAAAATAAAATGTAAGGCAAACAATTTACAACATTCTGATTGATGTTAATTGCGTCTCAGCTCAGTGTGTCGATATACTCTGAAATTACTCTGAAATTACATTAATTAATTATTATATTATTAATTATCAAAAACCCCTATATCGCAAATTTCATCGAAAACTACAGCGCCTTTTTCCAGAACTCAAAACATATATCTGGGGGCACGGTAGTGCCCCCGCCAAGAAGAGCGCGATGCACTGGGGCACTACCCACCTTTTCTCGTAACGCTTCGTCGTTATTTTGAAGTCTCAGAACTTGGGTTTGGATTATACCAGATCGACGAAATTCTTGGGATATGATGTCAATAGTAGACACATTAAACCCAAAAAGTTTCAGGTGCATAGCTCTTATAATTTAGATTTTATTGCTATCTAAAAAACCCCGATTTCATCACTGACTCACTCACTGTTGATCAACAAAACTTTTAGGGCACTTCCTGAAGTCCTAGAAAGCTAAAATTTGGTATTTAGGCTAGGATTAGCACATAAACAACCGCAAAATCTTAAAACTTGGAAGTTTCACCCATCAACCCCCTAAACTAGGGGATGAATGTTAGTATGAGACTTCCGCAAATTTCGAAGCTAGAGGTCTGAAAAATTATACAGTGACTGCTTATTATAAATACTAACTTTACATAACCTTCAATACTCCATAACTGCAGCGATGGGCTAGCCCCCTGTCACGCAAAATGGTCACCCAACTTACAAAAAGAAATGAAATCCCACCAAAACATTTTCATGTAAAAAATGTAGCCAAGAAGAGGGAAACAAAAAGTTATCAGATCTCAAGTAGAGCCAAGCTTCTAACTCTACACGCCCTAACTGTACAGCCCTAAATTCACAAACTCTAACACCTTACTCAAAATATATGGCTTGGCCGTTTCGTTGCTTGCATTTTCCAATTAAGCTCATGTGACGGTAGTGAAACGGCCAAGCCACATATTTTGAGTAAGGTGTTAGAGTTTGTGAAGTTAAGCTTGGCTCTACTTGAGATCTGATAACTTTTTGTTTCCCTCTTCTTGGCTACATTTTTTACATGAAAATGTTTTGGTGGGATATCGTTACCACGACGTTACATACTAAATATACTTTATGGTTTTATAATCATTTTTTTAACTGATCTGAACTATTTGCAGTACGTCGATTCCGTAAAATTCGAACAACAACTCGCATTTCCCTTCGCTATCACCCTCGCATTTGTTTGTGTCGTGTTCAAGTACGAAGTCTGCACCGAAGTGACCCTTAACGAATGCCACTTCTTACTTCATCTCATACGATATGTGTCAAAATCTCACGTTCAATTAAGTTCAACTCACTGCCACGATCGCAAGTGTGCGCTACATAAAATTAAAATTAACCGAGTTTTTAGAATGCCAATCAAGAAACTCACGGTGGATTCAGATTGGAACTCTAAAGTGAGGTTTAAATTGTACACGCACAATTCTTATAATGTGGTTTCCTTAAAAAATATCACGAGTGGAGCGAGGAGAGATTTTCTCGTTTGATCTCAATGGTATCCCCCGATGTCGTTTAGAAAAAATGGGCCCTTGTAGTCCCTAAAAACATTTTTACTGCACGCTGAACAATTACCTGAACCTAAAACATTTATAAGTACTCATAGTTATAGTAAATACCTTACAAAACATTAGAATACGTTCTCCTACCTTAATTTACACCAATAAAAGAAATTACAAGCAAACATTACCAAGAGAGAAGGAAATGAAAGTTTCCTAAACAAACACGATTCTGTGGTAATTATTGTTATTATTTTATTAGTCATTAAGTCAAAAGTTTTCGTGAAAGTGGGTATTACGAATTACAAAGTACCATCGTTCACCCACGTTCCAGAAACTTTAGCTTATTAGTATGTATTACATCGATTTCCAATCACGACCGATCAAAGGCTAAGGTACTTTGATACAATTCCTGGTAAGCAAACTTTGCTCTTAATCGAAAGGTGGAGAGTATGCTAATATTACCGAACCTTGAATACAGCAAAAAGAAAATAATGTTGTCAACTTTAAAATCCCACACCAATCTAATAATGAGTACTCCTTCGCTGATAGATATAGGTAGCATCAGATTGAAGGGTGCACAAAATATTTAAAAAAAACTAAAACAACGGACCGGACGTGTGAACATCCATGTTAACACAGAGAACGTTGACATCATTTTGACACATTGGTTGGCGATGTGGTTGCTGATAATGGTGTAGTGTAGAGTATCTGGCGTGCTCATACATATCTGATGCTAACTGTACCATGCCCATACTCCTTTTCTTAGGGTACCGTACCCAAAGGGTGCCAAACGGGACCCTATTACTAAGGCTCTGCTGCCCGTTTGTCCGTCACTCCGTCCGTCCGTCCGTCCGACAATCAGCGGGTCCTAGAGCACGAACTGTAATAACTAGAAAGTTAAATTTTCACAGAATGTGTATATCTGTTGCCGCAACAACAACAGATACTGAAATATGAGAGATATTACACATTAAAGGGGGTCCCCATACAAGAGACTTGTTTTGATACACCGACGCATTTCAATATGATGGTATATTTCGCGTCAACCCACATCGTTGTGGTAGCTCAGCCGGTATGTTGTAGGCCATATCCGTAGGTCGTGAGTTCAAATCACCGTGAGAGCTTAATCCTTTTTTTAATTTTCTTTTTGTTTTATTGTATTGAGTGCTTAAGTTTTGTTTTATGATGTTGGTACTACTTCGTGTGCGATTCCGACCCGCACTTGACCGATTTTTTTTCTTGCGTTCGCACTTGTACATAAATATGTTGTTTCATTGGTTTCAGAATCAGACAGTATTCGCGGTCTTCTGAATGAACGGTGTTGAACTTAGATACGAGTATCACACAAAAGGAGTTATTACTTGTGTATTTTCTGTAAATAAACTTTTATTTCACTATTTCTTAGAGGTATCATATCAACAACAAAGTGTCAAGCTTACAGAAAAGCGGAGTCTAAAATTAACACAAAGACAGGGATAGAAAACAAAACTTTGTATAGGTACCTCACTTGACCTAAAGTTATCAAAGTAATATCCGCCTCCCTTTCTTCTCAAATTGTATTGATGGTATTGTGTAGTAATTTAAAAGTAATATCGAAAACTTACGTGCCAACCTGAAAACCAACTTCTAAGTATTTTGGTACGTTTTTGAAGCCTTGAAAGGATATCGTTCAAAAACCTTTGGGACCCTACTGCAGTACATCACCCTCTGAGACGTATTGGAGCAGCATTTACGCGTGTTTATCGTTAGAAAATGGTAACCCAGTTCGTCGTAACCAGCGGCGCGGGGCGGAGATGTATTGAAGCAGCATTTCCATATACGCGACCCGGACGGTGATCTAGTACATGCAGTAGGAACTCCTCTACCAGATGACAGGAAGGAGTAGCCCTATGGGACCTGGATATAGCTTGTATCTATAGACCAAAGTTGCAAATAAAGTTGGTATTCAAAGTCCTGAACGGGTATGACCCAAAACCTTTTGGACCTGGAAGATGTTTTGGAGCATGCAGTATGGATGTAGTATTGCGTCGCAAAAGTTACTATGCTGATGCGGCCTGGTAAATACAAAAGATATACTGATTCTTACTGAAAATCCATCTAGATTATTTAAGGCGTATTTTGGACCCCCATAAAAGTCAAAGTACTGGACCAATTATTTTTTGTTATCGACGTAAAATGTAGTTTTCTTTTATTAAATTATACATTTTTTTTTAAATATTGACTGTTACCGAATCAAACGTGATTATCTGGAAAAAGTCAGAAATTTTTCTCTTTTTTTTGCGACTTTTTCAATGTAGCGTCACGAAAAGCCGATGAGTAAATCTCCTATGGAGATAATTGTCACTTTACTTTAAAAGAAAGAAATAAATTTTACAGCATAAACGGTCGTAGGGTTCGATTGCGTCAAACTAGAAGGTTTATTTTTCACAACTATTTGCGACCACAAACCCTAATAATTGATATTAGTTTCAGATTGATAGGTCCACTCATTCTTGATATAAAAGGTCTTGACACCCGGACGGACGGACAACGAAGTGATCCTATAAGGATTCCTTTTTTGTTTTTTAGGAACGGAACCCTAAAAAATAAAAAACACCACCGACAGAAAGCCTTTAAAGCGCTAGGGTTCCATAGAGAGACACAAATTTACAGAAAGAACTCACATCACACTCACACACACACACTCACACCCTCACACACACAGAAAGAGAGGGACAGACGTGAGACTGACGCTTCTTCAATCATATAACTCCCCTATTTATTCTTTGGGGGTTAAAAAAACCTTTTGATAATAATAATAGCTTTTATTTCTCGTCCCTAATAGCGTGTTTATACAAAGTAATAAAATTGCTCCTTGCTTTCACAAATGCTCTAAGTGCATTATTAGCGTGAAATTTTAACGTCTTTCAGTCTCAGGATGTCTTTTTGTTGTGGCACAGAGTAAACCAAAAGTGAGGTTTTACTTATTCATGTGGAATAAAAATAAGTACATTTTTGTTTCACATGAATAAGTAATGTACAAGGATACAATGCCTGGGTAGGTTTTGTATTATTGAACAACCATTTGCAGCATATAATGCTTATTTACTTACTTGCCAAGATTCACCCTATCGCCCACATCATGATGACGTGGTCAATTCTGATAGGGCCACGATATTTACACTAGCCTATTTATTTATTTATTTATTTATTTATAACAAGGCACATCAACAATGCAAACACTTACATTAAAATAAACAATATTCACAGAGTTCATGTCTTTGCATCAATTAGAGATGCGCACAACATTCACAATTTATCAAATCGATCAATCTATGACAAAGTAGACAATAGAAAAGAAAAACAAGTGTCTACTGACCATGTAAAGTAAAAATGAATATCAAACAATTAGGGCAGCTACTCAACATGAACTTACAGAAGAACCTATTGTAGAAACACCCGAAAGATTCAGCCTAATTTGATTAATGCCCGTTAAAAGTGGATATGTAGTTAGTTACCGAACCTTTACAAACTACTAGAAGATTAGATAGAGTCAAGTAATCTAGTTCAATATCTAGAAATTTTATTTGCACTTCTAACACAACCCCTTATTCAATGACAAGAAAATTATAGAGCACAACGAGTAATGTATAACCAACCAATTGTCTGATTTACTTGGCATCGTCATCGTTGCTCGTAATATATGCTGCATGACACCAGAGGCGGGGCAGAATTACCACACACACACACATACATGTATAGGTTCACGTATGAACACTTACAAACACATTAGCCACCTTAAAATTTCATACGACGACAGCTGCATTGTACAGTCGAACAAAACTACTTGACTATGTATTCATGTGGCGTAATTTTGTTACTCTAATCCACAGCAAATAAATGATACATTTTGTATCAAAATTACGTTTGAGCCGACTTTGAATTTTAAAACAGTGATTGGACTTTGTGTATAAGTACAATACGGTTAGGTTGTCAAGCACGGCAAAGGTTGTTATAGGGTATTGCCTGTCTGAAAGGTTCCCACTCAAAATGGCCGGGGTGCATTTATTTGAGAAGCTGTTAAAAGTTTTGCTGCAAGATTGGCCCGAACAAGATAGAACACGCGTAAATAAAAACCGGCCAAGTCGGATTCGCGCACGAAGGATTCCGTACCATAATAATTGAAACAAAAAGTAAACTTTAGAAAAAACCGACTTCCACAAACCCTATTTGATTAGATCGAGTTTGATACAAACTGTAACCCCTTGTCCCCCCCCCCCCCCCCCCTTGGGAAATTAATTTTGTCAAATCCCATATCAGTGCTACCCCACGCTACTAAGGAACCCCTGTACAAAGTTTCACGGCTCTAGGTCCACCGGTTTAGGCTATACGTTGCCTGCCCGTCGTCAGCCATGCATTGTATTTGTACCTAGTATTGAGCAGATCTGGTGGCCATATGTGGTCTTCATCAGCAGTTCCGCATCACAATATTATGCTTACCATGTGCATTTGCACGAGTTATTATGAAAAACACAAAAATCACTATATTTGAAGAGTTCCCTCGATTTCTCCAGGATCCCATCATCAGATCCTGACCTGGTGTCAATGGGACCAATGGGAAGGTAAACCCTTTCAAACAAAAAAATAATTTTCCAAAACGGTCCATCCGTTTAGGCGCTATCGGGGTGTAGACATAAAAAATAAAAAAAAAAACAAACATACGGACGAATTGTAAACCTCCTCCTTTGGGAAGTCGGTTAAAAATAGCAAAAAAACATGTCTGTTGTATGGGAGGCCCCTTAAATATTTATTATAATCTGTTTTTCAGTTATACATATATTTTTCAGTATTTGTTGTTATAGCGGTAACAGAAATACATCATCTGTGAAAATTTCAACTGTCTAGCTAACACGGTTCATGAGATACAGCCTGGTGACAAATGGACGGGCGGACGGATAGCAGAGGCTTAGTAATAGGGTCCCGTTTGGCACCCTTCGAGTACGGAACCCTAAAAATTTAGTTTTTGATATGATGGCAATTCCGTAATTTTATTGTACGAGAGAACTGTCAGATTTGAGTGGTGACAGCATTTACAATAACTATAAACAGTTAAGTGCGAGTAGGATTCGGACACCAGGGGTTCCGATCACACTTGGACAGCGTAATATCGTTAGGTTTCTACATAAATAACTAAAGTATGATGTCATCCATATACACCAAATTTAATATTTTTGTAGAAAGACAGAAATTTGATTTTTCCCTTTACTTGTGCTGTAGGAACTTGTGCTTTGTGCCAAATTTCATGATTGTAGGCCTACGGGAAGTACCCTATAGGTTTTGGGTTCATTGCGATTACTATGAAAATCCAACAAATTTACAGCATAAACAGTTGTAGCGTTCGATTGCGTTAATTTAGAAGGTTGATTTTTTCACAACTGTATGCGACCACAGACCCTAAAAATTGATATAAGGTTCAGATTGATAGGTCCACGCATTCTTGATATAAAAGGTCTTGACACACAGACAGACAGACGGTAGGACGGACCAAAAGTGATCCTATAAGGGTTCCTTTTTTCCTTTTAAGGATTGGAACCCTAAAAAGTGTAAGTAAAAAGAACTAACGGCTTTTTTCGAAACATAACAGTTGTTTTCACGTATAAAAAAACGCAATTACGTGTCTGGGGCGGCGCCTAGCCTATGCAAATATGCAAATGCAATAATCATTGCAGCTATGGTTGTTCAGTTCAATAGGACGACCTCTGCGGTATTGTGGTTAAGGCTGTGCTTCTCTGGATTTTTGAGATCTATAGTACAGGCTCTGCTTAGTTTAGATCTCGAATAATCATTAATTAATTACATCTCAAACTCTTACTAGAAAACCATCCAATGTAAAACCTCTATGTAACAAATTGTAATGTGTCAAATAAATATATGACGGGGAACGGGTACAATAGAGCACGGCTCCAAATGACAATCAGATACTTGTGGGCGTTTCTAGTGGGAAATCAAGCAATGAGTGAACACATATTCGATCCATTCACATTTTATAATCACTTTTGCTAGTCTTTGGTTACAGTAACGTATAGCTCCGATTTAACACTGGTTATCATAGCACGACACAATGGATGTTACTTATCTCGATTAGGAAACGTGGCGAGTTCAGTGCAGAGCTGGCCCAAGTTGTCACTTCGACGAGATCCCAACGAAAAGTGCGCTGCCGGGCATCTTGTCCCGCCATCTTCATTCACCAAAACCCGCGCTTTCATAAAAACGAGGTTCTATTCACCAAAGCCTCTGATTGGACAAGCCTTACACGTGTACCAATCGTACCACACAATAATGTTGCCAGCTCCGCAAAGACCACGCCCTAGCCTAGACTAGACTAGACGTTTCCCAATGAATTTGAACGCGAACACAAACGAACATCGAACTATAACATTCGTTACGAACTTCACAATTTCTGAACGAACAACGGTCTACATGAGTCTATGCCATTTGCGTGACATTTCGGAACGCAATCTTGTTGTTTATTTGTCCGACTCCACCACTCTCCGACACGGCCATTCTGACATATCACGCGTCCACGCGTGAGGAGGTACCTGAGGACAATAGATTTCCGGAGAGTAAACTGTCACTCGGCCAACCTGACCAAAGGGATACGTGTGGGCAACTAGCTCTGATACCCGATAGCAATATTACATCCATCAATTATTTAGAAACCAAATTATAGTCAGTCATAAAATAAGAATCATTTTAACTAGAACTGAACAGATCCAAACCAAAACAAGATTAATCCTTGCATCTCATTTCTATGTGAACAGCTGATCTTAACACCATAAACTCTATCCGGTTACACCAACAGTGACCTCCATCCGGTCATCCACCCACCAAGGACCTCTATCCGGTCATGGTCGTGTCACCTCCATCCGGTAACAGCATCAGATCACCACACCTCAACAGCAACCGCACGCCACCGTCAATCAAGGTGGCCGCACTGCAACGGGAAGATCAGGTCCCGAATGGTCCGACCCTTTTACGCCTACGTCTACAGTTGCTGCGGGCTATTGGCATCACTCACATCCATCATACTCAGCTAATGAAAATTAAGTATCAAACTTTAATGATCATAAAACTTATTAGGTTCTGTTCAATTCAGTTAATTTTCAATCAAAGTTTCATCACTCTCTATACAATTCATCTTCAAAGTATTCACAGACGAAAATATCTGAAGGTTTTCAACGAATCTTTTCTCATTTTCATTATCGGTTTAGTTTATCTCTGTACAGATCAACTCAATTACATTTACATCACACATATTGCCACGCTTAGTCAAACACACAAGGTGTAGCACAATACGTAGTCGCCTCTCTCGCGCGACTCACAAGACTCCCTGTGCCTCCATCGAGCACAACCCTAATGGCAACGCCTCCATCCAGCGATCCATCTGCAGTGCCTCCATGGAGCACAACCCTAATGGCAACGCCTCCATCCAGCGATCCATCTGCAGTGCCTCCATCGAATGCTATGCAAGCTAAGCAATATGTGGACAAGGCCCAGCGACCTCTTCAGTTTTCAGGATCATCAGACTCAACATCAGAAATAACCACGCAACCTTCAGGCATTTTTCGCAAGCGATCATGAGAACGATAAAGTTGCTATACAATACAAGTTTCCAATGATACTAAAGTTAAATCAGGTCACGATCACTTTTACCACTGCACATGCGGCCTGCACAAAGCCACCACGTACCAACGGTAACCATCTCAGCCGCGTAAGTACTACCCCTCGCAAAGGGCACTGCTACACTTAATACGCAGCCAACGTGTACCATTTACAAGCTCCGGCGTTACCAAGTACAGCCACACAACAGTGTAAATAAAAGAGAACCACATTATCATTATCGTCACATTATAACACAGAGACACGATTAAAGTCAAAACTTATAGTGCATTTAGTTAAAATATTTACAGTCACAATCACAACTGCACGGAGTATCAAATACCATCAAACCAAAGCTAATTAGCTCTCCCATTGATCTAACTATCACATGGTTACAACAACACAACAGTAATTCAGATAGCAAGCAAGTGTCACATTCGTAGCCTATGAGCTGCAATAGCTCCCCAACATTGTATTACGCATCCTCTCCAAGGATCGCAATCACAAGTCGCAACAGTGCATCCCCTCCAAGGATCACTTCACAGAGTCCACCATGACTCTCTAGTCTTCAAGAAGACCCGGCCTCCGCCAGAACCATGCGCCCATCGCGTACCCACGGATTACTCTCCGCGAGCAAATACCGACTTCCAACGAGCTACGACTACGCCATGGTCCCTGGTATAGCCGACCAACCGAACTGTGCACACATTACTCTATCGTCATCGTCACAGCATCAACCAACATGCTCTTCGCTTAAATCATTTTCATTATCTGAAACCTCAAACGGTATTTGATCCTCCGGCATTCTACGCAACCTATCGTGTGCGTATTTGTAAGTACGCTCACAACTCAATGATTTCAGGACATCACGGTCACCATCCAAAACCATTATCACTCTCAATGGACCTTTGAACTTGGGGTCCAACTTAGTTTGGTTCCGCAAAACAAAATCAATCATTCTCAATGAAAACAAAGTCACCGATGGAAGACTTATTCAGCCATGCCTACAAGTGTCATTCAATTGATATGCGATTACCCTTCAATTATTTCCTTCATCAACAAATACTCTGAACCCGAGTTATCATGAAAAACAATACCGCTCACCAAATCATTCAACTCCTCCGATGGGGTTCGACTAGGGGTCAAAACGGCACGTCTGAAACAGCTCATCGCGACGTCTCACAGGATCACAACAATCGAGATTCTGCTGCATGTCGCGGCTGGTGGCCGGCTGCTTCTTCCCGATCTTTATCGTAAGTTCACGATATCTGGTCACTGCATTTTCAGTTTTGTGATGGTGCAAGCAGCTGTCTGAAACACAGGCAAAAGGGCAATACCTATCCACTTGTTTTGTTTCACTATAGATCGTCGTTGGTTGTACTTGTGGTCAGTAGTAAGGTAGGTAAACTGCGTAATTCGTTGCTTTGTATCTCTGAGGCATAGGTAACCTCTTGTGTGTGAGATTCCCGATCCGGTACGTTTTAATTTCATAGGTTTTGATTTTTATTGCCAAGCCATGAGTTTGAAACTTGCGGGCGATTTTTACAATTACACAGAGTTAAAGGGGCTTTTAACTAAGGACAACGATTTCACAACAATCGAGGCAAACAAAACGCGTTTCTGCGCGTAGGAAGAAGTCTCACAAACGTAAAGTAATAGTCTGGCCTAGTATGATATGTTTTGCATCATAATCAGTGCAAGAAACGTGTTAAACTAACGAGTAATGCGTAAGAATGGAACAGTATACTCGCCTGTTATTGTTTGTTCCAAAATCCATTTGATTTAATTGAAGTTTCATCGGAAATCCATACTGAGTTGGAATCTCCATTTATTTTTCACTCACAGTTGATGATGTCATCAGCTTTCGAGGTAATGGTGAAATCAAGCCTTGTTTCAACTGTTGCCTGGTATTTTGGTTACATCGTCGTGGGGATTTTTCCATTGTTAAAATTTATGGGGGTAGTTGCATTATTGTTTTCAATCAGTCACTTATTTCGTCATTAGAAATTCCTCGAATTCTTTACACGTGATGTCAGGGTACAACAGCCAGATGCACTTTACAACGCCTCACTCAAGATCACATCAATGTTGACCAACTTTTACAGGGTTATTGATGGTGCACAAATTTGCAGTCGCGCATCATGACTAACATGAATTATCTTCAGTCGATGTCATTGAACTTAGGTATGGGTAACAATTCCGATCGTTGCGTGAACCCGTTGCATTAGCGCTTTTATGAGGGCGCGTAATCACAATTTAAATTTCGAACAGTTATCATATCACCGTTGTTTATTGCAGTAATTTTCACTTTTTAACATCTCAATGCTTGATCGAATCCCACTTCTGATGATCGGGGAACGGGTACAATAGAGCACGGCTCCAAATGACAATCAGATACTTGTGGGCGTTTCTAGTGGGAAATCAAGCAATGAGTGAACACATATTCGATCCATTCACATTTTATAATCACTTTTGCTAGTCTTTGGTTACAGTAACGTATAGCTCCGATTTAACACTGGTTATCATAGCACGACACAATGGATGTTACTTATCTCGATTAGGAAACGTGGCGAGTTCAGTGCAGAGCTGGCCCAAGTTGTCACTTCGACGAGATCCCAACGAAAAGTGCGCTGCCGGGCATCTTGTCCCGCCATCTTCATTCACCAAAACCCGCGCTTTCATAAAAACGAGGTTCTATTCACCAAAGCCTCTGATTGGACAAGCCTTACACGTGTACCAATCGTACCACACAATAATGTTGCCAGCTCCGCAAAGACCACGCCCTAGCCTAGACTAGACTAGACGTTTCCCAATGAATTTGAACGCGAACACAAACGAACATCGAACTATAACATTCGTTACGAACTTCACAATTTCTGAACGAACAACGGTCTACATGAGTCTATGCCATTTGCGTGACATTTCGGAACGCAATCTTGTTGTTTATTTGTCCGACTCCACCACTCTCCGACATATATATTATCTTATCTTATCTATCTATCTTATCTCGGATAATCCCAGCTGTAAAGAAAGAAAAAAAAACAGGATATTTACATGTTTGTGTGCTCGTGGGAACCAAGTGGGAACAAGAAACAGTTGTTTCCGCTACCCAGGCTATCCTAGTGTGTGCCTGCATGTATGTAAATGTTATCGAAGTTTTGTTCTACGAAGGATTCACCACATTTTACAGTAATCAATAAAATTGTTGTCGGAAAAAGATACCTCTAGCAAACTTTAGTGTTCAGACATCCTACAGACTAACACCGTGTCACTGATTCCCGCACCGGCGGCGGCGGCGGCACCGTTTACGAGTCTCGACAGTTGTTCGTTCAGCCAACAGACAGGCTGCACTTGCGAGTTTCGATCTCACTGAATAACTAATAAATGCCTTGATCTACTCTACAGCCGAAGTGTCTTGCCTTTTGTTGCTGTGATACATTGGTGAGGAATGTGCATTGTGACATTAACCATGGGCATGTGTTAATCAGTTTTATTTACCATTTTCAACCTTTTAGTAATCAATTCGCAATCCGGTGTTTTTTTATATACTCACTCATGCACGATTTAGGGTCAACTATGTCTATGTCTCCTCCAAGTTTTTGTCAATAAATGCATGAGACAGATATTGAGAATCTTTTGGCCAAAACCGTTTACGAACGCGGTATTGTGGAGACGCACGAACCAGCCGCGGAAGCGGAGGTGATCTGATCACCCAAAGAGACCCGACGAACACCTGTCGAAAGTAGCCCTCAAATGGTGCCCAAGGGTGGCGGGGTAGGGTGACGGAAGATAGGTCGCCACAAAACAACCTGGCTACGTATTACGGAAAAGAAGCCGCAATCGTGAGCTCAGATTGGGCGGAGCTATAGCAGATAGCCCAAGATTGGAGAAAATTGATACCTGCACTGAGAGAGTGCTATTGAGGTGTGACTAGGCTGATGTGGTGTCTATGTATCCGCTAATTGTTCTCCGAAGCTGCGGCATGTTATGCAAAATGGAGTATTGAATCACTGGCTAAACGTTGCGTTGGTTAGGTTGATTTTAGAAAATAGCAAATCTCAAATTTTTTCCAAACCAAAGGCGTTTGGTTTTCAGGATGATGTGTTTATTTTGGCATTCCCCGGGATGCTTAAAGTATGGAGAATACAATGTTCATAAAGGAATTTCACATAATCAGTATCTCCGAAATGAATCGGAATACTTTTCAAATTACCAAATCGGCCAATCAGAACACGGTTACTACGCAAGCTGCGATTACATTAGTCAATTTGTTAATTGCGATTGGTGTTACGTCGAAGTTACCAAGTAAGGCTACATCTAATATTTGCGATAATGCAATCGCTGAAAAACTTCTCTCCTGGTAATTAAGATACAAAAACAATTTTATTTAAATTTACAATATAGGCAAGTGGTTTCGTTATCTCATCTGGCATCTACTTCTACTACCATACAGTCATATACTAATTGAGTGTCGGCCTGACCCAGCCAGACATCTTTTGAATAATATCTACACGTGAAATGGCTACCGTAGTTCAGATTGATATCTGTTTAGATACGCGGTGGTGGTGGGCGGGCGCCTGCGCGTGTCATCTCTTGTCACTATAAACGGATCATTAAAAACCGCCCAAACGGTAATATGTGATGTTGGGCGCAGCGCCTCATAAAGAATTTGTTGAAAATTGCCGAAAAACCGTTACACCCGGACGCACCACTGGTAAATCAAGTTTTTAGGGACACTCAAAGTCACCGGAGGTATATGACGCCAGTTTTACTTTATGTCGTTTTAAAATAATGTACGATAATCTAGATCTAGACATCCCTCCAAGAAGTTATGAAACAACCTAAAACATATCATAGATGGAGACCTCTACCGACAATGAATGCATGATCTTCCTATTCTAATATATCAGAAACGAGTAAAATAAACATACTTGTCGCTTTGCCCCGCCCTACATCGGAAAAGGCTTGAAGGTGTTTAAATATAGCAAAATAAAGACCTCATTTGCAAAAAAGTATAGACTCAGATGAATCATCTCATTGAAATCAAAAATCAAGTAAATCAACCATCAGCTAAGGAAACCAAGGAAAGTAATGAAAACATCTGAGATCGCAGCTAGCGCGCGTGGTCTGGGCGGGCGGCGGCGGCGAGCGCGCAGCGCGCCAAAAATAGCGCGCACGTGCCGCCCGGCGGCCCACGCGCAGCCAAGATGGCCGCCGCGCCTGCGCGGTAGATGATACGCCGCCATATCGATGCTCTCAATTATTTATTTGGTGACACGTTCCAGTAATTTATTGGCAGAGTCAGGAGGCGTGTAGGACCTGAATGTGAATAATTTGACTGTTTTCAGTCTGGTTAGTTGTGTGGTTTGACGGGATTAGCAAACATGTTATCCGTCTGTATTTTCGTGGACAAACCTAATTTTGACTGAATTTATCTCTTACTCTCTCTGTCTTACACCAGTTTAATTCAAATTAGTGTTAGCGAATGGATCAGTCACCCCAATGCACTTTCATAAATTACCACGATACAATATTAAAGAAGGGGCTAGCTAAAATAGCACCTTGAACTCGGATAAGATTACTCAGATCTTACAATGAATCAAAAGTCATGAAAACGAAAAGGTGGCGGCGGATGCGTCACCACAACCACATCCTGAATAACAAATAATTCGCACATGTGACCACGACATGTGCTGAAAGTCTGCAGAAAAGCGTTTCATGAATCATTTGTGAAGCAACATTAGGCATCTGATGATAAGTCGGCAACACTTGAAGTGGTTAAAATATGAATGAAAAAAAAAGCGTCTAGTCTGCTTCCGATGATTCAGAAGAAGCTATGATGGGCATCTTGACACATTGAGACCTCTCCGTCGCTTCTGAAAAGTATGACAATGCGTCAATCTTTCTCATCTTCCAACAGCAAGACGGGCCTTGACTTATAATTTGAAAAGCATAGCGTGTATAGTTCATAAACTTATGTCCTTATTAGACCTTTTTCTTTTAACCCCTGACGGAAAAGAGGGGGTGTTTAAGTTTGAAGCAACTGTCTGTCTGTGGATACAAGGTACGAGTATGTGAAATAAAAAAATATATGAAAATATGAGTATACAGATTCGCAATATTTATTATTTCTAACTAAGAAATCACATAAGTATTCACAATAACCGGCGTCCCTCACACTACTTTAGACATGGATCGTAGATTATTCATATTCTTTATTGCGCAGAAACATAAAAAAATACATTTACAAGAAATATTATACGCAAAGGCGAGCTTATCTCTAAAGAGAGATTTCTACCAGCAAACCTAGGCAAGACAGGAATGTGAATGCATGAGGACAGTCCTAGTGCGCAATAAAACTACGTATCAACACGGAAATTATAACATAAATATAAAATACAGTACTTACATAAACTATATAAAATATCAATATACAACATGGACAAATAAATATGAACTATATTAAAAATGCATAGACCTACATAAATATAAATATTATATACATACATATAATGGTACCACGGTAATACGGAAGAGACAGAAAATGCTCTTTTAATCTTTTTTTTGAAAAGAGAAATGGATGGACTATCCCTAATAGAGCAGGGAAGTGCGTTCCACAGTCGGTAGATTAGTATGATAAAACTCTACAACATTCCATAGCTTTAGAATCTCAGCTTCAACTTCATGTTGCTAGCAATACTTCAACAATTTCCAACTAAATAGGTTCATCAATCCCTCCTCACCGGCCACACATGTACATAAGCACACATACATATACACACATACAGTGGCTATGTGCGCCGGCGCACTCTAAAGGCACGCGTCGCGATGCTCATGCGGCTAAATATAGCCCCGCCTCCCGCCAAGGGGCGGTGGACAATGGTGGAGTGGAGTGGATACCTATAATTTCGTATGTGAGTGAGAAGTTTCTAGAACATTTTTAAAGTTTTAAGAACACTTTCATGATACGGGCATTGGATTCAAGCAAGATAGAGCCATGCTGCACCAAGCTGGCTCAGGGGAGATTGATGGATTAATAGTCCGCTGTCGGGCTAGTGGCCAAACCGCTGTCAGAAGATTGTATGCTTGTTGTAATTTTATTGAGCTAATCTGCAATGTAAAGCCGGTATTTGAACTTGAGTGTATTGACAAAAATACACAAAAGGTTGAGAGGATGATTTATGATGTTACAATCGTAACATCGTCACTTGGTAAATTTGATTGATATTAGAGTCACTGACCTAGACTTAGTACTAATAGACAATCTGGGTACAGATAGTCAGCGGACTTCAATCAATAAAGTGCCAGTGCTAAGTGCGTACCACATGCATGTATCGCCGCAGCTAGAAAAAAAGGCTACAATCATTATATTCCTATAAAAGTACGACAACGTCGGGGCCGTTCTAAACAACGTTGGAGTGACACGGTCTGAGGGACCTAACAAGAGCTGGTAGGAGGAGGAGTGGAGGAGATGTGTGGAATAGGGAAAGACAACCCTTTGTCCAGGAATGGGATCAATTAAGCTTATATACCTAAAGTCTTCACAATATAAAAGGCCCGTTTTGACAGCTCACGCCCATGAAGTTTTAACGTAAGTAATAAAAGCCAACTGTTGCGTACGTGCACGAAAAAATACGACTGAAAAACATGTTTTCACCTCCACGGCTCCCTAATTCCCTGAAAGCCGAGACCACTCGGCCGCAGGTCGGCTCTTAACTTTCTCTACTCATTAGTTGTTGTGGATTTTTTTCAACGCACGCGCCGGGAGGGTCGCAGCTGCTGAAAGAGGGAAGAGGGGGGTGAGGGGAGGCAGAGGGGGAGGGCAGCAGCTGCGCTTGCCCTTCCTAGCTGTAAATCCAGGGTGAATGCGACAGAACCCTCCTGATTTAGGTATTGGATTTACAGCTTAGAGTTCTTTGTGGGGTTATAAAATTTGTGAGAAGTCATTGACTCCTGAAAACATAAGAAGTTAGTTCTGCCAGAGTATAGTTGAACAGGTTTATACTTACGATGAGACTGTAGCGCGGAAGCGCTTTCAGACTTCAAGTGTCAATTTATTAAGCAATGTCCAACGGTCTTTTGGCTCGCGGTGACAGGTAGAAACTAAAGCCTTTTGAAAGGTTCATACGTTCATAGCATCAGGTTGCGTGTTGCATAGATAGAAGTGACGCCCCCCTGTAAACGTTACTCACACGCCAAAAGATCGTTGGACAACTATAGTTCGATGTGACGTCTACTCGGGCTGCCGCTCGCTGCCAACGCGGTGTGGACTTATTTCAAATGAGTTCTGTCATTCATTCATTACACAGTCTTTTGTAATAAGATATCATTTTTACAAATTATACTTACAGGATTTCCGTCTCACATGGGTAGGATAATAACTTAACAACTTAACGTATTACCAGGAAGGAATACAGGCTTATATTATTCTAAGAAACGGCGAAAGTTTGTGATGCCAATCTCGATCGGGGAGTGTAACTTAAATACTAAGGTTCCTCTGAAAGGTAAAAAAAGTTATGACGTAAATATCACCATAGGTAGGTACTAAATATTAAAGTTTGTTTACCTTTTTATTGCTATAGCATTATTATTCTTAGGGATCTTTACCAGTAGGGTGCCATCGGGACCCTATAGCCTCCGCCGTCGTCCGTCGCTCCGTTGGTTTGGTTGGTTAGTCAGTTGTATCTCATTTAATTAAACCCTGAGCTATATAAATTCCGGAAAATCATTTACTGTCTATGAAATCGATTTTGTCAAAGTAACTTTGTTTTTCACTTCGTCGGATTCCGTTATCCGCTCATCACAGCATTGATGGAGGAGTGTAAAACCAACTTACAAACTAAAAAAGTCTTATGTTCATTCATTTCTGTTACACCCAGTACGTTTTAAAATGAACAAGATTAAAAAATATATGGTCGGTAATTGCACATTCCTGGTAACTCCTAATAGTTTTAATTCGAATACCAAAAGGTTTTTAACGCCGTGTGGTTTATAGTGCACGTGCGATGGCGCCGGCCGTGCGCACACGCACGCTGTAAGCCGAGATCCTTTGGCAGCTGCGTCACTGCGCTGACTCACTTAGGGACTTGCGGTGCCAAAAAAACAACATTTCAGCTTATTTGTGCGTGTCTGCTATGGTATGTTCTATCGGACAAGCTCCAATGCGACAATACGTTACCTTCTATATTAAAAACACTATCAACTGACCAGAGTGGTAACCAAAACTCTTATGACAATTTAGTTTAGGGTTCTATCTAATGTATCAATGTAACCATTTTCATTGCAATAATCCATGATGCGCTGTAATTTGTGAGAAAAAATATCACAAAGGGAAAACAAAAAGATAATTTCATGCATTTTCCCATGTTAGCAAAGGTATTGCACCTATATTTGCGGAATATTCAAATACCGCGATCAATGTAAAATTACAGTATTTTGTTAACTCCCATAGTTTAATCATTCTGGCTTGTACCATTACAGTTGATTTGTATTCTATCCTAATCTTCGCATTATACACTTTATTTCTCAAGAAGACCGCTTGATAGTCTCATCAATGAAACAAGATGTAATAGCAGTCATAAAACTCTCTAACGATAATCTGGCAACCTTTATACGTTCAATTAAAACCATTTGCGGTTTGACTTGCTGTTGTAAAAACGATTTATATGTATAGTACTTACTGGGCATCTTGAGATATTTCATAGAAATCTACGTAATTAGCTTGTTGTTCGCTAAAGTGGTATTTGCTGAAAAGAAGCCAATTTCTTTGACTTTTCAGTTGTTTCATTATTATTGTCACGCCTTTGCCCAAACTAGATTTGACTTCGGTATTATATTTTCCATCACTGTTTAGACCAGAGACTATATATCCTATTGACTGCGCCTGCGGGAGAATGCGGCTCACCAAGCGTTTGTTGTATTCAACAAACGTTCGCATCCGCAACCTATGTACGAGACGGGCCGCCAGTTTCACAGCGGCTGACCAATCACAGCTCTTTTACCTCGTCTCCGGCCGCCCGTAAATTGGTGAGTTGTGTTTCAAAGGAAAATGTATCTATGCGCTCTCCACTTGGTAAGTGCTCCACGGTTTAGACGTTACACGTTAATAAATGACATATTTACTTCTATTTACCGGAAACTCCTCTCTTGTCAATAAATGATTATCTACTTATTGCCCAGGTACTGATTATTAGCTATGATTTTATTAGCAATTGGTATAACTTTATCCATCTATGCATCGAATCTTGACCGAGTCAAGATCATGAAAAACCCTAAAAGACTTGTCCTTTAAATCCCATTTGTCGTTTCATGAGTTACCCCACCAGGCCTACATGTATCGTTACAGTGACTTGGCAGCTAGCCAAACGCCGTCGCTGGCATAGCGCCAAATCGCTCCCGTACAGTGGAAAAAAATGGACGTCGCGCGTCTTTGATGCGTCAGAGCTGCGCGCGCGCACCCAGCTAATGCCAGTCGAGATTTCGAGCACGTTGAGATACGGTTATTGACGTCGACTATGAGATAAGCTTTATGTTTTATAGGTATTTGGAGGGTAAGGCATGTGTTGTTTTCAGAGACGGTATACCTTCTCTGCGACTAAACCACAAATGTATAATCGTTAGCCTGTTAAATACCTTCATTAGTGATGAGGTGGTCTGTATTTTGTTTAAATATTTTTAAATTATTATGTAGTAGTCAACCATAACTAATCAGGACAAGATTTAATTGCGTGGGATAAACAGAAAGAGCCAATACCGTAAAAACTCGTACCTACTTCTATCCACTCGTATACTTCAATTAAATTAAATCTTAACGCGTACAGACATGACTGGGGTATAGTATAACTAAAACTTTTGGACTTGCTAAAAGGTCAAGCCAAGTCTGATTGAACAGTAACTTTGACCACACGAAGGACATCTATTGGAAGTTTTGGCGAAAACAGGTCATTCATCATGACCGCAACACCAAGTCGTAAACAACGAACCTACTACCACTAGCATTCAAAGCTGGCCAATAGCCAAAAGACACTGAAATGCCTCCGAGTGTGAGACACAGCGCTGTCCTCGATTCTTGTTGTGAAAATTTATGCAAACCCCCTTCTTTATGGTAATACCCTGTTTTCATGTAGTGTCTCATGAATAATGACTTCTAATTAGAAATCTTGCGTTATGTGGTTTGTGCTTGACCTAGCAGGTAAGATTATTGCTGTCTTTTGCTTGCAACTTTAGTCTTATATGCTAATGAATCATTGACAGTTTTACTGATATTTGAAGGTGTCGATACTAAACTATAGATTAGGAAAATATCCAAGTCTAATGATTATCTATTGTAATAACTAAATATCAATTTCCCCATACAAAAAATGGGAATATTTTCATTTAGATAGATATTAGAGCTCCGTGGTCTAGTGGGTTTCATGTTTGCCTCTCACGCTGGAGGCGCAGGTTCGAATCGCGGTGCTGACCAATATACCAATGAGATAAGTCATTTATCTTAAGTACGTTATACCATTATAGTATCTGTGGTTATACGGACACTCTAACGGTGATGGAAAACATCATGAGGAAACCTTCATTACTATATTTTCCTGTATTTAGTATATTCAGTAGTTTAGTAATATAATTTATTTATATTTTATTTTTTACTTAAGCACATTGGCCTACCCGTTTTGAGATGTAAAATGTATCCTGTCCATCCTGGGCTTGCTGGACGAAATCTCTTTTTAGAGATAAGCTTGCCTTTGTTCATACATTTTCTGTATTGTTTGTGTTTTTTTTTTCTGATGTGTGCAATAAATATATACGAAATATATACTCCATAGCTGCGGCGATGGGCTAGCCCCCTGTCACGCAAAATGGAGTATTGAAACACTGGCTGAAAGTGGGCACAGTGGTGCCTCTGCCACCCCGTATGGGAAAAGGCTTTGTTGTTGTTTGATAGTCAGGCGCGCCTAGGCGGCTAAAAGCAGGGCGCAAAACTATTTTACGAATTCTGGTAAAGGGCAGTCAACTTTCTTGAATAATTACAAAAAAATATCCCAACTCTCAAACCGACCTACTAGCGCGGTGTCGTGTAACGTCAATCCGAGAAGTATTGCGATGCAGACTACCACCAAAGCTAAACCTACAGCCATTGAAACAAGCTATTAAAATACGTATTCTCATTGCCATAAGGTCTGTGACAGCAGCAAATCTGTGAGTGCAAGTCGGATACTCCTGGCATCGGACCAATATTCAACAGGCGGGCTCGGAGACCAACGATTTTATTGTCAAAGTGTAGGTGAAAACATATTGCTAATGTCTTCGCGTTTGGCTTGTTTTCGTTGTGTGTTAATTTGCTGTTGTTGTGTGTTAATCATCTGGAAGCTAGTAGTTTTGATTTAAATTAACATTTTAACGCTGAATTTGGTTTTTAAACTGCTAGGAGGTATCAAAAATATGAATATATTTATTTCAAAAAGAAATGTATAGCGAGAGGATGCAACAATTTAGTAACAAAGGAATTGACTATAATTTTGTAACAAAGATAGGTAGTTTGATTGGAAATGTTTCACAAAGGCCAATCAAGAGAGATATTTCATATATTTTAATTTGCACACTCGATAGAGCACTGTGGTTCTAACCCTCTTTCGTTGATATGAAACAGACCCACGGATGCTCATGAACCCACCAAATGATCCCATTGGGTCAGAGACTATATATCCAATTGACTGCGCCTGCGGAGGAATGCGGCTCGCCAAACGTTTGTTGTATTCAACAAACGTTCCCATACGCAACCTATGTACGATGGCGGGCCGCCAGACAGTTTCGCAGCGGCTGACCAATCACAGCTCTCTTACCTCGTCCCCCGCCGCCCGTAAATTGGTGAGTTGTGTTTCAAAGGAAAACGTATCTATGCGCTCTCCACTGGATAAGTGCCCCCTGTATTTGGTTCATCGTCTTGTTTTAACTTGGGTTCAACCGAGACTGATTAAATTATGTTAGACTTTACCGAGAGAAATTGATAAAGTTAGTTTATTTCAAAGGACAAATTTCAAGTTTCGGTCCTATGAAATGGTAAAAGATATTAACGATACTTCATGCTAAAGTAACTTACTTGAACAATCGTAAGTTTGTTACAAGAAAAACTTGAAAATAAAAAAAATCATTAACTGTTACCATCATTATTATACCATATTACCATACACACATGGCACAAAATTTTACCAATTGGCGAATATAATAGTACTAAATAAAACCGTTCAGCTGGAATTGCAAGATTCTAGATATCAGTAGTTATTTAAATATAATCCAGGGGTAATAATATGATTCTCGCACATTCGATATACTTATAACCTATATAGAGTGATTTTGTATGGGAATCAATCGATATAGGTGTCGATATAGGTATATCGAATGTGCAAGTATCATACCGCAGCCCCTTGCGATAGGAGAGATAAAAAACATACGTCCTACACGTTTAATGTACGAGTCTAATATACCAAGCCTACTAATCTGCCTACCTACATTCACACCTACAGAATTATGTTTCTACGTAGAGAAAACTACTCAACTCTAACGGTCAAGTTCGTTTGATTAATTGCCTACAGAATGATCAATACCCTACGTACTAGTTTGAAGCCTATTATTATTCCCACTCATTCGTTCTACTGCGTGGTATGTCTAAATATAGGACTTATTATTTGGTTCAAAACTACAACTCATAATCAGTTTTAAAGTTTCTTTGAATATTGATTCGTACGACAGAGTCCTTATTGGAATTCGACTGTGGATTCGACGAAATACAAGCAGGATGGTAAAAAGTCTCAGTGAGGGCTATTTGGGAGGTGTAAAAACCACTAAACTAGAGGAACTAAAGGCACTAAACTGACAACCTCAAATCCGACAGCTCTTGCGTGCTGGCCACAGATTCCATATTCAAACACACCATTTTAGGTAGTTTAGTTATATAGTTCGTGTCGCCTCCCAAATCGCAGGCAGTGTAAGCTTTATTTGTTGTTTACATAAATATTTATATCGCAAGAGGAGGTCTATAGTCTCTGCCTACTCCGCTTGTAAATGTATTTTTATGTAATTTTGTGCAATAAAGAATATGAATGAATGCGTAGAAATTCACTGTAAATGGAATATTTTAAATTTCAAAACAGATTCATATTCATCCTACGCTTTTTTCCGTACAGAAACAGGGGTAAATAAAGGAGGACTGCCTTGGGACATTTTCCAACGTTCGTTGCCGCAGTATCTCTCAATCGAGATCACGCGTAAGAATCAGCATTTTGTAACTCCCGCCATCTTTTATCAGGGTCATACACAACACAGGTGCCCTATTTATTTTTTCTCGATTTTCTAGCGTGTAAGTACATACAGTAGAGTAGGAAGCCGTGTGGCCAGTATGTAGGTCGAGTTTCTGGCATAGTGCCCAGAGCAGCGTTAGTCATTCGGACTGCGTGGCCAATAGGACTGTGAAACCAGTGAAAAGGTTAGGCAGTTTGCTGAATATTTGGCCTGAAAATAGCGCGATCTGCTGGAATATTTGTTAGTCTGAGGTCCATAATCTTAAACATCTCGGATGACTGTTTCGCATAACTACACCAACAATTTTATTAAACTAATTTATATTTTTCACGCGTTTGATTTGATGAGATAGCTTTTACTCGTAGTATAGGTTAAAGCTCAAGCTATGGCTACTTTGGTTGGTGTACGCTGGCTTAAATCTATTATTTTAGTTTTACTTGTCACTGTAATATGCTGTAACTAGCTTTTACCCGCGGACTTCGCTCGCGTGGATGCACGTTTTTATACAACAGGGTATTTTTAATCAATGCTAAGCCGACCTTTATTAATAAGGATATCGGAAGGTACAGAATTTATTTCCTAAGATTGCATCCGTTTTTAGCAGTAGTAGTCGTGTGTACTTACAGCCGATCTTCAAATCCCATTTTCACATAAGTACTTAAAAAATCCGTCAAGTGCGGGTCGGAATCGCACACGAAGGGTACCGTCCATCCGTACCATCGTACAAAAAAACAAAAGCACGCAAAACAACAAAAAAAAATACAAAAATAAAATTTAAAAATTTATGCCCTCACGATGATTTGAACTCACGACCTACTGATTGAGAGCCTACATCATACCGGCTGCGCTACCACAACCATGTGGGTTGACGCGAAATATACCATCATATTGAAATGCGGGTGTATCAAAACACGTCTCTTGTATGGGGACCCCCTTTAATTTGTTATATATCTCGTATTTCATTTCCCGTATTTGTGGTTGGTGCGGCAACAGATATACACATTCTGTGAAAATTTCAGCTTTCTAGCTATTACGGTTTGTGCTCTAGGACCCAGTGACACACGGGCAGACGGACGGACGGACAGCGAAGTTTTAGTAATAGGGTCCCGGTTGGCACCCTTCGGGTATGGTACCCTAAAAAGTACAATAAACTGACATTCACTAAAGAATGATTTTTTGCACAGGGGCAGGGGTTTATTGCAGAGTTTGGCAGAGGGGTTTGGCATCGATCCTTTTTTTCGATTCTTTATTGATATGAGTACTTTATAGTGAGCATCGAATCGAATCTAGTGTATGGTTCAAAACACACAGTAATTTGCAAATGTAGACACTAATGACACCAATTGATGTCAACATTTACAGATTACTGCGTGTTTTCTACGACTTATTTGCTTTGTCCATCAAACCACGCATTTCTTGCCACGGTGCATCACGAACATTTTTATCATACAGTAAAAATGTGCGTGATTGATTTATTATAATGCTTGTTTTATTTCATAATATTTGATACTTATGTTGTTACAAATCAATCAAATCAAATCAAATATATTTTTATTTCAAAAAAGTAATGTACAGTAAGAGCAACAATTTAGGTTTTAACAAAGGAATTAACTAAATAATTAATATACGTACAGAATATTAGAGCTTTTAGTAACGTATGAAAACTTACGTAAAAGTTTGTCAATTTCCAGCACATTCAACTATTATTATTTTCTATGCAAACATAATCGATACCTTGAAGAATCGATACTTTTGATACAGATACCGATACCGCATCGATACTTTTTTTTTCGATACATCATATGAGTACAATATCGATACTTTTGTTTCGATACTGTGTCCCTACGTATCGCCATATTTTTTTTCGATTGGTAATGGAACGTAACCACAGATTACTAATTAACGCTGAGAATTCACGTAACGTACCGTAGAGGGGTGCGATGCGACAGCTACGTTCAGATTTCGCAGATCGTATCGGATCGTACGTAACTCATCTCCTCGATCCCATACGCGGTTCGGATCGCACGACTCTGATCCGATTTCCTAGAAATCGACCAAAAATCGAATCAAAGAAATGTTTACGTAAAGTGTGAAAAAACGACTAAAAATTAACTGATAAGTATCTAGTCAAATTGTGTGTAAACTTGTACCACAAAAACCGATTGAAACCTACACAGACGCCATACATTGAATATTTTGTGACTTTAAATTCTGCATGGGCGTAACGTTACAAACAACACAGAACACAATGGCAGTGTACTCACTCTGTTTCATCGAGTCTCCCTCAAACTCCACTCACACGATTTTTATTTAGAAAGACCATAACGTGCGTATTTGGTAAAGCCCGAGCAGAGTTGGAAAACAACTCCAAGTGATGATCACACGATCTTAATATTTTTATGAAATCAGGAATTAATATAAGTAAGCATGTGATTCGATCACTATCCGATTTCTCATAATTTTGGATCGATCCGCTAGTGGATCGGTTCGATCCGATCCGAAACTCGAAAGGACATAATTATGGTCTTGGGTCCGAAAATCGGAACGGATCGGCACACATTCCTAACGTAACGTAACGTAGGTAACGCTGTCTGTCAAACTATCAAACAAAGAAAAGAGGTGTTTTTTTTTACGATTGTTTTTCTACTAATACGCAGCAAAACCGTAGGAAAAGACGTGATAACCGGTGAAAATGATGAATCTGGAGATTTTGGAAACAGCCCACGAGTGTGATGTTGCTATTGCGCGAACCCAGTCTAAAAGAGAGAATCGGAGTAAAAGACTGCAGAGTGATCCTTGTGATGCCTTCAAGCAGGTGAAAGGCACTTCATCAAGCTTTATCGTGGGTTTATGACCGAGTTGAGCCCTCATTTGCCACCAACATTGCGATCAGATGCTTTGTATGTGGAAACGAATGTTAGTAATACTATGCAAAGTACCAGAAAAGTATCACATCAACTTTTCCCTGTTGCGTACAATTACCCTGCAATTACTATGCTCTGCCTACCATGCGATATCACCCGGGTTCGAGCCCCGTCTGGGGATTAACAAAAACCAAAATATCCCCAAGTCTTGGAGGTTTACATATTTGTGATGTCGTTGTTTCTGATTCTCACAACACAGGGTGTGCCTACCTGCCTGCAACCTATTGTGGGGCCAGATGTACCTATGTAAGTAAATGTTAAACAATTGAGAAAGTAGAGAAGACTAATCCTGAATTGTTTGTTTTAGGTGCTGATTGCTTCAGGTTGCTTCAGCATTTTATGCTACAGGGTCCTATCAGATGATTGTGGGATAAGGCCAAAATCACTGTATTTCCCAGTCTATTGTCTCCAAATTTGTGAAGCATATCCTTGACACTCAAAAAGCCAGCCCCGGAGGAGTGCTCAGGGAGGGTTCTTCTTCAACCAGGGGTATGCTGTGCCTGCACCTGGCCCACGAGAGTGGGGCCTTTGTTACATTATTGCTTCTGCATTACCCAGGTCGGGTTGACAGGTTAGACCAGATAAAATAAATTAAGTGTAACTACATAAATTTGTTTTATTTATATATACTTAAAGTATCAGTACAAAATTACAAAAGGTATGAATCAATCATTTAGATTATTCAGGATTTTGTTGATATTTCTAGGCATAATAGGCCAATTTAAAGGCATCAGCCATTAGCATGAGAATTTTGTAGTGTCGCGCTTTGAAGTATGCCTTTGTATATGTTACGGGTAAAGCTTGGAGGCTGGGTAAACCTAGTAACCCAAGCTTCTTGGGTGAAGTCCGAAATTTCAATCTACTCCAATTTGTCTTCGGGCTTTACCCGGCTAAACCTCTTTGTCAAAAAAACTTATTCATAATCATAAGATATGGAGAAAATATGGCATGGAAACAACACAATACTTAAATTATTGTTTCTGCTGTAAACAACTAACCTTCCATGTCATGCAAAATGTATATTATTTAGAACTGGGTGTTGAATAGTAGTAACCGCTGAACCACAAGAGATTTCACGCAATCGAAAGGTACATCAGGCATTGAGACACACCAATGAGGTTTAGATACTTAGCATAGCAATCAGTAATCAGTATCAAAACCTCATTGGTGTGTGTCAACTGTCAAGTTTGTGTTGTGTGACGAAACATTTTTTTTATTAACATGAACAGCTGATCGTCAAAGCCGCCATTTTGTTAAATAGAATTTGTGGCCATGTTTTAGTTTTACAATTACTAATCTACGGGTGATCTTGATTGGCAGGCAGGCAGGCAGGACCGCAGGATATAAAAATCTGATAAAAATGCGAAATATTCCTTTGTACTTGTAAGTTTGTTAATCTAAGAAACACAGAATTTTCTCAACTTTCCTCAACACAGTTTCTTAATTCACAATAGACTTTCCCAGCCATACAAAATTAATGGATTTATCCTTGTGTAATTAAATTACGTTTTTGACCCCCTTTTGGTCCGAATTTTCGAAAATCCGTTCTTAGTGCTCAGTTATGTTATGAAAGCAACCATTGTGCAAAAGTTTCATGCCTCTAGGCCTAACGGTTTGGGCTCTGCGTTGATCATCAGTCAGTCAGTCACTCAACACAAATATATATGACGGGGAACGGGTAGAATAGAGCACGGCTCCAAATGACAATCAGATACTTGTGGGCGTTTCTAGTGGGAAATCAAGCAATGAGTGAACACATATTCGATCCATTCACATTTTATAATCACTTTTGCTAGTCTTTGGTTACAGTAACGTATAGCTCCGATTTAACACTGGTTATCATAGCACGACACAATGGATGTTACTTATCTCGATTAGGAAACGTGGCGAGTTCAGTGCAGAGCTGGCCCAAGTTGTCACTTCGACGAGATCCGAACGAAAAGTGCGCTGCCGGGCATCTTGTCCCGCCATGTTCCTTCACCAAAACCCGCGCTTTCATAAACACGAGGTTCTATTCACCAAAGCCTCTGATTGGTCAAGCCTTACACGTGTACCAATCGTACCACACAATAATGTTGCCAGCTCCGCAAAGACCACGCCCTAGCCTAGACTAGACTAGACGTTTCCCAATGAATTTGAACGCAAACACAAACGAACATCGAACTATAACATTCGTTACGAACTTCACAATTTCTGAACGAACAACGGTCTACATGAGTATGCCATTTGCGTGACATTTCGGAACGCAATCTTGTTATTTATTTGTCCGACTCCACCACTCTCCGACACGGCCATTCTGACATATCACGCGTCCACGCGTGAGGAGGTACCTGAGGACAATAGATTTCCGGAGAGTAAACTGTCACTCGGCCAACCTGACCAAAGGGATACGTGTGGGCAGCTCTGATACCCGATAGCAATATTACATCCATCAATTATTTAGAAACCAAATTACAGTCAGTCATAAAATAAGAATCATTTTAACTAGAACTGAACAGATCCAAACCAAAACAAGATTAATCCTTGCATCTCATTTCTATGTGAACAGCTGATCTTTACACCATAACCTCTATCCGGTTACACCAACAGTGACCTCCATCCGGTCATCCACCCACCAAGGACCACTATCCGGTCATCCAACTGTCACCTCCATCCGGTAACAGCATCAAAAACTCAAAGCCACAGTGACCTCTATCCGGTCACCCACCAAGGACCTCTATCCGGTCATGGTCGTGTCACCTCCATCCGGTAACAACATCAGATCACCACACCTCAACAGCAACCGCACGCCACCGTCAATCAAGGTGGCCGCACTGCAACGGGAAGATCAGGTCCCGAATGGTCCGACCCTTTTACGCCTACGTCTACAGTTGCTGCGGGCTATTGGCATCACTCACATCCATCATACTCAGCTAATGAAAATTAAGTATCAAACTTTAATGATCATAAAACTTATTAGGTTCTGTTCAATTCAGTTAATTTTCAATCAAAGTTTCATCACTCTCTATACAATTCATCTTCAAAGTATTCACAGACGAAAATATCTGAAGGTTTTCAACGAATCTTTTCTCATTTTCATTATCGGTTTGGTTTATCTCTGTACAGATCAACTCAATTACATTTACATCACACATATTGCCACGCTTAGTCAAACACACAAGGTGTAGCACAATACGTAGTCGCCTCTCTCGCGCGACTCACAAGACTCCCTGTGCCTCAATCGAGCACAACCCTAATGGCAACGCCTCCATCCAGCGATCCATCTGCAGTGCCTCCATGGAGCACAACCCTAATGGCAACGCCTCCATCCAGCGATCCATCTGCAGTGCCTCCATCGAATGCTATGCAAGCTAAGCAATATGTGGACAAGGCCCAGCGACCTCTTCAGTTTTCAGGATCATCAGACTCAACATCAGAAATAACCACGCAACCTTCAGGCATTTTTCGCAAGCGATCATGAGAACGATAAAGTTGCTATACAATACAAGTTTCCAATGATACTAAAGTTAAATCAGGTCACGATCACTTTTACCACTGCACATGCGGCCTGCACAAAGCAACCACGTACCAACGGTAACCATCTCAGCCGCGTAAGTACTACCCCTCGCAAAGGGCACTGCTACACTTAATACGCAGCCAACGTGTACCATTTACAAGCTCCGGCGTTACCAAGTACAGCCACACAACAGTGTAAATAAAAGAGAACCACATTATCATTATCGTCACATTATAACACAGAGACACGATTAAAGTCAAAAATTATAGTGCATTTAGTTAAAATATTTACAGTCACAATCACAACTGCACGGAGTATCAAATACCATCAAACCAAAGATAATTAGCTCTCCCATTGATCTAACTATCACATGGTTACAACAACACAACAGTAATTCAGATAGCAAGCAAGTGTCACATTCGTGGCCTATGAGCTGCAATAGCTCCCCAACATTGTATTACGCATCCTCTCCAAGGATCGCAATCACAAGTCGCAACAGTGCATCCCCTCCAAGGATCACTTCACAGAGTCCACCATGACTCTCTAGTCTTCAAGAAGACCCGGCCTTCGCCAGAACCATGCGCCCATCGCGTACCCACGGATTACTCTCCGCGAGCAAATACCGACTTCCAACGAGCTACGACTACGCCATGGTCCCTGGTATAGCCGACCAACCGAACTGTGCACACATTACTCTATCGTCATCGTCACAGCATCAACCAACATGCTCTTCGCTTGAATCATTTTCATTATCTGAAACCTCAAACGGTATTTGATCCTCTGGCATTCTACGCAACCTATCGTGTGCGTATTTGTAAGTACGCTCACAACTCAATGATTTCAGGACATCACGGTCACCATCCAAAACCATTATAACTCTCAATGGACCTTTGAACTTGGGGTCCAACTTAGTTTGGTTCCGCAAAACAAAATCAATCATTCTCAATGAAAACAAAGTCACCGATGGAAAACTTATTCAGCCATGCCTACAAGTGTCATTCAATTGATATGCGATTACCCTTCAATTATTTCCTTCATCAACAAATACTCTGAACCCGAGTTATCATGAAAAACAATACCGCTCACCAAATCATTCAACTCCTCCGATGGGGTTCGACTACGGGTCAAAACGGCACGTCTGAAACAGCTCATCGCGACGTCTCACAGGATCACTACAGTCGAGGTTCTGCTGCATGTCGCGGCTGGTGGCCGGCTGCTTCTTCCCGATCTTCATCGTAGGTTCACGATATCTGGTCACTGCATTTTCATTTTTGTGATGGTGCAAGCAGCTGTCTGAAACACAGAAAAAAGGGCAATACCTATCCACTTGTTTTGTTTCACTATAGATCGTCGTTGGTTGTACTTGTGGTCAGTAGTAAGGTAGGTAAACTGCGTAATTAGTTGCTTTGTATCTCTGAGACATAGGTAACCTCTTGTGTGTGAGATTCCCGATCCGGTACGTTTTAATTTCACAGGTTTTGATTTTTATTGCCAAGCCATGAGTTTGAAACTTGCGGGCGATTTTTACAATTACACACAGTTAAAGGGGCTTTTAACTAAGGACAACGATTTCACAACAATCGAGGCAAACAAAACGCGTTTCTGCGCATAGGAAGAAGTCTCACAAACCTAAAGTAATAGTCTGGCCTAGTATGATATGTTTTGCATCATAATCAGTGCAAGAAACGTGTTAAACTAACGAGTAATGCGTAAGAATGGAACAATATACTCGCCTGTTATTGTTTGTTCCAAAATCCATTTGATTTAATTGAAGTTTCATCGGAAATCCATACTGAGTTGGAATCTCCATCTATTTTTCACTCACAGTTGATGATGTCATCGGCTTTCGACGTGATGGTGAAATCGAGCCTGGTTTCAAATTGTCGTGGGATTTTTCCATTGTTTTCAATCAGTCACTATTTCGTCATTAGACATTCCTCAATTCTTTACATGTGATGTCAGGGTACAACAGCCAGATGCACTCGCCTCACCCAAGATAACATTGATTTGTCCGACTTTTACAGGGTTATTGATGGTGCACAAATTTGCAGTCGCGCATCATGAATAACATGAATTATCTTCACTCGATGTCATTGAACTTAGGTATGGGTAACAATTCCGATCGTTGCGCGAACCCGTTGCATTAGCGCTTGTATGAGGGCGCGTAATCACGATTTAAATTTCAAACAGTTATGACCATTATTTATTGCAGTAATTTTCACTTTTTAACATCTCAATGCTTGATCGAATCCCACTTCTGATGACGGGGAACGGGTAGAATAGAGCACGGCTCCAAATGACAATCAGATACTTGTGGGCGTTTCTAGTGGGAAATCAAGCAATGAGTGAACACATATTCGATCCATTCACATTTTATAATCACTTTTGCTAGTCTTTGGTTACAGTAACGTATAGCTCCGATTTAACACTGGTTATCATAGCACGACACAATGGATGTTACTTATCTCGATTAGGAAACGTGGCGAGTTCAGTGCAGAGCTGGCCCAAGTTGTCACTTCGACGAGATCCGAACGAAAAGTGCGCTGCCGGGCATCTTGTCCCGCCATGTTCCTTCACCAAAACCCGCGCTTTCATAAACACGAGGTTCTATTCACCAAAGCCTCTGATTGGTCAAGCCTTACACGTGTACCAATCGTACCACACAATAATGTTGCCAGCTCCGCAAAGACCACGCCCTAGCCTAGACTAGACTAGACGTTTCCCAATGAATTTGAACGCAAACACAAACGAACATCGAACTATAACATTCGTTACGAACTTCACAATTTCTGAACGAACAACGGTCTACATGAGTATGCCATTTGCGTGACATTTCGGAACGCAATCTTGTTATTTATTTGTCCGACTCCACCACTCTCCGACATATATTAGATATAATCGATCTATTTTTTATTTTATTTTATTTATTTATTATTAAAGTAAATTTGCACAACATTACAGAAAAATAATCCAAGACGTTGTACAAATTACCCAATAAACAATATTTATTATAAATCACATTACATTAAACACAATAAGAAATAATTATTCAATGCGTGTCAATTCAATTAAACATACAAGATTTCATTACAAGACAACACTATCATGCATTCTTCTCGCAGAACCTTCCACATTCTCGCACAATATCTCTCGCACAATATCTCTCGCACTATATCTTATTGTTGGCTCCAATTCACAATATGGACCCCATTTTAGCCCACCGTGGTTTAACTTGGTCATTTGTATCCTAGTATCTGACAAATGAGCATCCGTATAAACAATGTATGTGAGAAACAAGAATAACCGGCCAAGTGCGAGTCGGACTCGCGCACGAAGGGTTCCATACCATTATCTATAAAAAACCGCAAAAAAATAAAAAAATGTATGGGAGTCCCCCCTAAATATTAATTTAATTTTAATTTAATTATTTATTGTTTAAGTAAATAATATACTCAATATATTGTGAAAATTTTAAACGTCTACCTGCTACCATTATCAATATCGAGCAAAAATAAGCAAAAAATTCACGTTTGTTGTATGGGAGCCCCCCTTAATATTAATTTCTTTTAATTTTTAGTATTTTTGTTATAGCGGCAACAGAAATACATCATCTGTGAAAATTTCAACTGTTTAGCTCCACGGTTCATGAGAAACAGCCTGGTGACAGACAGACGGACGGACGGACGGACGGACAGACAGCGAAGTCTCAGTAATAGGGTCCCGTTTGGCACCCTTCGGGTACGGAACCCTAAAAATTATCAAAGTAAGTAAGTAAATGTAAATGTCCCCACCGAGGGGCACAGGCCTTTACCCGGATCCGAGTGATAATGATGATGAAAATGATCATAATAAATGTAAATCTAAGATCCACTTGTATTGACCTCTGTGATATGTGCATATCCCACAGATTGACCAGCAAATGTTGTCTTGTTTCTGACGCATTTCTTTCACATACATCTCTAGCCTCGTAAATAAATTTTGAACGAGGTGATAACGTGCCGATGAACACTTTGGACGCGTCAACTCATAAAACTAAAAGACTGGGCAGTAAAAAAATATTAGTTTACATGAGGACGTATGCAGGAGTAAAAAGGACTTATTGGAATTAACATAGAGTCACGTCTTTTCCCGCATCCGCAAAAAGACATGAAAGAATTCAATTTGAATAAAAAAAAAATTGGTTGCCTGTAAAGTCGGTATACGGGCGAAAGTTTTACGTGACAACGACTTTGAGTGGTAAAATAATTTTAATGTGAATATTCATTCGTATAGTAGGAAGAAGGATGAAATAATATTAACAATTTAAAACATTTATTTATACAAAGAATTATATTTAAAATAAACGCGTGCCTTTCACTTTTTATGTCTGTCTCTCTCGCTCTTAGGCGGGCTAACCATGCCCGAGTGGAAGGGACGCGTGCCTCTCACTCGCTCTCATTGTGAGCGCATAATGTGAGCGGAGCGTAACGCAGTTTCTTGAAGTGTCTTCTTCTTCTTCTTCTTTTTATTAATGGCGTCCTAACCTCCACCCGGCAAACCAATTTATAAGACGTTGTCACGTCAAAATTGACAACAATCTTTTTAATTGATTCGAGGGTAAATCGGCAGGAAACTACTGTCATTATAATTATTACTAGCCTACTTAAAACCCCTACTGATAAGCCTGCTGCAGGGGAAATCTGAGTAAAAAAGTGGGGATGACCTTGAATTGTTTCCTGAGGATGTTGATTGTGAATGTGTGCGAGCAGGGGCAAGTTTTATGGCTCGCCCTGCGACAGGAGCAGCGATTCTCTGGCCGACATGTGTGTAGAGCAGCCCCAATATTGCTCCGACCGCCCCCCCTTCCGAGATCGCCGCAGGAGCAGGCAGGGCGAAGGGCCCACTCCCCCTATTTCACTCTAACCGATCCTGAGGAAACGACTAAGCATGGACATATTGGTAAGTAGTTTATTAGTTAAATCAAATTATTTAATGATGTGCACATAGGTCTACCTGTTGTCTGATTATCTTCCGTCCGCCCATGATTTACTGAAAAAAATCTCTTGATACAGATAAGATCGCATTTGGACATTGTAATCTCCATTAACCGTTTTAAAATGTATTGTTTTGTGCAATAAAGTATAGAACCTCAGCGTGTGGTCGACAGTACTAATTGTATGTGCGCGCGCATAGAGGCCGTAAACGGACGCGCGCTGCCGCCGCCCAGACTCCGCCGCCGCCGCCGCGCCACCCGCCCTTGACGCCCGCTTGGCTCACGTTTCGGCACAGACTAGGTTAACGCCTAGATGGGACAGGTTGGTTTGTAATACTAGCTTGTCATACTCGGGTTTTATAACACTCTATCAGCTAAATGTATAAAGGTGTTTGATGAGGTTGAGTGAGTGGGATATGTCCTGACTGGCAACACAGGTTTTATCATCATTTCCTTTTTTCAAAATCCCAGTACGTTTTACCCTGAGGGTTAGCTGATTTGTATGAAGAAGTGAAAAATAAAGTTGCTTTGATCAAATCGGTTTCATAGTGAAAGATGCTCAGAATGATGTCCCTAATAAAGCTAGAGATTTTACTGTCAGCCTGTATAGCATACTATCGTGAGTCAAAGCAGTCCGCATGCCAAGAGTGAATTTCAAATATTTTTCTTCATACAGGTGTCGTCAGTAGAACAAATTAGTTTCTTTGATTTTACCAATAGGGAGGGGATTATTTCCTAAAACTCTACAACGTGCATAATAATAAGATAACTGCTAAGTTTTTTTTCTCTTTTACTTGCTTATTGTATCTTCTGTGGATATCTGTTACCGGCTTAATTTTTGTATTTACATGTTGTAACTCATTTATTTTATATGCTGTTGATGTACCAAATAAAATAAATAAATAAATAAAGAAGGGATTTATTTTCCTAATCAGGCTACATATACCTTGTTTGATCGTCGCCTGGGCAAAAGTTTATTTCAAGTCCCATCTGTAAGTACCCACTCTATGCCACCAGTTGCTAGCGCGTGTTTGTTTACCCGGCAGCTGCGTTGCATTTGTTACCTATAGCGCGTACGCAGGAAAGACTTGTGCCTGAATTCATGAAAGTACAGGTTACAATATACAAGTTTTTTGCGCTTCCCATCAGGCTGCCATCGCCAGCCGAGCGGCTGTTTGGTACTCCCACCTTATGGATACCGATAAAGTCAAAGTACTGGACCAATTTTAATATTTCTTTTTGTTATCGACGCGAAATTTTGTCATCTTTGATTTACTCATACACTATTTCTTACAATTATTGAATGTGTTCAAATTAAACGTGAAAACTGGAAACAGTCCCTAAAAAAAATGGTTTTTCGCCCCTCCTCAAGTTAGCACAAACTTTATTTGTTCGGAAAATTGGATTGCACTACTGAATAATCACAAACAACATACTTAATTTTCGTTGAATTCTGAATTTTCTCGAGGTAAGTCTCTGCCGACTGGGGTATAAAAGACGACTTAGCGGTCAGTTCTATTACAATTCTCTGATGTTGGCGATCTTTAGCGGCGGTAATAGCATTCTTATCCTAAAGATTTGTGAAATTGTTACTTGTTGCTCTAAGAAATAACCATTTATCGCTGTTGTTACTTGTGAACGAATGAGGAATATTGAGATGCCCGTCTGTGTACAGGGTGTGACAAGATTCAAAGAAAATTTATATTAATTATGACTAGAAACAGTAATTTGATCTGTTCCAAATCTCCTCAAAACACTATTGATTGATCTTGGTTGGTAAAAAGATAGATGTGTTCTAGCGTATTGTAATTTAAATTATAATAACGCAGTGACGCAGTGTCACCCTACCAAAGACATCTAGCAATTCTCCTTGAGGAATGTTCCGACCTGCATATCAGAACTCGTTTAGAACTAGTTTATGTAGTCTATTGATTTGTAAGTAATAATTATATGTATTGTACACATGGGTCTACTCCTGCTCAGCAATCCGCCTGTCTCATCCCTATTTGGTTTGCTGGAAGAGATCTCTTATTATAGATAAGCTCGCCTTTGTATACGTTTTCTATGTTTTTTACTGTCCTATGTAACTGTTTGTGTGCAATAAAGAAATTATGAAATTATGAACTCAATCAAACATTTATGTACTCCCGTGTCACCATCAGTCATAAAACCTCAGTGTTACATTAGTACATTACACATGTTTTCCATTAACAAATAGGGCCTGGTTTATACCGTAACAAGTAGGGTACCGGACTTTAAAGTAAACTGTTCTACAGAACCGATTCACACATCCGGTGCGCAGGCGCATGCTATGGTTTACTTCATCTCGATTAACGGGAGTATAATGTTTGTTTACCTCACGGGTCACGGCTGCGTGTGTAATCAGCAACAGGCCTCTTGTGATGGACTTACAACGGTTTTGATTGGCTGGAAGTCCTACAGATTACTTCACCTGCCGGAGATCGGTGGATAAAGGTATGATTCCGGGATGGACTGCAGACCGCAAACTGCAACCGCAGACCGTAGGCGACACTACTGGTTTATATGCATCTCTATGAATTTGATTCTGAGCGCGGCGGCACTGCAGTCTGCAGTCGCGTAGCATTTTCTATGGCGGTGGTGTGCGGCGTGAAATCATTACTATATGTACCTATAGGAAGAAGTTATGATTATGAAAATGAGCGTAGGTACGTAAAAAAACTAGACAAAACAGCTCGTTTCTTTTAACGGTGCAAGGCAGGAACGGAACGGGATGGAGCTATATTTATGTTGGCGGCCGATCGTAGAATCGGGCACATCATGATGTGCCCAAACGTTAAATATCATGAAACGATAAAATCTCCTAAGGCAAACACTGAAGGCTTAGATGAATACTAAAGGGGCGAGCGCAGCACACATGTCTTTTTGAAAGCATTTTTATTCAGCACTACGTCGTGATGATTTTTGTGTTATACATGTCAAACGAACAACTACCGAACAACTACCTCCGGGCGAGGACGCACAAGCTGTTCCACATCCCTCTGGCGAGGACGGAGATGCTGCGGGAGGCGCCGGTGATGCGGGCGCTCGCTCTCTTCAATGATATTTCAGAGAGGACTGAGGTGGACTTGTTCTAGTGTTCTTTGACGGGATTCGCAAAGGTCGCCACTTCTTGTTTATGTTATAAATAAGTAACGTTTGTATTATTATAACCTATTTTTTTGTCCTTTAATTTATTGTCTGTTTGTGTTGATTTAGTTTTTAACTGTTATGTGGCAAGCATGTATGTGTGTAATAAATAATAAATAATAAATAAAACACGAAGACTATTCCGGGGCTTCGCTACGCTCGCCCCTTTAGTCTTCACCTAACCGCAGTGTTTGCCTTAAGAGATTTTATCGTTTCATGATATTTAACGTTTGGCCAAATATGATGTGCCCAATTTTACGATCGGTCGCCGACATGTATACAGACAGCTGTATAACTCCGCCACCCGTATAGATCCTGCACATTTTTTATTAATAAGGCATAATATGAGTCACTCTATAAGAACAATTATTACCTGAAAAGATGAAATGAAATGCAATTGTGGCAGTTTGAAGAGTTTTAAAACCCTGGAAATAAAACTGTCAATAATTATGTACAGTACGGGGCCATTGTTTTGGCACGTCGGGGCGGGACCCGAGGTGCCCCGAGTGCGATACTCGGCGTTTGACTTGGCGGGAGAGAGAAAGAGCGAGACGAGACCCGACCTGCCAAAACAATGGACCCGTACTGTAAAAAGTACTTGACTTCTTTGGCCGTTACAGAAATGCCCAATACATGCACAATAGTTGGTAGTAAAGCAGTATGAGTATGTCACAAGTATGTTAGTATCTGGCAAAATTCCAATAAATATGTAGAACACGATGTTTATGTATACAAAGAAAAATAACGAGAAGATAGACACGCACTAAATACGCTGATTTGATTGAGAAGGTCACCAAATCAGGGCGACGAAACTCGAAGCTGATGAAAATTCATCGATATTTCAGTCCATGGTCAATTCATTCAATCTATCATTCATTCATTCATCTGTCAATGCAACGATGGATTTTCGTATGATATACGATTTTTTGGCGCATGAGTGAATTTTACAAGGGGGCGTCACTTCTACGCAACTTATTGCAACTTCCAAGACCCAAATAAACAGTCAGATAACTTTATTTGATATTTCTTAGACAAACAGACAGATAAACGCTATTTGAGTAGTGAACGATCGGCCCTCAAGTATATAAATGTACAAAGGCATTTTCAATATAATAACATGTAAGTATGAAATTTCAGAATCATTCAGCCGCCCGCCCGACGCCTTGCGATGCGTAACCCGATCTGCGCGGGCGCCTGCCATATACGGGTTTATGTCGGTGCGATGACCAATCACAGGCCAGCTACAGTTTCCCGCCCAGGGCCCGTACCACAACGTCTTATGCCGATGCATTTAGATTTTTTATCTATCAAAGTATCAACAACACTATTGAGACCATTTTTTACAAAACTCCTGATTGGGCTTTATTTTCACTATAACCACATCGAGATAAAGTTCCAATCCTATGAAAACAGAACAACAGATTGTGGTCTTTTGTGGATGCTGGACTTATGAGTAGTACGTCATCAATCATCCATCATCGATAAAATCTCGTGGTGTATGGACTTTGGACGGTCGAGCAAGTAGATGACTTGTTTTATTATGTCATGGTCAGATTAGTTGTAAAATATTGTGGTAACCCCACAGAGCTACTCATGTTATACGATTGCGTCTTAAGTTTGATCGCTGCGCTGCGCTGGGTTGTGTGCTTGCTTTGTGTTGAGGAATTCTAGTATTTTTAGTAAACTCCATTGATAATGTCTATACGTGGCTGCAATTTTGTCTCCGTCTCCCTGTGTGGGAAAATTTATGAAGCTATTTTATGATTGAATTAAATTAAACTCTACCTATGTATAACTATAGCAGACACAATGTTAGTCAGAAAATTCAAAAAAGTTAGCCAGTATGGTATCGCTTACTTTATCGTTATATGCCATAGATTGTTTCCTAATTAAAGTGCTGCTAAAATGTCAGCTAGCGTTATTTTCGAGTTAGAGATAGCGTTAGATACACTGCATGATTTTCTGGCGCAAATAAATGAAGCATACCGGCGGCGGCGGTGTGCCATAAACTATCAAATACACTGTCTATACGATTGGAGATAAACGTCATCGTCATGAGGATCTTTCCAGAGGGTCGGAGTGGGGGGTGATCAGGGCCCGTATTCTACTGTACACAAGCATACCACAAGCCTGGCACAAACTTGAATACGACGCATTTGGTATTCTACTAAATCTCACAAGCGCCAGCGAGACGCCGGCGGCGTTGGAACGGCGCCAGCGGACAGTAGAATACGAAGTAGGATGGCGTCACGCCGGTGAGATGCGTCGTATTCAAGTTTGTGCCAGGCTTGTGGTATGCTTGTGTACAGTAGAATTCGGGCCCTGTGGTCGGAGTAGATCGATGTCCTGCACGTAAGTACTCAATACGGTATGTAGACGTTTATACCGTGTGTAGGCACTTGAATATGAGTGGCTACCTACACGGGCGGTCTACCTACGTGATTGAAGATTAAATACAGTTCTGCTATATTGAATGGTGCAAAGTGGTATTCATTTTAATCCCTCAATTCCACTTCCGTAGTATTTAATGGAATTATATTTGTAACCCCCAGACTAGCTTAATACTTAGGTTTTTCTGAGAAAACCTTTATATTGTAGAGATGAGCTAGTCCCCTGCGAATCATAATGGAGTTTTGATAGGTCTACAGAATTACAAGAGAACTACTACAGAACTACTGCCGACACAGGCCGGTATGCAAAATAATTGAAACAAAAAGTAAACTTTAGAAAAAACCGACTTCCACAAACCCTATTTGATTAGATTGAGTTTAATACAAACTGTAACCCCTTATCCCCCCCCCCCCTTGTCCTAATCGGTCCATCCGTTTAGGCGCTATCGGGGTGCAGACATAAAAAAAAAACATCCGGACGAATTGTAAACCTCCTCCTTTGGGAAGTCGGTTAAAAAGTACAGCCTATTCAGCTGCATAAAACCCAATTTCGACAACTGCAATGAAAATATTGCTTTACGTGTACGCAATATTTCAGTGACTATCAAAATTTCAATTAACTGAGTATAGTGAAATGCAAGTACGGCTCCTGTTTCTTATCGTTAGACAAAGATGCCGCCTCATTGGTGGTCGACTTCAGCCGCCGCCGGCGCACCTTACGAGCCATCCTCTTGACTTTACTGCTTAACCTCTTGTAAAATCACAACACTCCTTATCTCAACTGTGAGCACAGGAAAGGTTATGTTTTATGAGTATTGATTACAGTTTAGTATTTATTCATTTTACGTTTTGAAGAGTTGATAGTACCTCAAGAGGTAGCCTGACCCTGAGTTGCACGAAAAGATTTTGAAATTTAAGGTTACCTTACCGGCGACCGCGTGAATTTCCCATACAAACGTAATACAAAAATGATTTGAATTTGAGAACTAGTTCAAAGAATAATACAGTGTTTACGTAGGTTCCTGGTCGTATACCAAGGTTCTTATTCAAATTACATTAAAATATTTTTAAATTGGTTGTAGAGGAACCCTGGTATACAGACCAGGAACCTGCGTAAACAGTGTATCAATCCGATTAACAGTCTAAATACGTTAAACTATTTCTCAAATTCAAATCATTTTTGTATTAAGTTTGTATGGGAAATTCACGCGGTCGCCGGTCTCTTAAGGGCGAGATATCATAGGATAGTCATTTGTTTCTAATGCTATGATATTTAAATGTATGATTTATTCCTGTATTCAAAGATAAATCTGCCTTTCTAAATAACTCAAAAGTTCTAACAAATGGTACACAAGAAAGTTATCAACTTCGAAGGTTTAGATAGAATTATGTGGAAGAATCGAGTATTTTTTCTATAATTCTTAAAAATAAACATCTTTTAACCACTTAGGATATAATATCAAGCAGCAATGTGATAAGCACAAGTCCCTCTACTCCCCAAAAATGTTTGTCGCACCACACTCAAAACATCCTGTATACAGAAAGCTCGCAACCTGTAAAGATAAAAAATAATTGGCCAAGTGCGAGTCGCTTCCAACATGAAGGGTTCCGCACCATCGTACAAAAAAAACGTTTCTTGTATGGGAGCACCCTTATTTGTTATATTTTTTGTTGTTCAGTGTTTATTGCTGTAGCGGCAACAGATAAAAATAAATTCTGTGATTTCAACTCTCTTCCTATCACGGTTCCTGAGATAGAGCCCGCTGACGGACAGACAGACGGACGGACAGCGGAGGCTTAGTAATAGGGTCCCTTTAGCTCCCTTTGGTTACGAAACCCTATAAAAATCTCTACGTTAAGGTCGAATCTCATCAACGAAGAAATTTTTGATGCCATCATGAGCTTCACATTCCCTCCAGTAACCGCAACCTATGGTAAAATAATCGCGTTACAGAAAAGCCACTGAGTGTCTCTCCATTCTTTGTTTATTTGCATCAGAGACTTCAGACCATACTCCATGACACAATACCCTACGAAGCGTGGCAGCCTCTCACCATAAAAAGGTTTCATGGGTCAGTGTGTAATATCACACTCAGGCTAAGCTACACCTTTTTGACATTATACCGTTCCTTTTACAAGAGTGCTAAAGACTAAAATCGTGCGTAATGGCGTAGCTTAGCTTTAACACGACTGACCTGCGTTCAGTCCTTCTCAGTGCACAAAGGAGGGGGTTTTACCTACACAATGATATACTGGGTGTATGTATATGGCGACCCACACACACACACACACACACACACACACATCCTCACACGTGTTTTACGACACGCGTAGTTATTAAATTGTAATACAAAGGAAAGCATGCGGATATTAAATATTTTACATTCACATTTGATTGAATACTCGCTCATATCATAATACAAACAAGCTTATACTCTGTCTCTTGGCCACAGTGATTGGCTACGTCACAAACTCTGGGTTTCATTTTCTTCCCCCCTTCGAATTGAAACCGGGCAATTTAGTTGATGCTTTCTACTTTAATTAATTAAACCAATTTAATTATAATTTTATCTAAGTAAGGAAATGCTTCTGGTGTGAATTCATATCCAATTCTCTAGAATAGGAGTGCAGGAACTCTAGTTGGATCTAGGATAATTTAAATTTGATGATATTTATGATAATATTAGATGCACCAATAACACTGGTACAGTAGGTAAGTATATGGGTAAATATAATAAATAATGATTATTTCTTATATTTATAAATCCAGTGATTTCTCGAGTCTGTGTTCAGCTTAACGATTTTCCTAAATGATGAAATGCTACTCTAAAGATTGAAAACCACGTTGTATTAAGGTTACATTCGATTCAACTTTGACATTACATACCTAGTTACTTAGATATTTTTTATTTGTTTATTTATTGGACTAAATGAAAAGCAAGATATGTGCTTTCGCCTCTCTCATTTGGCCATACACCTCTAAAACTACATATATGCACGCAAAAAACGTACAAAATGTACCAGCAGCCTTCATTGCCACGGAAATGTTCTCACCGACAAATTGATTGCTAGATACCTGTCTGTGGGTGGCGTGGGCCCGTTGCCATGGTGACGCCCACGCTCCCCCGCCGCCCTCGCCCGCCTTCCCCTCTTCCCCCGCCAGCAGCATTGACCCGGGAGACCTTGACCTCACAGCTGATCACCCACCACCCTTATTAAAACAAGCGCAGAGCTCAGTTTTGTTTACAGGGAAGATGTACGGCCGTTGCGCCGATCGACATATCTCTTTATATAAAAGAGTAAGTCCTGACTGATAAAAAAACCGGCGAAACGGCTGCAGCTAAAAAGATTCGATTGATGGGAATATCTTCTTATTAATACAAAACCGCTCGCTAAGAACGGATTTTGCTTAATTCGGACCCTAAGTGGGCCAGAAAGACCTCTTCAGTTTATATGGAGAGTTTGTAGTCGAATTTTACTTTTGTTGTCATATAAAACCCAGAGCTCAGAAAATATGAACGGGGATGTGTTCTTAATTTGAACCGATTTTTTCGAATGTTTCTTTTACTGAGACTTGACCACTTGGAACATCTGATGAGAACGTCACATGGCTTGAAGAACATTTACGTTCGGAATTTAAAATATGGCGGTAATCTAGGGGGGAATTCTCGCGCCGTGATCATCTCCGTGGTTGAAATAGCCATTCGAGATACCGAAATTAATTTAATTCCTCTCTATCGAAAACAAAAAAATCTATTCTCACGACCCTTACAACCAACTCGACACGTTTTCCATCGAAATAAATATAAATAGATATCGTTTTCAACGGAGTTATGCGGTATTGCAACCGATATCTCAACAATGGAGATGATGGTAGTGCGAGAATTGGGGGCCAGGACTGGTTGACTCTGATCGATCAACATACAGGGTGTGTGGTGAGGTGATATTTTAAAGGGGGTATTAGGGACATGAGATTTGAAATTTGAGAAAATCTTTATTTTTACTACATGGGCTGTCACTCAAAATGGAGTATTGAATAACTGGCTTAAAGTGGGCACAGTTGTGCCTCTGCCACCCCGTATGGGAAAAGACGTGACGCCCTGTTATGTTATTACTATTACCTATTAGTACGGAAGAGTGGCATGGGTGTTTTTTTTACTAAACAACATAACAGCGTCACGCCTTTTCCATACGGGGTGGCATAGAGGCACCACTGTGTCCACTTTCAGCCAGTGTTTCAATACTCCATTTTTCGAGACAGGGGCTAGCCCATCGCCGCAGCTAGAGGGGAAGTAGAAGCAATTTTGATTTGTATTGCTAAGTATAGCCTAGCCACGTTTTTCACCAAGTTGTCCACCTCGAGGAGTGCCTGCGTTAGCCGCTATTGTGAATTGAAGGGGTCAATTTTTTTTCTTTTTTGAATAATACTTCAACGGTTGACTTAATGACAAAAATGTCTATGAGAAGGATAAAGATGAGAAGATGTCATCATCATAATTAGCAATTTTATTTATTTATTTATTTTATTTATTTATTTATTGTATTTTTATTTATTTACTATTATCAATATTACAGCTAACTAAATTAACAAATACAAAAATTTCAATTACATAGTAATTACTACAGATAATTCAAATTCAATTACAATAAAATTATCAAAATTTGTGTGTTTTGAAAAAAAAAAACAAAACAAAATAATGATAATAATTAAATAAAGGTAAATTCAATTGTAAATTAAGATAAATAAGCAAGGACATCACAGTCAAACTTATATCGTGCCTTGCTACGAAACTGCTACAGCATGGCCTACTCGCTACGCCAGCGTAGCGAAACGTAACGCCTTTGCTACGTGTGGGGTCGTCGTAGCGAGCATTTGATGTTTTTCGAATTAGTTTACAGTTTACACAGAATTTTGTAATTTGTAACTACTAGCTTGTCGAACGAACCCAAAAGACCCAAATCATTTGTTCTATTTTTAATGTTTTAAACTTTTCACTTGGCCTGTGGCTCTCGGCGGGGATATTAATGGGCGACATTTACCTTGAACTTTTTCTCGATGTGGGTAGGTTGAAAATCGCGGGCCGTGAAATTTGGACAGACGGTTGTGTATGAATTTATGAAAGTCTTTAATTCTGTCAAACATAGAATTTCTTAATATAGATCAACGTACATCAAAAGGCCAACATTACAAAATCTCAAAACTCCATCGTAGCTCAGCATACGAATGCTTGAAATTAAGCTTTAATTTAGCTGATTTTATTTACAGCTCTCTGCGGTTCCATTGAATCCGGCTTCCTGGAGCTCCAACTATGTGAACTTTACACAGCGACACAACTTTAAATTATCATTGTGCTTAAAAACCTTGATTGCGTAACTTTTTGCCAACGAACGATTTTTTTGGCAAATATTGGATACAGATGAACAAACAAATAAATATCACAAAAACAAAGGTCCAATTATCTCTAACAATTTATTTATTGTAATTGCTTTATTGTACTCACATGACAGTAAAAATAGCTTAACATAGAAAAAATATGTTCAATGGCGAGCTTATCTCTAATAAGAGATTTCTTCCAGCAAACCATGTTGGGTAGGAGACGGAGATGATAGGTATGGGGAAGAATTGCGCGTACAATAAAACTATTCTAGTACCTTATATATTAATGCGTACATTATGAGACAGAGATGATAATTTTAAACTATTCCTAAGACGAGTAAGGTTCTTTTTCAAATAAATAAACGTATGCAGTGAGTAAGTAAAGGTTTACACAGAAAAAAATAAGTGAATTTCAACGTTAGGCCTCCCAGGGAGGTTCGATATTCTGCATATCCTTAGCCAAAATCGCAGCAAGTGGACATGGTCATCGTAGCGTGGCATAGCTAAGCGTTGTACGTCAGCATCGAATCAACATAATTAAATACATAATAATTTTACTCTCTCTATGAAATAGTAGGTGAGTATGTGAGTTAGTAGACACTGTGACGTCAATAAACACGTTTACTGACTCGTCTGCTGTCAAATACATTCCGAGTCACCGTGTGCTTCAAACAAATGTACTTGTCCTTTGTAGTGTTTTCATGGCCAACGTGTTTGAATATTGTCACGTTGTACTGCAAGTATAAAGGCATAGTGAACAATACGAGTACGGATATATACAATTTTCCCACAGTTGAATCCCAAATATGCCCTTAAACATGCAGTAAAAACTGAAACTGAATTGGGTGAAAAACTGACGATTTCTCACGCTAGGTGGCCCATTCGCGACTGTACCTTAGTATGACACGGGAACTGCCAAATTGTATGTAGTTTTTTGTAAACTAAGTTTTGAAACTTTCCAACCTGAATGAAGTGCTTTCAAATGTAAAAGTAGGGGAATCATTTATTGCTATTATAAACCACAAGCGAAACATAACGTCGAATTCTTTGCATTATTACCTTTCTACCAGAAGAGCTTTTTTCTAGCTACTGCCGCATTTCTCTTGAAGCTCACGAAAGGTCATCAGAGAATACATTTTATGATTCTATATTATATTAAAAAGCACAAAAATCGAAACCCTATACTCGACACTGACGACCAACAAGGTACAGTCACCGAAGCGCTATCTGGGTTTTAGCTTTCAGTTTTCCTCTTAATTGTAAACAAATGACAATCATATGAGATTCTCGAGATTAAATTAGATATATTACAACTTTTCAAAATGGTTTCGTGTAACTCAGGGTTAGACAACTAATCTGTGGTTAGACTATTAGTTAAATAAATATGTACTTCATTATGTAGGCTCTATCTCCCAATTACATACTGGATGATAAGCGATTACTTTTCTTTATACCTTACGCCACAGCTTGCGACCCTCCCATAAGGGATTATTTATATTACAACGGGGCGTGCCCGGGGCGTGCGGGGTTTTTCACAAAATGTATGCAACGTCTCATCCTCCGTGCCCCGTGGTGCCCCGTGCAGGCCTAAGTCTCACCCAGCTACCACCATCTTGCCATCTTTTTAGGTCATCGGTCCATCCAGCTAGGAAGCGTGAACACACATATGTATGTTTGCCACCTAGCTAGACAAATTTTCTATCCATATCTGATCTTATACATAGCGGGTCACCTTAGAGGAAACTTAAATGCTTGTCGTAACAGAAAATTTATTTTACTGCATTTTTAAGAATTCGTTTCGACATAAAGTTGCTGAAGTGAAATCCTACAAACATTCACAAGTTGCAGAATACGGGAAGTTGGAACGAGTCCGCTAGGTGTATGAGCGAGTATAAAATTGGTGCTCATTTCAATATTACATAACGCGCACAAAAGACACCCGCGCGCAAAGATCTGCCCCTAGGCCAGACGGAAAATATCATTATTTCTTCCTGAAAACTCTACAAAGATAAAAATTACTTATTTTATTTCTCTTTAGTGTTATCATTCTAATCTAAATAAAATTAAGTATTGTGAGATACCCAAAACAAATGAAATAAATCAACGAAAAATTCTTAGTAATTTACGGCAAAAAGAAGAGATAAAAAAAATACATAGAGAACAAAGAGACCAGAGCGCAACAAAGTTGATACGTATGGAAAAACAAGCGTCTTATACAGAGTGACCCGAAACTCAAAGTCAAGCGGGCACCAGATGAAAGCCAAGCCCATACAGCGTCTTGAAAAAACTATGTCACTTGGTTAAAAAAATATAGGCTTTTTTTATTTAAAAAACCGTCACCTTTATCACATTTATGGTGACAGTGACGACTTTACAAATTAGCGAATTCTTTACAAGCATGATTCTATAGAACCTAGGTTGATAAAAAATAACGAAGTTTGGTAGAGTTTGGTTTGAGGAAATTTTGTTATTCAACTTTGATTCATCATTACGAAAAAAACATAAGGTAGGCAAGTTGGGCCCTATATTGGCTGGGCTTTCACCTGGTGCCCGCACCTATATTCAAGCAAATAAACGCTACTTTACTTTACTTTACCATTATTTATTTAGTCGTATGGCTTAATTATAAGTACAGTCGTTTCATATTATTTAATTACAAGTTTATGTCAAGGCTTTTAACCCATTGGGCTACGTCATTAGAAAGGGTGAACAGGTCTGCAGGGTCGCCATGGTATTTTCTGTGGGGGCAGTTCTTAATTATATGGTTCATGTCTTGAGACTGAGCCCCGACGTTGAGTTTCGGGACACCCTGTATATCTAAACTTTTGTAATAGTTGCGTTTACGTGTTTTTTACTTTTAAGAGTTCAAAAGTTCATTACGAACACGAAAATTTTTCCATTTTTCAGCAACTTCGTAGGCAACCTTAAAAAAATATTTAAACAAAATATTGGTAGCTATATTTTCTTATCAAGAACGGAGAGTACTCAAGTCGGAACCAACTAAACTTGGATGTTGTATGACTTCTTCCGTACTTCTCGTAGTTGAGATTCTGGAAAACTTATTCCACATGCAGGTAGGTAGCTAACACCTACTTTTGGACGGAATAGAAGGTTCTAGATTTTACAACAATATGTTTTCATTGAAATAAATGTGTTTCATTATGTTTCTTGTAAGTGATAAGCTAGCCTTTGTACATTCTCCATCTTTTATAAGACTACGAATTACGAATAAATATCGATGTTGAATATTAATTAATAATTGCTCCGTAGTCCAGTGGTTTCACGCTTCTTCTCATTCAGGCGATGGGGGTTCGAAATCGTTGCTCACCATGTACTAACGAGATAGGTAATTTATCTTAACTTAGCTCTTTACGAAAAGACACAGTTCCTTTGTTTTTTTTAACCGACATCAAAAAAGGAGGGGCCTGTCAATTCGGTTGTGTTATTTTTTATGTGTGTTACCTCTGAACTGGTATTATTTATGAACCGATTAAAAAAAAAATATATTAAAGTGAGTTTTTTCAGGTTGGTCCCATTTTTTGAAAATCAGAAATCAGTCCAGTATTTTGGTTTCTACATAGAAAAGACCGTCATCTAGATAACCAAAAGTACGTATTTTTGCCTTTATGTGACTTTATGGCGTTTACGCTCATTGTCATTGAGATTAATTCTGTGGGGTGGCTGTGAGAACCCTGTGAAGACCGATTTTTGTTTATTTTGTCAGAAGACAGATTTCGTAGGCTCATTAGGTATCGTGTTCATAGATGATATCGCATCCCGCGCGGACAGGTTTTTAAGTGATTTCAGTGGTCATGAAGTCGCTTCTTAGGGTTCCGTACCCGAAGGGTGCCAAACGGGACCCTATTACTGAGACTTCGCTGTCCGTCTGTCCGTCCGTCCGTCCGTCTGTCACCAGGCTGTATCTCATGAACCGTGGTAGCTAGATAGTTGAAATTTTCACAGATGATCTATTTCTGTTGCCGCTATAACAACAAATACTAAAAATCAAAAGAAATTTAATATTAAGGGGGGCTCCCATACAACAAACGTGATTTTTTTTGCTCATTTTTGCTCGATATTGATAATGGTAGCAGGTAGACGCTTAAAATGTTCACAATATATTGAGTATATTATTTACTTAAAAAATAAATAATTAAATTTAAATTAAATTAATATTTAGGGGGGGCTCCCATACATTTTTTTTTGCGGTTTTTTATAGATAATGGCACGGAACCCTTCGTGCGCGAGTCCGACTCGCACTTGGCCGGTTATTTAACTTTTGAACTTGGTGAATTATTTATAGGTTGAGGTATACCAATATGTGGGTAGGTACCTACCTACTTTGAATATTCAGTCTATAAATAAACGGCAAATGCACAACACGTATCTATCGCATTTCATTCCGAATATCAGGATATCACATAGGTATTGATCTTTATCGATGTAGATTGAAAGCCGCGGGCCGCGGGCCGTGGACTTTGGACGGATGCGACGCCGCGTAGTAAATCTTTATTGATCTGTGGCCGTAGCGGTGATGCGAAACACGTAAGTAAACAGTTCAATTTCAAAGTCCCCAAAATGGAGTATTAATTGATCAACTGGCTAAACATAGGGACATTTTTGCGCCTGCGCCACCCCTTATGGTATGGTATGGTAAAAGGCGATTCGCTACATTATGTGTTAATTGAACGTGATCCTGTCTCAAGATCAGACACATAAAGGGTAAAGAGAGTAAACTGGGGCCCGATGCTGCTCTGAGAAACGCACTTATATTGGACCGCTACCGCTTCTAAAACACCCAAAATGGCGTCATTTGGTATACTCCTAAAGAATCGCAAATAGACAACACCACATTACAAGCACACAACCTACACACACGGGACACACCTGACATAAGTAAGGCACTCATGCTGTTTTTTTGGTTATTTTTCCTTCTATTTCTTCTTTTCGATTGCATAGGTTGTTTACATAATGAAATCCTTAATTGGCCTCATTTTAAGATTATTTTTTAGGATTACATGTAAGCATGGCTGTGGATTTTTGTTATTAAAATAAAAAAATTAAAAAAAATGTAAATAGATTGCAAGCAAGCGTCTGTACATATTTGCGATTCTTTAGGAGCATACCAAATGACGCCATTTTGGGTGTTTTAGAAGCGGTAGCGTTCCAATATAAGTGCGTTTCTCAGAGCAGCATCGGGCCCCAGATTCACTGTTATCAATAATTTCCAATATCATGATATTCTCGAAGTGGCAATATACTTTGTTTATAACCTACCCAAGTTTACAAGAATTCTTATAACAAAACCTTTATGTATCCGTAACCGCGGCGCGATGGGCTAGCCCGCTTTGACACAAAATGGGACTATGAATAAATAGGGAGAGGGTGGGGTAGGGGGTAACCCCGTGAAAGAGATTACACCCATCAGGCGGCATTTAGACCCAAACAATATTGGCGATAGTTATAACTGGGTAAACGTGGGAACAGTTTTATGTACAGTCAGCATCAGGTAAACCTGGAGCAGGCAAACTATTGAAACTCTACACAACGAAATTACCCCCAGGTCTTGGATATTATCATGAGTGATGTCGCTGTTTCTGGTACCCACACACGACACAAGGCCTCGTACTGTGGGATCAGAGACAATGTACCTATAAATAAATTTAAATTATTTATTTATCCGTGTTACAAAAACAACTTAAATAAACTAGTAATTACATCAGGGAACTTAAAATGTAAAAGCCGTTGGAAAGTAACACTAGGTGAGTAATACGCAGTAGGTGCCCTGGATACTACACTAGGAAACCTGTGAAGTAGTAGCCAGTGAAACCGTCGTACGAACCTTTCTCCAAGTATTACAATAATAGTTGGCAATTTTTATTATAATTACAATTCAGTCCACCAAAGTAAGTATGGAGGGTAGTTTTATAAAATTAAAAGCTAGGTCACGATCTGGTAACTGTAGGGAGGCATGACAAGAGTAAACTAGATAGGAACTATGGATGGATATAGCTAGTGGGATTTAATTACTAGATAGGAACTATGGATGGAACTAGATAGGAACTATGGATGGATGGAACTAGATAGGAACTATAGTAGGTACACGTTAGCTTGGCAATAATAAAGAACATTGATCTTTATTCCCTGTAATCATATTCTGGATAGCGATGTATCGCTTTTCTTAGTAAACGTATGTGACATTATTATCGCTAGAGTATCGGAGTACAAGTCAAGGCCTTGGAATGAACGTGACTTGAACTTCGATAGTCTCTATTGCCAAACTAACGCGTTCCTACTATAAGTAGCGTGCGTGTATGACATTTGATACTTTATCTGTGGAGATATTTCAGGTTATGTAAAGTCTTCCAAAGATTTTTTGACAGATATTCTAATGAGTGACGTTTACAGGGGGACGCCAGCACTACGCAACTTAATGCAACGAACCTGCACTTCTCATTGGTCATAAAGAGTTAGTTCCAATTGTCACCGCGCGCCAAAACATTGTTGGTAAGCTGTAGGTACGAGGCCGGGAAGGACGTGAAAGATTGTAGGTAAGTACCAAGTATTTCCATCGGAGATGTGAAAAACTGCAATGTTTCCAACACTAAATTAAATGTATAGGTAAGTAATAGAATATCAATAACTTTTCATCAGTAATTTTATAACAATGCTTGAAGGAACACTATCTTTCTCTACCTTAATATACCTTAGTATCTATTTATATAATTATATTTTGTTTTTATCTGTATTTATGTATTTATTAGTAAGTAGTCTATTATTTTAATATTTATCGATATGCACTTATGTAGGTCTACCTTTTATTAAATTATCCTCTCCATCCTAGGTTTGCTGGAAGAGATCTCTTATTAGAGATAAGCTCGCCTTTGTACATGTTTTTTCTAATATTAAGTGTCTGTATTATGTTTTCTGTGCAGTAAAAAGTATAAAGAACAATTACATTTCTATTGTCAGTGCCCGTAGCGTCCATTCACACTGACGAGCGGCTAACCTAGGTACTGTTCCAAACACTCCACGGTTTCCTCGCAACACTTCCGGGAGATTGCAAGGGTACCTTGGTATTCTATACTCGAATCCTCGACCTATATGTTTCCTTTCCCTCAGAACGAAACGGAATAAATCACTTACCATTTTTTAGGGTATCGTACACGAAGGGTGCCAATCGGGACCCTATTACGCTGTCCGTCTGTCTGTCTGTCTGTCTGTCTGTCTGTCTGTCTGTCTGTCTGTCCATCAGCGGGTCCTAGAGCACGAATCGTAATAGCTAGAAAGTTGAAAAGTTCACAGAATGTGTCTGTTGTCGCAACAACAAAACAAACTGAAATAAGAGAGATATTACAAATTAAAGGGGGTCCCCATATAAGAGACGAGTTTTTAATTTTCTTTTTGTTTTATTGTTTTGAGTGCTTAATTAAGTTCTGTTGTATGATGGTACGGTACCCTTTTTGTGCGATTCCGACTCGCACTTGACCGATTATTTAAGTATAAAGTAATCAGAACCTGTAAAGACTTTTTAAAAGCATTTAATTTATTTTACTTTTAATGAACAGGTCACTTTCTTTTGATTTCGAATTTCATATTTCAATCCTCGATAAATGATTTCGCAATCTATTGATTAGATGTTTAGTTTGGGAAGATCAATTAGTAGGACATCATGAATGTCATGTTCCCAGGAAGGGAGAAGCGTGGGTAATTATAATTAAGTATTATGTATGGCATCAATATTACTTGTCATATAAACTGTGAGTCCCTTGTAGTTGGGTGGAGGAGGCTTCTTTGTAAAGGTGTCAACGGAAAATGTAAATAATGTTACGAGTAAAGCTCGGTTTAACACCCTAACCCCCTAAGTCTGGGGTGCAAAGTTTTTAAGAAAAAATGAATTTTAGAGTACTTTTAGGGTATTTTGTTAGTGTTAGTCCTATTATTGTTGTATGAAACCCTCTCAACGCGAGTCCAACTCGCACTTGGCAGCTTATTTTTTTCCTCCCACGATTCGAACCCGGGACCTCTCGCTTGGGAAGAACAGCCTCGACTGCAAGGCCACAGAGGTCGTACATGGTCATTGTATATAACTTCATTGCATAATAGGCTTGTGCCCAAGCACACCTCGGACACTCCATAGAACGCTCGTAAAATAAGAACCTATTACTACTACATGATCAAATGATGTTTGTATACGTGCAAATGTGTGCGTAAATATTGCTAGGGCTGGTAGCGCGGCAAATGCAGCGATTTGCGTCGGGCGAACCGAAAGACGACGGCGCGACCCGAACACAAACGTTTGCATTATTATGAAGTGACTTTGTAGGGGCGCTGCCGTTTCCGAATAACTGTCTAAAAGTGGGCACATTGCCTTTGCCACCTCTTATAGGAAAAGGCGTGAAGCTATGTTATGTTGTTGTTACCTACTATTACTTATTCTAAAGTAGGTAAGAGACACTTGGCGTGAACTGTAGGTAGGTACCTACCTATGTAAAAACATCGTTAGGATTGTACAATATTCGAACTTTTTACCTACTTTTCAACTCGAAGTGCTTCGTTCGCGTTGTTGAATCGCACCAACAACGAATAGCACGAAATGAATACCTATAATAAATGTACTTAATTGATAATTATGTATTACAGAAGGTTTAGTACTAGGTATCTTAGAAAATAAAATATGAAAGAAAACCTTTAGAGAACCTCTCCTTTTTTGAAGTCGGTTAAAAATAAAATATTACGACACCGACACTGACTTATTATCAATTATCGTAGTCAGTAGCTAGTAATCACTACAAACATATAACTTTGTCTCTGTCTCGCACAAAGTCTGTCCTTGTGAGAGAGCGAGACACACACACAGCAAACGCTGACCAAGTTACATTCCGGGAGTTAAGGTATTAGAATTTTTATTTCTCAAAAGAACAACAATAGAGTTGCTGTTGCTTACCTTCTTTCATCACTCATCAGTCGAGAACTGAAAGAATCTCCAGTCTTTGGTGTTTCTAGTTGACGACAGACACCCAAATAATGCACAAAACTTCACCATTACCGGTTATTATTCACCGTATACGCGCGGTCACTCGTCAGGCGTTCAGCCGCGTCTATTGATATTTCAACCAGTCCCTAGACGCCAGGGGTGGGGTGCGGTATCTGAATCAGCGCGGGGAAGGGAGTGGCCGTTCTGTACGGAGTACTATTATCTCTTCTGTGGCCCAAGGTAATCCAATAAATCTAGGAACAAGTCTTAAGTTGAAGCATTATGTACAAAATGGCTTGACATTCTCAAAATTATTTATTTCCAGCAGATATATTTTATAAAGTCAATTTTGTGCTAAAAAAGACAGCATTTGATGGCACTTTTACATGACGTCATTCTGTTGTTATTTCATAGAACTCAGGAACAAGTTCCGTTTTGACAGTTCATATAAAGTATCTATTTTGACTTGACAGGCCACAAGCCTATTACAGTTTGTGACATATTGTCCCCGAATGTTAAGAAGGGTCAACTTCCCCAAACTATCAACTGTCAGTTTTTAACATCCGGTTTTGTCAATAAACCTTTCCGCGAGTGCGTGACACATGTCCGTGCCTTTGACAGTGGGTACCAAAAACTGAATTTCCCCTAATTTTAATGTCAAATATTTTTCTTTTTCTTGATTTTCAATGCTCGTGGTCAATTACACATGATATTCGGAAAATGAAAGCTAATATTATAGCAGGTGACCGTCCAACAAGCCGCTTCCACAGTAGCAAGCTAGGCCTCCATAGGCGTAGGCGTAGCGGGGGGCGGAACGTGCCACCCTCCCCCACCCCGCGACACTTCAGCTGACCCCCCTCGCCCGGGAGAGCTTGTACCTACGTCACAACTCACAACAAGCGCGTAGTAGAACCTATACGGTGCAAGTGTGTGAGTGGGTATATGAGTCTGTGGTGATATTCAGAACGGGGTTTTGATCTCGGTTGGATGTGTATTGTGTACCTAAACACTCCGGACACGTGGTCTATCCGCTATTGTACTATGTTATGTATAATGAAATTATAACCGTTTGTTGCAACTCATATGGTGCTTGCACTTAGGCGCAACTCCCGCTGGACAGACAAGACTGAGGCGTTAATGCACGATGTCACCAACAGCTAGGGGAAACAGTTCTTAGCTGTCTAGCGATTGTTTCGGAGGTCTGCCTGCTTCTAATGCCTCCACTTCACATAGAGAGATGCGTCTGCAGACGTCATCTGCCGATGCATCCGGAGATGTGAAGAGGGGCTGATTTGCACGTCTGTGGTAAGTATTTAACGTCGGCAGATGCGTCCGCGTTGAATCCGCTTGTTGTCCGTTTTTTGGCACGCATCAAAGGGTTTCGGCGCGGACGTTCGGCGTGTGACCACACATCGGCGGACGCAGGAGTTGCCTTTAAACGTTGATGTGCGAGTGCGTGTTGCGTCTATCGAGGATGAACAAAGACTGATCGACCTACACACGTCGTCAGATGTGTGGACAGCTCGTGGAAATTCATCTGTGGATTCAACTGCCTAGAGTCTATGTGAAGTGCAGGCTTAAGTCTTTAACGAATGGAAACACTCATTTCACACTTTAAACAAACGCAATCCATACAGTGTCCGCTGAAACATGTATACATTTCAATCCAGTGATACTGGATCCAGCTACTGGATCAATGAAAATCAGCCTTTTAAGGCTCCAATCCAGTAGTATCCTACAGTGTCCAGTATCCAGCCCTGGATTGGAATAGAGCACGTTCCAAGTGTCCGGTTCCCGCACCCTGCGCATGCGCACCCCGTGCCAGTGGTACTGTATAAACGCGATGCGCCAGTCCATGCCACCCGTAATCGGAGCGTGACTAACCGGTCGTCTCGTATTTAATTGTCGAGAACTGTCTCTATCACTAATCCATTTCCTCACCCAAATTCGCTTGCCTTGTACTCAAACGTCCAACGTCTTCTGTTCAGTTGTTTCAAAGGTTTTGATCTTTATCTCGATCTGGGTATGTTGAAAATCGCAGGCCGTAGACTTTGAACGGACTGACGGTTGTGTACTCAGGAGTTCTTCCTCAAACATGTCTGTCACCTCGTCGCGTAGCATCGTGCAAAGTTTTTTTTTTGACAATATCTTTAATTGCTTACGACACTATTTTTGTGCTACGAACGTGTTATTACCTCAACAAAGTAAGAATGTTGACTGGATCAATATGGACGGCCTGATCCAGTACCCATTCAAGTGCTGCACCCAGTGTCACTGGATCCAGTGCTACTGGATCAATGAAAATCAGCTTTTCCTCAGGTCTCACCTTCTGGACTGTATAACATAAGTATTTCCTTCTAATGATTGGTGATACTTTTCTGATTTGAATGCAGCACATTAATATTGAAACCAGTTCGAGTAAATAAAAGCCTTTCTTAAAATATAGACATGTTATATTTGCACTCGTCCGATAAATTATTTCAACAACATCAACATGAGGATATCACGATAGGAAACAGGAATAGTATAATACTAAAATAATATACATAGATATTAAAGTTTACAATACATTATTTTTATAATAAGGGTGCTAGGTATAGTACCATACAAAGATTGACTGTATTCAAAAAGCAGGGCCCAAAGACTCAATATTTACATTGACCATAATGATGACACGTTTTCAATTAAAAACAATAAATGGATGGTTAGGTTAGGTTATAAATTGTCACATAGCAGAGGCTTTCGGTATCGACAAAATTAGCACCTGGATTTGTGGTGGTTGAAATTTTCACAAATTATATACAGCTTTTACAGCGTTTACATCAATTCATCGACTGCACATTCATAATCATTTTAAACATCTTAACTAAAACTAATCACAAATAAGTATATAGTTATAAATTGATTTAGAGATCCTACTCTAATAGGATAAAGATAATATTTGATTTTGCGCTTCTAGCGTAAATAACATTTTTTTTATGAATTATTTAAATTTAGAAGACTGGGCCTGTTTAAAAAAAAGTTATGTTTCTTATCTAAATGAAAATTATCGTAATTGATTATGCGAACGTAAAAATTAAGAATTTAATGACATGTGAAACTGTTATATTAATTCGACCCATTGTTTTATCTATGTAAATTTTCACACACATACAAGAGAATATTTAAAACATTTTAAGTAATTTACACATTAAAGACGCTATTGATAAGTCAAATATACATATTATAATTCCTTAATTACTATAAATAAATAGGTATACTGATATCAGATCTATGCACCAGCCGTTTCTTTTTTTTATAAAATTATTAGCTTAATTTTCTAACATTTGTTTGACTAATTACTATTGTGCCATGCATCTCTAACTAAGCTAACGAGCTTGATAAATTAACATACCATACAGGGGCGAACGAATAAAGGAGTTTCTTGTCTTTACGTCACTCGGAATTTACAAAGATGATGATTTATATGAGCGAAAGAATTATTGACATGAGCGAATGTCAAAAATGAAGAATTTTCTTTATTGTTTGCAAGTAATATTTTTCTTTATTAATTCGGCCCATTATTTATCGGCTTTTGGAATCTCTTTATTGGGAAACTGAAGATTTTTTTGTCATAACGACATATCTAATACTTAACATTAGTATTGGTAGGTTTCGTGTTATCATGGATTCAATTATTCAAGAGGACCGACCACCTCCATACTTTCGAGCGTAACACGATTTTGTATTTCAAATTTTGCAGCTAAATGGAGCTACTAGTTCCAAACAGCAGAATTAATCGGATTTTCTTTAATAGTAAGTATAGGTACTTTGAATTCAATGAGCGCCATCTCTGATTTTTCGTGGATATAATTTATTATATCTACCTATGAATTATACTACGCCGTCAGCCTGAGTAGGCTGACGAGAACAGTAGTGACATCTAGTAATAATACAGGATATTGGCTTTCTAGCAGGTCCTCTAGTATAATTGGTCCATGATGTTATCTAAAAATACATTGCACATTTTTATATTATTTTAGTACCTATAGCTATATGTTAATAAATATAGCCTAGTATTTGTGCTTTAACATAAAAAAAAACATATGTGAATCGATAAATGCAAATTGGGTAACATTAGTACCTAGCTACCCTTCTATATTTAGCTCATTAGCCTGATGATTGAAGAAAAATCTTAAGAAAACTAATGGAAGCATAAACGGCGTAATGTCTCAATTAATAAATAATTAAAATCGTCTCAGGGCGTGATAAAAGTGGTAAAATGTTAAACTATAATTAAAGGAATGTGTAAAGAGTAAGCTAAATAAAAGAATAAATACTATAAATATAAAGTATAAAGACTTTTACAACTAACACAGCATCAGCAGCAGGTGTGAAGTTGTGCTAATGGAATTGCGTATTTTCGCATTCGGTTTTACTGCTAATTTCAGACATAAATATACTCGCGAATGAACATGTCTATACTTTGTCAAGACATGCTAGACGTAAAGTGATGGCAACATTTGAAGACTACTGCGTTTTTTCTTTAGTAACATATTTAGTTTGTCAATGAAAACATGCAGTGGTCCTAACATGTCGCATATACATAGATAGCAATGTACATATATGTACATGTTTTTATGTAACTTTATGTTGCCTTCTGTTTTCTAGCATTTCTTGAAATATACATGATGCTAATCAATAACAGAACTTGGAAACACACCTACAATAATAAATAAACTCTAAATAACTATATGTATTATATATTATAGCTATTTAGAGATACGTTTAAAAATATTCGGAGTCCGTTTTTCAAAGCCGTAGTCATTTTATATAGGTATGATAATTTACAAGTAGAGTATATAAAACTCCAATCGTGCATTATGCACTCACATTTACTTTATTTACATACTTATATAAAAAAATACAAAGGATTCCTAATTTAGGATAAGTAGTACCTTCTTGTGATTTTACTATACTTACCTTAATTTATAATTCAAAATTTTGATAAAAGCGGCACTTTATAAATTAATTTAATAGTAGTTCAACAGATAAAAATCGGATTATTTGCCTGATATAACAAACACACCTGAAATAAAATTGTATCGACAAATATTTCATCAAGATTATTTAGTAGAATTGATGTTTATATGGCACTGGTAGCTATTCAGATGTGACTTGATGTTGAAGGTGGGTTTACAGGGCGGCGCCAGTTCTACGCAACTTAATGTCAAAAAGTAGGTAGTTTCACATGTCACCCCAAGCCAGAATATTACTGGAAAGCGCCTTTTCAATTGACAATGTTACTTTGCCATTGACGTAAATTTTACGTAAACTTTTTGGCATCGAATTAAAAATTCAACTTTAGACGGAACTAATAGATAATTTAAATATTAAACTTATGTCATAATGTGGAATGTCGCTCAATTTTAAAACCTATGGAATGGTCATGCTAAAAATTTCAACATTGATATTTGTATAAATAAAACAACATAAATTCGTTCTGAATACTTAGCTCTTGCAAATCACGAAAGCACATGTGGGCTTTGTAGAAGACTACATGTATACAGCTGGGGTGTGACGTGCGTGTCTTTGTAGAAGACTACATGTATACAGCTGGGGTGCGACGTGCGTGTGCGTGTCTTCCAATTGGTAACCCTATAATACTACTTGGACAACTTTATCTATACAAGAACTTGAGATCTTGATTTTGTAGGAACCATACTGCAAACTACGCGTCTACAAATCGGACTTGGTGCTGGTGATTCGAATTGAATCGCTGAGTGAAAGGAATGAATCGAAATATAAATAGACAATTTCATACTGGCTGGTTGACTAGACTAGATAGATCCATTTTCATAAATACAAATAAATAGGTACAGTACGGGGCCTTTGTTTTGGCACGTCGGGACGGGACCCGAGGTGCCACGAGTATGATACTCGGCGATTGACTTAGCGAGAGAGAGAGAGAGCGAGACGAGACTCGACGTGCCAAAACAAAGGCCCCGTACTGTACATTAGTAGTGTGTCCGATTTTCAAATTGATAAGTATTTTTTACTAATTACTTACATTAAAAAAATATGCAAAGTATGCATTTCGATTTGTATGTTTGCCCACCTTGAGAATCGTACACAAACACAATGTAAAATGTTAGCCAATAATACATGTTTCCTATATTCACTTAAATCAGATCTCTTGTGAATTAACACAAAAGTGTTAATTTCAGATCAATTTGTTGCCGAGATCAAAGTCATGGTCATAAATTATTAAAAAATATAGATCTTTCAGTACATAGAAAATCTGTAAATAGATGTAGTCATATAAATATAGCTTTTGTAACGTAAATCTCAGATCATAATAATAACACTTGAAAGCGACTACTTTATTTTCAGCAGCTGCCAACATATTGTTTAAATGTAGCAAATGTACGCGGGTGAGGCCGCGGGCAACCGCTAGTGAAGTATAAAGATATAATTTACTCTATGGTATAAAGTAACTCAAGAGTGGTCAAGTTTGGACCTTCGCCTAAATTAAGAAGATTCAGAATATGAAAACAGACTCAGTATGGCTCAAATTTCCCCAACCGGTCCGTGGTCACACCGGTGTGACTATGGAGAATTTTATTTATCCGTAGTCACACCGCCAGCAAACCGACACACCCTTGACCATTAACCCAGTTAAAGTTTAAACAAAAGACGGTTGATTTAGAGATGTACATAACATGCCTTTTCCCAGATGGGGTGGCAGAGGCATAACTTCACTTATTTTATTTTAATTATATTTATAATTTTTAGGATACGTTTATTTTTGACAGGTGTCAAACTAAAAACGGGCATATCTCGGGATTTTCTTACCATCCTAGACCACTGGGTTGTATGGAGATGTCAGCTCTCAGCTAGATCTCCATTTCGTATGACAGCTGTCAAACTAAAACATGTCATATCTCGGAAACTACTCATCCTAGACCACTGGTTTGTATGGAGATGTCAGCCCTCGGCGAGATCTCCATTTTGGATGACAGCTGTCAAAAAAGTCTAGGTAACAAGATCCCGAGATATGCCCGTTTTTAGTTTGACCTGTCAAAAAAAACGTATCCTAAATTATGCTCTGCCACCCTATCTAGGAAAAGGCGTGTTATGTACATCTCTAAATCAACCGTCTTTTATTTTTAATGGTCAAGGGTGTGTCGGTTTGCTGGCGGTGTGACTACGGATAAATAAAATTCTCCATAGTCACACCGGTGTGACTACGAAGAAAAAAATTCTCCGTAGTCACACTGGTGTGGTAAAATGGTGTGACTACGGATCGGTTGGGCAAATTTATGACACGACGTAGTCCATTACCGAAACGGTTGTATTTAAACAGGATACCGTAGATCCAGCTTTTAGTTACTCGTAAATAAATACTGGTTTTGGCAGACAAAATTACTGGAATTGGCGAATAACTGTGAGCGACCAGTAATCTCAAAAACAGCAACATAATTCCTTGGTTGGATTTTTGACATTCGTCAACCTAGTAAGTATGTGTATTTTTCAACAACCACATTATTCAACATAGGTAAGTAGGTGATTTTCAACTAATCCTAAACAATATCCCACGATCATTCGCCCAACCAGTGTTTTTATTCGCCTGTTTCATTACCTTACCAAATCACCCTGCCATCTTACAGAGCTGGCTTTTCAGTGCTGGCCTCAAAATCCGGGATCCTGTTAAACTTCTCCTTGGCATTCTCCCAGGAGTAGAAGGGGGGTCCGGCAGAGAAGCAGTACTTCTGAGTGAGGGGTGTATCTTTCTCCACCCAGTACATGAGGTAGAAGTTGCACATCTCATCCTTGTTGGTCGCTCTGTGGGTGGAAAAAGACCATTGTTTACTAAACAATCACTTGACAGTTAGTAAAGTAAAGTAAAAGTATTTATTCAAGGAAAAATGGTAGGTACACTTAAAAATGGTGGTTGACTGCTGCCCTAACTAGGATAATAATATAACCTGTATTTATGGCTCGCAGGCCCGTACCTCGTCCGAGGCGTTTGTGGTAAGATTTGAATATTGAGACGGTTCAAGTTACAGGTGTAATAAAGCATGGAAGTGGACGGTCGAACATCTATGTATTGTGTAGTTGTTTTTCGTCCCAAATAAATAAAATAAAATAAAAAACAAGAACTACGAACAACGGAACAGTCGAGCACATGCTGCTGGCATGTCCATCCACAATACGGTATTATTGCACATGTAAGAATAAATCTAAGAATGCATGTCCGAGGTAGACACCCAAAACAGTAAACGAGAATCGTCGATGTCAATCCATAATAATTGAAACAAAAAGTAAACTTTAGAAAAAACCGACTTCCACAAACCCTATTTGATTAGATTGAGTTTAATACAAACTGTAACCCCTTATCCCCCCCCCCCTTGGGGAATTAATTTTGTCAAATCCCACATCAGTGCTACCCCACGCTACTAAGGAACCCCTGTACAATGTTTCACGGCTCTAGGTCCACCGGTTTAGGCTATGCGTTGCCTGCCCGTCGCCACGCATTGTATTTGTACCTAGTATTGAGCAGATCTGGTGGCCATATGTGGTCTTCATCAGCAGTTCCGCATCACAATATTATGCTTACCATGTGCATTTGCACGAGTTATTATGAAAAACACAAAAATCACTATAGGTCTGCCTATAATATTTGAAGAGTTCCCTCGATTTCTCCAGGATCCCATCATCAGATCCTGACCTGGTGTCAATGGGACCAATGGGAAGGTAAATCCTTTCAAACAAAAAAATAATTTTCCAAATCGGTCCACCCGTTTAGGCGCTATAGGGGAACATACATAAAAAAAAAACATCCGGACGAATTGTAAACCTCCTCCTTTGGGAAGTCGGTTAAAAATGCAATGTAAAGGAGTTGGCTAATTGACTGGCCTAGCAATGTACAAAGACTTCTCACAAGCCAATAGCATTTAAATATTAATTTATTAATTACTGCGTCACTAATAAGTTTGTAGACCTTGTAGGAATAAATTCAATAATTAATAGTTTTTATCTTATTTTCCGTCAATTTTCTATGATTCTGTGACGTTTGCCGTCGCTAGAGGTGGGGCAAAGCATAACGTAACGATAACAGTTACTGTCTAAACAAAGCTAGCTAGATGGCGTATGTTGCGTACGCGTTCCGTTAGTTAGCCCGCCCGGTGTGTACGCAGCTTACCAACGAAGGCCAACGAGCGTGCGGAACAACGCTAAAAATCCTTCGTTGGCGTTCGTTGAGTCGGTGTTTACGCAGAGCTAATGTTACGGCCACGCTTCGGATCGCCTGCAAATGTTAACCAACAGTCGTTGGCGCTCGCTAGATAATTGAAACAAAAAGTAAACTTTAGAAAAAACCGACTTCCACAAACCCTATTTGATTACATTGAGTTTAATACAAACTGTAACCCCTTGTCCCCCCCCCCCCTTGGGGAATTAATTTTGTCAAATCCCACATCAGTGCTACCCCACGCTACTAAGGAACCCCTGTACAAAGTTTCATGGCTCTAGGTCCACCGGTTTAGGCTATGCGTTGCCTGCCCGTCAGCCACGCATTGTATTTGTACCTAGTATTGAGCAGATCTGGTGGCCATATGTGGTCTTCATCAGCAGTTCCGCATCACAATATTATTCTTACCATGTGCATTTGCACGAGTTATTATGAAAAACACAAAAATCACTATAGGTCTGCCTATAATATTTGAAGAGTTCCCTCGATTTCTCCAGGATCCCATCATCAGATCCTGACCTGGTGTCAATGGGACCAATGGGAAGGTAAACCCTTTCAAACAAAAAAATATATTTCCAAATCGGTCCACCAGTTTAGGCGCTATCGGGGCACATACATAAAAAAAAAAAAAAAAAACAAACATCCGGACGAATTGTAAACCTCCTCCTTTGGGAAGTCGGTTAAAAATAGGCGTTCTGCCATACGCCCGCCGGCCCTGCACCGACAGCCGCACCGGTTTAGTGAGTAAGTGAGAGACAGAGCTATAGTTCTATCTTTCACTTACCCACTAAACCGGTGCCGGTGCCGGGAATGGAATAACGCCTAATCTGTCCTTTCCTAAGCCCTTCATTGCCGTTCGATGGCCCGGTGAGCCTGCGGTCCGTAATCATGAAACCGTGGTAGTGGCTTAGCACGAACTTGGGACTTTACACGATTCGGACCACAATAATTTCTCTCTTTGGTTTGAAAAACTGTTTCTCTCTAAAAAGCACACCGGTCGAACAAACGAACATTGGAGAACAATACATAGATAAGATGTGTCGACGAGAGGGTTAAATTAAGCGTTACTCACCCAATCCTCACGACGTGGTTAAGGGTGTTATTCATAGTGCACCGAGCGGCCAATACGTCGCCCCTACCGATCGGAGTCTTGTCCTGGACCGGGTAGAACATCTGAGGCAGCTGAGGATTCCTCCTGCCAATCTGGTACCAGAGATCGCCCGTGGGCGATTGTATGACCCGGTAACCGGATACCACAACGCCTGGAATATCAGAGTAGCTTATGATACCGTGTAGGTCCTGGGTTCGAGTGTCGACCGAGGAACATTTACATACAGGCACATACGTTGCTTCTGGGCCAGAGACTATATATCCAATTGACTGCGCCCGCGGGGGAATGCGGCTCGCCAAACGTTTGTTGTATTCAACAAACGTTCGCATACGCAACCTGTGTACGATGACGGGCCGCCAGACAGTTTCGCACCGGCTGACCAATCACAGCTCTCTTACCTCGTCCCCCGCCGTCCGTAAATTGGTGAGTTGCGTTTCAAAGGAAAATGTATCTATGCGCTCTCCACTGGACACGTGCTCCCTGTTCTGGGCCCACACTAGGATAGAATGTGTCGTGGGAACCAGAAACACCGACATCACAAACATAAATATTTAAGACCTGGGGTTTTGTTTCCTATATCCCCAATCGGATGGAGCCCGAATGGAAGGAATCGAACCTGGGACTTCTCGCATGGTATGCAGAACCACAACCGCTGCGCCACTGAGGTCGTTTGTCAGAGGTGCATGAATAGAAATCAAGAGGCAGAACAGAGCTCACTAGTCTATTCGTGATAAGAATGCAGTGAAATTTAAATTTAAACTCACAGGACAGGACACAACCTTCGCCTCCGAAAGTTTGCCTTCAACTGGTCACTGTGAACTTGGCTTGATAATTGGAAACGATTTGATTGGTTACGGGGCGTGGCTAGGCCGCCGGACAGTGATGACTTTACTGCATTCTTATAACGAATAGACTATAGTTTAATCAATAAAACTCGTTTTGCAGGCCAACCCAGCGGCACCGATCTGAAGATATGAATATTATGAGCCTATTACATCAGATATTAGTCGCATCAAACACAACTGCAGAAGTGACTTTTTGGGTTATAAACCAGTAATTCTCACGAATTAGTAGCGGCAACAGATATACCAATTCCACTTTCTAGCTATAAGGTTCATGCGATATAGCCAGCGGACGGACAGACAGACAGCAGAGGATTAGTTATAGGGTTCCGTTTGGCATCCTTCGGGTACGGAACCCTAATAAAGGGTTGGAATAAAACCCACGGCTACAGAACTAGAGCTGTATGATTTAAAGATGTCAGTTTAGGTTTTTGATTGACGCCTTGGCTGATGCATTATAGCCAATTCCAAAAATTGCTTCCCTACATTATGACAATATTGCTGGCAACGGTAATACAACAGTAATCATAGAGCGCTTACCCAGAGCATGCGTATGAGTGCGGAACGCGAAGGGGTGGATGACCTTGTCCTCTTGGAGTTTGCAGGCTGTCTCCATGTGTACCACTTTGTTCGGTTGGATGAAGCCACCGGTGCCGAGGAGAATCACGCCCGCTTGGCGGGGTTGACTGAAATTATCGAATTAACGCATTATCAATCAATCAATCAATCAATGAAACAATCAGTCAATCAAACAATTGATTTTACTTATTACAGGAAAATATCCCATAGAGATAATGAATGGAGCTAATTAATGTGTGTAAAGGAGAGTCCCCGTACTCCGAACGGTAAAAGTCGTGACCTATATTGTTTGTTATGTCTATGTTATATCCTTCCTAAAAAGGTTTGCTGATACAATTGTATAAAACCTATCTGAAAAAGAAATCGTAAGTAACAAAATGTACCCTAACGACCGTTTTTAGGGTACCGTACCCGAAGGGTGCCAAACGGGACCCTATTACTGAGACTTCGCTATCCGTCTGTCCGTCCGTCCGTCCGTCCGTCCTGTCTGTCACCGGGTCCGTCTGCACGAACCGTAATAGCTAGAAAGCTGAAATTTTCACAGAATGTGTATATCTGTTGCCGCACCAACCACAAATACTGAAATACGAGAGATATTGCAAATTAAAGTGGGCCCCGATACAAGAGACGTGTTTAGATACACTTACGCATTTCAAAATGGAGATCTTGACTGAAACTGTTTATTTATTGTCATAGCAACCATGTCATAGACACATATACTACACATTTAAATATGATAGCATATTTCGCGTCAACCCACATGGTTGTGGTAGCTCAGCCGGTATGATGTAGACTCTCAATCCGGAGGTCGTCGGTTCAAATCTCGTGAAGGCATAAACTTTTTAAATTTTCTTTTCGTTTATTTTTTTATTGTTTTGAGTGCTTTTGATTTGTTGTACGATGGTACGGTACCCTTCGTGTGCGATACCGACCCGCACTTAACCGATTTTTAATAACCATAATCTATCCTCTATTTGCAGATAGATAGGGTCAGATTTGACATAAGTTCCATAGTCAAATCGCAACTGTCAAATCTAACTATAGTAATGTGAAAATCATGGATAGATAGCTTATTGAAAATAGACGTTAGACTACCTTTAAGACACCCGCAGTACGATGGATGACAGCTAACAAGCTCGTTGACCCGCGTAAAGACACCTTCCATACAGTGAGCTCAGCTCCTGTCCGGTTTCGAATCGTCACGTGTGAATCCCAATGTAGTTTTTTTGTACTGGCAACAATGCCAGGAATAGCCAATAAAAATAGCTTCCGGTTGATATCTCACACTTGATTGGTCGAGAGATCAGTTGTTAGAAAAAAAAATGCAATTTATTTTTCGCGCGAATTTTCCGCCATTTTCGAAATTCGCGATATCGTATTTCCACATTGTTCATAAAATGATGGTGATGCAATAGGTTAAATAAATCAACAAACCGGATTTCGAAACCGAAACCTCCCTGGCCGGGTTTCAAACCCGGGAGGAAAATATGTCTCCGGGCCTTAGATGTTGATGATGATGAGTGTGACGTTGTCCTGCATAGTTTCCACGATGCAAAGGCTCTCCTAGTGTGTATAATAGTACATTACTTCAGAGGGAAGAAAGTGACAGTTCCATACCGAGATTATGGCATTTGCGCCACGAGCTTGCGAGGGGCGCAAACCATTTGAGGTATGGAACTGTACTTTATCCTGAGGTATGTATAGTGCTTTTTATTACACCTACGAGGAAAATTATAGACATAAATGCATAGAAATCTGCAGTACTTATGAAAATTTCATACGTTGGCAAAAGGAAAAGAAAACGACTTCATTTTCTGAAAATGTATTGCTCGAAGTTTTTGCGAAAATGCGCGGGCTTTTCCTTTTTTATTCGCCCGTTTCTGGAGTAGGCTAAGATCATAAGGTCATGCAGCCACTTCTTCCGTGATTCCGCGCGTTTTATATACAAAAATAATTTCGTTTTTAATCTTCTGTATGCACCAAGGAGGTTGGTAACTGGTAAAAAAAAAAACTGTATGTGGCCAGTAACAATTTAATTGAAATTTAATTAGTAGACAGTTAAAGTCTCTTTGCAGTATGACTGCTGACAAATTAAAAAAAAAAACCGGGTATGTAATGGAATTTCATACATACTTCCCACCCTTGGGTCGGAAGGATTTTCATACAAACTTCCATACCTTGGGATGAAAGGATTTGAAGGGCGGGATAAAGGCGTTTCTTCCCTCTAATTGGTATAATTAGTATGTATTTTCAGAGCAGGTGTGATAAAAATAAATGTTTCTGTTCAACAGTTAGCGATACTTACGGCTGTTTCGTATATTTCAGGAAAACGCCAGAGGTGTCCAACTGGCCTTCTGCAAAGAAGAAATAAAGATAATACAGGCATGTTGCTGCGGCACACGAGACTGTGTGTTGTTTTTAAACATTCTAGGATGACTACTCAGCCAGTTCTTTCTTGTCAAAGATCTTTATTTACTCATAGTAGGAAAATGGTACAACCCAGTGTAAGTTAATCCTAGGTTATAGCTAGTACATGTAAATTAACAAGATGTTTACAGGCTGTGGGGCCTCTTAAAACTTGTAGCATGAATAAATAACAGAACATATTATGTGGGGAGAGGATTACATTAATCTTACAATTTGCTTTACTTCGTTTTAGTAAGCAATTATTGCTATGAAAATAAATGCCAGCCAGTGAACGAATGAATATGGTATTATTGCCCATGTAAGAATAAATCTAAGAATGCATGTCCGAGGTAGATACCCAAAACGCTAAACGAGAATCGTCCATATTAATCCATAAAAATTCAATGTAAATTTTATAATTCAATTTGAAAAGTCGTGTTTTCTACTCAGTTCGTCATTTGACTACACAACACCATTCGCCATTTTGATTCCGACTTGACGTCGCGTCGCTCCGATAGTAAACATGGACGTAAATTAGTACTTGGTCTTTGCAGTCGTCGTCGTGTGTTTACTAACGGAGTGACGTCACGAGCGAAACATCATGGCGGCTAGCGTTTCCGCGCGACAATGCAATATCGTAACTTAATTATTTTAAGGCATTTATCGGTTTCACAAAATTTTAATAAAATTTCTACTCATTTATCACGGCCTCAATTTTTTTTTCAAAAAAGTTTCCACAAAAGCAATGTGCGAGGATCTTCACTGGAAATATTGGTTACATGTCACATGCGAGCCCACGAACACGTCTACAAACGACAAGATCAGACGATCAGATCATCATGAAAAAGTACCTATTCGGCGGAAACCGAATCAACTTGGTGGATGTGGATATGGATTTTCCACCCGCAGGGTGGATCCACAACGCATGCACATGACCTCCACTTCTGAAATCACACAGAAGTGCAGGTCAAGGTGACCACTGTCTGAAACCCCTTTAAAGCTGTGTGGAAAATGGTGCATCTTACCAGGAAACTTGTGCATGTAGTGTACTTGCAGCACCAGGTATTTGATGGGCGAGTCGCGGCCGACGAGGAATCCGACCCCATTAGGCAATTGCAGGCTCGGCGCGTCACGGGCCCACGCGTATACTATCTGCGGATTTATAGCACGATGAATATATTGTATCTAACAGGCAACTTGACAGATGTCAATCTTAGCCTGTTAGTGAGGGGATATTGCTCATAAAAATCAATTAATCAAAAGAATCGATACACCTTTTAAAACATTTGTGAATCGGGAATAATTTTACAAGATTTGCAATGAGATATTAGAATTATATAGACAATATAGTTGAAAATGAACTAATTAGGTTCAAGTTCAAGTAACGTTTATTGCTTCCATAAATTCACATTTGTTCTTAAATTAAGGTACAATAATTTATGGACCCCGTCCATAGGGCACTGCAACAGTAGAGAGGTATAATACTAATGACTAGGTATTGTAAAATATTAATTATTGAGGTATGTTTGTTTATGTGTACGTGTGAGGGAGTGTGTGTGTATATGTGTAATTGTGATGTACATGCATATATTTATTAGTTAGTATTATGTAAACATTGTCTTTGAGTGTAATTTTAAGTTATTTATTTATCTTAAATGATGTGTCTATAAAATATTCAAACCAATATTTTGATGACATTATTTCATGACCAGTGATCGTATATTCGGATGCATATAATATTTACCTAAAGTTCAGGTGTTGGCTAATATGGAATGCCCTTTACTATCGAAAAAATCCCGATTTAAGTGACCAAACCCTAGTGATAGATAGTGATTAAAATGGTTGTAAGTAACTGTATAAATACAATTATGGAAACATTTTTTCAATTCATTTGTTTCTTTTTTCAAACACACACCCTCTTGTACCCAATACATACACACATATTTTCATCAGCGCTCGAATATTAACACCTAAATAAATATGCATCCGATAAGTTACACATTACCTTTTGCCCGGGTTTGTTTTTTGAGATAAATTATATTAAGAAGCCGCTTCCATACTTTGATAGAAAAACAAACTTAAGGTAAATATGCATCAGAATCTTCGATATCCGAATGTCAGATCACTGTTCGTGACACATGATTAGTGTTATGAAATAATTGTATTTATAAAACAGTAGAAGTACTTTTAGGCTTATTTAACATTTTTATAATAGGCATTGTTCTATTACTGTTATGAATTATTGAATGGGGTCATTCTGTTAATCTGTTATGGCTGCGATAATGTAGCATTTCATTAAAGTAAGGTGTAATTTAAACATCACCTAGTAAAGTCAACCACATAATTATTGAAAAGAATGTAAACAAATGTGAAATACATAACAAATAATTATAAGCAGTCTGCAACAAGAATGAAAAACCCTATACAATGATAAGATAACAATAGCATGGGGTATCTGTGTGAAGCAGAAAATTTCATTATTCTCCTGGTGAATCATTTCAAAGAGAATGCGTTTTCACTCAATATTGTATGATTATATTGAAGTTTTATTTCCGTGTGTAATAATATGGGTGATAAGGTTTAGAGGTAATCGCTGCTTATTTATTTTGTGATAACTGTAATTCCAAATACCTACCTGTCCTGTCCTTAGTTTGAGCATAGCCTGTTACCTTCAGGCATAGTTGCAAAATTACGGCATTACGCAAAACTGTTTTTGGCTTTTTTGTCCAGAAAAAATAAAACAATCGGTCAAGTGCGGGTCGAAATCGCACACGAAGGGTAGCGTATCATCAATCATCATACAACAAAAATTAAGCACTCAAAACAATAAAACAAAAAGAAAAAGAAAATTAAAAAAGATTATGCCCTCACGGTGATTTGAACTCACGACCAACGGATTGAGGGCCTACAACATACAGGCTGAGCTACCACAACGACGTGGGTTGACGCGAACTATACCATCATACTGAAATGCGTGCGTGTATCAAAACCAGTCTCTTGCATGGGGACCCCCTTTAATTTGTAATATAATATCTCTCGTATTTCAGTATTTGTTGTTGTTTCGGCAACAGATATACACATGTATTCTGTGAAAATTTCAACTTTCTAGCTATTACGGTTCGTGCGACCCGCTGACGGACGGACGGACAGACGGACGGACGGACAGACGGACAGACGGGCAGCGGAGCCTTAGTAATAGGGTCCCGTTTGGCACCCTTCAGGTACGGTACGGTAAAAATAGCGTAGGGGCAGGCCTAAACGGAGATGGCGGGACGAGTAAGTGACGTCTCGGAGCTCGGAGCGTCGGACGGTCGCTCTGAATACTCTGAAATTGCGGCGGCGGCGGCGGCGGCGGCGGCGGCGGCGGCGGCGGCGATGCTCCGAGCTCCGAGATGTCACTTACCCGGCGGGACGACCTCGATAAGTCCCTGTCGATGGCCGGAAGTGGCTCAGTCCAGGGACGTATGGATTTGCCCAGCAGTGGGACACAATTAGGGCTACGTAAAATAACCGGCCAAGTGCGAGTAGGACTCGCGCACCAAGGGTTCCGATCACACTTGGAGAGCGTAACACGTTTAATTAGGGTTCCACATAAAAAAACTAAAGTGTGATGTCATGTCATCCATGTCAACCAAATTGAATATTTTTTAGAAAGACAGAAATTTGCAGTTTTCAGATTTTTCCCTTTATTTGTGCTATAAGACCTTGCTTTGTGCCTTTAATGATTCTAGGTCAACGGGAAGTACCCTCTAGGTTTTGATTCCCTTGCGAATATCAAGCAATTTCAGCAAAACTGAGACATATAGCGGTATATTTTGATTGCGTTGACCTATAAGTTTATTTTTTTCACAACTCTAACAGATCACATACTTGAGTAATCGATATTAATTTCAACTTTATGCCTCAATGCGTTTCTGAGAAAAAGTCTTAACAGACGATGAGACAGACAGACAGAAATTTACAGTTTTCGGATTTTTCCCTTCACTTGTGCTATAAGACCTTCCTTCATTCCAAATTTCATGACCCTAGGCCAATCGGAAGTACCCTTGATTCCCTTGACAGTTCCACGCGAGTTCATACAAATTCAGCAAAATCAGCAAAATTATGACATAATATCGCGGTATCTTTTGATTGGTTAGAAGTTCAATTTTTTCACAGCTCCAAGGGACCATAGAACTGAGTATCGGAACCCTAAAAAATGTGGGTATTTAATGATTTGAGTTCAAGTTTGATATGTTACCCAAAACAGTCAGCGTGGTGGAGTATGGCTTCAATCTTACTCCTATCCGGGTAAAGGCCTGTGCCTCTCGTTAGGGACATTAATGGGCTACATATGGCTACAATGGGCTACAATGGGCTATATTTGTAAAGTTGAACACAATATAAAACCAAATTAATGTGAGAAGTGACTAACCTCCTCGACACAGGGAATCCTAGTGAGGAGGTTAGGAACTCAACCTAACCTAGCCCTAGCACAAACAGATGATTTATTTGTTTTTTCTAAAAGTATGTACCTACTTACATTCTGTTACTAGGTTAAGATTGTGTAAACTTTTTAAGTATAAAATAAAATAAATTCTTTAAATTCTTTAAATTTACTTAATTTACTCTTAAGTGACAAAATAAAAGTTTCATCACCTGAGAGCCGGATTCGCAAGGGCTGGCTGAGTCGTAGTCTCTATCAACTTCATTACTGGCCATCTCCCCACAGGACCTGTGAAGACACAACATAAAATGAACATTTCCTTGTACTTACTTGTACAGTACGGGACGTTTGATTTGGCACGTCGGGGCGGGTACGGGACCCGACGAGGTGCCCCGAGTATGATACTCAGCGTTTGACTTGGCGGGAGAGAGAGAGAGCGAGACGAGACCCGACGTGCCAAATCAAACGCCCCGTACTGTACCTTACATAATAACCAAAACCCTCCGTGGTCTAGTGGGTTTCATGCTCGCTTCTCACGCAGGAGATGCACGTTCGAATCCCAGTGCCGACCATTGCACCAATTAGATAAATAGTTTATCTTATTTAGGTTATACCAGAGACTATACAGGGTGTAACAGAAAGGGGTGTACAAGCCTAAAGAGGGTTGTTAGGGACATCATTCTGAATAACTTTCACTATGGGACCGACTTGATCAGAGCAACTTTATTTTTCACTCCACCATAAAGATCAGCTGAGCGCTAGGCCCGGAACGTACTGAGTTCATAAAAATAAAGTTTATTTGATCAAGTCAGTCCCATAGTAAAAATTGTTCAAAATGATGTCCCTAACAACCCTATTTCGGCTTGTACACCCCTTTCAGTTACACCCTGTATATCCAATTAACGGCGCTTGCGGGGGAATGCGTCTCGCCAAACGTTTGTTGTATACAACAAACGTTCGTATACGCAACCTATGTGCGATGACGGGCCGCCAGACAGTTTCGCAGCGGCTGACCAATCACAGCTCTCTTACCTCGTCCCCCGCCGCCCGTAAATTGTTGAGTTGTGTTTCAAAGGAAAATGTATCTATGCGCTCTCCACTGGATAAGTGCTCCTTGTGTTATACAGATGTTCTAACGGTGATGGAAAACATCTTGAGGAAACCTTCATTACTTCATAGCTGCGGCGATGGTAACCGCCACCCCGTATGGGAAAACGTGTGACGCTATGTCATGTTATAGTAACCCTATATGCAATTCACGTTGCTCGAATGCTGCCAAATCGTTGGGCTAAGAGAGCCACAGACTGGCTCCCAGTAAATGCAAAGAGAAAGCGTGGCCAACCCAGGAAGAGATGGAGTGATGAGTTGGGTCTATGGGATAAAGAGTGGAAGGACACCGCTCAGGATCGAATGGAGTGGAAGAGGGGGAGAGAGGTCTTTGCCCAGCAGTGGGATATTACAGGCTCATAATAATATTAATAATAATAATATGCAATTCATTATGAACTTACCATGCTGAGTCATTGCTACCAGGTGTTGTGCATCCATACAACAGCATGTGATGTGCTGTATGCATTGTAGCATTCGGCTGAAAACCCACTGTAAACAACAAGATTCAATAATACAGACACATGTTTGATACCTAAATATTTTTCTTACAATAACCTGTGTACAATAAATGATTTCTTTTAAGTACTACGAGTAGCTCATCCGTCCAAAGACCGCGGCCCGCGATTTTCAGCCTACTCACAACGACTTAAAGATGAATCTATGATAATTCACCAAGCTAAAAACTTTAAAAAATCGACTTCATGACCTATCACTTAGTCCTCCCCGCTTGGAACACAAATGTCGTCTGTACTCGTATGCCCGATGCCCGTCCAAAGTCCACAGCCCGCGTTTTTCAATCTACCCACACTGAGATAAATTTCAAAACCTATCAAAAAACATTACTATAGAAAGTGGATGAGATGAACCGCGGACCTTTGGGAGGTTATTACCTTTTGCTTACACATGTATTATTGAAACTTGCAAACCTATGTTCATCAAGTTAAATTTATTGCCCTTACCATGTTTATACATCCATGAAATAGGAAAATTTGTAAAAACTAACCAACAATATTATTCATGACGGCTCAGGAAAAATACTTGAGAAATACAAGAAACTTGACTAGATTAGTATATATTCTGCAAAGTGTGTAAAAATATTTAATAAGATACCTGAACACATAAAACAACTTCCAGCGTACAGTACGCTTGCTTGCAATCTATTTACGATCTATTTGCGATTCTTTAGGAGCATACCAAATGACGCCATTTTGGGTGTTTTAGAAGCGGTAGCAATCCAATATAAGTGCGTTTCTCAGAGCAGCATCGGACCCCAGTAAATAGATTTAAGATGGATATGTTAAAATGGTTAATGCTCAAATGTTTTTACTCAATAGGTGAATTTCTTAATCATAAATGTAATTAATTGGTAAATAGAAGTCAATATTTGCATGCTAAAACTGATAGCTGGTACAGTGTTTTTAAATATAATACACCACCTAAAGTCTTCACAAAATAAAAGGCCCGTTTTTACAGTTCACTCCCATGAAGTTTTAACCCCTAACGCGTAGGTAATAGAAGCGGTTTTCCTAGGTGCAACTTGTACGCTTTGCTTGTATGCAACAGTTGGCTTTTATTACTTGCACATTAGGGGTTAAAACTTCATGGGCATGAACTGTCAAAATGGGCCTTTTATTTTGTGAAAACTTTACATGTACCCTTATCTTATTATTATTATGAGCCTGTAATATCCCACTGCTGGGTAAAGGCCTCTCTCCCCCTCTTCAAACATCCTACCCTTATCTTAGCAAACAAAAATATTTATCACAATATTACACGACCCTTCTAAAAAGCAGAAGGGGATATCGTTTAGAGCAATGTAATAGGCCTTTAACTCATAGTAACTCTTTAAATATTTTTTAGCAATAAAGAATTGTGAATTATCTGGTCCGACTACTTTAGAATTAAAGGCGCTAATAGACAAGTTAAGAGAAGAATAACTCACCGATGTAGTAATTTGTCAGTGGTGAAATACGAATGGGTGTGCACAAATACATTTCGTCCTGAAAAAGATAATATTGTTCAATCAATCAATGTCAATAAAAATATATAACAAATTACCAGAAAATATGAAGACCATAGATAATGAAACCACATTTAACCAACGATTAAAACACTTCCTAGTGGGCAAGTGCTATTATTCAATGAACGAATATCTGGATGAAAATCAATAATACTTACTCACTGTCACTACATTTTCTATTTTCTATTTCTATTTTTATTTCTTTAATATTCTAGCATCCAAATACAAATTAGGCCTAACATATGGCATATAATTAATGTGATTCAAAAGTGTATAATATCTTGTTACTGTTGTTAATGTGTAAATTACTTAATAGAGTATAATAATTTGGTTATAATACTTAAGTACTTATATCAGATAGAATATTGCTTGTGCCCAACAGGGTCCATAATTATCTACACTATTTTTAAGACCTTAATGTTATTATGGCGTGCAATAAACAAATATGAATATGAATATGAATTTCTTAAATGATGGCTTCCATCAATTTGATGAGTCTGCCAGGAGGCTGTGTTATTATTATGTATGATGCACAAGAGCTTAAAGCATCATGCAGCGTGCATATCAGTTTCATTGTTTTTTTGTTCATCGCATGTTGCTCTATGATCTGCCAGTTATAATATTGTTGATCATAAGAAGCATAGATAGCAGACTCAATCATTTGTCATTCCAAAATCTAGATTAACTCTTTCAGTCTGGAGATTGTCATTCTCCTGGCCGAAAAGGAAAAAAAATGACATTAAAATTAGGGGAAATTAAGTTCTCATTCTCTTGCAATAGACATTAAGGTTAACCTTACCGCGAGCACATGAACACATGTCCATGACTTTGACAGTGGGTACCGACGTCAAAAAATGTCTATTGCAAGGAAATGAAAACTGAATTTCCTCTAATTTTAATGTCAAACATTTTTCTTTTTCGGAAGGAGAAGACAGGAGAAGAATGGAAAGGGTTAACTTGGATATAATCTCTGCATGGACCAACCCAAATTGTGGCTCTGCCACCTTTAGGAAAATGTGATGCTATGCTTATTAGTCTTCACAAAATAAATGGCCTGTTTTGACAGTTCACACCCGTGAAGTTATAACCCTTAACGCAAAGGTAATAGAAGTGGTTTTCCTAGGTGCAACTTGTACTCTTTGCTTGTACGCAACAGTTGGCTTTTATTACCTACACATTAGGGGTTAAAACTTCATGGGTGTGAACTGCCAAAACGGGCCTTTTATTTTGTGAAGACTTTAGTTTATTACACAAGCTACTGGGTTCAAAATCAATCATGAGTAACTTTAAAGAATTAAATTTTTTCATGGCGTTTACCATAGAATAGCAAGAGGCTATGGATACTTGACAACCACCCGTAACAGTATGATATCAGTCGAGTTATAACTCTTATCAGATAGGTACAGGAAAAAATTCAATACAGATACAGTTGTATTGATTTCTAGATGAGACACTCCAAAAATATACAGGAGCCATTACTGAAAACAATATCTGAATTTCCAAAACTAGCTGTTTGACCAGAATATGTGAGGAAAGAAGGGAAACCCTGGAAAAAATGGTTTGTTTGTAGGTAATGAATAATTCTTCTCCCTATGTTCTGCTGGGGGATTTCAGACAATACTTACATTTAAATTGAGTAGGTTACGGTGGATGAAACTAAACCCAAACCAATATATTTTGTAATTATTGATATTTGGTACTTACCCGATGAGGACGAACATTCGGCATTAGAAGATCGTAGGTGTCCAGTTCACGAGAAAATGCTACGCCACAGAAGGCTACAGTAATAACGAAGCCAACAAGCCACTTTTCCATGCTGAATATCACTTAGAACACTACTTATTCGAAACTTTGGTATTACAAGATTCCGCTGATGTTTTGGAATCCCGTAACTGTAAAAACACTGTTTTTAGATGCTGTTAGATGAAACCGATAAATTAGAGTTAGAGCCTCGTAAACTATTGACGTCAAAGGGTATCTAATTATCTTGTTATTTCTCTACGTTCGTCCGTGGCCGACCCGCAGCAGATCGATATTCCACAGGTTTTTAGCAAAGCGAACGAGCGAAACGCCAGCCAGCCCACGCAACGCAACCAACGCCGCGTTCCGTAACATCGACCATCGGCGCCATAATCGATTACAGCGTCTACAATGCCATTCCGAATCAGTTTTTGACGTGACAACGATATCTCAAAATGGTTGCCATGACGTCATGAATGACATCATCAACTCCGCCATATTGGGATATCATCGACCATCGACGACCATCGTCGAGAGCGTGAGCACTGATAGATCGGTCAAAGTGACAGCTGTCATTCTGTACCGGCGGCGGTGAAAAGTTTGTTTGTTTATAACTTTAATTCATTTCTGAAGTCGTATTATTAGTATTTCTCAGCCCCAGCCTGTTCTCACTCACTTTCAATCAAAACGATGATCTAAATTGTTATTCTACAAAAGTTTGGTTAGAAGGGTTTGACATCTGTCAGTATCGACGTCTACCGTCGCGTTTTATCGTTCCGAATGGATATCTGTGATAGACGCTGGTGGTCGTGATTTCCCATTCGGAACGGTCATGATGGTCGTGACGTCACGTGAGCGATGATAGCGCTGATAGCTCGTCGCGGAACAGAAGGCAACATAAACAAACGTCAGAGTAATTGTGTTCTGTGAACAAACGTCACTGATTGGGGTGGCCACATTTCGGAATATTGCCTGATTATTTTGAAGACTGTTTGCCATTGCCATAGACAGGCCGAACATAAGAATAAGTAATATCTAATAATAACTCAATTTTACTGATGATATAGGAGGGAGCGTGTAGGCGTGTATTACCGATTTCAGTTCAGTTCAGTTGATAATTGCCATAAATTACACGTTTATAAAGATGATAGAACACTATTTAGATATATCGACAGTTATTTTTTTTAATATTCTGCTTTTTTTGCTGACATTGCAAGTACAAGACGCCATCTTAGATTTTTTTCTTTAATGGCACGGGTAATACACTCACTCACGCGTCACGCGCTCAAAAATCGTTGGAAGAGCAACGATTCCGGCGCGTGAGTGACGTTTAGAGTGCCAGTTCAACGCAACTTAATGCAAGAAACCTGTCAAAAGCGTTAATTCCACCTGTCACCGCAAGCTAAAAGATCAGTCAACCCCTTATTGCCTTCCAAATCCCGACCATCCCGGGTTAAATCTACTCGGATACATTTACAGAAAAACATTGCCAAACAAAATATGAGCGAGTAACCCAATTTCAAACCGTTCATACAAGGTACCTATCGCACTTAATCCCCAGCTACTTCCATCAGCGAACAACAAGACAAGGTTATCGATCTTGAAAACCCAAGAACTAGGTTAATAATCTGCAAGATTGCTCCCGTGATTCCGAATCATAAAACAAATAAAGAACATCGAACCTTTTTGGGATACCTACCAGTTGAAATTCCCTTAAATGTCACATTTTTCACACCTACTAAACATATGTCCATCGATTGGGAATTCAATCACAAACAACAAACATTCTTTGACAAAATGTCGTAAATAGTAGCGTTCCTGAGATAATTCAATTTTAATATGCTTCGATGTTATTTTGACTTTGATGATGACTTGGGCTGTGATTCACCAGCCTGTGAACCTTTATTACGATAAAAAAAATACTTAATTTGTAGCCCATTTTGTTGTTGTGTTGTGCCCAAGCATGCACGGGCTTTTACTCAGATACTCCATGTTTTTTTTAAGGCAGTACAGACTTTATTTGATATCACAAAATCACAATTGTAAATTTTCAGCAGTTGCCATTGAGCGCTTATATAGTTGCCTGACCTGCCTGCCTGATCAGGTTTGCCTGACCATAGAAACAAAAACCGCGCTTCTACACGATTGTGTCTGTGATGGTCAGGCAGGCAGGTCAGGCAAATATGTATAAAAGTGCTCATTGGACGATAATGGGGCCCCCAACTACATCAAAAACTTGACTCGCCTCTCATGACAATAATGCCAAATTAAATGGTTATTTGTACTAAATACATGCAATTTTTTTTTCTACTTCTGGTTTATTTGAAACAAATGGACATATTTGTTGTTTTATTGTAGCAACATTATTTAGTTCAGAAATAAACTGACAGAAGTTCACAGATTCTGTTCCGAACACCAAAAGAAAAACTTGTTTCCGAACGCAAGGTGTCCGTTCCGAATCATGCTGTTATTTGCATTCTTCGTAAAATAATGTAGTGCTGAAAGGATTATTCAGACCGCACATCACAAGAAATCGCCTTGAAATTCCACCGGTAGATAGCGCTCAGCACATGTTAAAAGTGTTGCTTACTTATAATACTTTTGTAACTGAATGATAGATGGCACTACCATATTTTTTCTCAAACGTAGAACAAGTTTGAAAGAGTTCTTGTTTTGGTAGCTGCTCTTTTATTAAAATTTGGGGTTCCATGCTTTTTTACTATTCGAAATTCAGACTTATCATCTGGCTAAGATATAGAAGATCTTACATTATTAACCACATGTAAATAACTACCTAAATTAAATTACAAAGGAAGGTTCTATAAAGATCACTTAAAATTAAACTCGAATTTCAAATCTCGTCGCAAAAAAGGTAAATGACCAATAAAAAACTTTGACGTCCATATATTTTTGCTTTTGTTTACTAGTTTGCGTCGATATTGGTTTGGTACCTATCTAATTCGAGTTCAGGTATCAGTAGTAGAGTCGGAAAGACCTTGCTTGCAACCCTTTGAAAAGAGTTCCGAAACAAATGGGGTGCATTGCAATATTTATGGCGCAACAATGAAACGCCAATTTGCGAACTACCCGCGGGTATAATATATGCGTTTGACCACTTTGACTAAATTGAAGTACCCTTGATAAGTTGACCCTCAGGAATCGTATAAAGCTGGATAATGATTTTGTCTCTATGAGACGACAGGGTAAGTACACAAGCGTCACACCTTTTACCATCGCATTTGATTGTTGATATTATTTAATATCTCAGAACGCGTCTTTAAAAACTGATCGCATCTGTAATCTTTTCTTTTGTCTTTACTCTCCTGTCTTTGAGATTTGTGGCGATTAGATTGCAATTTTGCTTTTGTATCGAGTATTTGAGTAATCCGCGTTAATCTAGCGTAGCGGTTTCCGATTGTTTTTTAACCTGAATTGTTAGGCGTAGAGTAACGCGCAGAGAATTGTGTTAATGTGTTGATTTACGGAAGATAACCTAGAAATACAGTACCACCTTGCGAAGTCTGTGTCGGGGGCTTGGGGTCTTCACGGCTAACTGATCCTGTCGGGATTGAAGAACTCAGGGCGCGCGCGCCCGAGGGCTGGAGATAAGGAACAGGTGACACCAAGACGAGACAGCAAGGCATTTGGAATATTATTGTAATACGCAGTGCGAACGCCCCGCTAGTTCAAGTCTCCGACACTGTGCTGGTTATAATCGTACACCTGATGGGCCCGTGCCCATGACGGCACCGAGGCGAGAGACTGAACCACACCTCGGACACTCCATAGAACGCTCGTAAAATAATCACCTATCACTACTACATAACCAAATGATGTTTGTATACGTGCAAACGTGCGCGTAAACTTTGCTAGGAGGGCTGCTGGTGGCGCGGCAAATGCAGCGATATTTAGTATACGCGTCGTCACACGTCCGGCGTTCAGCCCCGTGTATTGATCCTTTAACCAATCTTTTGACGCCAGGGGTGGGGTGCGGTATCTGAATCAGCGCGGGGAAGGGAGTGGCCGTTCTGTACGGAGTAGGGTAAAGGGTACTAATTCCAGCACCCCCCCATTGATTGGCACTCTGGACTTTGAACACAATTATTAAGAATTACCAGATAAGAAAAGTAAAACAAAAATTTCTATTAAATCCACCATTTCGTAAGTGACAACACCAAATTGGTAGTTTTTAGATGAAACTACTGGCAACTCTGTAAAAAAACGTTCTTTCCCAACATGTCTCTGTGTGGTGCGGATTGTTGAAATCGTTACGATTTTTGTTAAGAAACAGGTGACTGTTGAAGCCTTTTTACTTGTTATTTTGGAAGTCTAGATGCGAGTTAATGGTTTTGTTGTTATTATATGAGTCAAGTTATGATATTAAGCAGTTTATTATTGTATTTTAACGCCTAAAATCAGTTTTAATTGGGGCCAATCATTGTAACCTTAAGTTTCTATGAAGGTGCAGTTCATTGGCACCGGGGCTAATGATTGTTAAAACTATTTCAGAATTTTTAATTGCAATTAGTACCTAAATTAATTGCGACGAATGAGTTGTTTAAAAGTATGCACTCAAATCTGTCATCAGCCCTCTTTAAACAAATGATGGCACTGCTAATCATTGTACTTTTTGACCATTGGCACTGCTGATGATTGTATTCTAAGTGGGCCAATCAATGTACTGAGTTTTTACGATTATGCTTTTATCTAGTAGTGATGTGCACATTTTATATTTTATTTTATTAAAAGTTTGGAAAGGTTAGAGGTGGGTATTTTCACCAAAAATATTTTGTATATAGGGTATTATAGGTATAGATAGATAAGGTACCCACATTCGAATGAGTCGAAATCTGAGGTAGGTAGCAGGTTCTACGGAATCTACGGATAGATAGGTAGATGTTCTAGTCTGATAGGTTCTGAAAGTTCTAGGTATTTTATTTTATTTCCCATCACTATTACTCAATGGAGTACATTCATTGGCACCTCACGTGTATAATGATTGGCATGCCAATCTTTATACTTATTATAGGGCTAATCATTGTGCTGAAGGGGCCAATGAATGTACTTTTGGGTAATTTTTCACTATTTTGTGAATTGATGAATTAAAATTAGATTTTAGAAAGATAAATCAGGTTTTATTAGGTTCTTAGATCCCTATAGTAGTAGAAAACACAGCATCATGATAGTTTGAATAGCTAACTACATAGATATTGAACCTCAAACATGAGATTTTCCTTAAGGTGCCAATCATTGTACTGCTTACCCTACTATTATCTCTTCTGTGACTGAACAATGAACATAGGGTGAGAGACACAACTGTGCCAACCTTTAAGTCCATTTTGCGTGACTGGAGGTAAACCCATCGCCGCAGTTTCAGTTTCAGTTTATTTATAATTGTCAATTACAGGTCATACTTAGATATTATATTACCTAAAAAATACATTTGAAACTGGATTTAAATTATATAGCCATGGAGTAATGAAGGTTTCCTCGCGATGTTTTCCATCACCATCGGAACATCGGTTTATCTCATTTTAGTACATGGTCAGCACCGGGATTCGAACCTACATCTCCTGCGTGAGAAGCAAGCATGAAACCCACTAGACCACGGAGCTCTCTTGAAATAGACGTACCTCTACATTATGTACGCCGACCACTGACAGGAAGTTAGTTTCCTATACCCAAGCGATTTACGTGTGGTTTCAAATCGTATTACAGCAACTCAACCGATAGACATTATTTCAGTGTCAAATATCTAAGCAAGCGATGTTTCATGTCAAATTATAACTAAGGTAAGTACTTACTTGAGGATACAAAGTCGTGTTTGCGTATTGGAAAAGAGGATTTCTCTCATGGCCCTTTCCGTAAACTCCTATTAGGTACCTACCGATTGTTATTCTTCTCTTAGAATCTTTAAAATCAGGGTCACATTTCAGCTAACTGACCTTTGGTTAACCGACCATTCATTAGGACAACTTAATTAATATAGAAAACTTTTAGTAAGGAGATCATTATTGACGTTTGCTCATGACATTTTGATACTTTTCTTTATTTGTTCGGAATATTTTGTTTGTACGATTCACACGCGCGCCGAGTCGCGCTGCATATTAGATTATGTACACGTTACGTTTCACTTATCTGAGCCTCGATCTCGAACGTTTTCGAAATCGTAAAACTTTTTCGAATGTCATAAAGAATAAGAATCACTGACATTTCGCTTTTCGATAGTTTTCTATCGAATCTTTGTTCGTGATTGGGCTACGACATACGGCAAAAGGCATTAGGTACGATCAGTAGTTTGCTTCCTGCTGGTTAAAACCCCCCTCCTTTTTTGCCAACTTATCCGGTCTTATGAAAAAATGAAACGAACCGAAACAAGGTATACATAATACTTCATACAATTTCATCGACCCATATCGAGATGCTGCTCGACCTCGACCCACACTTTTATTTCTATGTATTTCATTACGGCCACCACTCGGCTACTAATGTAACATGCAGCATGCAGCCAGTGGCAACGATGCATGCACACATCAGCCAAATACCTATTGATATTTTAGAAACTTGTAAAGAGCAGGTTGTTTCGGATCCTTACCCTCTGTCCATTCCATAAAATTGTTATTCTGTAATCAACTATGGTTTAAAGGAAACACAGTTGGTAAGTATTGGACATCGTACCTATCGGTGCGTCAATCGGAACTATTCGGAACTCAAAGATTTCCCTTAAGGCTACGAAATTCCGCCCTTATTGAATTTCCCCCAGTATTATTTCTACTCGAGTGGAAAAATCAAAATTCCCAACCGATACAAAATATCTTGCTGTTGCAATCGCGTTGCAAGTAGGGTGTCTATGCGCTTGATTCAATGTTTCGAGACAACAACAAATCAGAAATCAGATGATTGGGTTTGACAAGTTGTAGATTTTTTGTATTGTATTATTGCACTAATAGCAGTGTGCCAGGGCCCTAGAAGTCGAAATTTACGGCGTTTCGTGGGATTGATTTGTAGGTCCATAGGATGGATTTAAGAAGTGGAACCATCTGGATTTGTGATGCAGGGGTAAGAGGGGGCGGGGCAAAGTTTGTATGGGCAAAAATAAAATGCTAGACAAGTAAGAAGTTTAAAGAACCAGAACGTAAGTTCAGTAATTACTTTTAAAGATTTATCCCCAGAAAGGGCAAAAAAGGGGCTAAAGTTTGTACAAAATACAAAAATAACAGACCTGAAGCTGTAATTAGATAGGCAGGCATGTAGTTTATAGATACAGGACGTAAGTTTAGTAAATTTTTTTAAAGACTTGCCCCCAAAAGGGGCAAAAAGGGGGCTAAAGTTTATATAGCATGTTTGGTATTGTTTTAAAACATTTTAAAAGAAATATGGTGATTCTATTTTTAAGGTTATTAAAGGGACACATTCATACAGAAAGCCTATAATTAAAAAGTTAACTCCTAAATTATCAAGACTTCGAAAAAAAATACTGGACTTACGTCCTATATCCTGCCAAATTACAGCTTCTTAGGTAAAGTTTTTTTTTAAAACAAACTTCGGACCCCTTTTTGCCCCTCGTGGAGGCAGAACTTTGAAAAAATATACTGAACTTACGTCCTGGATCTTTAAACTACCTACCTTCAAAATAAAGCTTCATAGGTCAAGTTATTTTTTTGTCCATACAAACTTTGCCCCTCTCCCTCTTTCCCCTGCATCAGAATTCCAGGTGGTTCCACTGCATTAATCCATCTTTTGGACCCACAGATCAATCCTGCCAAAGGATATCTTTTGTTCATGAAACGCCGCATAATTAGACGTAGAATGGCCGCTAAAGGGCTACAATCTAATCTGTGCTATGGTTTGGTTTTATTTTATTCAATGTCCATTCTGAAAGTCCCACACTTTGGTGCGGAACCAGTCCATAGTTATAAAAAACTTATAGTTTGTGAAAAACTATTCAGTATAATTGTATACCGTATGTCAGTGCACAGTTTCTGAAAGAAAACTGCAAAGAAAACTTCCATAGTTACAAGTTTTAACGACTCAAAGTTTTTCTGTTGACTACCAGCTCCCTACTTTTTATTTTATTTTACTTTTATTTACCATCAGTTACTCGCAAATTTATGGTGTCCCTAACTGCACTATACGTACCCCATAAGTCCCCCTTTTCGATAAGTAGAAGAATTCTGTTTTTTATCAATTCGGAACGGGAAGCTGTGGGTTTCGTTCAACCAACAATTTGTTATCTAAAAAGGGGAGCAAAGCCTCCACGATGACATTCTAACATTTATTGTGCCACTTTTCAGGATGACTGATGATAACAGCGATAGTGTTTTGTTGTATCAGCCTCTATATAATTGAAACAAAAAGTAAACTTTAGAAAAAACCGACTTCCACAAACCCTATTTGATTAGATTGAGTTTAATACAAACTGTAACCCCTTATCAACCCCCACCCCCCCTTGGGGACTTAATTTTGTCAACTCTCATCTCAATGCTACCCCACGCTACTAAGGAACCTCTGTACAAAGTTTCATGGCTCTAGGTCTACCGGTTTAGGCTATGCGTTGTCTGCCCATCAGCCACGCATTGTATTTGTACCTTAGTATTGAGCAGTTCTGGTGGCCATATGTGGTCTTCATCAGCAGTTCCGCATCACAATATTATGCTTACCATGTGCATTTGCACGAGTTATTACGAAAAACACAAAAATCACTATAGGTCTGCCTATAATATTTGAAGAGTTCCCTCGATTTCTCCAGGATCCCATCATCAGATCCTGACCTAGTGTCAATTAGACCAATGGGAAGGTAAACCCTTTCAAACAAAAAAATAATTTTCCAAATCGGTCCATCCGTCTAGGCGCTATCGGGGCACATACATAAAAAAAACATCCGGATGAATTGTAAACCTCCTCCTTTGGGAAGTCGGTTAATAAAATAAAAACTGGTTTATTTGAGACGTAAACTGAACAAAAACAAAAGTTGTCGATGGATTTTAATAAGCACTTGGTGATACATCTGATCAAGGAGTAGGTATTACCTACTACCTCTATAATATCAGGGTATGGGTGACGCTGACGTTTCATTATCTTACTATTTTTTTACCATTAGAGCCTTTTCTGTTTGTGCTACCCGTATCGTAGTAGTATATATAGTAGTAGTACGAGTATATAATGTATATCGTAGAACGACGTAAACTCCACAATTTATGACGAGATCGCGTGAAAGCCGGCCATTTCTGCCGTGAAAACATCTGTCATTGTGGAAAACGAGTGCTTTATAGGGTCAGTGGGTTAACTGCTTAATTCACGGGGACATTTGACAAGCCCTTATTGGCCTGAGGTGTAAATGTTTTTCTTTCGTGACAATTTCCTTTTTCTTTTTGAGTGATTGATAATTCAGGATACGAGTCTGCAATAGCGGTAAATACAAGGTCATTTAATTAACTGACCATATTTTGGGGAATGCAGTACCCATCATTATGAACAACTTTCCCTGAGGAATATAATTTTTGCTACTATTTTATACTTTTTGTTCAATAAATGTTTTTTATTATTTATTTATTTATTATTATAATCGCAAATAGCAAACTTTCATTCCCCAAAAAGGGTAAGCTATTTTAAGTCACGATAAATCCGTATCTAGGTAGGCTACACAATGGCTTCCCTGCTTGATAACTAACTATGAAGAAAAAGATGGTATTTAAAGTCTAAATGGAAGTTAATCCTAACTTGACGTGGTGAGGGTTTTCCTCGTAATTTTTACATGCTTATTATGCCTTTTCCATTGACTCCATTACTCCAAGCTATAGCAAATATGAGGCAGTTTGTATCAATTTGACTTTTGAAGTTGAGAAGAAAAAAACCTAAAATTTTAGCCGATACAAAGGTACACTGAATAAGGTGGTCAGTACTGAGAACCATTTCAGACTCAATACAAATCTAGACCCATAATAGTCATTGATAGCTGAAATTCACAAATCTTTGAATCTGTAGTAAGTAAAGGCCAACAAGTTATGCAAGTCAATCAAGCGTCCTACCCAAACAGTTCATAGAAAATTATGAACGGGTCGTATCTAGTATCCGCCTGAAACAGGTGCGTTCAATTTTGAGTCGACCTTTTCTAAATCGAACAAACTTTGATTTGATAAGACCATCGAGTGAGAGTGACACTTGTTTCCCAATAGTCTAAAATTCGAAGAGGAATCAACCTTCACCCATCTGGTGACATGGATGACATCATACTTGTATTTTTATATAGTTACTTATGTATTTAATTGCACCAGGTAGCGATTTATAGATGTGATCAGAACACTTGGTGCGCGTGTCCTACTCGTACTTGACCGTTTATTAATTAATCTTGCAAGTTTTTTTTAGGCAACCCACTCGCCATGTATAATCACAATTTAATAAAAACAAAAAACAATTTTCTCCGTAGTTACATATGGCTGGTTTGTTTTTTTAAAAAAAAAAACAAACCAGCTATCACTCGCCGTTCTTGTCAAAGAACAGTTAATCCGAAGAGGAATCGACCTTCACCCATATGTAACTACGGAGAAAATTGTTTTTTGTTTTTATTAAATTATGATTTTTTTTGCTGCGAACTTTGTTTTTTTTAGAACGTAGGGCCTTTTCCACCGCTTCTCTAACTTACAGAAGCTGCTTTAATAACTTCTGTCAAATATTCATAATCGGGGGCTCTAATAATCTGTAGCCTAGTCCATTTCGAAACGCAGCATCTCTGTCCAATATGGAATATCCAGCGGACCGGAAGGGACCTCTGTCGACAAACAGACGGGAATCCTGATATTGTTGAGTTGTTTATTTATGTACGGTACATTTAACTTTCACTCGGAACAAAGATAATTGAAAAGGAGAGGCTGTTGACTCGTTTTGATGATGGGGACCTATTTTGGGTTATGTTTGTAGTATTTTGGAAACTTCTGTATTATTAGGGGTTGATCTACGATGATGGTAATCTGAAGACCAACTTTTATTCTTCTGAGTTCTTTTTTGATGCATTATAATAACATCATCAAAATCAGCCTGTTCATGCGGCGGCTTATTACACAGTGGAGTTGAGAATTTGTCGACTTCGTTTCTAGGTATATGTATTACGTCAGTGGTAATAATATATGAGTGAGTATACATAAATAAGGTACAAAACGTGGGTAATGTTTCCTATCAAATGTTATCGAAACACCTACGTTTAGTTAAGGTACACGAGGATACAAATTATTATTTGTCGTCTGCATATCGTACACATAAATCATTCAAATCATAACTTAAGTTAACGGACATACCTTGCCCGACAGCGAATTTATTTTACTTGAATCATAAAAATAAACGTTTAGTATAAGTGCAATGTAAAATAAAGGCATTGTTTTGTAAAGAAATTGAAGCCATGTTGTCGTGCTTTTTGCTAATAACAGTCGTACTTAGTTCGTTTAGAATCGCGCTATGCGATCCTATGGAAAATCGAGTATACGCTGGTCAGCAGACAGCAAGAACACACAGACACCTGGTAAGGCTTCACATTCCTGGAGGTTTCAAATGTAGCGGCTCCATCATCTCTCCTACCTGGATAATAAGCGCAGCGCACTGTTTCGAATACCCTATACCAAATCAGTATAGTGGGATATATATACATACAGTATACCCTAACAGACTGATGATGATGATGAAGCGAAATCAGTACATACAAGTATTCCATCATTCTACCGAAAATTCTAATTTGCAAGACGCTCGCGGCACCCTTATCGCTCGAGCCAAATTCTCTAGAGTGGTGGTAAATCCAGAATATTTAAGAATATCTCGGATCACCGATGAACCTCTAAGATTATCGCATGTTGATATCGGACTTTTAAAAACAGCGGAGCCAATAGAATTTAACAGTTATATTAGTCCTATAAGGCTTGCTGTTACAACGCCTAGGATTGGAAATTCAGCAATCATAGCTGGGTTTGGAAATAATGAGATTGAAGCCTTCATGACTGAGGGAATTGTGAGGATGTCTAAATGCCCATTTGTCCAGAAAGGCTTGATATGTTCCGAAGACCTTGTCAGAGCGGGTGATGGTGACTCTGGGGGCCCTCTGGTGTCAAAAGGAGTTCTAATAGGCGTGACGTCAGCAAGTTGTGAATCGATTAATCTGGATGAAAAGTGTTTAACAGCTTATGCTAGTATAGCTGCGAACTATAAGTGGATCTCAATGATTACCGGGCTAAAAGTTTGGTATGTGTGGACTTGACGTGTTAATTCTTCATTAAATTAAATTACTTTTATTTGCTATGATGAAGCTATTGTGTTAATTCTTTATATTGTAATAATGCTCATCTTTTTAGAAAATAATGTAAAACTATAGATAACAGAAGAAGCAAGAACAAGGGGAACGCCGCACGCACGCTGGTGTGCCACACGAAGGAATACTTGCAGCTTGGTCTTCCTAGACGAGGCAATAAATGAATAAAATTAAATGAAAGAGACAGCCTAGGACAGAATAAATTGGAGAGCCCTGGTCTTGTTCTGATCTTCAGCGATTAGAGAACGACTATAAACAGAGTAAAAATAAAACACAATAAGGACCTAAATAAATGCAAAACTATGTTTCCGCCCGGGATCGAACCGGGGGCCTTCTGCGTGTTAGGCAGATGTGATAACCGCTACACCACGGAAACTCCTGGCCACTGTGACGAATTTTGCGCTTAGTATCTACGCTAAGGGCCGGCAAATGCTCGGTATAATTTCTCTGATTTACATTTTTAAATAGGCAGGTACAGTCGAGTTCATTAATATAATATATTATGAGCAAAACCAAGGCTTAAAATATAAATGTATATGGAATGGTACTTAAATATCTGAGCAGATTGACATTACGTTTTATTGATTAGTCTGCTCAGATGTTTATGTACCCTTCCATGTACATTTATATTTTAACCCCCAAGCTCGAGCCAATTTTTTATTTTTTTTTATATAAAAAAACACATTATAAAATTAGTTTGACAATGGGTACCAACGTCAAAAATTAGACATTCATTGACGTCTTGGTACCCACTGTCAAAATAATTTTAATGTCATTTTTTTTTATAATTTTAATGTCAATATTGTTCCAAGGACTCTTTTGTCCTTACGCTACCGTGAGTGTTAAGCCTTGGTTTTGCCCATATATTAATGAACTTGACTGTACATAGGTACTCTACCTAGATGTTGTATTTGAAGGCCTACCGAGGAGCACAGATCTATCACCAATTCATATCTAATAGGTACTATACTTATGTGTTGACTAATATTATAGGGAATATCTGTTACTTTAGTAAGTAATACCAGGGGCCTAATTCTGCTCTGAGCATTTCACTTATATTTCATCACTATTCCATTGCAAACACCCAAAATGGCGTCATTTGGTATTCTCCTAAAGAATCGCAAATAGATTGCATTGTCATTCCATTGTCATTCCTCCAATACAGAACAGTATACCAAGTACAGAATACCGTTTTGGAGGAATGACAATGGAATGACAATGCAATCTATTTGCGATTCTTTAGGAGAATACCAAATGACGCCATTTTGGGTGTTTGCAATGGAATAGTGATGAAATATAAGTGAAATGCTCAGAGCAGCATTAGGCCCCAGTAGATACAACTTACCTATGTCTGAGTTCGTACCTACGTAAGTGGATTGACAAATGTTCATTACAAACTCGTCTATCTATCAAGAAGATAACTGTGTGAGGCATGCATGTGACAAAAGAAAAACAACACAAGACAGCAAGCAAGGTACTTTTACTTTCCTACTTTTTTTGTTTCCTACTGAAAATTTATCGCCAATCGTAAAACTAAAGAGCTGCATCAAGGCCAACAAGGGAAGACTTCTAAGGGTCACTTACTTGATGGTGTTTCATACTGTTTTCTTTATTCAGAGACTGCAGAAATATGGCATAGTATAAGTCGTCTTTACCTATCAGTACCCTACTTTTATACTTGTTGGGGGTATAGGTAGACATAGACATAGACATAGACATCATTTATTGATAATTACACGTCATGGATCATAAATATGGTAGGTAAGCTTTTTATACAGGTATGGGTAGGTACGTATGGTATCTATCATTTACAGCCGATTCGGAGAGATAAACTTTTATCAGTTTGTTTAGGTGAGGAATTAGACATTTAAATATTAAAAAATGTTAACCTTTCCTACTTTATCACATTTGCTAACTTATTTTATTAAACAGGTACCTATTCGCTTACATATACCGTGTATTCGTACCTAGCAGAGATAGCACCCTAACTTAATAGGGGGTACCCTTTGAAACACGATATCCTACGTACACCCGCGTAAACAAACTAGGAAACAACTTAATTCATTTACGTTGCGCCCGCGACGTTGTGGGCTAGTCCCACCTGGTTTTGACTAACATTTCGGAAACTTTATCATTATGAACATCATACTCAACGTAGTTTGTTTTAACGATTTCCTTTCTTAAAAAGCTATTTATTATTTAAATGGATATAAATAGTTTACTATGGTATAGTACCAATTTGTCCAAAGTTTATTAAAACGATTTTAAACCGTCTAACTTCAATAATACCACTAATTACAACAACTTAGCTATACAAGCAACCATATGATGAATATTTCTAGCAAATGTCTGTATGGGTTACATGTTCCATAATGTCTGGATTAAAGATCAGTATCTAGGTATTTCATGGATTGTAGTTTCGTTATCTATCTCCTTTCTTCATTTTGATTGTAGTGTTTTTTATTATTTCGTTATCTTTCATAATTCATAATTTCTTTATTGCACAAAATTAATTGCAATGACAAAAAGTAAATAAAAACAGTGTACAAAGGCGAGCTTATCTCTAAAAAGAGATCTCTTCCAGCAAACCAAGTTCCGATGAGAGAGTTTGATATATCAGCAAGGGTAGACCTTTGTGTACAACAATATACCTACGAGTACAAAGCTAGAATATACTTACATCCAAATACATCCTAAAATTAACTACCAAAATATTAAAGATATAATACTATTAATAAACTAATATAATATATAAATAATTTTTTACATACACATACATACACTAATAAATACATACAAACTACCTGAGATTTAAAGAGTGAGGTAATGTCTCTTTACCTGGCTTTTAAATATGTTTAGAGTAGGACTGTCCCTGATGGCACAGGGGAGTGCATTCCACAACCGAATGGCCCGGAGTCTGAACCCGTGCTCATAGGATGCGGTGTTATGCTCTGGGGTTATGAGCATTGAAGCAGCATCAGTTCTCCGAAGTCTGCTGGAAGATAGAAATTGGAAACGGTCTCGTAGGAAGGTTGGATATCTCGGATTCCGCAATATGTTATAGAGAAGGTTGAGGATATGACAATCCCGACGGAGGCGGATCGGCAGCCACTTCAACTCCTTGCGATGCTGTGATATATGGTCGTATTTGCGCAGACCGAAGATGAACCGAATCCCGAGATTTTGAAGTCGTTCGAGTTTGTTCAGTAAATCTTCGTTAGCACTGACCCAGCAGACATCAGCATAATCGATGAGGGGAAGGAGTAGAGACTGGGCGAGAGTGATTTTCGTCTGTCGAGGTAAAAAGAACTGGAGTCTCCTAAGAGAGTGGAAAGTAGCAAATACTCGTCGGCTAACCTCATTGACATGCGCTGACCAGGACAGCTGGTTGTCGAATATAAGACCAAGATTTTTAGCTTTATCGCTATACACGATTATGGTACCGTTGAAAGTGACAGGTGGAACAGGCTGTTGTTGCAACAGGTTAAGAGAGTGTCTGGTACCTATGATCATGGCTTGGGACTTGGTCGGGTTGACCAAGAGTCCAAAAGAGGTAGCCCAGCTTCTTACACCCTCCAGATCAGAGTTCAATGCCTCCACAGCAGAGTTAACATCGTTAGGAGAGAAGTGGCGGTAGATCTGGAGATCATCAGCATAGAGATGATATGAAGAAGACAGGACGTCCGAGATGGAGTTAATGAAAATTGAGAATAGAAGAGGAGAAAGAATACCACCTTGGGGGACGCCTGAAAAGAGGTCACACCATTCAGTGGATGACTCCTCCGACCTGATACTCTGTTGCCGATCCCTCAAATATGACTCGAACCAGCTGGCAGAAAAGGAGGAGACATTCAGTGATCTGAGAAGCTCAATGAGAATGTCGAAATCTACGCAGTTGAAGGCACTACTGAAATCAAGCAAAGCCAACACGGAAAGCTGTTTGCAGTCCATAGCTGACTGGATGTCATCTGTGACTTTCAATAGTGCTGTGACGGTGCTATGACCCGGTCTGAACCCTGACTGGAACGTGTTTAGCAGGTTGTTTGAGGAGAGGTAACTGGAAAGCTGGTTAAGGACAATAGTTTCAAGGATTTTGGAGAGGATGGGCAGGATTGAAATGGGGCGATAGTCTTTGAAAGTGGCGGGGCAGGATGTTTTGGGTAATGGGATAACAAGTGCTTTTTTCCACAACGTGGGGAAGACGCCATTAGATATAGAAAAGTTTATGATGTGTGTTATGGCTGGCACAAGTTCATCTAGGGTTGTCGATAGCATTTTCAGGCAAATTTTGTCATCACCTACAGCTTTCGTGTTGATTCTCAATAACGCCTTCTTCACCACATCGATTTCGACATTACTCAAGTTGAATTGTGGGGTGTTCGGAAGAGACTTAGAGCGCAAGCTCAGAAGCGTGGCTTGTTTGACAGTTGGATCCATCACAACAGGCGGGGCAGAAAGGAACTGGTTGAGACCATTGAGATCTACATTGCCAACATGCAGGTCCTGCGACTTTCCTACACCAAGAGTTCTCAGAAACTTCCACACCTGAGCAGGAGTGTAGCTTTCAACGCATTCGTGGATGTGCCGACGTTTAGCATCGCGACAGAGACGGTTGCACTGATTGCGAAGACATTTGTAAGAGAGGAAATTGTCATCTGTCGGATTTTTGCGGTATCTACACTTTGCTCGGTTCCTCTTGGCCATTAGACGCTTGATAGTGTCTGTTAGCCAGGGGGCAGGAAGGTGTTTCACTCTCACTCTCTTTATAGGTGCGTGTTTGTCATAAAGCTTTAGGACAATAGAATTGAAGTTGGTAATTTTATCATCAACGGACTTACTGGTAGTGACAGGGGACCAGTCAATCGACATGGCATCCGACCGAAGAGACTCTTGGTCAATATCTTTAAAGTTTCGGATTAGAATAAATTTTGCTCTGCTCTTGAGAGGCCTGATTTTATATGAGAGATAGATGAGGTCATGAAAAGAGAAAGGCGAGTTTAGTTGACCGTGTAAAGCGACTTTATCCAAATTGGAAATTATCATAATATCGAGAAGAGAGGGGGAGCAATGAGGTTGAAAATGGGTGGCATCAAGAGGCAGAATATGCAGATTAAAGGAGTCGACAATGGATCTGAGTCGGGCAGAACGTGAATTGTTTTTAAGGAGACAGGTGTTAAAATCACCGAGAATGATGGTGTCATCAAATAGTGGCGTCAGATCATTGAGAAGGGCTTCGAAAGATTCAAAGTAGTCGACGCGAAGAGAGGGGCTATACAGAACACCGAGGAGGACCTTGTTGTGATGAAGAACAATTTCGAGAAAGAGATGTTCAGCAGACTCGGAGTACTGGCTGGGGGACGCGCTGATTACCTTGCACGGAATATCCGCACGCAGGTAGATGGCGACGCCACCATCGGCTTTCCCGACTCTGTCGTTCCTGTAAAGCCTGAAACCAGGAAGAGCGTACGATGAGGATGGAAGTGAAGGCTTGAGGAACGACTCGGATACAAGAATGCCATCCACACATTGATCGCTAAAAGCTTCGAGCAGGTCCGGAAAGCTGGCGTGAATGCTTTGTGCATTGATATGCACGATGTTCAAATTTTCCCCTACACCACAGAAGACAGACCTAACTTTGACGGACAGTGGTTCCTCCAAAGAAGAGACACTACTTTCCGCACTTAAAAAAACATCGTTAGACGAGCAAGAAACGAAACTTTGATCGAGATTTTCAGGTAGATTATCCATAAATATAAATACGTAAATATATCTTTCTTCAGTAGAACTTCGTGCAGTTTGAGGAACGCTAACTCTAACACCGCACAGTATCTCTACCGCAAAAACGTGTACCAAATGCGCCGACCGACCAGATGGAACAAAAGCCCCGTCGAAAACGAAAATAATATAATTATACACAGGCTTTTAGCACCGCGTCCCCTTTATAATTTCATTATGCTAGCGCAAAACGACCCTAACAACCCTTGACGGTCTATGCGCGTCATTCAATTTTTGTATGAACGATTTATGAAGTCGCCAGCCGTTCCTGAAAGCCGAGTTCAATTCAATTTGAGATTTATTAAAGGAGAGACTGGTATTAATGTTGAGTGGAGTGGTAAGTTGGGTTACTTTGAGACTGTGTTATGGCAACTGTCGCCTTTCTGGATGTTGAAATAATGGGATTTCATCATTTTCTGAGCCCTGCGAGTACTAAGGTAGTTATTAAACAAACCTTAATCAGTTAAGCCAGATAATGCCCGAAAAATGGCCTGGAGGTAACCCGATCAATATTCTGAAATTCTATAAGATTTTGATAAAATAGGTTTTCAAGAAGATAATTGTTTATTGATGGTTGGTTACTATCATTCCCTATGATATTTAGACAACTTTGTACAGTCGAGTTCATTAATATACGTATGAGCAAAACCAAGGCTTCAAATATATATAAACATGGAAGGGTACATAAATATCTGAGCAGATTCATCAATAAAACATTTATATTTGAAGTCCTGGTTTTGCTCATATATTAATGAACTCGACGGTACATATAATAACGTGCATCAAGGACTAAAAACGTAAAATATTCTGAAAATATCAATGACCTAAGAAGATCTTGGATGGTTTCGATAGAACCAAGTAGCTTCCTCATAGATTAAATAAGAATTTTAAAAGTTATCTTAGGTTTTAGATAATCTTCGTTAAATGAAGCTCTGAAATCACGGTTGACAGGTATAGTAAAGATAATACGAACGAAACTGTTTCTCGAATGTTGCTAGATGGTACATACAGCACACAATGTGGTGACAGACAGCCGTCGTCGTCCACTGTTTGTCTGCTAAGGGTGGGTGCACACGTGGCGCCCGCGGTGTTAACGCCTCCATAGAGGCGTTAATTGAATACGGATATGAAATGTCTTGCTCCGCGTTTTGCGTATTATTGTCCTCAAAATGTAGAGACTTGCAGATAAAAATAAATGCCATTGCTGCACGAAATATATGTAGCTGTACACCCACTCTAGCGTAAGGACAAAAGAGTTCTTGGAACAATATTGACATTAAAATTATAAAAAAAAAATTGACATTAAAATTATTTTGACAGTGGGTACCAAGACGTCAATGAATGTCTAATTTTTGACGTTGGTACCCACTGTCAAACTAATTTTAATGTCATTTTTTTTAAATATATTTTTGGAGAATGACAATGGCTTGACTTAGGGGGTTAATAAAGGTTTCTTAGGTACAGATGTGAACGCTGTAAGAGGATACATAATCAGGGAAAAATGACACTTTTCTTTTTAATTAGAATTTTGTACTCGAGGATTTCGTCTAAGATCACTATCCTTCTACGGTTTTCTTGTTCGGAACCCTTCGTATGTGAGTTCGAATCGCACTTAGAATATATTGATTACACTAAATAAGTATCAAGCCAAGTAAGCGATAGTTCGCTTGAATATACAATTAACTTACTACTAAAAACGATTAAATTAAATAAAAAATATCCTTAAGGTCACCGCCGCCGTCGAGTGGCAGGGTGCCCAACATGCTGGCACCATTACCTCGCTGTATCGCTATGCTAATTCGCTGAGCGAGGTAGGTGCCAGCTCTAGAATCATATGTATAATAATCTTAAATATCGAATAAAAATTGCATTTTGAATAAAGTGTCGCTTACTAGTGTAATCCGTAGTTCTTAATGGCTTGATAATTATTTTGCTGAAAGTGGCAGTAGCATTATTATGACACTGCAGCAATATAAGTAGGAATTGTACTGGTACGAACTTAACTAAAACCTAAACCTAGAGACCAGACAATAGGATCCTTCGTATATCATTACGTTTCTGAAGCCAATCCCATATGCAAAACAAGAAATCGAATCCTCACACAAATCAGAACCATTAAATCCTTTCCCCAACATATTCAATTACAACACAAAAAGCCCAAAACAAAATCCTTTTGAACGTTCACACCTCTCAACCCTGATTCAATTAACGCGTTCACGGAGGCATGAACTGAATACCTACCTACTCGTGTAGTCGAATATAGAATACATTGAGCCCGGGAACATAAAGTAACTCTCTATTTTCTCACAATTACATAACACCATAACACACACATACCCTAACACACCCTCACACACACCCTCACACACACAAAATACACTTTTTAAAGACAAAGGACACCCTACCCTCGTATTTCCCATTTTGTAGTACCTATTAATTTGATAACTTACTGCCTATTTATAATAATTATTTTTACCCATTTGTTAAGGTCACAAAATAAGAGTCCTTAATTGGCCTATGTTCAATCATATTTTTAAGTTATAATAATGTATATCGTGCTGTGGACTCAGTTCCCAAATAAACAAATAAACAAACAAATGGTGACCGACACCCGGTTTTCGGCCTTACAAAACAGAAACATTGATTGATGTCGTACTGTTTAATACACCTAATTCAATAAATATTACTTCTTGCACGATAATGGTGGAACCAGAAACAGCGACGTGATGACGTCACAAGTATTTTATTATTTATCTTTCTATATTTTTTTTAATTTTGTAAGAATGTTTATTGTATTTGTGTGTATTCTTACAGTGAATAAATGGATTATCTATCTATATAAAATGTTCGAGATTTACAATTCACAATACTTTATTGCACACAATTATTGAAACAGTTGCGTCAACTTTTGGTAGGTACCAAGCAGTCTTGCAGATGGAGACCGTTAGTGTGTTTTACTTACGACTCTTCACTACAGTTCACTTAGAAGACCTGACCACAAAACCAGTCGCAGGCGACTGTGCCTGAGTCATAAACATAAACACACATAAAGATCGATATTCTATCTGAAATATTTTGTGCTTAGTATACTAGAAAACGTTGGAGTGGACGAGCTGAGCGACCACAACAAGAAAGGTGGGAATCGGCCATTGAACTTCTACTAATGGTAGCTCAGTGGAATCGGGGAAGAGAGGCTTTTGCCCGGCAGTGGGATATACATGCTAATAATAATAATATTATTTAGTACGATCGACAAATCTATACAAACACCCGTGTCTTTTATTTGCCAACACATGAAATTGTATTTTATTCATTTCAGACACCAAAAGTATGAATTTAGCTTAATTCTCAATGTGTCGCGTCGACAGGATTGCCATGAGCCCTCAATGTAAAGGATCATTGAGTTTGGTCCAATCCGTGAACTTTTAGGGTGTATAAGATTGCATTGCCACAAACTCAACTGGCCCGATGACGGTCATACTGGCGACTTTAGTTCTTGCTACCCTGTCAGTAATTTTTGTCTGGAAAATACTACTCTTTTCATACCTAGCTCCGTCGAGTCTTGGAGGACCCTCAATAATGAGAGGAGGATGGATTTATGTACCCTCTGATCGTGGATCATGCATGACCCATGTATTCTCCATTTCTTCTTCCTTGTATCTATTAATAGATTGCACGCAAGGTTTCCTTACAGGAGGGGTAACGCTAGTATAGTAATAAAATAGTTTTCCTCGACTTTCATTATCTCAACCTCATAACATTTTCAATTGAATGCAGAAGCTTTCCAGCGCTTCTTCCTATGACAAAGGCCATCAAATCGTCTCCTATCCTTTCCACAGTGCCTATTCACGCGGCAAAATAAGATATCAGTGGATATTGAATGAATGACAGCAGTATTACACCGTGCGGGGGTTTTTGGATACATTTCCTTTGCTCTTCATTCTTTGCTCGATTCTTTACACAAAGCCTTATGGGTGTAGGTGATCTTTTTTTCCGAAGATTTTTTATAAGATTCTGTTTTTGGATTTTCTCTGTTTTCAACATTTTTAATTAGAATGAAGCCCGGCTCAGTAAAGTTACATTTCTTATTGTATTTTTTGTTGTGAAGTATATGTGTATAAAAGGTTCCGTCAGACTTGGAGACGACAGTTGAAGCGCCTTTGTGATGCCAAATCAAACCTAAGCCTTCAAACTCAAGTTAAGTAATCCTTCTAATCACAGATCGGATAATTAATTTACTAACGTCGAGTACCTACCCAACTCTTACTTTGAATAGGTACTCAATTTGACTGTCTCTTAAATCCGTACAAAATGTTTAATACTCAATTAAAATGAAGTTAAGGTCTATTCTTGCAAGTAGATAAGTTGCCCTAGCGGATAGATGTCTGAACTTGTCAAAAACAGCCAACATTGATGAGGGTGTGATAAAAGCAGACCAACAAAGAGTTTGTTTGGGTTGACCTCTCAGGGTTCCAAAGGTCGTGACTCTAGTAAGCGGAAACTAAGCAGAAGTCTGAAAACCAGCGCTATCACCTAGCACTTGTTTGTGCTACTCACATCACTACACATGTAACTATGTCTATAAAGGCAAGTATACAGGGTGTAACAGAAAGATGTATCATATTGTAGTCATATTATAAAAATCAGCTGACCGCCCGGACCAAAACGTATGGAGCAATGAAAAATAAAGTTGCTTTGATCAAATCGGTTTAGTAAAAAAAGTAGCTCAGAATGGTCTCCCTAACAACCCCCTAAAATATGACTACACCCTTCTGTTAACACCCTGTATAAGGGGTTTCTTGGATATACGAGTAATTATGATAGCAAATCACAATTTGAAATATTTTTTTCGACGCGGCTATTCGATATCGATACTATAGGTTAGCCCAGGACAAATAGCGTAATGTAGTAGGCTGTACTCTCACTGTACTCACTTATTTATTATTATTATTATTATAATTTAAAAAAATATGAAATACATATGCTAGTGTATATATATACATATGTATCTAAGTACCTATATTTCATTATATCGTTGAGAGGTGCCTGCGCGGATATCAAATGGGTTCGACTGAAAATCAGCGCTGCAGCATTGTTGCAGCTTTATGCTGAGTTGGATCCATTTCACTGGCGAGGCATGCGTACGTCATCTTCTAAACTCTTCTGTTCCGAAAAATACTTCCGTGTTTACTTCTACAATTTAATGTTGATTTCCTGTCTTTGACATTGTCTGTCGATGTACCCATGTTTTCTTCAGCGAATAAAACGTATGTCTATGTCTATGTCTAATAAGAGGAGGCCTTTACTCAACAGTGGGTGCAGGAGGCTGGATAGAATGCGATACTTACCGACGCTATTTCAATTTTCAGTCTCATGTCAACAGGACAGGCGTTGCAATATCCAAACCTGAAAAATAGTCGAGAGAACGTCTCATCTTCGGACGTATTTCGCGACGTTCTCCTGCTCAAAATTCAAAGACGATGGCTATGACGATAGTCTGCAGGTGAAATCCTATCTTGGCACGATATTAGTTTTGCCCAGCGTCCATCGCACGCTTAGAACTATTATTACTGGGACCGCCTTCCACCCACTTATCTACGCTTAATGCCTTAGTCGTTTTTTTTAACTCATTTGATAGTTTAGTTAAAGGATTGATAGGCTAGCATATCTCAACGTAAAGTGGTGATAACAAACTCGCGATCCAGTTCTCAAATATCTCGTAGCACTTGACAAGAGTTAATCATGCTTTCAATAGGTAAAGCTTATTTCCGGCTATGATCGAAACCTGCTCTAAGCACCAAGCATAAGTCCTAACGGTAAAGGACATGTGAAAATCTTGTATGGGCTTGTGCCCCTGCAGCGTACAGGTTCTCACCCTACACATAAAATCGTAAATCGGCTCTGAGTGAAGTTAATTTCATAATAATAATTTCTTTATTGCACACAGAAAAATTACAGAGGACAAATATACATAGTTAATGTGTACAAAAGCAAGCTTATCTCTAGTAAGAGATATATTTTTTCACTACATTTTATCCATAATTTGCATATTCAAAGCCTTATTGTTATAGGCTGTTTAGCGGTGTTACCAGTGCCTGTATTTACAATTGCACGCGCATGCACGTGGAATAAAAACAGCGCGCCATTTTCCACAAATCTTTGCAATAATTATTAAAATAATTTTGCTGCGTCTATTTTTTTGCTCTCAGGTGTGTTGAAAAACGTCGTATGTTACTATCATTTGTGTGTGCATTGATTAAATCACCCTTGGCAATCTTACCGTAAAATACCACCTCCTGTGCAATAATCAACTTTCCACACTGTATCATAATATAATGTAATATTTTTAGTTAAATCTTATATATACAAAATGAATAGATGTGCAGTAATTCATTAATTAATATTTAGATGCTGTTGGCCAGTGAGAAGTCTTTGTACGCTTCTGGGACAGATTTTTAGCCATGTCCTTTATACAAAACGAGTAGGTGTATTTTTTAGGGATTTGTTGGAAAAGCAGTTCCTTGACAATTGTTCAAAGACTTCCCGTAATATGGAACTGTAAGCGATCAAGGTAAGCTTTAAATTGCAGTGTGAACTTAGTTTTTAGATCGTTAAGACTAAAGTCCAATGTCTCATATGTGTCGCTTACATGGAACGCGGCTGTATGCTAGTGTTGCCGCTCGATAGTGCCCTATCGATAGCCTATCGATAGACTATCGATTGTTGACGTCACAACGATAGTATCGATAGTCTATCGATAGTATCGATACTATCGATAGGCCTATCGATTGTATAGATGATTTTGGCGTTTTACTATCGATAGTAAAACTATCGATAGTTCGGCAACACTACTGTATGCGACACTTACTTTGATGTTTTCACGTGAACATGTTTCATTCCCTATGAGAGACTTCAAGAATATGTGTAACATTATCTGCTAGACTATATCTTCGTTCCCGCCACGTCGAAAGAATGAAGAAAAGCCCTGCCTGCTGCCGGAGGGACTGGCCTATTAAAATTGATTTAATTCATGCATCTGTCTCCGTAACTCAATTTATAAAGATAACATTGTGACGTTTGGTACCGTACCTAAGTTTTTGACGATGCCGCTCGCTGGAGCCAAAATTCCTACTATCTCATTACAATCCGATCCTAAAACTACTAAATCTAAAAATATTAAACTGAAAAGCATCAAGTCAACGCTTGGCACCCGATCGTGAAATTTTAAACCTTTCGAAATTTGAAATTTTCAGTTTTCGAAGATGGCGGAAGTAGAAACCGGATGTAGCAGACTGCGGGGCGGGGTGAGGCGGGACAGGGAGGGGGGGGACAGGGAGGGGGGGACGCGTCGCACCGAGGTATTCAGGACTTCCGGTGTATGAATGAGAGAGAGGAAATGAATACGTCTGCCCAGTCAAAAGATTGAATCCTATTGCGACCAAAAGTTGAATAGGTTTAAATCACTCGATATGAGCTCAGAATGAATTCATTGTTATCCTTCATGATTATTAAGAAATTTGCCATTGCCATAGCACTATTGACTGAAACTGTGGTACCTAACCTAATAGATAATATTAAAATTAGCATAAGCAAAATTAGCATTACTTACATACATATCTGATGATAATTGCAACTATCATGACATAACATAGCAAATTAATGTAAAAGCCAGCAAAATGAAAATGTGGACGTACGTATGCAAATATGGTGATGCAATAAACTATGTAATTAAAAGCTATAATCCCGTCTCATATTTGTGAACACAATTTGAATGTTTACAAAATTAGGATTTATCAGCGGCTACAATTGTAAATATTATGAGTTGATATTAAATTGCCATAGCTGGCAAGCAGTGGCTGCGGGAGGCACAGGACCGCAGTAGATGGCGTGGTAAAGAGGAGTCCTATACCCAGCAGAGGGTCAATGTAGGCTGATGATGATATTAAATTATAAAGACTTATATATCTACCTATAGTATCTATCATGAACGTCCGTGGCACGACCCATGAGCATTCCCAGTATAAATATTGGTACTATAAATCTTTAGTTACTAGCAGAAATCTTATAAAAAAATATTGCCAAAGGAGGGTTGACCAAGGTCTGGCAATATAGTAACAAAAGTACAGCTTTCCCCACTTTCCCATAATGTTTTGGCGCGCGGTGATAGGTGGATCTCAACTGTCTTGTCTTGACCAAATAAACTCAAACTCAAACTCATATACAGCATGTATTTCAAATAATTATCTTGTCAATACTTGTACAGTACACACGCAATCAGGCAGGATAGATGCTATGTGTGTGGATCCACTGCAAATTAAATTTAAAATCTCGCTGCAACTCAGGGTTTAAAAAATATAATTCGACGCCTCCCCTCCAAGGCTCAAAACTCAAGACACGTGTAAAATATTCTGTGTCTGGGGTCCTACTCTTTTCTGTAATTACAAAAAGGGTAAATATAATTTAGTTCGAGTCAGAGACTATATATCCAATAAGTATAATAGTCTCTGACTCGAACTAAGTAACTATATATGGATAAGTGCGCGCTGGTTCGAGTATATGCGTAAATCGTCTAAGACTAAGATAAACACTACCTACTCTTTGTAAAATATAAGATGATCGTTGTGACAGCTGTCATGAAATGACTAGACCTGGGAATAGCTCGATATAAATCGTAATCGATAAAGTTACGAATTAGTAATATTATGATTTATTTATGTTTTATTTTTCTCTTAACTGAGCACATAGGCCTACCTGTTTTCTTACTTGTTTTCTCTGTCCATCCTGGGTTTGCTGGAAGAGATCTCTCTTTAGAGATAAGCTTACCTTTGTAAATTACTTCTCTGTATTTTCTGTTTTTTTTTGTCTTTTATGTGCAATAAATATATACGAAATATACGAATGTAAATGTAAACGAATATAAATCAAACAAAAGGAACTTGTCATGCGTTTATATTCTTGTTGAAATGATTCCTGCCCAAACCGTCCTTATCAAAGTCTGATTCGGACTCACTGGAGTAATCTTGCAGATTAACAACCAGTTTTCAAGTCAAGATCGATAAGTTGTCTTGTACGATGAGTGTAAGTAGATGTGAGATAAAACATCACTATTTGGCAACAAAGTATGATACCTATTAATATGTCTCTATAAATTTCACCGTCGTCGTCGGTCGGCGTCGATCGTCGCAAAATACGGTATTTACTTGATAGGCGTGATTTTGATGACAGCATCTGTCACAGCGATAATTTATTTATATATTATTCAAAATAAATTAAATAATAGCATTACAGACTAATCAAATGCGCTAGAAAAATACAATGAACATTAATTAATAGTATTCCATTATTAATTGCTTTCCATTGCATCCATATCCATTCACACAAAGTCTCAACTCGGGCAAACTTTAACAATCCCATATTATAGTATCGATATGCCTACTTTTGGGACACATTTTAAACAAGGCTAAAATTATTGAGCCAATACAAGAAGAGAGAGAAATCCCGGACTCGGGTATTTTCTCTCTAGGTCGGTCGGATTCGGATCAAGGGCCAAATCGGTATGCTACCGGATACCGATTGGATCAACCGCTATGCTATTTGAATGTGTACTGAATCATAACAGTAAGCGTAAAAATAAAGATCAAACGCCCCGCCAGTTTAATTTGGTACCGATATATTTCGGTTATCTAGTCCTTTTTTTGGATCGTACGATATCATCAAAACGTACAAACGGGAGTAGGTTCCAGGAATGTAGACGAGTGTTGTCACTTGCAGCGGCAGTGGCATAACGAGGGTGAACATCATCCCCGGGCATGGTCGGACGCGCACCGAGTGGATGAATCTATCGCTCTTATGTGCGGTGGGAGGGGTCTTAAACTGGGGCTTAACTTCCTACTTACCATCCTTTTCTGGTTGGTATTCATAAAAATGTACACAATGTTTACACTTCGGCAACATTTCGCAGGTGTCATTTAGTACATTCTGATTTGAATGTGTTCATTGCTTTGTTCTTTAAAAAGGACAGATGTAGGTAGGACAGGGTACACTGAGCCAGCGTAGTGAGTACAACTCTGTCTATCTAACAGCCTGTGCCGCGTGGGCGGTCATGGCACTTTAAAATCATATATATCTGCAGATTGTGGATATATAGGTTATTGAAAATGGACATAAGCCACAGAGCTCTTGCAAAATAGGTAAGTTTAGTTTACGTTCTTTTATACTCTTTTTTTAAATCGTGATTGTAATAAATCTAAACCCGAGCAAAACCACCATGAATATGACCCTCTCAATTCACAAATATGAAGGGTGGTCTAGCGTTGTTAGGGGTAGGTAGGGAAATGTGCGGTATAATCTGATTATTAGCTATAATAATCGGCGTATTATAACTATGGAGATATGAAGTGGGTTCCGGAGATTTTAATACGTTTTACTTGATTGGTTTCGCATGCCGCCTCTTAAGCTATTGTGGTTTGTGTGTGTGTGTGTTAGGGTGTGTGTGTGTGTGTGTGTGTAATACATTGAAGGTTGTGCCTGTGTGTTTATGTAAAAGGGATGTAAGGACGAGGTTAGTTATTAGAAATAAGCTAAAGCTACTTATTGTATTTGCGTAGAAAGATTTGGATAAGGTATATATAATATAATATAGTTATTTACAAAGGCGCGCAGCGTTGTATTCCCTATTATTCGGAATATAATATCAGTTAATGCTACTCTTGGTAGCATGCGATGGGACTAAGTAATCATTCTAGAATTCGCAATGAGAAAAATAAGATTAATTTCACGCCGTAGAAATCTATCAAATCTAACATCCTCCAACCTCATTGCCAGTATTGCGACATGACAAATAGTCCCCCTACAAGTAACCGGACGGAAATTCTACTAACTCATTCAAAATTCAAAGTCTGATCAGCTGATCACTGAGCAGATAAAATAGTAAGTGAAGTAAGTGAGGAAATCAATAGGCTCAAGTGTTTTGTACTTATATTAGATACCTATTAATAACTATAACGACCTCTGTGGGGCAGCGGTTGCGTATCAGCCTACCATGCGAGAGGTCCAGGGTTCGAATCCCGGCGGGAGACAAAAAAACCCCAGGTTGTTTACATTGTCATTTACAGTATGAAGTATAAAGTATAAAGTTTATGATGACGCTGTTTCTGGTTACCACGACACGGGGTATCCTAGTGTGGGGCCAGAAGCATTATGTGCCTGTATGTAAAAAAAAGTTGACTATGTAGAATAGCAGTACAGCAATATAAAACGCCAGACTCTAATATATACATTTGTATGAAAAGATTGAAATGCGAGAGAAATGCAAGTAAATTAGCAGAATAGGTGCCCTAGTAAACATGATCAGTGTCCCTGGGTGATTAATTCCGCTGCACTCCGAGGGAGGCGCAATTTAAATCTCATCAATAATATCAGCTAATGGAGGCGATTTCCTAGCCAATATTCTGCTTGAATAGCACCGGTAAGAGCGGGTTTTTAAACCGGCTAAGCGGTTTTTAGGCCGCTTGCATACGAATTCTGCTGGCAGCGGAGCGGGTGGGGCGCGGGCGGTGCGGACGCGGGAGAGCGGCGCGAAATTCATAGATTTGGAACTGTTTATGGCTTTACAAAGATTTTTTTGCGTGCGAAAACAGGTGGAACCGCTTGATGAGCAATGAGGAATGACAGGTCTGTGTTGATGACAGGTTCGTTGAGCTTGAGCAGAAAAATATCGTTGGAAGACTGTATGACTGCGACAGTGGCGGCACGCGGGACAAATACTTATACAAGGTGTAAATGAATTAACGCAAAATGAGAAACTTCTTTGTTGGGACATCATTCTGAACAACTTTTACTATGAAACCGATTTGATCAGAGCAACTTTATTTTTCACTTCCCAGTACATTTTGGCCTGAGTGGGTTAGCCGATTTGCTCTGATCAAACCGGTTTCATAATGAAAGTTGCTCAGAATGATGTCCCTATTAATTAATACTAATGTACATTCTAATGGTACATGAGCATACTGTTGTCTCGTCCGTATTTGGCCCTGGCAGAATACCAGCGTCACAGATTCGTCTGTGACATTGCTGAGTCAGGGCCATTTCATTGTCGCGGTACATTCACAATACCACATAGTGATGCTAACCGTACCTACCCAATTTGTTTGTTGCTTAAAATGATTATTTATTTGTAAATTGTTTTATTAAATTAATAAAAAAAAAGTGTTTATTTTTCCTATGTTAATCCAGGTTGTATTCTGTTGTGTTTTTTTTATTATTATGTGTCTGTGTGTGTACCTTTCAATAAATAAATGAATTAATCTGTTTATCTATCTATCTAACAAAGTAGTTTCTAATTTTGCGTTAATTCATATACACCTTGTATGAATGCTTGTCTAGATTGTTGAAAATTAAAGTTGCTCATCAAAACACAATAATGATTTGGCTACGAACACGCAGGTAGAACACACGTCGGCGAGCCGATGACAAAGTGAATCTGCACAGCTTGCGCGTTGTTACCGAGTTTAATTAGGCAGCCTACTACCGGCGGCAGCAGTGGAAGTTTAAGGGAGAGCCCAAAAGCTAAAGAATACCTACATGACTTCCACATTATAACAACAACAAAGCGTAACTTCACGCCATTTTCGAAACAAGGACAAAAGCAAATACATGCCCTTTTTAGCCAGTTTTTATTAATTACTCTGTTTTCCCTGACAGGGAGCTAGCCAATCGCCACAGTTACGAAGTAATTAAGGTTTCCTCATTATGTACGCATTAATGCCAACACCACACACAAAGCTACGTGGTTTAATGTGATGTGATTATAAGTATCTATTTGTTAAATTTTTATAAAATGTCCTTCGGCAACGACGATCGACGACCTTAGAACGACTTTGTGCATCACAATGTACGAAGACATACAGTATTCATCAACCAATAATTCCGTTGACGTTGAAAGATGTTGGATGATTTTGGTAAAACTGGGTAAAACCAAGGAGCTATTATCTAGTGGTGGTGGGCAGGACACACGGAGAGAGAGACGCGCCCAGAACCACAAGACGTCCAGTGGGCAGACCAATTATAGGGGACTGGTTGGCACTGGATATGAGAGGATCGGAGTCTCGTGTTATTTACTTACTTGATTAGCTGCAATAGCAAGTTTCACAAAATAATAGATGATTGGAGTAAGCGAAACAGATGTCGAGATATTATTGTCAAAATTATCATTAGGTAGAGCTTGGCCTTAACAGTCACAGGGGGACGAACCGTCGAACATGTGGCGAGAAAGTTCCATTATTTGCGTGTCGCTTTCTGTCTGCGGAGTTACTCAATTTGCTGGCTCTATTTGTACATAAGGTGTTGTTTTATTTACTTGTAGCCACACTGTGATGCCTCTCTGTCTGCCTTCTTTCTGATAGGAATAACCGGCACTTCAATGTTAGAAAGTTCAAAGTGTTATCCTATCTGACAAGTAGTGTCTATTTATCATTTACATATTGCTTAATGAATGTAGCATCTTGTGAAACAGGCCATCTGTCTTCGACTTTCTTTCGTTTCGTCCCGAAAGGAACAAAATGAACAAGATTTCACCGTGTATAAAAGTAATATTGAAATTGTTTACGCATGTTGACAAAGGATAGGTTGTATGCTTCATCAACAGCTGAATTGTGTTCTGATCTGATGATTCAATAGCCTGTGTACGTGCGTGAAGTGTGAGCTGATGACTGTTGATCAAATATTTTCGTTAGTCATTGCATGCGCGGCATGTGTCTGGCAATGGGCAAAGGCAGGCAATAAGCTCGACAGACACTGTTTGTTACGCTGGCGAATTAGCTGCGAATAAGCGAAAATAGATACATATTTGTATAATTTTGCGTTTTTCATAATCCACGATTGTTTAGATATAACAATCGTGGATTATGAAATTCGAAAATGACCTGAGATTTCTATGCCCTGAGGGAAAAAGAGCGATATGTCATCTCTCTTTAAAAGTCTTTCTGTCTATCCGTGGCTCGGATTTGCCTGATGGTACACTGCAATGGTTCTTGGTGATTTATTTAAATCCGTTGTGTTTCAAAACTTTTTAATGTTATCAGCTAAACAAGGAGACATCCAGGGATTAATTTATTTTGTCGGCGGTGTTTCAATTTTTCGTTATTGTTATCTTTTGAGCCTGATTAAATATCATATTATATCAGTTTCACTCCAGTCAAATATATTTTATAAAGTAGAAAAGGGTTCGCTTTTCCGATTTTTATCCACCTTTACTGCAACAGACTATTATAATTGATTAAAAATAATTATCGTTATTTCCATTATTCGAACATGTAGATTTCGCTTCAATAAAAAAATGTCCCATCATCACTCGCTGAAAGTTTTTCGCTACAACGTGTTTCACTACAGAGTCATTCGAAACTAGGTACAGGGGCGAATCTTTCATATATTATCTCTAGCTGTTGTTACAACATTGTTTACAAGAACAATTTCCGCGCATATTGTTATCAAACGCCTCGTTGCAAGCTCAAATATTCAATGTATTCATTAAATTATTATTTCCCGGCAAAGTTGGCTCACATTATCGCTATGCGAAACTTTCAAACTTCAGGTGATGGTATTCCCATACTACAGCTTTATATAAGTAGATATATCAACGTTGATATCAGAAACGTGTTACCTTTATTTGAGGTTTGATGTGGTAGTTATATCTGAATCGCTAACCAAGCAAAAAAATGCAGACTTTTTTAATTTCTAATTCGAATGAACCTTAAGGTTCGAGAATCCTCTTGCCGTTAGAAGAGTTAACAAACATCACGCATTTTCTGTACCCGATAATAAATATATGATATGCCTCACATGACATTACTTAATGATCTCAGTTGATATTAACATCATGTCATTGATAGTTAAATTCGCTTATTACATTAATCGATACGTATTTTCATTCTTGATCGTCAACTTGCGCTAAATCAATTGAGCTTTTACCAGTAGGCTTCATAAGCCATGAACGGCAGACTGCCACATCCAAATTAATAGTGCACGATATTTCATTCTTCCATCAATGTCAACATAATACATGCAGTGGACAAGTTTGTGCACGATATTTAACGAACTTAGTTTAACAGTCGTGCCAAGCTACCATAGTTAACGCGACTCCGACGTTATTTCACATACTAGTTTATTAATTTAGTATTTTTTTAAGGCGCCTGGTAACGCTAAAGTTAGCAAGTGAGTTTATAGTGGTGGAAATTTTCACAAATCATAAAAGAAAAATGATAAAATAAAGTATATAATGGCGTCAGCACGACACTTACGTCCGCGCAAAAAGTGCGAAAAGTGCAAAAAAGTGTGATTTTTGCAAATTACACAAAAACCGCTGATGATTTCTAAAATGTTAAACACTAAATTTATAGATATTTTGATCACCAATTTTGACACATAACAACCATACCAGCGTTCCTGGTAGAACTGCTGGAATAACTCGTTTTAGGTAAAAAACAACTATTGGATTTTTTTTTTTCATATAGTTTCCAATGGCATTATGATGTTTTGAAAACACAAATTTTTAGCCAAGGGACGGTTTTATAACATATATTTTTGTTGATTCATGAAGTATCTCAAACTGCTGGAATTACTTTTTAAAGATGGGAATTTTGCTGGACAATCGTCTTAACAAAAACGCACAATATCAAACTTTACGGGATGACGTTGCATTGGGCTAGGCCCCTGTCACCCAAAACGGGGCATCAACTGGCTAAACGTGGCCTTTGCCACCTCGTATGGGAAAAGACGTGACGATATGTTAGGTATGTAATGTAACCAAACGTTACAACACAGTTGTAGGTGTAATTTAGAATCTGTAATAACGGGCCTGTAGACTAGAAGTGCGCGCCGAGTAAAAAAAAGCCAGCGGCGGCGCGCCGTCAAAATACCTTCAGCGGCGGCGTGACGCCGGCGGCGTCAAACATTCGATATAATTTTTGAGAATATGAAATTAGGTTGATAAAGACAAACAAAGTAAATTAATAGGTAAAGTATTTAATCAATAAACAAGAGCTCAAGAATCATTCCTTGGTATTTTCTTTACAACTATTGTAATTGTCATGAACGAAAACTATTTTGTTCAGTCTATTAGGACTTAGACGAGATCTTTTTGCCGTAATAACAAGCCCAGCTACGGAAAATACTCTTTCGCTGGGAGTACTAGTAGCAGGTATACATAGTACTGCCCGTGCTGAAGATGACAAATACTCTTTCGCTGGGAGTACTAGTAGCAGGTATACATAGTACTGCCCGTGCTGAAGATGACAAATACTCTTTCTCTGGGAGTACTAGTAGCAGGTATACATAGTACTGCCCGTGCTGAAGATGACAAATACTCTTTCGCTGGGAGTACTAGTAGCAGGTATACATAGTACTGCCCGTGCTGAAGATGACAAATACTCTTTTGCTGGGAGTACTAGTAGCAGGTATACATAGTACTGCCCGTGCTGAAGATGACAAATACTCTTTCGCTGGGAGTACTAGTAGCAGGTATACATAGTACTGCCCGTGCTGAAGATGACAAATACTCTTTCGCTGGGAGTACTAGTAGCAGGTACCTATACATAGTACTGCCCGTGCTGAAGATGACAAATACTCTTTCGCTGGGAGTACTAGTAGCAGGTATACATAGTACTGCCCGTGCTGAAGATGACAAATACTCTTTCACTGGGAGTACTAGTAGCAGGTATACATAGTACTGCCCGTGCTGAAGATGACAAATACTCTTTCGCTGGGAGTACTAGTAGCAGGTATACATAGTACTGCCCGTGCTGAAGATGACAAATACTCTTTCGCTGGGAGTACTAGTAGCAGGTATACATAGTACTGCCCGTGCTGAAGATGACAAATACTCTTTCGCTGGGAGTACTAGTAGCAGGTATACATAGTACTGCCCGTGCTGAAGATGACAAATACTCTTTCGCTGGGAGTACTAGTAGCAGGTATACATAGTACTGCCCGTGCTGAAGATGACAAATACTCTTTCGCTGGGAGTACTAGTAGCAGGTATACATAGTACTGCCCGTGCTGAAGATGACAAATACTCTTTCGCTGGGAGTACTAGTAGCAGGTATACATAGTACTGCCCGTGCTGAAGATGACAAATACTCTTTCGCTGGGAGTACTAGTAGCAGGTATACATAGTACTGCCCGTGCTGAAGATGACAAATACTCTTTCACTGGGAGTACTAGTAGCAGGTATACATAGTACTGCCCGTGCTGAAGATGACAAATACTCTTTCGCTGGGAGTACTAGTAGCAGGTATACATAGTTCTGCCCGTGCTAAAGATGACAAATACGTATATGCATTTTTTTTTTATTTCCAGTAGGCTAGGAGATCTCCATCTTCAAGTTCCCCAGGATCTACAGTTGCTATATATTTCCAGACCTCTTGGTCGATATCATCATTATTCACTGAGTCACGGTATGTGTAGCTATGTTTGCGAGAAAGTTGAGTTAGTGAAGACTCTCGGCGCGAAATTTCAAACGGTCGGCGGCGGCGGCGGCGCGCTGGGTGTAGATGGCGGCGGCGCGCCGCGGCGGCGCGCACTTCTACTGTAGACGTATCACTTTATACTTTATTGCACAAAAACAGAATACAGATACTTAATAATGGAAAACATGTAAAAAAGCGAGCTTATCTCTAATAAGAGATATCTTCCAGCAAACCTAGGATGAACAGGATTACATAACAAAATATAGACAACGACAACGACTACATATGGTGCACAACGATAAATATTAAATTAATAGACTACTTACTAATAAGTACTTTGCTGGAAGAGATCTCTTTTTAGAGATAAGCTTGCCTTTGTAAATTACTTCTCTGTATTTACTGTGTTTTGTCTTTTATGTGCAATACATATAATAATATACGAAATATACGAAGTACATAAATACATAAAAACCATACTCCTTCGCTATTAAATACGAACATACATTCATTCAGGGCGTCAAGTCTGCTAAATACATTATGAATCATTCAAAGACCCGTTTTTGACATAATTGGTAGTCTACTGTCCACATAGTAATTCATTGATCGAATATGGAATGTCATAGAACCACATGGGTATTCTGCTGCACATTGATAGCATCTATGCGGTGTAGTTGCGCTGTTGTCAAGTATTCCGCTCCTCATTTTAACGTTGTTGCGTACTGTCGAACGTGACGTGTTATGCTATGAAAGTACTATCAGCACAGATGCTACAGCGTAATTGTCTTACTCAAGTACCAAATGCCCATTTTATGCTGTCACTATTATGTGGACTTTTACCAGACTTGACACCGCCTGTTTGTGTTGAAATACAATCCAAATCCACACATGTTTAGCAAATCACAGAAAAATATTAGTCACATTTACATTATTTTATAAAAAGTTCAAATAGCAATATAGCGTCCTTGATTTCCCAAGATTCCATAAAAGGCTTTCCTTCTTCCAAATAACAACGTTATGGCCCTTACACTGTGCAATAATGTTTTTAGTTATCCCCACTATAATTTATGGCCAGGCCACCCATATATCAAGTTAGAGGTCGGTTTTTGTGTCATAAGCTTGTTTGTAAGATTATTAGGAGACTGGTATTATGCTGTAAAGCTTATTCATGTGGTGAATAGAAAAGTTTTTTCGTTATGAAAGATATATAAGTTTGTTATTTGAGAATATGAAATATGGATAAGTTTCAGCGAATAAATAAGCAGATAGAATATTTACTTTGAATATAGTTTCTTGATTGTGGAATGGACATACGCTTATTCTTTGAAACTTTTCCTGTCAATCTCTGTTACGAAATTCTAAAGAGTCTATGTAGTGCCTGCATAACTACAATCAAAATGGCAGAAACTTCAATTAAATCATACGTATAATGTAACATCGTTTTTCCCAGAGTAGCAAAGGCACAGTCACACACACACACGCATTTTTAGCCAATTCATCATACTTCATTTTGCGTGACAGGGCGATAGCCCATCGCTGCATCTATGGAGAAATGAAGGTGTAACACACCAAATATACTCTAAAATCTCCTCTGCACAAATGTTCAAGCATTATTTTTTTTCTTTCCCAAGCGCCACATTTCCGCTAGCATCTCTTGATATTGGTAATAAATAACACGGAAGCTGCGTTCTGCAGAGTTTCAACTTGTGAGCGCCCGCTACTTGCAAGGCGGTAGGAACCGCACAATTTGCGTACACTCGGCCTCGAGCCTCGATTGGAGATTAGTGGATGCGACTGACGATATAAACTTTTGTGTATAGGCAGACCAGTATTCATAATACGAGTATGTATGTTACTATACGGTTAATGTTCTTAATTGTTTATCAATTATCATGCATTATCACGTGTGCAGTTAATGAGGTAAACTTGCAGAAAGCGTAGCCTTTTAATGGAGCAAGGTGAATTTAATATAAACTGCAATTATTCGATTCGTTTTTATTCAGGTCGCCCTTTGCGAGCTGCGCTCGTACGGGCGCCAGATTGGATCTTGTTCCGATACCGCTCACTTACGCGCCTTGTGTAAATATCTATTTATAACTGTCCGACATTTTACTTTCCACCATTACGGGCAGTTCCGAGTAAAGATGGCAAGTGCACAAGCCAATCATCCTTTTTTTCATGCCATATCGGACCGTAAAAAACCGGACTGCCGGACAGTAAAACTACTTGTATATCACAAACGCCCTAATGAATGCAGATTTGTAGTCGCATCTGCAATGTAAAATATCAATGGCGTCAATATGGCGCCACCTTAGTTCTATTTGTGACGTTGAGACCAAATTAACGTACAGCATCCAAGTGACAAACTTGCGTATGCATACGTTTCACTAAATAACTAAATATAGAGAATGGTAACATTATGCTGCAATCCGTTAAGGCAGAGAAAATTTGCTAGGAAACACAGCAAATACAGTTTTTTTTTTCATTCGGTTAGTAAACTCAAGACTAGCTTACTCTGCGCTGTGACTGTTATCACGATAACGAGACAAAGATTCGATCACATTTTCCGCCAACACAACAGTCTTAATGAGGGACTACGAAAATTCTCATCACAAGAAAAGTACGGAACAACGGGGAGGCGTGCCAACTTCCATCTTCATATTTCTTTCGGAGAATCTCTGTGGATGATAGTAACCAGCAAAATTAGACACCCTACAGCTCCCTCATTTCGTACAGATGTAGATCTGTAACAGGTTGACGAAGCAATACCAGAGGTCTGGTTAAAATGGGCGGTGTATCGATAAGTGAAATCGAATATTTTTTGCGGCAAACTCGATATCCTTGGCCGGCGAGTCTCGGTATTATGAGTTCTTTTTGACACCCTTTTTTGTCTAATACTTTGAAGAGCGTGTGGAAGGGTAGAAATAGGGTTGTACGGTACTAATACTAGTCGGAACTTTCTGCAACCGACATGAATCTACGACGCACGACGGACGAATGAAAAGAAATATGTCTCTTTAGTAGATAAGAGTAAGATAATTCTGTTACTATAAACGTTAAACAGGGACAGTTGAAATAAACCAAGAAATCTCTCATAATACGACTTCAGATCATAAATATACACAACAATCTATATTTACAATGCAGAAAATAGATATTTTCACGCCCAGTAACTTGACATCGTATTTCGCAGCAAAATGTGATTCCCCTCGGAAGTAAAGCGGAAGACAGTGAGAAATACTAAGGCCACTGCTCTTTGACAAAGTGAGACGGCGAAATAAATTTTATTTCGATTTGAAATATCCCTGTCATTCTTACGAGTACACCCTGATTCAATATTACCCGATATTTTTGTGTTGCGAAGTAATTTTGTTAAAGATCTGAGAAACAAACTGTAATTATTCCATCCCTTCATACTTTACAGTAGTCCGATCAGGACATTTTTTTCTCAACTAAAACGACTCAATGATCTAACTGTTTGGACATTGTTTTCCCAAACTGTTACGCCGACTCCCATGATCTGTTTGTAATTTTTTTTTCAAACTGTTAGTTGACCCCCACGGCGTTATTATGCTCTCGGGAGATTACTTCCATACATTTATACAGAACTCTACCTACGAGTATCTATCGTTTGGTGACTGCATCTGAATCGAGTCCTGATTCCACAACGAAATAAAGTCTATTGATCTAGTTCGTAGCGTGGAAAATTGGTATTTCGGCGTGCTTACTTAACTATACTTATTTCGTAAGCTTACTTATACCCTTTTCTTCAAAATATGGATAGAAGTAGAGCAGAATTACCATAATACACGTATGGTAGTTTGATAAATATTTATGCCTTAATTTTACGCCAGGTAAACCTAATCCTAAAATAAAAGGAAAATTTACATAACTTACGTGAAGAAAAAAATAACGTGACCCTAAGTTTGGGTATTACGTGGGAATAAGAAGTGTATCTAGGCAACGTTTTACTAGTACCTACATCGAATATTATTATTATTATTGTACCTACTCGACTTAACTCGTAGAAATTGCTGCGAATTTATTCAATGAGTCTAAATAGGTTTTTCCAAGTGGGACTCGTTAAACAGTTTTTTTTTCAAGTAGGGTTCTAAGTATTGTAGAGCCGATTTGCTTACTTGCCCAAGTGCTTCAAGAAAAATAAACATGAACAGGTTTGGTTGTAAATTACATAAACTGTGGAGTTAAAACATTTTCTTTACAAAATGATAATTATAAATCAGTATAGTTTTAACTATTTACTTAGCTTACTTTACCAGTCGTTTTATGTTTATAGTTATGTGAATGTTTATGTTATTATGGATATACATAAACATATATCTGAAATGTTCATGGTCTTATATTCTTTCAAACAGTTTTAGCTCAATTTAAATGACAAGAAAATGTAACAATAACTTCTGTGTTAACCCTTGCTTCAATTTGCACCATGTCAATAATTATATTGATGATTCAGGTCATGAATAAACTTTACAATGCATTTTACAATCGCTTAATATTCCAGATCCAAACTATCTATAGTCAAGCCCCGCCGCAGGTTCCTTTCGTTTTTATTCGGTTGAGGGACCATTCTGAGGGTGGGCCTCAAATCAGAATGCAATTTCATTGACAAAGGCCCCCCGAGCTCAGGCGGGGGCCCTTCAGGCCTTCGAATGTTTAATCGGCGTGTTTGACCGTCTCTAGCGACTCAGACACGTCTGAGGCTGGATGCAGGTTGATTTAGGAAATAATTGAATTTGGTTTACATGTGTTTTTTTTTGTTGAGTTGTATGAGCATGAGTTTTAAGAAAGTAGTTATAAGAAAGTAACAGACAGCACGTATAAAACCACTAGATCTATAATTTTGTATGTAATCCAAAGTAGTGTACGTGCCATATAACCTTTTATTGTCTTAGTAATTAGAATTCATACTTGTCTTTACCTTTATATATTTACAGTAGTTAAACCTACCTACATAATAACGTATAAAATCCGACACCTACGTACATGCACTCAGCAGTCAATGAAGGCAATCATCGGCCATCGACCCCCAGGAAGGGGCTTTCTGATCAATATTTCGGCTTTTCAATTCGGTTGACAGCCTGCCATATGAACCGCAAAACCTATTATTACGTGTTTCCTTATAGGTATGTTGTAAGGAACAACGCTGGAATTTGATGAGGTAATTTGAAAGTTATTTATGTTTACCGGGCTCCGTATTTGGATGCGTGGAGTCGACCAACCAATGTTTGACAAAAGAAAGCGTTTATTTTCCTGAATATTAAATGAGAGTTTGTTTTTTCCAATTAGGGATAAGCAAAACTCTTTCATTATATGCATTTGAGCGCTTCGTGGCTCGTCTTCCTGAACGGTGATACAACAATTCTTGTCTAAAAGTCCTACTTGTACCTTTTCCGCGCTATCTCAATGCATTTGGAAAGTAAAATGATCTAATTCATAATGTGCCATGTTTTATAGCAACTGCAATCTGTGATCAACTAATAGCTTATCGCCTGACTGAAATATTAGCCCTCGGTTCCCTGAGATACCCTGAGAACCAAAAAACATAAAATTACAATATTGTCCGTCAATCGTTTATGGAAAATACGTGAATTGTCAAATAAAAGTTGGACAATTTGTGGGGAAGGCAAAATGAAGATTACAGGTCCATCAAGAAACAAAATTAATACCATAGTTAAAATTGTTATTCAAACGTTAATTATGATATGAATTTATAATAGTTTTGTGGTTTCAGTATACGAGTTCTGCCATTGGTTGCTTGCCTCTTACCATATAAAGTAAGGTAAGGTAAGGTCGTATTTGTTCACAAATATCAGTCAGTATTTTTCGACGGATATTTATTTAAAACTATAATTGAATTACCAACTGCCTAAAAGTGGGCACAGTTTTGCTTCCTGCCACCCTATATGCGGGAAAAGGCTTGACGATATTTAAGTGTGTTAGATAACGCATTGAAATTTTCACGTAGGTATACCTATCTGTTATACCTATCGGGGTCTAGAAAGCTTTTTAGATATGTACATAACCTTTCGTAGTTGAAAGTGGGATCATTTTAGGCAATTTGAGCATGATCCATTCCCACTCCCTTCTACACAGTGATATAATTATAAACCAACTGAGTTGTGACATAGCTTACTAGACCGTTATAATATCGCATCCTGGCCTTCAGAGATAGGGCCAGCACGTCACGCCCCACTGACGAGGTGTCCCTTTAAGCAAAGACCATTTTCCTATGTCAATAACACTTGTCACGGAAATATCTACACTATTATATCCCGCGTAAGGCCGCCGGAAACTGCTAGCGTGGAGAAATTATCACCATATGCCAGTTAGCTTTGTATGCAGGGGCATGAAAATTTGTATTTTTAGGGCGATGAAAATGTGTGTTTTTTCTGTTTGAGTTTTCGGCTTTTCGCGCGATTCTCGACTGTTCAGAAACCAATCCCGCGATGGTTTTAGTTTTTAGGGTTCTGTACCTAAAACGGAAAATAGTAATCATTATATTATAGAATTACTTCATTGTTCGTCCGTCCGTCTGTTCATGAATACCTTCTCGAGAACGCGTGCAAATAACAACTTAAAAATATCAATTACTCAAGTCTGTGTTCCTTAGGTTAACGCAAACAAACGATAAGATCAATTATAATATAACGCTCCAATATTGTTGGATTTGCGATTGCGAGGAAATTAGAACCTTTCAGGTATAGGTTCGTGATGACGCGTGACGTAGCTATTTGCATCTTTGTCTTTCAGCAGAGTGCCCCGATGAAAGAGAAAGATGCAAATAGCTACGTCACGCGTCGTCGTGGATGGCGGTGGCACCTATACTTCTGTAGACCTACCTATAGAATAATGGAATTTGTTAAAGGAAAACAAATAGGTGGATTGCGCGGAATCATCGGTGTGCTAGTTCCACTCGCACTTGGCCGATTTCTTTTTTAATAACGGAACTTTTGTTAGCACAATCCTTCACATGCACCAATCAAAAGAACAGTTGAAACAAACAAGTGACATTTAAAATACGGAATTCTTTTTACAAATCCGGTTTTCCCCGGGGGTAGATTAAATTATTCCCAATACCGAAACGGTCAGTCAATTATCGGGAAATCGTACTTCACCGATCGGTAATTTCGAATATTGTCCTCTGTTCCAGTAATTGTCATTTAATTCGAAACGCCTGTTTCATATTTTGCTTTAATCGAATGCCAAATTCGTGATGCTGAATTGTAGATTATGATGACGTAGACATTTTGATCTGAAAAATTAAAAGCAAACATTATTATTCAACTTTTCATTTAACTTTATAATTTTTAGGATTCCCGAATTATTCTCTAACCTTCTTTTGGATACAACCATTAAAACTATCACAAAATACATTTTTGTTTTACTCTCAGGTTTTACTTACTTTCTGCTTTCAGTTAGTGACGGTCGGTCTGACGGTTGAGTTGAATAACTGAATCAAAAGCCATTATGATTTATTCATAATCATAACTATGAAATCCTCGGAATTCTGAACCACGTCATTGCCATTAGCAGCCTTAAAAGCGTACATTTTAAAAGCCATCCAAAATGCATAAACCTAGTTATCTCGCTCCAGTAACTGAATCCCCTGAGTTTAACTTTTAACTTTCCGTTTTATGAATACGTAATCGCGCGCCCGCTATCATACCTCGTCTTAAACAGTATTAGTTCGTAGCTTCAGGCTTGGGAATAAGCGATGATGACCATAGCCACACCTCGAACACTCCATAAAACGCTCGTAAAATAATCACCTATTACTACTACATAACCAAATTATGTTTGTATACGTGCAAATGTGTGCGTAAACTTTGCTAGGGCTGGTGGCACGGCAAATGCAGCGATATTAAAGTATACGCGTCGTCACTCGTTCCGGCGTTCGGCCCTGTTATGTCTATTGATCCTTTAACCAATCTTTTGACGCCAGGGGTGGGGTGCGGTATCTGAATCAGCGCGGGGTAGGGAGTGGCCGTTCTGTACGGAGTACTATTATCTCTTCTGTGCCATAGCTCTATTCTCTATCGCTGACATCTAAACTATTGCAATCCCAGTCAAAAAGATGTTTTCCGTCCTTCCTTCCTACAGGGTGTTTTCAGAATTTTGTTCATGAGTCCTATGAAATAGACTTGACTGTGACTTGTGACTTCAAAATTTATCGCTGTTTTTTTTACACAAAATTTACTCTATAAAAATATAATTCTGATATTGTCAATCAGAATCAAACTCGACAATCATCAAATCAAATTCGCTTTGCAATCGGTTAGCTAGTCGAAACAAACTTGATTAGACCAGGCATACTTAGCTTATGTATTGACTCAATTTGTCTACTTTATGTTGGTACTATAACTATTACATTCAAAAACCATGTTGAACATTCCATGGCGCCAGTCTGTCATATGCACGCATGTGCAGCCCAAATTCAAATGAATTAAGTTTTAGTACTCAATTTGAAATCTGAATTTCATTTCAAACTAACATCTAAACATTTTTATGCCAATCTTGGAATCCAAACATTTTAAATATTCACCCTCAAAATCTCTGCAAATGCAAATACTTAGACATAGTAAATAGAGGCAAGGATCGATAGCGAAATCGTGTGACACCTATCCGGCCCCCAATTCGTCATGCCATGTCAACAGTCGTGTGAATCAGCCCCTATTTTACATTTAATTGCATTTCTTTATCCGCCCCCACCAGTGTCGATGCACCCTTATTTTTAGCAGAAAAAATTTGATCGACCATTTATCGTTGGCCTGCTTCTGGACGCGTTTGTCTCAGTTCTAAGCGGTTTTTGGAGCTCAATGTAAATCGGTGATCTAAGGCGGTCGTTTGATCTTTCTGAAAAAAAATGTGCTAAATGTTTGCCGTCGTGCTTAGCTTGATAACGTGTGCTTTTCTTCGAGGGAGTTCACACTTTCGTAAATTGAGTTTTTATTTGCTGTACGACTGTTGGCATTAATTTACCTGTTTAAACACTACACCTTGATCCAGAATTGATTTATTATGATTTATTTTAAAAGCGAATGAAGACATGGTATTGATGTTATATTGTACATGTCATTTAATGAATGTGTAATAGTTAATGAAGACAAATTTAAACCTTGAAGGGTAACAAAAGGACTGTTGTTTGTTTGATTAAAATTCCACAGGAATCGAATCATTGATACATTTCGAGAAAACCACGACCAAATCCCATCAAACCCGATTCCAATTTACGAGCGACTGTACAGTACATTAGACGTGTTGCGTTTAATTTATTTCACAAGGTTATTCTGCATCCTATTCCTGAAATATAACTAAGTACCTACATTATATATATGATACGTTGTTATTGGTTCAATTCAACATGAAACTTGGAATATTATAATATTTTCAAACCTTTTAAGAAATATTTACGTAATTCGTAATTTGTATGTAGGTAGCCTAACTCATAAGTAGTCGGGAAATGAAATTCGTTTATTGTTTGTTTTCTTACTTTCTATTATTATAGAAATAGCGACTTACTCCCAAACTAGGGTGACCTGTGTGTCAGGAGCCTTCGTTTTTTGCAAATGTTTTATGACATTTTTATAGCAAATCCCTAGTTTCAAAATGTATGGCTAACCAGTAAGTCGAAGATAGCAGAATGGTTCTTCAGTGATTGATTTCGTGTCGCCTTGAAGACTGATGTAGGGATGCGGTTGACCCCAAACCGAATGCTTTCCGTCAGACGAGATTAAAAAAATACATTTCCATCTACGAGTATCAAGAATTCACGGTCCCACAACCTTTATACCCATTTAGCTTAGGATGCTAAGCTGATCCGCTAAATTACCATGGCCGTCTTACTACATTCGTGTTAGGTTGTGGTAAGTCCCCAAGAGTGGTTTTAGTACTGGATAGACTTTGGCCTAAATGGGACAGAGTATAAGAAAGATGGCAAAACTTCAATTAAATTCGCATATGACCATATTCTTCCATCTGTCTGATGTTTCTGCTAAAGTTAAGTTTCAGCACAGATACTATAATATTGTTTCAGCAATGGCACGGCATTACAATTGTTTACCGGTTCAAATCTGGGATTTCTGTTCCTATCCAGGCAAGGCTTTATAGAACTCCACCCAATGCAATGGGTAGTGTAGGGAAAACCAAAGAAAATTGTTACTTGAGACTTCGTTTTGAATTTATATGACGTTCTGTATGAAATGAACCATTCGATCTGAAACTTTGTAGTTATAACAATGCAAGAGATGCTTATCAAGAAAAACATTTTTTATTCGTTTTGAACCCACCCGGGTTGTTTTCATTTTTGAAATAAAAGGATATTTTCACAGTAGAAGTGATTTCACAGAGCGAAGGGCGGAGGGCCCCTTGTTCGTCTTGCGCTAGGGATGATATTAAGGGAAAAGTAGGTAGGCGTGAGGCAAGGATAGGATGGATGAGACCCGGGAGATTTGTGTGTATCAAAAAAAAACTGAAATGCTACTACAACATAACATATACGATTCGGCAACCAGCTTATATAATTAATAATTCATCCCCAATTGGTGTCCGGGAGGCGAAGCCGAGCGGTAGCCATTACCTAATACGAGGAATATTTGTATGTATGTATGCAACGATATGCAACCAGGTAGGTAACCAGGGCTCTCATAGAATAAATAAATTAAAATTATAATATACCTAATACAATCATATCATAATTAATGCATGAAATACTATTTTATTTTTATTAATTATTTGAATGGAAATTTTAATATAATTTATTAGTAAAGATCTATTAACTTATCTGAAAACAAATGTTATTACAATTTAAAATGATAAGATATGCATGGGATGAAGTGTACAATTTTTTTTATGAGACAATAAAGGCTCTTTATCTTTATCTTTATCTTTATCCAAAGATATATGTTTTGAGTTCTAGAAAAACGCGTTGTAGTTTTCGATGAAATTTGCAATATAGGGGTTTTTGGGGGTAAAAAATCGATCGAACTAGGTCTCATAACTGAAAAATTGCGTATTTCCGAGTTTTCATGCTTTTCTCAATAGGATTGACAATTTCAGTTTAGTACAATGAAAATAAGGCGTAAATTCCAATGACAATCAAAAAGTAAGTTAACTCAATGCGACCTCAGATCACGTGACACTTTTTGGCGCGTCTTCGAAAATTCACACAAAAATGTTTCGTTCCTTCCTTCTTCCTGCTTCCTACTAAGCAAACAGGCACTTTGTTTTGCTACACATAGTGTAGGCTAAAAGATTGAATATCTGAGCCTAAAACTCACGAGAAAAACTAAATGCCTATTTGCGTCTCGTTTGCAGCTGTTCAAAAACAGAGCAGCATATTAATAGATGTTAATGCAGTTTGATGATATGAATATAATGATTTATTGTATTTGTATCACCATCAGCAACCGCCGAGCAAAGCTCAGTAACCAGATATTAATTTATTTAATGCAAACAAACATAAAAAACAGTAATTGTGTACAAAGGCAAGCTTATCTCTAGTAAGAGATCTCTTCTAGCGATAAACTATGATACTTATTAAAACGTGTGCCCTGAATTTCAGCTACGGAGAGCAATATGCAACACAATATATGTCTCATTTGGTCGTAAATTGTACGATCTTCAGATAAAAAAGCTGAGCCAAGCTGCTTACCTACTAATGTAAATGCTGGTCGAACTTAGCACTGCATAAAACGCACGCAAGTCAACATTAAATCTATCGAGGTTGGCGGGCGGGGGCGTTGCGCTGAAGAAACAATAGAAGGGCTCATCCATACTATCCTCTAACCTCATGTTGCTAGGTAATGCGGCTAGAATGACAGTTTGATTCACTTAGCTCGAGTTACAATATAAACGCACCATCAACTAGAGGGGGTAGGCAGAGGGTCGTGTTTTACCTAGACGACGACATTTATTCTTTAACTTTACCTTATGTTTTATTTTGACCCGACACTGAGAGCAAGGGATTTTCCTTGTTTTCTAAGATGATTAAAGGTATACTGCTCTACAAATATGTCGATTCTAATTACCTGTTTATGTAGGTGCCAACTACTACTAATTTCGGGAAATTATTTGTGTACAATGTACGCTCATAGGTACCTACTTAATTTTCGGTGCGAAAACCATGGTTATTTTCGCTTGGAAGGGGATTATGCTACTATTTCTTTGACCGTTAACTCTACTTCACCTATTAACGTCAGTGCCAAGCCAATGCCAGCTTCGGAAATTAATTTTGCAAAACCGCTATGAGTTTCGTAGCACAATGCGATAGTAGTTGCGGTTTTGTAAACGGATAATATTCAGGGCGTAATCAGTTTTCATGCTTCATTGCTCATTCAATGACCCGGGTAATCGTACAATAAAATTGACGCATCCCGTGTCGTTATTACCCTAATTTATTCACATTTCATCATACCATGCAGCATCAAAAAGTCCCGGATCCGAATTCCAATCCAAACAATGCTCACGACATTTTCTCGGAAGAACAGCAGACAGGCTAAAGACATCGACTTGCTACGATCCTCTGGCATACATCTCATGAGCCATTAAACATAAAATAACATAGCGTCACGCCTTTTCCATACGGAGGGGCAGAGGCACAATAATCCCCACTTTTTCATTACTCCATTTTGATAGGGGGGTTATCCCATCGCCTCATGATCCAATATATTTTAAATCATGCAAAAAGTTTTTAGCTTACAAGTTAGCGTGCCCAGCCCAGTGATGGATTGCACGTTTCCGAAGATGGATACAGCAGTGTCACTGACCTCAGCGTGACACGTCTTCAGTCAACCACAGACTTGCACACTTTGGGCGGTCGCGTAAGTGGATTGAAAACTTTATAGTAAAACTACATCCATCTGTCATCGGTACCAATAAAAATTGAAAAACAATTGTTCAAAAACATACAACCGAATTTATTTTTTGAAGACGGCTTAAAATACCTATAGATGAAGGACCTACCTATCCTAAGATTAATAGATGAATTAAGGATATAAGTACATCTCTGAGTAATACTGAGTAAGTATGTCTTACATATTAAGGGAAACATTTTGGCCATACTGCAGTATGTATGTAATTTTTAAAATGTGATATTATTTGTCATTTAGGTACTGGTTAAAACCAGACAAGACACAACTGTTCATCTGCCATAAGAAAAGGCGTGACGCTATTAGACACCGAAATCGATTCTATATTCTATCCTAGCATTCTTGAGCCCAAAATTGGGATACAAAACATCCCCGAAACCACCACCTACAGGGTGTTTAAAAAAGGGTCATATGAAAACTCGAAAAAACTATACTATGAAAGTAGCCCTTCTCCACAACCCTCATGTCACCCCACCACACTAACTACACACCTTTTGAATTCAATATCTAGTAAGAAACTTTTATCAATAACATTTACAAATATTGTACGTAAAAAAGTAAGTAGTTTTTTATTTCACACTAGATAGAACTCTCCTGATGTTTTTACACTTTCCTGACCTATCAAGCTCGCCTTTGCATATGACGGTTCTCATTAATGTATTATTTAATTATCGTACAATCTGCATATACAGTAACACCATGTATACCGGCGAGGACATGCAACAGTCGACAGTGGTATGTCGTGCGGAAAATCCTTTGGCAACATGGTACAACTGTCGTTGCCTCTGAGGTTCCATTTCACTATCCGATTGTGATAAACGCTTCGGAGCTTCAACTTGATTGGTTCCTTTTTGTATGAAAGAGACCTCTGAATTTGTGGTTCAGCCTTTGCTTCTGGATCTTATTCGTAATTTCTTTATTGTACTCACATGACAGTAAAAATGTCCTATTCTTTTATATAAAAACATTTTTTTTAATAGAATATTTACAAATGATAGTAGAGTAAACAGATTGTTGCTAACTGAACCTTTATCTCCATTGCCACCTTTAGCTCCCAGTCAAAATGGAGTATCCAATAACTGGCTAAGGTGGGCATATATTTATGTCACTATATTTATGTCATAGCCATATCGTCCAATCGGCCATATCATGAAATGGCCAACCGTGAAATATCATGAAACGATTAAATCTTTTAGGGCAAACACTCTTATGTGAAGACTAAAGGGGGCGAGCGCAGCAAAGCCCCCGAATAGTCTTCGTGTTAGTTTGACATGTATAATACAAAAAATATCACGTAATGCTGAATAAAAAAGCTCTTTTTAAGCTATTTTTAATACATATTTTCCTTAAAACCAGCCATATCATGATATGGCCAGGCCAGTAATGACTTGGCGATTATAATGAAATGGCTGGCCATTTCATGATGTGTGACGATATGGCTACGACATTTATATTGTTTTTTGATTTAGTAACATTGGTGCAGTTACCGCTGGCACTCACACACTGCTAACGAGTCTAAAACGTGCCTTTGATTTGAATATTTTAACCACATATTCCCGAGACTTTCAAGTGTAAATTAAACAAACTCTTTGCTAAACGTCCGTAAGACGCGACGCAGTACGTCTTAAATTTCTTAAAGTTTCGTTAATTACTTAATGTTGGCTAAGAGGAACTTCACAGAAGAGTTCCTGTGTGCTTGATGCATCCACTATTAGCTAAAGTTAAGCTGTAATGAGGGCACTTTGGATGGAATTGTGTAGCACACTCTTGGGTTTAAATATTCCTTTTCTTTCAGTAAAAGTTGTACTAACTTACTTTCCTTTTTTTAAGTAGAGGAATTGATAAAACAAAACAACAGAGAAACCGACTTTAGTGAAAGGTGTTAATAACTATTCGAGAGTCCAATAATTATAATTAGATAAGTGATTTTCCGATTAATATAAGCAGCAGAATAACACTACCACGTCCATACAGAAACAAGCCCAATACACAGTACCTGCAAGAAGTTTTCTCTCTCAACAACGACATATAGAACGGTATCTGGTGACCCTCAAATACTATAATTGTGTTATATTTATCAAGGAAAAGGGAAGGAAACTGATTTGGGCCGGTCATGTCACTGAGAAATGCCCTTGGGCTCAGCAAGGTCAATGCAAGGAAAAATAAATTTATTTAATACGAGTATTTCATAGCACGAAAATATACCTCTTGGACATTCTTGTGTTTATTTATGTTTGAAGCAAACGCTTCCTATTTGGATGATTCAATAAAACGTTTATTTATCAAACAAAAATTTGAAACTCTATCATGAACACTTTCATCTGAGTTCTGTATACAAATAAGAACTTGGCAATATTAATTCAATAAAGCAATCCAATTTTGCCCGTCGATCAACGAAATACGAAATGTTGATTGATTTCTGTTTGTTGTGAGGGCGGGTTGCCATTTAATATCTCATTGTTAATCGGAGGTTACTCCACAGGGTGTTTGCGCAGATGAGCTGGTTTGCTTAGGGTGTTTCGAGTAAATTGTGAGCGGTTTCGCTGTTAGTCAGTTCGTTGAACTTTCTCCGTGTTTGCTTTAAGTTGCCATTGCTGTAGAGCATATTTACTAAGGCAGAGCATTGTAAAGATTATTAACTTATTCGGTTTTTAGAACAACCTCCATAAATGTTACGATTCATGTTTTCAGGACCCTAATCACAAGGAATCCGCTGCCATCCGTGCGTACGTTCATCTAAATTCTAAACACTGTCGGTATCGGTTTCGGTAGAGAGTTGAAGTTACCACAGAATGTGTATTTCAATTCTATTGTTGCTATAACAGTTCGTAAACAAAACTAATTTTAAGCAAATTGATCATTCTTGATATGAATGAACGCCAAAAATCTTTTCTTTATCCATTCGATCTCTACCTATGTGTATTCCACTATTTTTAATGTAGTGTTAAAGGTACGTAAATGGTACCAGAATAGTGTAGCTACCGAGAAAGCCACCACTAGGTACCCGCAATCATACGAGTAGGGTTGTCCACTCAGGGACAGAGTGCAATTTGAAACCCATCAATAATGCCTACCTAATGGAGGAACTACGACAAACTTTCAGACTTGCATCGCAATTACACTAATGCGCCTTCTAAGTAATCTTACTTCTTTACTTATTTCACAGCCGGTCCCTTGATGAACAACTCGTAGCTACCTATGACCGCGAGGTAAGGTGATACGATTTGCTTGCAATCTATTTACGATCTATTTGCGATTCTTTAGGAGTATACCAAATGACGCCATTTTGGGTGTTTTAGATGCGATAGCGATCCAATATAAGTGCGTTTCTCAGAGCAGCATCGGGCCCCTGATGTTTTGAGCTTTTTTTGTGATATTTGTCTTTAGTTAGTGTTTAGTTAGCTGTTAGAGAAAAAATACCAAAAAAAACTTGTGCTTGTTCCAGGTGATCTTACTTGCTATGTAAAAACCAACCCGCTACACGAATCGAAACAGCTATACATATACCTGCCTGATACTTACTTTACTTTGTAGACACTTAATATTAGAAAAAAAACATGTACAAAGGCGAGCTTATCTCTAATAAGAGATCTCTTCTAGCAAACCTAGGATGGAGAGGATAATTTAATAAAAGATAGACCTACATAAGTGCACAACGTTAAATATTAAAATAATACGTAAGATAAAGGCGCGCCAGGATCTTTGAGTCTGAGAAAGCTGGGATCTTTCCCTCTCATAGGCTAAGGTGGGGTGAGAGAGAGATAGAGAGAGAAGAGACAGCTCTCTTAGAGCCAAGCAACTTGGCGTGTAATGTACCTCAAGTTTGAGTATTGCATACAAGTCTAATACTCCGTACAGGAGAACCCCTCACTTTGTGGCTTGTTTGACAGCTTGCAAGCCACAAAATTGAAAAGTTTGCCACGAAATTCTAGTTAATACAATTAGCTGGGATGATTAATGAGTTCTTAATTGAATTATGTTTACTGATCAACTCGAAATTAAGCACTTTATTTTGGAAGATGGAGAATAAAGATTAACTGATGCAAAAAAACCTTCTTGTGGTTAGTAACAATCATAAAGTAGGTACTTTTTCACTTTCGCGATTCATATCGCTATGATCATTATCAACATCTCTTAAGCATTCGACTAATAAATTAATAAAACGTGTTACCTTTACCTAACTTAAATATTTAGCTGTATACCTAATCAAAATAAATTTTATCTGCGTGCAAAAACTCTTTTGTAAGTTACAAATTGTAACAACAATGTATTCGTGACCTTAGCAAATGTGTTCAATATGCAGTTAATATTCAGTACACCGTATACTCGAATAATTAAGCAATTCTACACAGTACTAATGAATGGTAATGAAATATGACTATACTATTACTATTTCTATAGTGCCTTCGCTACCATGCGCACTATACATCGACAATTTAAATCAGAGACCTCTCGCCCTAGCAAGTTGAAGGACGTGACGTGAGGCATCTGAGTTAAATTGTCGCACTTTAATAGTGCGGGGCTAGAGACGTAAACCCAGAAACCAACGACTACTGAAATAAGTACACTATGTTTATGGGGTTTGGTACGAATTGCGGGACGTTCGCGGGCGCGGCGGCAGCGGCGGTTACCGCTAAAGCCGCCAGGCGTGTTTATATTTTTACAGAAAAAGATAAAGTGGGCATTGTTCCTCTGGCACTCCGTATGGGAAAAGGCTGACGCTTTTTGTTCAATAATAATAATAATATGGCCTTTTATTCCAAATTCGGGTTCACATTATTAAAATTTTACATTTTATCGTTTCTTATCGGTTAAATGGTGTCCCTTAATTCGATGTGCCTTTTGGCAGAGGCAAATATTTTGTTCAAAAAAATATTTAAAAAAATAAGTAAAATTTAGTATACAGCTGTCAGAACGCACCTTGCTGTAACGATTGTATCATCATCACCATCATCATCATCATCATCATCAGCCTGTCAAGGAACCCACACACGCATAAAGATAATGATATTTATTGTTTGACGATAACTGCTGAGTATAGGCCTCCTCTCCTCATGTTACGCCATTCAACGATTGCATACGAAAATAAAACCGGCCAAGTACGAGTCAGACTCGCGCACGAAGGGTTCCGTACCATTATCTATATAATTGGAACAAAAAGTAAACTTTAGAAAAAACCGACTTCCACAAACCCTATTTGATTAGATTGAGTTTAATACAAACTGTAACCCCTTATCCCCCCCCCCCAGGGGAATTAATTTTGTCAAATCCCATATCAGTGCTACCCCACGCTACTAAGGAACCCCTGTACAAAGTTTCATGGCTCTAGGTCCATCGGTTTAGGCTATGCGTTGCCTGCCCGTCAGCCACGCATTGTATTTGTACCTAGTATTGAGCAGATCTGGTGGCCATATGTGGTCTTCATCAGCAGTTCCGCATCACAATATTATGCTTACCATGTGCATTTGCACGAGTTATTATGAAAAACACAATAAAACCGGCCAAGTGCGAGTCAGACTCGCGCACGAAGGGTTCCGTACCATTATCTATATAATTGGAACAAAAAGTAAACTAGAAAAAACCGACTTCCACAAACACTATTTGATTAGATTGAGTTTAATACAAACTGTAACCCCTTATCCCCCCCCCAGGGGAATTAATTTTGTCAAATCCCATATCAGTGCTACCCCACGCTACTAAGGAACCCCTGTACAAAGTTTCATGGCTCTAGGTCCATCGGTTTAGGCTATGCGTTGCCTGCCCGTCAGCCACGCATTGTATTTGCACCTAGTATTGAGCAGATCTGGTGGCCATATGTGGTCTTCATCAGCAGTTCCGCATCACAATATTATGCTTACCATGTGCATTTGCACGAGTTATTATGAAAAACACAAAAATCACTATAGGTCTAATCGGTCTAATTTTCCAAATCGGTCCATCCGTTTAGGCGCTATCGAGGCACATACATAAAAAAATAAATAAAAAAAAAACAAACATCCGGACGAATTGTAAACCTCCTCCTTTGGGAAGTCGGTTAAAAAAACCGCAAAAAAACACGTTAATTGTATGGGAGCCCCCTTTATATTAAATTTATTTTGTTTTTAGTATTTGTTGTTATAGCGGGAACAGAAATACGTCATCTGTGAAAATATCAACTGTCTAGCTACCACGGTTCATGAGATACGGCCTGGTGACAGACAGACGGACGGACGGATATCTTGAGATTTTAAGGTACTTTCCTTCCAGGGCCCATTCGTTTGTTCCACCCTGTATATGTGTGATCTGTAACTGTATTTTTCATGAAATACCCAAAAAGTTTTGTTCAAATTATCATCTTATGTCAGAATAACTTTGTAGCTAGTTGAAAAATAACATTTGAATTGATTCAAAGCTTGCCGCGCTTTTAGGGCCTTTAGTACCTACTAAACGCCGCCGTAAGCAGCACTGTCTACAACCTACTGGAAAACGTGAGACACCCATCTACAATTTCCGTACAATGAGGTTCACTCACTGCAGACTCACTTCATGCAGACTGCAAAACATCATTTCAACGCACCAAAGAGTATTTAATTAAAACATCACTGGCAGCCAAACTTGAAGTGGCCAAAAGGAAAAAATTAATTTCTGAGCTCTGAGATTTGTATGAAAACAAAAGTAATTAAAAACTATTAATTTTATAATTATTTTCTAAAAGTTCTACAGAATAAATAGAGACGTCGTAATTCATCAATTAATATTTAAAGTCTTTGTAGAAGTCCGGGGACGACATTGCCATATCATTTAAATTTGGTTTCATTAAAAGAAGGCTTACCTACCAAAACAAAATGGCCTTGGTATAAACTTTTCAAGCGTGTTGTGAAGACGTATCTTGTACCGAGACCACTTTCAATTTGTAATATCTCTCGTATTTCAGTATTTGTGGTTGGTGCGGCAACAGATATACACATTCTGTGAAAATTTCAGCTTTCTAGCTATTACGGTTCGTGCAGGCGGACCCGGTGACAGACGGACGGACGGACGGACGGACGGACGGACGGACGGACAGACGGACAGCGAAGTCTCAGTAATAGGGTTCCGTTTGGCACCCTTCGGGTACGGAACCCTAAAAATCACTATAGGTCTAATCGGTCTAATTTTCCAAATCGGTCCATCCGTTTAGGCGCTATCGAGGCACATACATAAAAAAATAAATAAAAAAAAAACAAACATCCGGACGAATTGTAAACCTCCTCCTTTGGGAAGTCGGTTAAAAAAACCGCAAAAAAACACGTTAATTGTATGGGAGCCCCCTTTATATTAAATTTATTTTGTTTTTAGTATTTGTTGTTATAGCGGGAACAGAAATACGTCATCTGTGAAAATATCAACTGTCTAGCTACCACGGTTTATGAGATACGGCCTGGTGACAGACAGACGGACGGACGGATATCTTGAGATTTTAAGGTACTTTCCCTCCAGGGCCCATTCGTTTGTTCCACCCTGTATATGTGTGATCTGTAACTGTATTTTTCATGAAATACCCAAAAAGTTTTGTTCAAATTATCATCTTATGTCAGAATAACTTTGTAGCTAGTTAAAAAATAACATTTGAATTGATTCAAAGCTTGCCGCGCTTTTAGGGCCTTTAGTACTTACTAAACGCCGCCGTAAGCAGCACTGTCTACAACCTACTCCTCAGACCTACTCCTACTGGAAAACGTGAGACACCCATCTACAATTTCCGTACAATGAGGTTCACTCACTCATTATGTCAATGTCATGCAGACTGCAAAACATCATTTCAACGCACCAAAGAGTATTTAATTAAAACATCACTGGCAGCCAAACTTGAAGTGGCCAAAAGGAAAAAATTAATTTCTGTGCTCTGAGATTTGTATGAAAACAAAAGTAATTAAAAACTATTAATTTTATAATTATTTTCTAAAAGTTCTACATAATAAATAGAGACGTCGTAATTCATCAATTAATATTTAAAGTCTTTGTAGAAGTCCGGGGACGACATTGCCATATCATTTAAATTTAGTTTCATTAAAAGAAGGCTTACCTACCAAAACAAAATGGCCTTGGTATAAACTTTTCAAGCGTGTTGTGAAGACGTATCTTGTACCGAGACCACTTTCAATTTGTAATATCTCTCGTATTTCAGTATTTGTGGTTGGTGCGGCAACAGATATACACATTCTGTGAAAATTTCAGCTTTCTAGCTATTACGGTTCGTGCAGGCGGACCCGGTGACAGACGGACGGACGGACGGACGGACGGACGGACGGACGGACGGACAGACGGACAGCGAAGTCTCAGTAATAGGGTCCCGTTTGGCACCCTTCGGGTACGGAACCCTAAAAAGTGTAAATTGTATGTCCATGACGACCTCTGTAGCGCAGCGGTTGCGCATCTGCCTACCATCTGATCCCGGGTTCGAATCCCGGCTGGGGGGACAAAAAAACCCCAGATCTTGGATGTTTACATGTTTGTGATGTCGCTGTTTCTGGTTCCCACGACACAGGGTATCTTAGTGTGGGGCCAGAAGCAATGTATGAGCCTGCATGTAAATGTAAATATATTTTTTTATGAACAAAAGAAATTATAGAGTATAAAATTTAGCAAAAATACCAATAGCATTTTAAATAAATAATTTGCTTCACTTACACCAAACACACAATCTTTTTTTAGCCTAAACGACTGATAGTCATGCGAAAGGCCACTGTACTTCAGCCAACTGCATGTCCAGTTCTCATAAACCCTCATTGAGTTAGTTCATGCCATTCCTGAACACATCTGGGAACCGTAGGCTTTGAGAAGTTCCGTTGCATATTCGATAAGGATTGATTAGTCTTGCGAGGAAACATCGTGCTTCAAAACCTGCTTGGAAACCTTCATTACTGCATATGGCAATCTTTCATGTCAAGCCTACAACTCCGGGAGAAAAGTGTTTTATCCTTAACATTGACTTTTTACAGCAACATTTTATCGCACCGAAATGTACCTATCGATCACAAAAAACCGCATCAAATCCGCCCACCCGCTTGACCGTCAGGGTACCACGGACAGACAGACAGACGCTTCAAACATACACACCCCTCTTTTTCGTTTAGGGTTAAAAACACTTACAAACGCTGCACTTTGCACCTCCAAAGGTAATGAGCGTACGAGCAGTTTTAAAAGTGCTAGAGTAACCGGGCGGGTATCAAAAGGGGCTAAGTGGGAACGCCTTTGTCGCCGCCTCTTGTGAAGGAACTATTTCTCTTTGTATTCTAATTGGAAAGTGAGTGAATTGGTCCGTGAGTGCGATACTGCAACCGTAGCATGCCTGACCCCACGGGGGTTCGCGACGCGTGAGAGTGAAGGACAAAGCACTTGCTTTATTATGTTTCTGTCCCTCACCTTCCGCGACAAAATTATCGGTTGCGCTTGGAATGCTAAGGGTGCTGGCGCAAATGCGATTTCGCCTCCACGACGACGCGCCTGTCTGTTGGGCGGTTCTGCCCTTGAGCATGTGTTTACCATGGTTAAATAAGTCTCGCGAAGCGTTTCCAGATGACGTCACACGAATAGATGAGATTTGTTTGCCTATGTGTGTGTATTTGCATGTCACCACAGTGGGGAATGTCACCTGGAAATCATCGACGCCTGATCCTTTGTTTAATTACCCCCTTGACTGTAAATACCCCGGGGCCAGCCAATTACTTCGTTTTTTCATAGGTTATGAACTTTTAACCTAGTCATGAAGCTAAAATCTGATACAGATGATTATCTTAAAGTAGATGATGTTAGTACCTACTCGAAATGGGCAAAAGCTTGCTATAAAATCGCAGACTCACAAAAATATCAGTTAAACTCGTATCTGCAGTTATTTTATGCTCAACTCACAGTTTCGTGCAGATCGTACACACTAATGGAAATCAACGGAAGTACAGTCTAGCAAACTGCAGCATCACCATCGTATTTTAGGCATACCGATACGTCCAATATTACGACCAACGAAAACTCGCCTTATTTTCAATTTATATCAATAGGTACCTGCTTCATAATACAATGGTGTACCACTGGTAAGACTACCTAATCTCGAAACATCGCCGAAGGTTGGCAAAACTTGACAAAACTTGGCAAAACTTGCCAAAGTTCGACTAGTTCTAGCGGCCTCGCCACTTTGGACCAACTTGTATTGCTATACAGTAACTTGGACATCGGCTCTTGGAAAGTACTAAGAGCCAATTTGTGGCTTATCGTTCGATTTTATAGCGAGAAGAGGCTACTTGAGTAATATTCGTTCTTGGACTTGTAAAGTATTTCAAACTTGTAATTTACGACGGATAAAATATCATGTAACAAATCTCATTAAACTATTGTAAAAATATAGCAACATATAATTTGATGAGAGATTGCCATTTTATGGATTGTTATTGGTAAGAGACAGACCCAGACTAGAAAAAAAGTCTTGATAGTTTCACCTGTGAATACTTTTCCAATAAAATATTGGAAGTAGGTATCTTACTCCAAAACCAAAACCACGCACCGTCCGTCCGTCCCCATTCAAAGAGAATAGCGTCAAATATTCGCACAGGAATACCTCTTCAAAAGTTCAGAGAACGTTCACAGTTCATTGAAGCATAAAAGTGAAACTGTTCAATACGAGTATTTCCACGTTCTAATACAAGAGACGATGTGGGGTTGGATGTTGAATTTCAAGAGCGGCGGGATTTTGAACTAAACTAATTATATTTGCTTAGTTCCACTACTTCAAATGTGTTTCAACACTCTTCAACTTGATGTAATAGCCTTCAACGCGCGATACCCAACGGAAAGACAAGACAGAGCCACGATACGGACAGGACACGAAACAGAGACAGAAGACATGGATTAAAAGGAGAAATAAACAAGACAAGCATGCATGCTTTCCCGTTCTGCTCTGTGTCTTTTGTCTCGTGTCTTGTCTGTCGTTATTTTGTCGTATCTGTTTAGAGGAAGATTGCACATAACTAATAAAGGAACAACACCCACACGTGACGTGCGTGACTTGTGATCTGACAAAAGTCACTTTTGCACGGCATTTTATACCCAATCGGAGGTGAAGGACAGGGTATTAAAATGGACATGCCTTGCAAACGTGGCCTTTGTCGGATCACATGTCACACACGTCGACATGGCCTAAATACCCCGTAATGGCAACTCTAGTGAGTCTCTACCGCCCTCTATGACGAATCACAAACTTTAGAAGAACCACACTGCGCGCCGGTTTGTACAAATATTTCATCGGATATCATATTTGATCGTGGATACATGTTTGCTGACAAATATCGCTGAACGTTTTGTAAGACATTTTTCCTGAATCCTTAATGTATTTTCTGGTGTAGAGCCCAGGAGAAGCGACTTCATCTCTACGTCTCAGATATTATATTTTATCAACAGCAGATATTATATTGTATAAAAGATCGTTTCGTAGAATAAATTGTAAGTATTTTTTTTCTTTAGTTTCAATCAATAGTATCAATCAATTATGTAAATATAACAATATTCAGCTTCTGTCTCCCGTGGTTACCTAAATAGTAATGTATTGAACCAGTTTAATGTACAGGAAGGATGGTTAGGATCATAGATAATATTATATAAGAGGCAAGGCAGAAAGGAGGATGCAAAATCTTTGGTTAGGATTTAGTGAGCGTAAATAACAGCAAAAAATACACTCTACAATAAAAAAAATGGTTGCCTGTAAAGTCGGTATACGGGCGAAAGTTTTACGTGACAACGACTTTGAGTGGTTTATGTCTGTCTCTCTCGCTCTTAGGCGGGCTAACCATGCCCGAGTGGAAGGGACGCGTGCCTCTCACTCGCTCTCATTGTGAGCGCATAACGTGAGCGGAGCGTAACGCAGTTTCTTGAAGTGTCACCCGGCAAACCAATTTATAAGACGTTGTCACGTCAAAATAATGAATATGGACTTTGTACCTCAACTTTCCACTAATCAATCAAATACACAAAGCGTTCCAATTTCAAATTAGAAACTTTTCGCGCAGCAAATACGGGACAGTCATCTTGTTTTTTTTACTTTACTTAAAGCAGTATACGTAGTGCATCCAAAGAGGTACGACAACGAGTAATGCAGCCTCTTGGCCCACATCCGCTTGTGATTGCAGGCTTGGCATGGATTCAAATTCGCATGAGAGAGGGATTTCAAGTCGGGCATGCACTCCGGGAAGGCTTAAGTGGATGGAATTAGTACCCCGCGTGGGTAAATATTGTAATTTTTCGCAGTATTTTTGCATGTTTATTTTGTTATCTTACCCGTTTGTAGTTGATAGTACTCCTATATGTATGTAGATTGGGTATTGTATTTCCGTACAGTTACTTCATAATAATTTGCTTAGCAAAAAACAGCTATTTCCGTTCTTGTCACCCAAAATTGTACTGAACAAATCGTTCCTTGAACTCTATGTTGCGAAAGGCAATAAATCATTGCGGTGTCAAAAAAAACTATGGGATTTGAGCATAATCAAGTCCATTTCGACTTCCCAAAGGAGGAGGTTTACAATTCGTCCGGATGTTTTTTTTACGTATGTGCCCCGATAGTGCCTAGACGGATGGACCGATTTGGAAAATTATTTTTTGTTTGAAAGGGTTTACCTTTCCTTTGGTCCCATTGACACCAGGTCAGGATCTGATGATGGAATCCTGAAGAAATCGAGGAAACTCTTCAAATACTATAGTGATTTTTGTGTTTTTAGTCGTGCATTTACTTACGGTAAGCATAATATTGTGATGCGGAACTGCTGATGAAGACCACATATGGCCACCTGAACTGCTCAATACTAGGTACAAATACAATGCGTGGCTGACGGGCAGGCAACGCAAAGCCTAAACCGGTGGACCTAGAGCCATGAAACTTTGTACTTTGTACTTTTGTGTAGCACTGAGATGGGATTTGACAAAATTTATTCCCCAAAGGGGGGGGGGATTGAGGGGTTACAGTTTGTATGTAATCAAATAGGGTTTGTGGAAGTCGGTTTTTTCTAAAGTTTACTTTTTGTATCAATTATTACAATAGAAAATGATGAGGTGATTGGGCAAAAAAAAATCCTTTTAAAATTATCCTCCGATGATTCTAATTTCAACTCCACCCAAACTTCTGTAGGAGAAGTGCAAATTAGATACCATTGAAGACAATCTTATATTCCTTCAAGTGGCCTTTTGGTGGCAACTTGGGCAAAGTGGAGTGCCAAGTTTTACCAAGTTTCAGTGCCAAAATGTCCAATGGCTTCTTTGTGTGGGCTCTAACAAGACTCTATCATACTTAGTGCAGTCTGTGGAACTACTACTAGATATTATGAATGTAGCCTATTAATGTTCCCACAGTGGGGCACAGTCCTTTTCCCCGGATATGAGTAAGATTGAGCCATACTCCACTGACTACGCTGGTACATAGGTTGGCTGGTTATAGGGGTTGGTGGAGTGGTTTTAGGACTATTACCAGGCCTCCGTCACTGAATGTACTCGCGCGCTATAATTACCTACCGCCCGCCCGAGCTCTCGGAGCGCCCGGCTATGGCCCGGCGCGCAACGTCAGTATGGTTGTCGCAAGCCAAGCGCACGCACGTTTTGAACTGTGTTCGTATCGTACGAGTATCTGCGATGTCTGCCAGCCCTGCGATTAGTGTGAGATCGCGCAGTGCGAGGCGATCACAACTGTACGCTTGAGCATTTAGGCACATTTTAGCATGCAGCGGTTGCTGACGCGACGGAGTAGGCTATTATAGCAGTAGGTATTGGAAATATCCTACTGAGTGAAGTATCTGTTACGTAGTAACTATTTAGTAATCTGTGCTACTACATTCTACTTAGTAGCGGTAGTAAACGGACGGACGCTTTGCGGAACGGGATAGTAGTGGATTAAAGTGTCCGTTGATTACCTTTTGATAGTAGCGAGTAGAACAATAGTAGTTAAAGATCTTAAAAATAATCATCGGATTACATATCTCCGAGATTAGGTTTAAAATGAGCACAACGTTCTTATCCCGGGCGACAGCATAGATGTCCCATGTGCAATCGACTAACCGAAGATGTAGAGAAAGTAAGACTAATTAACACATATCATAGTGTCGTTCCTTTTCCTATATTGGGTAACTAATCATAACTTAAGAATCCCTAGTCTGTGGTTATACCCTAGAGTGTAAATAGAGAAATGAATGCAATAACCTTACCTTAATCATTCTTGCAGCACAAAATGAAAACCTTTTTGAAACTATTATTGTGAGAATTAGAGTGTTATCAGTGTAATACGAATGCCAGGAAAACACTAAGCTGCTTAGCAGCCAACAGCGGTCGAAAATTCCACAAAATTCAAACTGTAATACCCAACCTACATTAAAGTTAATGGCCGGTTCAACCAGACCGAAGGATAAGGATTTCAAATACAGCAAACATTTTTACTAGATCCGCTGAAATTGCAAACCAAACACATTATCTCATATTTCAAGGGAAATCCCTGTAAATATTGGTTGGGTCGAGGGCAAAGAGGTACAAATGAAAGGGAGACAAAAGGATGTTGCTTGCTTTTTAGTTGGTTTAAAATCAGTTTTGGTTCAAAATTGCTTCAGAGTTCCCTAGTTTAAAAATTGGTCAAGTGCAAGTCGGACTCCATGTGAAAGGTTCCGTACCATCGTACAACAAATAGGACAGGAAACACGTCTCTTAGGTACCTCCATTATCAGAATTGTGTTTGATTCATTATTAGTTATTTAGAGGCAGTGGAAATTAAACACATTTATAGATAGATATAATGATTGGAATACTCAAATAATTCCGACCTCCTTGCTCATGAAGCCCTAAATCCATCGGTACTCGGTGTTACCCAGAGAGCCAGAACTCAAGTTACAAGCCAAAGCAAACAGCTCGCGAGATGAATATAATGCCCGGGAATTCATTATCTTATTCTTTGGTCTATTGCTTTGAAATTTTAAAGAAATGGATAGTATTCATAATGAAAGATCTTTTTTGTTAGAGTCTATGATTGGATTGTTATTTATTTTCAACCGACTTCAAAAAAGGAGGAGGTTCTCAATTCGACCCGTATGTTTTTTTTTTTCTATGTTTGTTACGCGATAACTCCGCCAATTATGAACCGATTTGAACAAATCTTTTTTCGGCGTATAGGTAATACCTCAAGGGTGGTCCTATTGACACCAGGTCAGGATCTGATGATGGGATCCTGGAGAAATCGAGAGAACTCTTCAAATATTATACGCAGACCTATAGTGATTTTTGTGTTTTTCATAATAACTCGTGCAAATGCACATGGTAAGCATAATATTGTGATGCGGAACTGCTGATGAAGACCACATATGGCCACCAGAACTGCTCAATACTAGGTACAAATACAATGCGTGGCTGACGGGCAGGCAACGCATAGCCTAAACCGGTGGACCTAGAGCCATGAAACTTTGTACAGGGGTTCCTTAGTAGCGTGGGGTAGCACTGATGTGGGATTTGACAAAATTAATTCCCCAAGGGGGGGGGGATAAGGGTTTCCAGTTTGTATTAAACTCAATCTAATCAAATAGGGTTTGTGGAAGTCGGTTTTTTCTAAAGTTTACTTTTTGTTTCAATTATTAACCACATTTAGCACTCTCAAGCAACTCTTTCGTTTTCTTCTTCCTTTTTTTGGTTTTCTTCTCCCTTTGGGATATCACCCACGCCTTTTTCCATATGAGTTGGCAATGGCATAGTTGAGCCTATGATTTCTTTAAATGTGATTCTTTATAATTTAGAACATAGCAAGAATTCTAACAAATAATATCTTCATCTTTTTCTCTAATAATTACCAGCGTTGTATAAAAACCGCTCCATATTTTACCGAAAACGTCGACACGTCCAACACCGAAACTCGCCGTATAAGCGCATAGTAAACTCGTTATAAAATTCGCCCAACATTTAGGAAAGTTAAACGGTCCTATTGGTGGGGCCGCATTGCCTGTCACTCCGAGAGATGCAATCGGAATTACTGTGAGGCCACGGAAACTGCTGTTACGACAACACAAGGCATATGTATTAATATATATATATATTAATATTGACACGCCTTTTGCCATTACAGGTGGCAAAGGCACAGATGTGCCCACCCACGTTTAGCCAAATTCCATTTTGCGTGACAGAAGAGTAGCCATTGCCGCAGGTATAAAGGTTTTTCCATCGCCATTGGAACGTCCGCAAAAAAATATTGTCTAAGTTAGTTTTTTGCCTGCGGAATTGGCAAACGGCGGAGATCAACTTTATTTACAATCTTTTGAATACGTACTTGACTTAAAATCCAGCTAACCATAAAGTATATAATACTTCATTCAAGAAACCAACGAGCTGATTAGATTAATTTAGTGCATTTTTACGGACGCTGTACCTATCAAGCAACATGACATTTCCCACACGGGGTGGCGTAGTCATAAAAGGTTAAAACTTATAGTACTGTTGACAACTGGCAACATTGAATGTAGTTTTTATATACTTTTTAATTTTCTGTGTTGTATTTCCGTTTCCTTCTGCTTGAATGCGACCGCCAAACATGTAGTGTGTGCTTGCACGTAATAAATACGAACAAATGTGAGAATCCAGTGTTTCCAGTCCGCCACTAAGCTAGGCTCCCGCTAACAAGTACTATAGCTAAACCTCAATTTTAACCTCTAAGTTACCGGTCCAATATCGACAGTCCGTGGCCTTGCAGCACCCCGCAACGAATGGCGCTGACAGCTACTTACAGAGCCACAGGCACCGCGCTTCCAATGAGAAACATCTAGTTTCGGAGCTAATCAATGTATTAAAATTTATGCATTAGATTATACTACATACATGCTCACGGCTTTTTTCACGGAAGAGGGGAAGGCAGAGACTAAAGACCACCACTAGATTATACTTTGATTTTTTGTAGACATTGAGTATGAGTAAAATTATTTACAAAAGATTTTAAGTATATTTCAGAAAGAATATTTAGCGCTAGATTGCAAAGACTGAAAAAAACTCTTTGACCCCTTCACTCGCAAAAGTACACCACTCGAACGACCGAACAATGGCGAACTATTGTTATTTAAGATGTGTCGGCGAACCAGTTACAAAGGCAATACACGCAATACAGGAATCTTATGGGCATGTTTTATACTTACTTTATGTTTTTTTTATGTTTTGTGCAATAAAGTATAAATGAAATGAAAAAATTAACACAAAATAAACAGACTCGGAAACAACATGGTATAAAAGTGAGCTTATCTCTTACAAGAGATTTCTTTCAGGAAACCTTCACTTCTATCGACGTATTGACAGTATTAGTGGTAGGTAATCACAAAATCGTTGAAAGTATTTTTTTTAAGTTGACACTAGCACTACAAACAAAGCCAAACTAACACACTCGTATTTATTCTGCACTACCCGTTAGTCTAATGACAGAGAGAGACTGCAATTTCACCAAAATCTGTTTTACTTTTCTGTTTAAAAACACACAGATGCCAGTTTCAGACCTAGCCATGCCGCAAGCCCACAAAATGCAATCAAAATTAGGAAACACCGGGATTGCTTCTGACGGCTGCTTACCACAATGCAACCGCTTGCTGTATATAGCTTATGTTACGGCTAATATGTATTTATAAAGAAGTATAGATTTACAGTTTGATAAAAACAGAACTGCGTACAACAAAATAGCCTTGTCCCATACGAGGTGGCATACGCACAATTTGAAACTGTAAAACCATAGACCAGACAACACAGCTCTGTAAAAGAGCATAATCTTTCAAAGTGCAACTTGTCTGTAACTGAGCTGTTTAGTTCTGACAATATTCCTCGTTTTTTCGGGATCCAAATAGTTTGGGATTATGATCATTATTTCGCATCATCTCGGCGCATCATGTATCAGCTCAGGCTGGCCACTATTGGAAAGAGCCCTGGTATTTATGTAGTATTTTCACTTCAGCCCTTTGTGAGGCAGAAGGAAATATTTCCATTCCGAGATATGGATGCGTCGATACAAGGCCAGTGGGTTGGAAACACAAACAAATTATGATGGAGAGCGGCATTCTACCCCGCGAAATGTTTTGCGTATCCATCGTATTTGTGCGGACTTTCGCTTTGTACTTTCACCCCTTAAACTTCCGGTAGCTGTGAAATGGGCATTTTCAATATCACGCAGCAAAGGCCAGTTTTTGGCGAATAGATACTAATACTACTGCTAATCATAAATTCTGAACAATCCATCTGGGGCATTCTGTTTTATTACATTGCCCAAGATACAATTTGTTGGTATTGATACTGACCGGGAAAAGTGATATGATTAATAATGCAGTTTTAATCACATTTCCCGATTAACGCGGGCAATATGTTCACAGACCGGTCATTCATAATGACCGGATTTATGATATTGCCTTTAACGTATACAATACAAGGTGTAAATGAATTAACGCAATACGAGAAACTACTTTTATAGTACATTTTAGCCTGAGGAGGTCAGCTGATTTGTATGGAGAAGTGAAAAATAAAGTTGCTCCGATCAAATCGGATTCATAATGAAAGTTGCTCAGAATGCTGTCCCTAACAAAGTAGTTTTGCGTTAATTAATTTAGACCTTGTATATATTGAGAATTAGGCTGGCTACTAGCAAACCCAGTTTGATATCCCAGCCGGTTGCCCAGCAACCGAACCTGTTGTTCGACAACTAAGATGAGGAAGTTCAGCTAATCTGGCGGAGGCGGCAGCCTGGAGTCGTGTCGAAGTTCGGTAGTTCGATTTGTATCGCAAACATGGGAGTAGGCTGTTTGGTCAAAGTGAGAAGAAAATTGGTCTATTAAGGATATTAAATAATTAGGTTTCAACTTACTACGAGAGCTACCAACAACATAATGACTAAGTAACAGTTTGATTGATTTCTTAAGCATTACATAAATTGGTATACGGAATGTAGCTATATTTCAATTTTGTTTGTTTATTTTAATTTTGTTTGTTTGTTTGTTGTTATTTCTAAAGTTGTAAGAGACGTGACGATCAACTCAAAATGTGAAAAATAATATCCCCAACAATCCTTTAAAAGACTACGCCTTTTAGTCACACTCCGTGGAGGATAATATGTTAATGCAATTACAATACAATACCTACTGAGATTTAGATGTACAGGCAATAACGAAAAGTCAAAATTAATTAATTAAGATGAAGGGTTTGACAAAGTCTTTCATAACTTACGCCCACAAACAACGTCTACCATTTCGATACCGGCTTTCATCTGTTTCTGACTAAATGCTAGCCGTGTGAGCTGTTAGCTTAGCTCCGGGAGGTCGGACCAAAGTTTCATTACGATTCAGATTAAAATTTGCTTTGTATGGGTTCATTTAACAATGTCGCTTGTATTGAGCGGGAAACAAATTTGTTTGTGGTTGTGTTTAAGTCAATGAAAATATGTTATTTGTGATAAGTGCAAGTTGTTAGTAAACATATTGTGAAAAAAATCTCAACACTTCTTTATATTTTTTACCGCTGCATAGGCTGCATATACTATGTTGCTTAGGATCATTATTAATGTTGTTGTATGCCTAGAAAGTTTTTAACTCTCGCACATCAAATAATCGCTATTGTTGGTTTAGCCTTAACGCGAGCGAACCGACGAAGTAACATTTATCGTTGTTACTACAAAGTTTACGTTTAGATGACATACATATTGATGCTTAAATTGATTTATCAATACAAGTATACCAAAACTATAATATTATCTTCCTACGTCGGATTATAATAAACAACAATGCAAAGCAAACAATCCATCCAATATTGTAAGAGATCACCGAAGTTTGTTGAGTGTCTACAAATATCCCTTTCACTTGAGGGACTTCTTAGTAATGTAAACCTCCTCTTGAGGGTAAAGTGATGTTTGTGGTATAGTCTATATTTGGGGCAAGCAAGCTATGTTGTCCTTATTGTTTGTGTGAGAGAATTACCTTATGGTCACCATATTTTATATTTCATTGGCCCATTGGCCCATTTACAAATGTGCCCAAGTTTAACTGGTTATTCTATAAGTGCACCACTATTTTGCATGACAAGGGGCTAGCCCATTGCCGCAGCTAATGAGACATGCTCGCCATGTTCCCATTTGCGCAAATTTAACTTTTTTGTGTGAATAAAGGCTGAAAGATTTATTCAACAAGAACAAATACAAGATTAGATACTAAAGAGATAAATACATTAAACCATTTCATGTAAAAATAAATGGAACGAATAACCAACCTTGTGAATAAACAAAATAAAAAGAAACTTCAAAGAGAAAAAATAAATCGAAATCGTTTCCCATTCACAAAAGCGTGTGAAAGGCAAATGGTGCAGGTTTGCGGCTTCGTTGGGTCCGAATTTCAATGCGATTTTTTCGCACGAGTAATATTTTAAAAGTTGTTAAAAAATAAAAAAGCCTGACTGAAGTTTCGTCCTCAAAAGATAAAAAGTAAGTCGAGCATTAATCTAAAGTTAACTATGCCGTTCAATATATAAATATCCGTAAAACGTCAATGTTGACTCGAGATTAGTGCTAATATTCGATCTGTCATTCGGCCCTTAATATTTACGGTACAAACTCTTATTTCACACTAACCGCAAGGTATTTTTATGTCTACCCGGATTTTTTAAGTTAAATAAAGCCCACATATTCATTACTCCGTTTTGCGTGATCACAATTGTGCCTCTGCCACCTCTAATGGGAAATAGCATGACGCTATGTTATTGTTCTATAGACAAATGGATGTAGGAATTTACTGTATTCGTATTGTATGAGCAAAAGTACATTACACATGGCAAGTTGTGCAGAGTTAAAACAACGCTACGAGGCACTGTAGTAGCATCTACGGCGTAGCAATAAGGCGTAGCTGCTTCAAATACTCGTAGCATAGGGCCTTACATAATATAAATCTATCGTTATTCATAAACAGATAGATGGAAACTTTTTACAAAACCTTCACGGGTACTTGTCCAGGATCTTAAAGAGGCGACAATAATTTAAAAAGAAATAAAAGAAAACAAAAGAAAAACATAACAGTCTGAAAGTTTCCAACTTCATTATTCGAACCAGGATGTTCCATTTTCGAAAATAAATAAGCGCAAACTTCGGCTAGCGAGTGCATACCGACTATGAGATGCCGGTATTTTCCGCTAGAGTGCGCACCACCGTTGCCGTTGGTCGCTTGGCAACCGGGCGCTTAAAGTCGGGGATACAGAATAGGATACCAGACTACAGACTAATTCCGAGGATGGAGTGGAGACAGCATAGTACATAAATGTATTGTGTTGTGAAGTTGGCTATAACATCGGGGCACAATTTAATTAAGTACTTTTGAAGAGTTCTAACCCCTAAAGCCATGGTTATTTCAGTAAAATTATATGGCGGTTGGCGACCAGGAACCCCACATCCATTTCTGTGGGAAGGAGCAGCCATCGCCTTTCCTATTAACATCCTTACCTTGTTATAAAACACAATTTCAGTCATGCAAAAACTATTTCCCCCACAACGGTACTGCGTCTTCGTATGTCAAACCAAGTGTACCGGTAAATATTGGATGAATCGAGGGCGCGCTTTGAAATACTAGCCGGGAAAGAAGAAAAAAAGTGCAACAAACAAACGGGTCTTTGAGGCTGACGCCGTAAATAATAAACTTAGGTGGGGCGGGGCGTTCCTACGGGTTCATACATGCATGGATCTAGCAATACTGAAGGAAGTACTTTGTCTTGTATTCATATGCATTTAGTTACATTTATTTTAGTGGCAATCCTACATATAAAATCGCAATAGGTATACAGCGTTTCGTAAACAAAAGATTTCCTTTGGCAGGATTGATCTGTAAGTCAAAAATATGGATTTAGGAAGTGGAACCACCTGGATTTGTGATGCAAGTGAAAGACGGGGAGGGTTAAAGTCTGTATAGATCTGTGAAACTGTAATTTGAAATAATAATTTAACTTACGTCCTTGATCTTTAAATTACCTGCCAATTTACGGGTCAAGTATTTATTTTACCATACAAACTTTCTCACAAATCGATCCTGCCAAGGAAAAAGATCTTTCGTTCACGAAACGCCATAGCTGAGGTACGGGTGGTACCCACCACTCGCCAATGGAGAATTATAATTTCAGCTAACAGACAGAAACAGTCTGCTCATGCTCACTCGTCTGCTCACAGTCATCCATCAGTGCCAGGAGTCCATCCGCAAATAAGATTACTTATACATTCTGCCACTTCTTAGTTTGCTAATCTTTGTACAGCGCTTCTACTCAGTTTCTTCGGTTAGTTTTTACTACAACATTTTATTACATGGCAGTGGCTGAGTGATGCACAATAAACCAGTCACCATCTACGATTAACCAGTTATTCAATATTCAATGTTGCATTACAGTGGACTATTTCCTCGCTGCAGCTATCACTGTTAAAACGTCCGTTTAATTAGTAGGTTGTTGGAGGAGTCTTGAAGCATTAGGCGACATGAGACAATTCCATTTCGAAATAAAAGTATGAAATCGATTGCTAATCGCATACAACTACAAAATGAGACTCGATCTTTTTTTTTTTTATGAGCCCACTGCTGGGCAAAGGCCTCTCTCCCCCTCTTCCACTCCATTCGATCCTGAGCGGTCTCCTTCCACTCTTTATCCCATAGAGCCAACTCATCACTCCATCACTCGATCTTTACCTGAAAAAAATTCGTGCTCGAGTTAACGCAACACCTCCGTAACGCTCGATTGGGCTTCCATGTTCTTGTTGATGTATCAGCTGAGTAATGTCGGTGTTATTCTTTATTGTTTTGTTTCACCGAGAGGTGAGCTGTTGGGTAAATATGGCGCTTATCTGATAAATATTTATGGTATGAGAGAGCGGGGCTATTGACCGCCCTACCTTACCTTAGACGTCTGTAGAAGATGATGGGCTAATATATTTAAAAAGTAGGCAAAAACGAAGCATCGAAAAACCAGGGTGACCTGACAGAAGGCTTGCTCATCATCGCAGTTATGGACTGATGGTTTTTCCACCATGTTGTCGTTCATATTTTTTCCTTTTTCTAAGAGATAAAATCCTCCTGAAAAAATGTCATGACACGACACGTGTTTCAATCATCTCCACACAACTTTGAATAAAGCAGTCACAGCATTTAAGCCGAAACGTTCAAAAACTCAACTAAACTCAGCTTACAAACACAACCCAGCCCGTGTGCTCAACGGTTGAACCCTGGCTGAACCTGATGGATTACACGATATACACGCGACACGTTCTGAAACTATAGCTAGAATAGCAACTGAGATTTTTGAGATTTGTATTTGTCTACACACACTTAAATAGAACTTGAAAGTTATTAGCTTGAATAGAACTAGAAGTTGTTGGTATTTCGAATGGTAATGTGACCTTCCTACAATTCAACAAAATTATCAAAGAAAAATCCACATATGAACTTTCCAAATTCAAGTTATTAGTGCTTGGCACATGATTATTCCACATTTACAATTATCATAGAAAAATCCACGTATGAACTTTCCAGAAATTCATGTTATTAGTGCTTGGCACATGATTATTCCACATTTTCCGCTGATGAATTCAGTCAAATAAAAACCTAATATAAACTAGTAACAAAATTATGTTTACCTGAGTGCCTCCACTCTACTCCTCAAACTTTAATTACGTTTCCAATGAACGTCTCTAATTCAAAACTGAAACGATTCAACTCCCAAGATACAACCAAACCGGATTTCAATGAAAACCCTTTAAAATTCAAACACCTTTCCTCGCAGTTTCCCCATTCAGGCAACAGATTATTGCCGGAGGTTATAAAAATATTGTAAGTTATTCATCCATTGATGCGTGCGATTCCGAGGGTTCTTACACTTGCTAAGATGATCCTCAATGGATAGCAATGCTTGTACAAATTGTGAGCCAGTGGGGTTTTCTATATGCGCATGTCTGAGGATAACTTGTTGGCGCGAGGTTCAGTTTAGAAACGGCAGTGCGATACCGGCGCGGAAGGGAGGCGTGTCGGCTTCCCGATGTAGTTTCGCGTTTCTGGACGAACACTTATTTTGAAAATGGAACTTGCTGAATATTTTTTTAGAATCGCCGCCGTAGTCTGAACCATGTATGCCAGTTCGTGTGTTTTTGAAAGTGGCCATAATTTCTGTGGGTTTTGGTGACGCTGTTTTGTTTTCATTCCTTATTTTTAATTGTGATGCTTTTCTGTTTCATGATACTTTTTATAAAATTGTAGTTTTATCCTGTATCTTTTTAACATTTTAGGATTACATTTATTAAATGACTATGAAATTTTTAGTCAACAAACTTAAAGTGAATCTATATAATCTAAAATGACTGAACTTAAATGAAGAGGCCGAAAATGGCTGAAAGACTGATCGTCGCTTGTCTTTGGCTAGCGTTGCCACTGGCAACGGGCCATCTCAACGTTCTCATCAGCCAGTCGGAAGTTATGAAGTTATTGGGTAAGTTCTAATAAAATTGTCGAGTGCTTAAAGTTATACGGTCGACTGGCTCTCCTTTTGAGAGTAAACTAAGTTAAGTTAAGTTAAGTTAAGTTAAGTTTGAAAATCCTAAGTTATGGATATGAATATTTTTATAGACTAACAGTTGTAAAAAGTACAAAGAAAATTCTTTCTATCATATTATTTAAATTTATTTATGTTTCAAGTAATAAATAACAATGTTTTTTTTATTGTGTGTCTGTGTCGATTTATTTAGCTATCATGTCACACGCCATTATCGGAAATAAAAAAAAAAACACATAAATGTGGAATAAATAGAATTGTGTACGTAAATGTGATTAATTAAAATTATAATTATCACTTTGATTGACCCCCACATTCGCAACTACACTGATAAAACATTTCTGCCTACAGGTCATCTTACTAACTGAAACATTTGTGTTACCTTTTAATGAATTTCCAGTACACTTAATTTTATATTTCCCAAATAAAAAGCTGCGTGATATCGGTAATTAATGAATTTATGGTTTTAATACGAACAGCAGTTTACATTTATTGCTCAATAAAAAACGCTGGGCCTTATTTATTGCAAGCAACAAAACAATTTTATGATTGTTTATTTTATGTCACCGAACAGTTTATGCGTTTGCTTCGCAGGGTACGTGCTATTGGGCAATAAAGTCGATCCATACAATTTAAATGCCTCTATAATATTGACTTTATGTGTACCATCTTCTTTAACATTACCGCATTTCTTATTTTCCGTAAATATGTTTATACTCTTAGATAACGCCTTAACAAGATAAAACAAATATACACACGTCACGCCTTTTCCAATACGGAGTAGCAGAGGCACAATTATGCTCCAGGTTATAAATAATTATTTATATAGATTTTCTTTTATTTCCAAATGAAACTAATTTATATTCACTAAATCATAGAATTGTGTTTAAAAACATCCCTGAGTTAAACGTCATCAGAATAAATTATACCAAAGCTTCTATAAAAACAGTAATATATCGTCTCTATTTATACGATCTGATATCTCTGACACTATCACAACACGGAGGCACAAAGGAGCTTGCCTTCACAGCTTCCCACACGTCATCCCCCATTTCCGAAGATCAAAAAATGTAATTATCTACCCTAGATCTACCCTCAACCATTTATATTTGTTCTACAAATTCGACGTACGCAATTGACGCCGTTTCCATTGTGCATGGTACGAGAATCGAATGATTCTTTAGGATAATTTGTTAAGCTTTGACTGAAAACTTATAATATTTTCAGTCACTTCTTCTTACATCATAAGAACTATTTTAGATATTTAATACATAATTTTTCCCTATGAATATATTCCGTATCGGATAACTATATTTTTTTTGAGACAGTGATGCATGACTATATAAAAAAAGCTCTGTGATTTGATATTAAATGACCTTAAGTTCTCCTAATAACACACAAAAATACAATTCTTTGTTAAAGCCGTAAAAAAAATAATTGGATTTACCCCCATATATTTTTGGCTGATCTACTTTAAAACAATATCGAAACGAATTTAATCTATTTTAGTAGCCTCGACGACGTTTCATCTATCAGTGACGTGATTCTCGCGCATTTGATATAAGATATCTACACCTATATCAATTGATTTTTATAGGAATCTGTCAATATAGGTCTCGATATCCGTTTGACACAGGAACGTCAACAAAACTTTGTGGCGCAATGGACACACCGCACACTACAGCCACTAGTTTATTACTTTAGGGAGCCCACGACATCAAGATATTCCGAATTGGAATCTTATTAGAGATAAAAGAAACTTGACAAGCCCAATGCATACGAATTGCGCTATTGGATTGAGTCATAAACCAAACTGTCACAAGACAAATGATGAAGATGTGTTAGTAATTTTAGCAGAAGTTGAAGATGGTTTTGTCATGCTTTTATTCACAAATGAATTACAGAATGACAGAACGAAAAATGCAAGATCTAAAAAAGTTTTTTTTTTGCCGCCTCTTTAACGCAATGGTTTAGCTATAAGGTTACAATTGAAAAATAAATGAATTGAATTGAATGAAACTTACATTACGATAAATAAAATAGGTAGGTACTTTACAATACTTTGATATATCTACGTATTTGAATTTGAACGGAGTTATCTTTGTATTAGACATATATACGTAATCGGACTGGTATTGAGTTGTACTAAATATTTTTATGTACTATACATAGGTATAAATAACAAATGGCGATAATAATAATAATAATATATACTTTATTGCATACAATTCAAATACATTATGACAATTAAAAATGAAAATAACATGTACATAGGCGAGCTTATCTCTATCAAGAGATTTCGCGATCACGTTCGATACAAAATATGTAATCGATTACATGCATCACTGGCGTCAAATTAATCTCTTATTACCACGAAATGCAGGAACTAAACTTAAACCGTATGACCTCTTTACAAAGAGTTTCACTAGGTCATTTTACTCGATTAAGCTCTATTAGAACCGGAGGGTTAATAAATCATTTCAATGACAAATGACAGTCGATGTGACAAAAATAATTGTCCATAGTGACATCTGTTGGTCGCGTGCGTTAGTGACTGTTCAAACATCACTTAAAGAGGGTGACATGAAGAGGTATCTAAAAGAGAGACCAGAATTAAATAACCGGCCAAGTGCGAGTCGGACTCGCGCACGAAGGGTTCCGTGCCATTATCTATAAAAAAACCGCAAAAAAAATGTATGGGAGCCCCCCCTAAATATAAATTTAATTTTAATTTAATTATTTATTTTTTTAAGTAAATAATATACTCAATATATTGTGAACATTTTAAGCGTCTACCTGCTACCATTATCAATATCGAGCAAAAATGAGCAAAAAAATCACTTTTGTTGTATGAGAGCCCCCCTTAATATTAAATTTCTTTTGATTTTTAGTATTTGTTGTTATAGCGGCAACAGAAATACATCATCTGTGAAAATTTCAACTGTCTAGCTACCACGGTTCATGAGATACAGCCTGGTGACAGACGGACGGACGGACGGACAGACGGACAGCGAAGTCTCAGTAATAGGGTCCCGTTTGGCACCCTTCGGGTACGGAACCCTAAAAAATCTGATACCGCTTTATTTTATGTCCTCTTTTATTTAAAAACATTACATTTTAAAATTAGTCTCTCGATATGAAGCCTGCCCACCATTTTCATTCTCGGGCATAGTTTAACAACTACTCAACTCTAATTAAACTCAATCATGTTTAGGGGCGATCTTTCCATACCCAGATAAATATAGTCAGAAAACTTTATTTGACAATTCATGTGCCAGTGAAATGTCAAATTCCTTAAATAAACAGACAGTACATAAATACGCGTAATCTGGGGATGGAAATATCGGTAATTCATTAGACAGATTTGCTATTTAGACCGGATGACAAATACTTTATTTTATATTTTAATTTGTATTTATTTTATATTTTAATTTGTATGTGAAATTACAGATGAGTCTGTCATACAAAGCTTATCTGGAAACTGGCCATAAATCGTTTAAATTGTGCATACAATAGATGCCTCTTTCTCAAAGGATGTGACGTCACAGTACATTTCTTGACAGATGGTACGAACAAGCTTGTTACCCTCGGAAAATTATCCCCGATTTTCCCATTACGAACCCCTAGGAATCAGCCAAGTCTATGGTTTCTTATCAAGTGAAAGCAGTATGAGGGTGATAGTTATCACACCGAAGCAACATACAAGTCGGGCATTGCAGGACACTTAGGGTGAGATAATTAGTTTTTCTTTGTGTAAGCAAGGACGCAACTGGTATTTTATTAGGTGTTAATGATGTATTCTTGTCTTTTAATGAAGAATTTAGTTAGGCTGCCTATAAATGCTTGAATAGAGGTGGTTAGTCAAGATAAAGTATCAATCGTCTAGACTGGTTTTAAGATTCAAATACAAAATACGACCTCTTAGGTTACTATCTCGTTAGGATTAGGATCGAACTGAGCGAAATTTCAAAAGTACTTACGAATAATGCCGTTTCATCAAAGCCATTAATTTATTTTGACTCTCAAATAGTACGAGTATTTTAAGTATCTATTTCGTACTTTGGGGTTGTTTAAATGTTACACCTTATTAAAAAAAAACAGTATTTGTCAGAAAATAAGTTCGATAAACATGGAACATATTAGATCAATTTTGATATAACCAAGCATATGAGATATGAAGGAATAAATTAGTTAATTATATAATAACCAACAACATTTTCTACTACTTTTGCCTTCAACAGCCACTTGTTGAGGTCATCCGAGGAGCGCGTGCCCCTAACCACATTACCGACTCGACTGTTTCCTCCTTGCCTTAACTAGCTTGTAAAGAGTCTACAGTCTTGTAGATATGATTATTTTACTACCAATAGAGCCTTCGAGTCGAAGGCTTCGACACGTTTCGTATTGATAACCTAAAATATAATTAGTTATTAATTTATCGGAAGGTCCTTTATTACTTCCCAAAGTTGTGAAGTTTGCTGGATATTTCGATCTTCGGATAAGAGATTTTTAGTTTTTCTTACTTACTAACTAAAATTTTATTTTCCTGTAAAATGGGGAAATCATTGACATTCTTCCTTTTAATAATAATTATTATTATCATGCATAGTCTTCATCGAACCACTCCTTTACAATACACCTCTTATGGATTAACCAGTTAAGCTTCATTAGTCATTACCCAAAATACATATACTTTTTTCCGATGAGACTGTACCTTCCATATACTTAATCCTAACAACCTTGAGAAGGACCATAATGGCAATAAAATGGGTAAGAATCACGTTATGCTTACGATTGAGGGTCTTATTATTTCTGATTAGGGAAAAAATAAAAGTGCCTCCAATTCAGCATTGGGAAATTGATTATTCTGAGTTGATATTGGGAGTACGCAATAAGATTATAAATACCGTCTTGAATTTTACCGCATTGTAATTATTCATAATCCTAACTCAGATGATTTTATAAATACACCTAGAGCTAAATGGTACACTTATACAGAATAAGAATTTTAACTTTCAAACGGCTGACTAAAAGGTAGATACTATTGAAATACCTCAACTCATTTATGATAGCTGACACGAAGAATTAGTAACTGCTAAAAACATAGTAACCCATTAAATGTTCTAATGATAGCTCAAAATGATTAACACCCCGGTCTCCATAAATAATATACCGGCTGTCATGTATGGGACGTAGAAAACGCGTCACAATTCCATAGTACGCTGTGGTATCGTGTGACTTTTTGATTGGACGACCCTATTCAGGTCTGGACGGTTCCGGGATCGTATTAGATAAATATCAACATTTCGGGATAAGACCTGGAGCATGACCCGATGGTCCTTCGTATACTGTAAAGAATAAGTAGTGATATTTTTGTGTTAGGCACTTCATTCTGAAAAAGTTTTACAATGAAAACTTTTTGATAAGACCAACTTTATTTTTGACAACTTGGATCGAGCAGATGACAGTTGAAAATAATTGGAAAAGTGATTAGAGTCTGGCAAGGCAGAATTGAACATCGCAAAGCGCTACAAACTTTTAAAATTCTTATGCTTGTAACACCTATGTATGCCACCGGATAAACGTATGTTACCGGCAAAAAAATAAATCTGTCATTCTACAGTGTCAATGGTCAGTTTACCTACAGATGTATCCTACAGAATGACGGTTTTCATACTTTGACGGTGACCTATACCTATCAGTGTCACTATGACCAAAGATAATATAAACAGCAGTATGGCCGGCCGCTATAAAAAAGGACTCGTTTAAGTTAGACTAGCCAGACTAGCCAGACTCTCGTTCTTGGAGGAAGGAAGTAAAGAGTTTCATTGATCTGAGGATAAGCTGCTTTGCTGCTTTGATAAAGTCGGTTTTACAGAAAAAGCCACTGACTATAAAAAAGGTGTAACAGTCCGGATAGCCTACAATACAGACAGATAGCGCCATTATCAGCGAATCTGAAAATCTGAAAATCAGCGCTGAAGGCCTGGCCTTCAGCATATCGCTGAGTCAGTTGCCATTTATAATGACAGAGACACACCACGACCGTCATTGATGGTCTTTACAACAAGTAATGATATTGTGTATGTCCTACTTTATGTTTGGTTTCTTTCTTTTCCTTTGTCTGGTGTGTTTCTGTCCTTCTAATAAACGTTTCTTTCTTTCTTTCTTTCTTCTTCTTTCTATTATTCCAGTGGGTAAAAAATAACATATCACATAATTATACACTGAACCCCAAAACATATAACTTATAATTCATAATTTCTTTAATGCACACAACTGATTAAAATTACAAAAAGTAAATAAAAACCATTGTACAAAGGTGAGCTTATCTCTAAAAAGAGATCTCTTCCAGCAAACCAAGGTCCGATAACTCTATTGTGAACCCGTTCGAAAAGTCTCGAATAGGTGCTTAGGCCAATTTTCACCGACATTTTTCAACTGACAATTTGAGCTGCTGCCGGCAGAGAGACACAGCTAGCGTTTTGACAAAGTGGTAGAGCCGTTGGTACAAATTGCTTTACACCTACGTACAACACGGTCGCAATATGTGTACACCTAACTGGAATGCTTTGACATAAGATCGGCGTAATGACGTCACAACACCACGTGTACAGATTTTGTGTCCGTTACATGAATCTACGTGGAGTTTTTATAATTAACGTGTTACTGGTTTGTCTGTCATTTTTTGTTTTAATTGGCTGTGGTGTTGGATTCGTGTTTTGATTTACGATAATTGGGATGAGTTTTGATAGATTGATGTTTGTAGCGGTATACAGATATATATGTGTTATTGCTTGGAAAATATTATGTAACCATTTTAAAATGATTTAAGATTTGTCCATTTCAAATGCTTATTTTGATCATTTATTAGATAGATAGACCGTTAATCACTCTATTCATTAAATCTTATGGCTACGCCTTATCTAGAAAAAAAAATAAGTTAATCTGGGGGCGCGGTAGCGCCCCCAAGCCAAGTCGAGCAAAAACCAAAACATACGGGCGCAGCAGTAACATCCTTTACAGGAAGCCATTCAGAGCATATTTGACCTACCTGTTACTCCGTTGTGGATAAAGATAGAAACCTGAATTCCCGGCGGCTAAAAGGCACCATGTCATAAGACATATTCTCAAAATTTCAATAAATTTGAACCAGTAGAGTTGAAGGTACAGCAATTCAAAGTTCCTCAATTTTGACACTCACTGACTCACTGATTCACGATCATGAAAACTCTAAAGGTTACTTCTAGCGAACCCACAAGCTTAAAATTTTGAGCATGGTTAGAGTTTAGCCTGCAAAGCCAAGGAAAACTCAAACATTGCGCAATTTTAGCCCCAATTTCATAATATATTAATTATCAATAAGCTCAGTACACGACTACTTCGATTCATCGCTATTCCCCATTAGATGTCGCTAGTCGCTATGTGTATCTTGAATCGCGGTATGGTTTGGTTCCAGCTATGATTTAAATAACCGGCCAAGTGCGAGTCGGACTCGCGCACGAAGGGTTCCGTGCCATTATCTATAAAAAACCGCAAAAAAATGTATGGGAGCCCCCCTAAATATTAATTTAATTTTAATTTAATTATTTATTTTTTAAATAAATAATATACGCAATATATTGTGAACACTTTAAGCGTCTACCTGCTACCATTATCAATATCGAGCAAAAATGAGCAAAAAAATCACGTTTGTTGTATGGGAGCCCCCCTTAATATTAAATTTCTTTTGATTTTTAGTATTTGTTGTTATAGCGGCAACAGAAATACATCATCTGTGAAAATTTCAACTGTCTAGCTACCACGGTTCATGAGATACAGCCTGGTGACAGACGGACGGACGGACGGACAGACGGACAGCGAAGTCTCAGTAATAGGGTCCCGTTTGGCACCCTTCGGGTACGGAACCCTAATAAAGCGGTTACAATATTGTCTAATATCGCTATTCCCCATTAGATGTCGCTAGGTGTGCATTTCCTGCATGGTTTGGTTTGAGGTATGATTTATATTTATATAATTCACCGCCCAGACTTGTCACAAATCGTAACATCAAAGCCACAGAGAAGAGCCCATAGAGATAGGGAGTGGGCTTTGAGAAAGTCGGTAGCTAACGCACAAGAAATAGTACCCGAAAAGAAAAAAAGGAAAGTTACTTACAAAAAGAAATGAGATCCCAACAAAACATGCATATGCATATACAAAAACGCCAGTCTCGCAGCCTGCGCAGTTTATTCTACCGTAAAAAGTTGTGAGATCTAATTTTAAACCAAGTCGGTTAATTTAACCAGTATCTGTGTATGGTAGAATCTTTCCAACAACTTTATTATCGTATACTGTTAAGTACCTACCTAATTAGTTAACTAATAACATTTATAGTGATCGGATCAATATAAGACATCTTTATTTCTTCAATAATAATTAGAATAACTTGGCAATCGCGCTCAATTGACCACTCTATAGCACCCAGAGCACAAATGAATATTATTACTCAACACAACATATCTCTAAATAAAGATAAACTTAACTAATAAGAAAACAACGAATTATTTCGGAGCGAGAGCAATAGGTACATTACGTTGCACACACGGTCCTATAGTCGACAACTTTTCTACGTGCGATTGCCAAGTCATTCTAATTATTATTGAAGAAATAAAGATGTCTTATATTGATCCGATCACTATAAATGTTATTAGTTAACTAATTAGGTAGGTACTTAACAGTATACGATAATAAAGTTGTTGGAAAGATTCTACCATACACAGATACTGGTTAAATTAACCGACTTGGTTTAAAATTAGATCTCACAACTTTTTACGGTAGAATAAACTGCGCAGGCTGCGAGACTGGCGTTTTTGTATATGCATATGCATGTTTTGTTGGGATCTAAATGTCAAGAAAACTTACCGAAACTTTTTAAAGTTTAAGTCATAATCAGCAACGCGATCTCTTCATTGCCAAATTGGATATGATATGATATGTATGATACTGATCCCAACAAACATGATAATTCCGCGCACAAATTGCCTATGCGAGTAAATAAACATTTTTGCGTATAAATATTCATGTTTTATTGGTAAAGATATCATTTTTGGCACGCTTTGAGCTCCGGGGTCCGATGGGACTTGTTTGAATGGACATTACGAACGAGTTATCAACGCTTTTGTTTTATTTCCCCATGCGACGCATGCGTATAACGTGGGGTTTTATTTGGTTCTTTGACCATTTGAACATTTTCCTATTATTTGGTAGATCTCAAGTTGCCACAGTCAATGTTTTTTTTGTAGGTAAATAAAATGATTACAGGGTGACATTTAATTAGCTGACCATATTTTGGGGAATGATAGTACCCATCATTATGAAGAACTTTCCCCATGGAACATTTGGTCGCAACCGAAAAAATTTTTTGTGTCTCCCATAGTAACTTGAAATCAGATCGGGGCAATATATATATATTTCATTTGCGACTATATGTTTCTTGGGGAAAGTTGTTCATAATTATGTGTACTATCATTCCCCAAAATATGGTCAGCTAATTAAATGTTACCCTATATAGATTAAGGGTCAGGATCCAAACGGATAGGAAAAGCTTAACTGAAGTAAAACCAACACTTTCAACGAAGCTGAATTATCAAGTATACATAAAATTAAAATAAAAATATGTTGGTACTTAATTCAGAATAAATATCTGCAATTTAGTATTTCATGAGCTGCCCACGTAAACCGCTCTAATCTAGCCGACAAAAAACCGCCATCTAACCGGAAAACACGGAATAAAAGGCTCGCGCCATTACGAATGTTGCGATGCGCCAACGCGATAATAAATGGCCACCATTCCTAGGTGATATTTAATTTTCAGCCGTCTTCCATGTAATTTTAGGAAGGGTTGACAAACGGTTCTGTTGCTAGCAACACCAGATGCTTCCCACGGTACCCTTTGTCCGTCTATTTCTAGAAAGGCCCACAGTGTTATCGCATACCATCTGCCGCACGAAACTAAACTTACCACCTTTATCATAAGGGTTGGGGGAAATGGTAAAATCGCGCACGGAAATCGCCAAGAAATGGCCTAGCGATTTATCGAATGTTTCGGGTATCGTGTGTGAGTGATTTGTGCTATTATTCTCTTCGTATCATTAGATATAGAAAGCGTTTCTAATATTAGAGCAGGCTGAAATTACTAGTTTCTGGAAATTAGTACTCTAATATGTATGTGAAGTTGTTGAGTTCCAGTTACACCTGCTTTGTTGGTAAAGCGGCTTACCACATTTCTCCTACCTCAGGTGAACAGTGTGTGTTGTCTAAATGATGGTTTCTGGAAAGCGTACTATGCTAAACCCATTAATGTACTACCATATAAATAATAACCGACTTGGATATACAATTTACGCCAAGTTTCATTTTCTCTCGGAAATCTTTTGTCTCTTTTTTTCTCACCCCTTACCCTATGCAAGAGAGAGAGAGAGAGAGAGAGAGAGAGAGAGAGAGAGGTTACAGCTCGATCATGGCCAGAAAAAGCCATCGACTGTAGAAGACGATACACATGTGAAATCATAGATAACCGTTGCTGTACGAGTATATTACGATTAATCTATTACAGTTATGTAACATGTACTGAGCATGAATGGAATTATACCTGTGGCTAGCTAGAGTCACACACTTCTTTAATGCTCCAAAACTCTAGTAAAAACATTATCCATTAATCCATTACGATCCAAAGAATCCACCACCTCCTAACTGCGCTCGCTGGGTCGCTATTCTCGCACGCACGCCAAAACAACTCAATACGAAGCCAATCTCCCGGTATTATTCACGGTTCATTAGCCGAGAAGAGTCGCACGATATCCGTTTGTGACGTCACAAAGCGATCGTTTTCAGGCCAAGTGGGCGATTCACGCACGTATGGTGCCAGAGAGAAGTACTCATACAATTAAAGTGTCTGGGGAGGTCCGGACGACTGACTGTGGAGTGGGACCGTGTGATTGGGTTGTGTCCTGCTAATCAAAATATACACTTATTCGGAACTGTCAAAACGGTAGCTTTGTTCATGTACTCTATGATATAGCAAAAAGTGACGTCATACTCAAATGCTGCCAACAAACCATCATCTTGCACAGTTATTTATTAGTAAGAGTGATGTTTAGAGCCCTGTGATACAAAGTATTCTTTTAGTAAAAATAAATAATTACGCCTTTCCACATAAAACAATATCAAACTGAATTTAAAAATACAGTAAACCTCGCGTGGAATGAACTGAAACCTCGGACTAATTAAAACAGGCCTAAACACACCTTTACACGCGGAGCCAAAATAACAGGACCGCTCTGCGTCGAGCTCCGGCTATGGACCGAAAACTGAAGACACATGAAGTCGATAAAAAGCAAACAAACAATATCTTCTTCTTCTTCAGAATTTATGCGTCCACTGCCATGCCTCCCCAATTGACCGCCATTTCGTGCGCTCTGCGGCCACTCTCGTCTATGTCGGGCCGGCTGTGCTCCGGTCCGCTTAGTATGCCACGCTCGAGAAAGGCACAAATGTCATTTTCTCTATCGAGCCCGAGATGTCTCGACGTGTCTCGCTCTTGACGCGACGCGGGAGAGGGAGACAGACGACCATTATTATAGACAGGGCAAGTACCTTTTTTTAAGCTGTCTCTCGACGTCGAGAGAGAGTAAAAAGTACTATACTAAGCGTACTGATGTCATCGGACCAGGGATCGGGGTCTCCAGAACAGAACTAATGGCACCATATAGCTTATTGTAATTTAATTGTTCGCATTTTAGCTATGGATGCGGTTTCTGTTATATGTTATATCTAAGTTAGGTTCTACTGTACGGTGCTGCCCATATATTTATTGTCATCGTGTCCCCTGAGTATTTTGGTCTGTCTGCTAAGAAAATAAAAGCGTGGTTTGAGATGCTGTAATTATGTGAATGTTAAAAGTATTTAAAAGCGGTATATACGCCACAGAAAAATCTATGTCACGTGATATACGATCACGTGGTATGTACTTAATTAACAACATTTAAACAAAAGCCGTGGTGCAAGATTTCAGTCCATGTCTCTACATGGGCTCTCTCTCGCTAAGCAAACATTATCTCCTGGAATGGACCAACATGAGAGCACCTACATACCATTAGACGTAGCCTAAACTGTTTACGTGAGGGGGCACTTTCCGTGGCCGGGAGTGTTCGTGCGTGACAGAGTTATTGGTTGTTTATGTCACGGAATATTAGCGTTATTTTTCGGTTGATGTGAAGGGGCACTTTGGGTATTATGGTGAAAAGTCGTAGTTGAATGTACTTTTGTAATTTTAAACGGAAGTTTTGCGTCTTGTAATTGGCATTACATGTCTGATGTGGTGGATATGTAGTCTGTCAGGAAATTATGATAAATTGATCAGACTGCTAGTTTGACAACTAAAATGCTCAAGTGTTCGAACTCTATTAACGTTACTACAACTTGCATGAGCATGTTGTACAGGTGAAAGCTAAATAAAGCGAATCTGAAATAATCTACAGGCAAGCAAAATCACAATAAATACCATATTTGTGGATAATAACAACAAACAAAAGTCTGACCCGATAACGTCACATACAAAAACTGACACATACGTCGCAGCCATCGAACAATATTGAGCCACATTGACTAATGTTGCTTGAGTCAGCAACAGATATGACGTCAATCAACGACGTTCTTTGTATTCCACATACATTGTTATGGAGGGTAAATTATTTATAGATGTTATCTTTTCTACGGTAGTAAATGGGAAAATAAATACTGAACAATGCTATCTTCTCAAACTATACTTCTTGTAGCTTAATTATTTTTGTTATAGATTATGTATTTTTGGACACTCTGTAAACTCACAAACTCCTGAACGCACAAACTCCACGTATTCCACATTACCTCCATATTTTCTCTATTTACATAAGCTACATTACACACTTTACCCCAACATTTAACTTAAGATTGTATGATTGTTTTTCTTGTTCGTTTGTTTGTACGTTTGTCCGAAAAAATCAAGCCAATTTATTTTATTTTTCCGATCGTTTCTTGTTGTTGCCTTTGGTGCATGGCGCCACTGGTGCATAATTATGCTCTTTCGGTGTATTTAATTTTACTCGGATTATACATTTAGTTTTAAGTTTGTAGTTTTAGGAAATGGTGTGAACTGAAAACCAGCGTTACGTGCAGCTCACTGCTACTCGTAACATATGCTGAGTTCAAACCATTTTGACATTTAAACCTTAACCGTAAACTGTAGGTACTATTTTTTTATTAATATCCCTGTGTTTATTTGTCAAATAAATATATTTCTATTTCTATTTTATTTCTATTTCTATTTGTAATATTCATATCAGTTAACAGCATTGCTCTAACAAGAACTTTTACCAAACTTCTACAAGAAAGTTAATGCTCTATCAAATCTGTAATTCAAAACGTGGTTACCCAGTTTCCATACAATAATAGGTAGGTTTTATTGAAGAAATTTAAATTAATTGAAGTAACCACATAAAATTGAGTTCCAAAGGCAGCTTGCGTAAAGATGTCGTGGGAACTACAGTGTGGTTGAGACAAGCGAACCATTAGTCAAATCTTAGTGGAGGTGTAAAGAAGGGTAGAGAGAGGGGGCAAGCAGTTTTAATGGACAACTGACAAAAGACTACGTTACAAGCACAGTTTTTAATTAACGGTCGCAGTTACGTGACTAAAACACTGCTTTTCTTGCATTGAGCTGGAAATAGTAGTGACTTCCTCAATTCGTGATTTTAGACAAAAATTTCACAAGGCATTATATTATTTTGCTAAAGCCATGAAAACTATTCTGAATACATTTATTTATTTTACAGGTTGACCGTTTCTAAAATTCTTGAATTAAAATTTATTTCGGATTGTAAAATGTAGCGCAGAATTCAATTTTCCTTTTTGCAATTACGAGAGTCCAATCGCCCCGGTAAGTCAGTTAAGGCCCTAACGACGGGAAACTTATCAAAGGGAAAAAATGTAGACAGGCAAGAGTGATAATTAGAAACATAAATTTTAACGAGACTATTGTCCAACCGCTGATGAGGCAGCGTTGAAATGAATTCCATCTCATTAGAAAAAAAACTAGAGTTTCATTTCAACTCCTTTCTTTGGAATAGTTTTTCTTACATAAATTCGTATAATATTTCTTATTGAAACTATGATTAGATTCTTTAGAATATATTTTTTTTTATAATAAGGTGGTTAATCTGGCGAAGGATTAACTTTTTATTACTAAAGGGGACCAAACAAAATTAGTGACGTGAACGTCCTGATCTTTCTACAGAATGTTAAATATCAGGTGGCTAGAACGTTGCTCACGAAAAATCCTTAAAATTAATATTTCAAACAAGCATTAGTCACCAGATCGAAGTAACTTTTCCACAGCCCATAATCAAACCTGAATTAAGTATCCAAAATTACAGCAAAATCTCAAAATATCCCAACGCGCCACAGACCACGAACAAATTCAAATTTATTATGGCAATAAAGAAACTTCGAAAAGGCGGTATAAATTTTGCGTCGGAGTTACTTGTACTTTTTCAGCATAGCTAAATTCACCCTTTAACAAACACAACAGTAGGCTCCTGTAGTTAGTACATACAAATTTACATCGCTGTGAATGTCCATTTAAATCGAAAAACTGTGCAACAACTTAGCACCATATTTTTAGCTAAAGACTGACTTGTTGGTATCATGTATATTTTATCCAGGGTATGGAACACTTCATATTATCGTAGAGAGTAGCTATAACTGTACTGTATCTACCATTAAATACCCAAGAAGGTAACCCACAAAAATGTCTGACCGTGGATGTCTCTTTACCATCCCAGTAGAGAGTTAAAGGTAATTAATACATTAAACATAGCAAAAGACAGTTAGTTTAGTTAGTAACTGCTATACAAACTCACATTTATCTGCGACTAATCTGAAGGTAAAAGACCTTAGTTTTTACAATTTGCACATCCTAAATCAACAGCAGTTTGAACAAATCTAACAAGAATGCCGTCGCTTGCGTGCTCAGGTTCAGACAATAAATACCGCGTTATCGCCATTTTAATAAATGTCCCCTTTACTTTCTAACTCCTTGTTATAAATAAATGTGCAGGGGTAATAAACGTTTTATCTCTCGTGGAATTCTTAAGTGTCGGCGACAACAGGAAGCCGTGTATGTGTGTGTATGTAGGGTTTGTAATAATTGTTATTTATGGTTGTTGGAATATCTAATTTTTCGCTTTGCGGTTGTAGATAGCACTGACCTAGAAATGAGTACTAAGAGGAAATGTTGTTTTGCTCAAACAAAGTGAGTAATGTGCTTTATTCAGAATTTGGATCTGTGTGACAAAAAAAAAGAAAAAAACAGCGGGATGTCTTCTTTCAATTTTCTTTCCAATATTTTTTTATGTGCCAAAACAATTGTGAAAATGCCTTCGCCGCCCTTCGAGCGAGGAATCCTCCGATTTCATGTGTTTAACACCGACGATGGAAGCAGAATTAGTGATAGAAAATTTGCCGCCAAAGTCAAAGGAAAAATACAATCTTGCATTCGAAAAGTTTTCGCAGGGGAAAATGGACAGTAAATTATAGTCTTCATCGTTAATCGATTTTCAGATCAATGCTGTGAAATACTGACGCCATGTTGAAGAGCACGGTTTTGTTTTGATGAAGCACAAACGGTCCTGAATTTTAGTAACTGTATTGTATGTCTATCTTTTATTATTTTATTAAATATATACTAAGCTATTATATTAAGCTGGTTTAATTTCATTAGCATTATCTTTATATTACCAGCATTGTTTGAATAAAGCACTATACAAACCTTGGTCCGCAATGACTGCAAAGCTTAGCTTAGTTACGATCTCGGCCTATAAGCTTGGTCAGCATTGCAACCTTTGATGTCCGCGCTATAAAAGGTCTCGACCATCGGTTTCAGCCGTTATTCTAGCTTGTCCATTAAAAGTTGCTATGCTGACCGCGCTGTATAGGCCTTGAGCTGCGCTATGCTGCGCTTTCAGCCACCAACAGCGCGACCAGCAACGCAGTCATTACAGACCGCGGCATTAATGTTCTATTACATTTTCGTACAAAGGCAGGGTGTTTCCTAAGCGAGAGTTCCCTGTTTCCAATCAAAAATTTGTGAGGCAAAAAACCCCAGGCCCCCGATTCTTGCATTATCGAGATCATCTCCCTAGTCGAGATATCGGTTTTGATAGGGCTGAAATCCGTCAAAAACGATCTCGATTATTATTTATTTCAATCGAAAACGTGTTGAGATATCTCGGTTGGTCGTATGGCTGGTCGTGAGAATAGCTTTTTCTTGTTTTTCATGGAGATTTCGATATCTCAAAACCGATATCTCGACTAGGAAGATAATCTCGATAGCGCGAGAATCGGGGATCAGGTCTTGGATGTTTAAGTGCATGTTTGTGATGTTGCTGATTCTTATTCACACGACACGGGGTACCCTAGTAAGGGGTCAGAAGCAATTTAAATTGTATAAAACCCTCTAAACTATAGGCAAATTATTTCCAAATCATATTGGGAACATTACTATGGAAAATTTACCTACGGCGTACAGATATGAATTATGGCTTATTTTATTATACAGCCTGAGACAACTACTTGGTGAACTAAAGCGCATGATAGTGGGTAATGGGAATCTTGGAATATAATGGCCAAACCGGTTCATACAAACGTATCAGAACAGTCTAGTTTAGCTTTCGAAATCCATTCGAATCCAAATAAACGTAATTTTCTCAACATTTCAATGAGATACGAAAAAAATGCACCATTTTAAAGGACGTTATATTTTAACTACCACAGGTTTCATTCGTGTACGCAAAATTCAGGTTTTGTGTCAGAAACTTCCCAATATATTTTTAACGCTGAAAAACGACGCCAGTATTACAACCGCGAAAACAAGGGCTCCTACCAAAACTGTCCAAATTATGGGCACTTTGGGGTATCATTTGCCTATTTTGGCCTGTAATGGTATAATTAAAGACTGAAATCTGAGTGCGTACCCGTGTTGCCCTCTGGGTCGAATTTATGGGCAAAACTGCGCCAGCTTCATAAAGTTATGTGAGTATGTTAATAATTGTAGCTTATTATGCGTCCGCATGTGTTAGTGTGTCAATGGGAAAGATCCGGAGATTTTACATCTTTTTGGATAATAGTAAGCTTAATAATTTCACTAGCCGTAGTAGCGTAGTATACAAACTACTACGAAGCTGTTACGCCGTAGCAGGTCATATTCGGCGTAGCAACGCGTCGTAGCACGACATTTATAACATGGAACCTATGTTTTTTTAACAAGTTAATTTAACTCAAACCAGGTACCAGTTGTACATGTATATGAGTTTTATTGAATGTTCAGTATCATTTTGATGAAGCAATTTAGCAACAAAATCGATATCCTGCAAATAGAACATGTAATACTCCATCAACCAAACGCTATTAATTTACTCCACAACATCAGCCACTTCAAAACCTATACCGTTTGTGTGCGACCGCCAACTTTACACGAAAATTACAGTTTGCATGCTACATGCAAGATCCCCTACTCAGGTAGACGTTTAGCACAAAGGCACAAAACAGTTTGTCCTCTATAATTAATGTAACAAGGTTCTAATGGCGTACGTGAGAGAGCTCGGGGCAATTGCTTTATATTAATAACTCAAAGACGAATAATAAACGTGTCTTTAGTAGGTACTAACAAAGTATTTGTGTATGCGACACGTTAGGTACAAAGTGCATTTGCAATACACAGGTATGTTGTAGCGGAACTTAGGTACATAACAACTCCACATAATGCCCTTTTACTTTTACAGATTTGATTTAGTCTAAAGTCTAACTATACCTATCGGATAATAAGTTTTCTTGCATACAATCTGCAGAACTAATATTAGTCCATGGAAGTTAGGCCACCGGTAGTGCCCACGTTTTGCCAAATATTGAAAAGTCCATTTTGTGCGAGAGACAGCTAGCTTATAGCCGAAACTATGACGAAAATAAAAAAGATTCGCGTGCGTCCATTTACAAGAACATTACAAAGACAGCACCTATATCCAAACTCACACTCTCGGATTCCCAGAGATGCCATTACCATTTCAGGAAGACAATTAGGCGTTCGTTCATCTTCACATCAGACACATTAGTCCACCTTAGCTCCCCTAAACGTAGCTATAAAACAGAGGGTGAGCTAACATACGGGGTGATTCAAGTGGGTATGCAATAGGATGATAGTCCAATAATTATAAATTACTGGAATCAAACTAAAGAATTATACTAAAGCGAGACGTCTTTTGGCCGATTGAGATAGATTTTACTTTCAAACTAGTTTCGATTATTTTGAATAAAGGAATCGATCTCAATTTTCCTTATTCTATAATTTATTAAAGGATATTTGGTCGCATAATATACCTACTTCAATACAAAAAATAATCAATCATCTTGGTGTTTTAAAGTTTTAAACATTATGGTGCGTTTGAATTTTTAACAACCTTATTGGAATTGAAACAGTGTCCTTTTTTAGACACCCTGTCCACCGGACCTTCAAAGTCGACCCACAGGGTGCTCCAACACATAGTCGTATCTACAGGGGCTAGTGATTCATCAATTGTGCAAAGTGCCACTTCATATTCAGACGACTGCACTGTCGCGTTCACATTGCCGCCGCCTCTAAATGTACACTGATTGAGTGATTCTGATCGATGCTGAATGGTACCTGTGTACCTTTTTTTGGATCAAACCTTTTTGTTTGAATTCTTCATACACGCGCGTTTAAATATTATTATTTTTGTTGATATTGACGAGCATTGACGGAATGTAAATCTTCATTTATAAATTATTTACCCAAAGTTATGTATTTTATCAGTATTGATATTTTTGTCACTTATAACATAGTAAATATTTTTATACTATGTAATGAAATTCCAAAAATCCTGTCAACTTCGTCATAAAAATTATTATGTTAAAGTACCTCAGCTACAGAACTCAAACTACCAAGACTCTTTGCTCCAACTGCAAACTGTACTACTTTTTAGCTAAGCAAACAGAGTAAGTTGGATAATTCCCAATCCGCCCTCGGGACTCGAACCCGCATCAACGGACCCCAGTCACTTGCACCCGCGCCCATCGCAGTGCAATGGAACGAACGATGTCTAGGAATTAGAATAACTGGATTATTCTCCATGAATAGTGTTAGTGTGATGGGCTACGTGTAAAAAATTCTAAGCTGTTCTTTTCTGAAAAAGTTTTTAAAATACCTATTATCGATTTTTTTCAGTTTTGTGCCAAAAATAGATCCGTAGGTCTAATTGCTAAAGGTTGCTAATCCAGGTGCTGACCATGTACCAAAATGGGATGAATTGATTTCGTTAACCGACTTCAAAAAAGGAGGAGACCGACTTCGAAACTGATACTATTTATGAACCGATTTCAAAAATTATTTCTAAGTTTAATTTTAATATAATTTTTTGAAAATCAGGAATTGTTCAAGTCTACATGAAAAAAAAACTGTGATTTTTAATTTGTTTTACCTGGATGACATTATACAGCCTTTTTGGTGTTTATAGTCATTGCCACGAGATAAATTCTGGCTGTTAAGATCGTTATATTCGTTTATATTATGTAATGTAATATAACTTGGTCTTCACTGTCAGGGGACAGATTTCGTAGGCTCGATTTCGGGTACATTACGACATTTATATACCGGGAGGACTAAGTGATAGGTAATGAACTCGTATTTTTAAGTTTTTGACTCCGTGAATTATTTATATTCTTAAAACATATTTTTTGCTAACCATATCGTCTCGCTTTTCCGGCGTGTGGTGGCTGAGGCACTGTTTTACCCAACTTTGTTACAGTTAGTTCTTCAACACTCTTTTTATGCCTGTAAGAAGCCAGCTTAACGCCGCTCATATTTCTATGAACATGAGTCCAGGAGTAAACTAACTATTTCTTTTGTTCCAGGTCTCGACGCCGAGTTGTACTATGTGAGAGAAGGCATAGTGAATAGTTATGCTACCAGCTTCATAGTGCCGATCCCAGCACACATAGCAGACCTAGAGTTCATGTGGCAGTCGCTTGGTAGAAAACCGGTGAGTTTTTACTACTAGAAACATACATAATAAGTATTTAATTGTAATCCTACCATCCATTCCATCCATCTGATTTTTTATCTAAATATGTAGGGAGCAGGAAAATATACTATCAAACAAACATAAAATATCATATATATAGATAGCGTCACGCCTTTCCCTAAAACAAGCCAGATGTTAGATGTAAGTTAGCTTTTAAGACATTGTAGTGCCCTTACAGGGTTCATTGTTGGATATAATTTTGTAAAAGTATATTCAATACTCCATTTTTCGCGACAGTCTTCATTATTATTACAAAATGAGCAGAAACATCCCTTTCTGCTATACGCTCAGTTTCGGTACAAATATTCTTGATGTTTTCTATACCGCTTTACTCAAAAGATACAAATAGTTCCCTCTCAGAAGCACACCGGTCGAACAAACGAACAATGGAGAACAATATATAGATAAGATGTGTCGACGAGAGGGTTAACTTGTAAACGTAAACATGTAAAGCAACAACGGTTTACCTCAAATTATACCAAAAAATCAGAACAGGCTTCACCACGGGCCCCCAGGCTATTGTTTCCCGAAATTAAAGTCTCTTTGACACAACATTGAAAGGCGCGAGGAGACCTCACTCTTAATTGAACGAGTGTTTGCTAAATGGAAACATGTTGCGAAGTCAAAACGAAAACGTAGTTTCACGAATTCCAATTACGGTTCAATTGTTCTGCTTGTATTCAATTGTGATTGTGTCGTACATACAATTAAGGAGTATTTTGGTAACTTCGGGAGATGCTGATTTGAAATTAAAGTGGTTCTACAATTTAATCAGAACATACTGAATTGAATAATTTGACTGATGTAATAATGGGAATATACGTGAAAGAAGTGTTTATTTCCCAGGTATTACTTAAACAAACACGCAGGTATCTAACATAGCAGGGCACGAATATCGAAGACATGAAATTCTAAAGTATTTGGTAAATTGTCATTTAGGGTACCGCAATTATTTTTACAAGGTTTCCACAATACCTGGCCATTGAATAGCTCTAAACATGGGCACAAATGCTTCTGTCACCTCATATGAGAAAAGGAGTGACGCAATATTGTCTCCAGAATTCCAGCAACAGTATTTATTGCGACCACAGTCAGCCAGTCTGTCTGTCTGTCTGTCTCTCACATTTGTGCAGTGAAATTGTCTAGAACAAACATTACTGCTTGGTAACTGTGACTGCATTATGTGCACTTTGTAGTCAAACATTACCAGCGTTGCATTTAAATGCAGTAGTAATTTACGGTTTTGGTGCGAATAAATTGTATACAAAGTCTTCATAGACCTTTTTAGGGTTCCGTACCCGAAGGGTGCCAAACGGGACCCTATAACTTCGCTGTCCGTCCGTCCGTCTGTCTGTCTGTCTGTCTGTCACCAGGCTGTATCTCATGAACCGTGGTAGCTAGACAGTTGAATTTTTCACAAATGATGTATTTTAGTTGCCGCTATAACAAAGAGATAATAAAGATAAGCTCGCCTTTGTCATGTGTTGTCCACTTTCAATTGTAAAATGTATTATTTTGTGAAATAAATTATATGAAAAAAATAATACTAAAAAACAAAAGAAATTCAATATTAAGGGGTGCTCCCATACAACAAACGTGATTCTTTTGCTGATTTTTGCTTGATATTGATAATGGTAGCAGGTACACGCTTAAAATGATCACAATATATTTACTTAAAAATAAATAATTATATTGAAACCATACAACAAAAGTTTTTTTATAGATAATGGTACGGAACCCTTCGTGCGCGAGTCCGACTCGCACTTGGCCGGTTATATAGTTATTTATTTCAAACGCGAAGATTGAAGGAATGTGTAGGTTTTATGTAACCTGTAAATAAAACATGAAATGCTCGAAATCAATATTTTTATAATGTTTATTACTAATAGGAAAACTTAACGAAGTAAAAACAGCCATCACTCATTTGAAGATAACTAATGTTTTCTTTTGTCCTAAATGTTTTATTTTACCGTTTTAGCTATTAGCTATGGCAAATACGTGGTGGATTCAAACTAAAATGACGCGCCCCACTCCTTCATGTGCGTAATAATGCTTGTGTGTCTACCTACTTAAGTAAAGTGCTGTCTTTCCTTTCAAGCCTGTTTTTTTGTAAATTATTGTTGTTTTTGTTGCAGTTGCCATACGTGATGGGCATCGATTACGAGAGTCGCGGCGCCATGCTTCCGCCCCAGGTCAACATCTCCGAGCGAGGCTTCGTACCGACAACCTTGCAGACTTTTAGGTATTCATAACATAAATATATTACAGCGTCACGCGTTCTCCCATACGGGGTGGCAGAGGCACAACTGTGCCCATTTTAGGTAGTGTTTTAATACTCCATTTTGCGTGACATTGCCTCAGCTATGGAGAACACTTTATTATGTTTAAATGAAGCTATGGCGATGGGCTTGCCACTTGTGTGCAACGTAACGGGTACCTCTGCCACCGTATATGGGAAAAGGGATTACGAGGTGTGACTAAATGTAGGCTTTGGGCGTCTTGGGCTGTCGAAACGTTGTGGTAGAGCACGCAACAACCGGATCTTGTAATGTTTTTCGGTTACCGTGGAACATAGGTTCCACAGATTTTGCTCCGAGCCGTCTATACTATACCCGCTTCTTCAAAAATTGGAACCGGTTGTATTCCCAAGGATCATCAACATCAGCGGGTTGTTTCCGCCCACTGCTGGTATGAAGCCTTTTATGCTAACTTATCAGGTCCTGTGCCAATCGAAACCAGTGAGCATGATTCTCGCGCCTTCGATTAATGGATATCGAGACCTATATTGACAGATTCCCCTACAAAATCACTCGATATAGGTGTAGATATCGTATATCGAAGGCGCGAGAATCGACCCGCAGGGGTATGATTCTCGCGTCTTCGATAAACGGATATCGGGACCTATATTAACAGATTCCCATACGAAATCACTCGATATAGGTGTAGATATTGTTTATCGAATGATCGAGAATCAAGCTCCAGCGGGTCGATTCTCGCGCCTTCGATATACGGATATCGAGACCAATATTGACAGATTCCCATACGAAATCACTCGATATAGGTGTAGATATCGTATATCGAATTCGCGAGAATCATGCTCCAGGAGCACGACTCTGGCGCCTTCGATATACGGATATCGAGGCCTATATTGACAGATTCCCCTGCAAAATCACTCGATATAGGTGTAGATATCGTATATTGAATGCGCGAGAATCATGCTCCAGGTCGTCCCCGTAATATGCGTAATGTCATCGACACATCTTGCCGGTCTACCCACGCTTATCTTTCCTTCTTTCGCTTGATATTATAGCATGATTGATTATTTTTGTTCGTTTCCTACAGGGTCCGTCTACCATGCACCGGCAGCAGAAGTGCAGAGATCTTGGTCACAATGCAACTGAACATAACGGCACCGGATCGTGCACACAAAGATGTCAGACTGAACTTCAAAAGGAACAAGATCTGTTTGAAAGGTAAATCAAAAAGATATTCATTAGCTTCACATCTAGGATATCCCAGTTTATTGTAAGCTAAGCATCGTCCGATTTTCTAAAATCATAGCTCAACCACTGCGTCAAGCAGTGTCACAGTGAGCCCCTGCTGTCCAAACAAATGTATGATTGGTGATATAATAGTTATGTACTTTTAGAAATCCATCAAAGGACACTCAAAGAACTCCACTCTATCTAAAAACAAGCTGTTATTTGAAAAAGTACGGTTTAAATGTTTATTATCAAACAAAATAACCTGAAGCACTATAAATACTTCAGGAAAGCGGTAAATCTTTCAGCGCTTTCCAAACTGCAGCATACCATACCTGTAGGCATCGATTGAAAATATACTGCTCAACTTAATCCATTATGGTACCCCGACAACAATTCATTTTACAGCGACCAATAAAAAGACACTCAAATACGAGTAACTTGTGTGAGGGAACAAACACTTTCACGAGTAATAATAATAAAAATAAATTTTGTATACAATCGACTGGTCTGAAAGCGAGAGTAAATCATTTCCTCGCAGTCTTTATTAGCGTGTTCCCTTCGGAATAATATTATTGTTGAAGTTTTCCCTGTGTGTGTGCCCCCTCCACTTGGTTCGTTTACATTTGCGATGGTTACTGGCTGTTCCAAATCTAATTCAAAGTGCAATGAAGGGCTATGATTTACGTGCTCTCATTTTGATATAATTGGAATTTCAGTATTTCAATTGAGGTTTTGTTGAAAACTTTATAGTTTTATTTCTAACGGTAACTACACTCAAATTAAAAAAAACCTAAAGTTATCGAACAAGAAACTAACACAATCAAACAAACAACATTACTGTTCAAGTAAAAAGGCAATGCAACACATTTAGTATGGAAGCAGCGTCCATCACCCTTTATTATCCGTTGAAATTGGTGTTCTAACAAATCCCACACACAATGCACCATTGCACGATAAGAGTAGCCTACGCAGACATCTTCTCAACGCAACTGAATCCCCTGGGAGGGGAATATAAAGATATCTAAGGGCGCCCCCGGCAAAGAAAGCAAATTTACAACGGATATGAAGACTCCCCCTCGTCTCCGTAATGTGTTTACATGAAAAGTATCGATTGTTCTATTGTAGGAGCAATAGGTACTTACTTTTATTTGACTTGTAAATTTTGTGTTGCCAAGACAGCTTGTTTGAAATCCTGTTAATTATTTTGTTGACTGTGATGTTATAAGCATTATTTTCGTACGGTTGTGCCTTGATATTACTGTGAGGCAATATTTTTCTGAAAACCGTGTTGACAGACAGACGTTCAAATTAATTACTTTTACTTTCTCCTCACTTGTTATTATAAGAAGGAACATTTTTTGACCCAATATCGAAACTAATCTCCATAAAACTGTATATAATTAAAGTCTTTCGGTCAATTAACACCACCGAAATTGACAAAAGAAAATTGGATTCTTTGAAAATTGGTATAAAAAACGGAAGAACAGCAGCAAATTCTCAATGATTGCTTCCTTGAAAATTTAATAAACTTTCTAATATCCGGTTTCACAATAAAGAAGCACATTTAGAGCGTATAAAAATAAAACGACCGTGATAAATGCGAGAAGGGGATTTAAAAAACGTTCACCTCGACAATTACACCTGCCTCATTTTCTATCCTTATCGCTTTGTAATTGGGGGTTAAGAGAATACCAATAAATGTTGGCTTACATATTGACTTACAGCCTATAATTACAAGGCAAATGGTCTAATGTTTACTCAACTATCAAATTATCGAATGGTCAATCATATGAATATTCTTTTATGTGATTTCACTTGGTACCTACTAAAACTGACAATGAATCCAATATTTTCCACCATAACACGTGAATGACCTCATAAGGGCTATGTTATTGTTCCATTTTACAAATGGCTTGTTATAAAAATATTGAACTGCTATTACAAACTTTCACTCTATGGAAACTTTTCCTATTTAATTTCAGTAAATCGGTTTTATATACAAGATAGAGTGACCAAAAACGTATAATTTTCTTAATTACCTACTGATTACTTGACTACGCAACCGCAAGCCCCGCCGCACATGCAAACACTCGCATTGCCATGATTTGTTTGTTTTTCTCACACTTTGAAATGCGAGTCAGAATCTGTATGCCTGTTGGGCCTTTTACGGCCAACTCGACACAAAAATTTGCCCTCATTCATCAATAGGATTCAGTAGGTACGTCAAACTTAATTCCAATCTCTGAATTTTTGAATACTTACATCATTATATTTTGTTTAAAAGTTGATATTTATTTAATTACTTACAATTAGCTATACTGTAAACAACGAACAAGTACATTCCAACCCAGGAAGCTAATTTATTAATCGAAAACTTTCCGTTTTGCTTCAACATAAAGTAATTAAAAGTTTACAATATACTGACCTGATTTATGAATGAAAATTAAAAGGTTAATTATTTTCAGCGTGTAGGTGAAAATTGCTTCGATGCTTGACAAAAGAGCGGCCAATTGATATTTTTTAAAGGTTGAGCGAGGGTTTATGTTCGCTGAAATAATAGACTACACTTACATACATGCAACAAATACCTTTGACGGTTTATGTAACGTGTGTTGCGGTAGGTAATAAATATTAATGATGATTCTGGGGGAGTTTTCTTTATTTTCACTGAACGCGGTCGCAACTATGCCGTAGCCACCTGCTATGGAAAAAGGCGAGGTATTACAACAATGTGCGTTTCAGCACACGTACACAAGTATCAGTGTATGCTGAGACCTTCGAGCAAGACCAGCGAAATGCCAGCCATTTTATAAAACAGGGCCGGTGACGTCTCTAGTTTGCCCTCCCTTGCAATGCCTGGAGGCTATCACAAAAAAAATGTTACCGAAACACGACGATGTACTGATGTTTTGAAAGATGGATAAACAGAAGTTCGATTGGAATTGAAACGTAACCGCTGCCAAATAAAAAGGTCAACACCATAAATATTAGCGCGATACCGAATTCAATTCAACCGAACCAAAACTGAATTACAATTAGAGCTGCCCCCCTAGACAAAGTTAAACGCTAACGCTAGGTGACGTCACGTAGCGATTCCAAATCTCAAATCGCATACATAAAAAGTTATCGTTTCGTTACGCTATCCTTAGCGTTTAACATTGTCTACAGGCACAGTACCGCAACCACAACATAATCTTTTCTTGATATACAAAATAGCTCGGTCACCCCCCGGTCTGAATCAGGCGCGACGTTGGACGTTGGACGTCGGAAGTTTGCCGGTTGCTGCAAACTACACTACATATGGGCTCTACTCACGATGCAACTTGGCTTGCAATCTGTCGCTGCATCTTGTATTTCTCTCTCTGTCTATCTTCCTGTTCTGTCCTTCTCTAGCGGTTGCAAGGCAACCTGCCTTCTTGAGTTGCAGCGACAGATTGCAAGCCAGGTTGCATCGTGAGTAGAGTCGAATACGTGAAATCGCAAGTCCTTACGCACACCAAGCCAAACTCACTATCCACACATGATGGCTTGTAGAGGTTGGCCAAGCGTATGGATCAGGCATGATATACGTGGCCTGCGTCTGGTGTATCGCCTTTCAAGCCGTTTTCAGAATTCTGCCTTGCAAAAATGGCGTCCGTTAAGGCTTGGCCACACCAACGCGTCCGCGGTTGTTGTGTACACTTCGCTACAAGTTTGGACACAACTGATCGCCATCCCGCACTCACTGCGGACGCGAGCTGAACGCGTTGGATTGGTCAAGCCCATCGTCTTCCCACAGGCCTCTCAACGATCCCCACCCACAACGACACGGCCCGGTTGGCCGGGGACGCCGCCCCCGCGTCCAGCGGAGTCCTACTCGCCGCGGGGGGCTGCGCCGCGGCTGCTCTGGCGCTGCTGGCGGCGGCGGCGGCTGGCACGCTGTATCGACGCGGGAGTAAGGCTCGCCATCATGACTCTATACAGTGAGCACTTCTATTCTATGTCCTACCTTCTTGTGGTCTCGGTGTCCTGTCCGGTGTACTTTGAGTCCAATTTACAGTGGGTTTCTGTCTTCCTGTCTGACCTGGCGGGAGGCAATGTCATCCTTTCAGATACCTATTTAGTGCGTGTCAACTGTGGAATTAGCAAATTTTTGGTATATTTTGATAAGGTGATTTGGGTGTGAGAAATCCACGCATTTCGTTCAAATCTTTTAAGACAACGAGTATGATAAAATAATAAATATGTACGAATATGTTGTTGTAATAGCAAGTGGGCCGAACCCTGTTCTAAGTTCATTAAAACAGGCCAGACCTTACAAAAAATGCAAAAAATTACCTAACTTTTCAACTTCTCAGAGTAAACGAGAAAAGGCAAACTCTTCTTGATTGTTCCGGGGTCCTTTCGGACTTTATTTTGGAACTTCTCTTCACCTCACGCCGGGAACGAGGCCGAAGTTGTTGAACATTTCAAACAAAATTATCACACCTCCAAATTCTGTTAGGAGATTGCTCGACGTCAACGGTAATTGGAAATGAGAAATTATCGAGGATTCTGTATTTATTTAGGTCCTTGTTGTTTTGATGATAACTCATATTTAACTCTCGCCCTTGCTTCCCCTTTTCTCTACTTTAGGTTAAAATACGGTTAAATCTCTTATTAAAATTATGGTGATTTCAATAAAATGTTCATCGGATATCTATAGAATGTTGTGTTGTTAGTTGTTGTTGTTATTCACAATCAACTAAATCTCTCGCAAGTGTATAATCACAACCTATACGAGTACAAAAAACGGATCCAAGGATTTTACGGTTTCAGTTTCTGTTAAACCTTATAAGTTATGGGCTTCAATCACAGCTCAACCAAGTAGACAGAACTTTTTGGGGAGAGAAAAATAGAGGGGGGTTTAAAGGTTGAAGTGCTTCACGAACTGTATTGTTAGGCAGCAAACAAAGTCCTTAACGAGAAAACAAATAATATTGGAATTGGATTGGGCCGTTTCACTTAGAACTTTATGATTGAGTTTTAACGAGATCCATGAATAACAGTAGTCCAGATATAAATAAATAACACGCGTTGAAGCGATAGAAAGGTATTTTTATTTACTGCGACGATAACATTACTACTTGTATGTTAAAATATAGTTATACTGCTTTGCTTGCTTACTGAATACGTAACGTAGGTTTTTTTTTTTTAATTAAATATAATATCTGGTTAAAAGTGAACACAGTTGTGCCACCCAGTATGGGAAAAGGCGTGACGCTATGATGATGATGATGATGATGATGATGATGATAATAATAATAATGTGCCCACTTTTCGACAATACTGTCACGACGATCATTGAAATCTGACTAGTACATAGCTATAGTTTTTAGTTATGGCATGGAATGGAAATTTCAAAATCTATTCCCACTGGAAGTAATCACTGTACATTAAATATTTACTTAAACGTCTCACTTAAATCGATATTAATTAAAATGCTGCTACAAAGTAACACGAATGAGTAGGTACTATCAGAAAACCTAAACAACCTTTTAAACCCGTCGTCAATTGAAACCCGAGTTCATTCTTCCTCCATCGACAGGGCTTGCTCCGCACCGCATCATCAATCACTTTTGACGGCAAGGGACGAGGGTTCTTCTGTTGCCCCGATGCCCCACATACGCTTAGGGTCACCTCCCACGATATTGGGCTGAAATTGCCCTATTATTGTCGAGTTTATAGCGGTAATAAAGCTGTAACCTGTAAGAGATTTCTTTTCAAATTGCTGGTGGGAGAGAAAGGTGTGACGTTAAATCAATCAAGGGAGTCTTTCTTCTGTTGTGTTCAAACGTGCCTTGAATACAGCAGACTAAGCATTAAGGTGTATTCCTCTGGTACCAAATAGTACTTATATATAAATAATAGTAGTATATTCATTTCTATTTAACTGGGCCGCAATGCATGTGGCAAAAGGGCAATCGATTGATAACCGTACATATTTACCAAATAAATCTACCACAAAATAAATTATATTAGACATCACGTCCAGAATTCATCTAAGGAATATTACATACAGCATAGGGTAAGCCATGTAAATTCTGTGTTTTCTAAATTAATTCTTTCTCTCCCTAGCACTTCATACACCACGGCCGCGTACGGCAGCCATCAGAACGTTTTACTTAGACTGGACACAATGGGCCGACCTCCGAGCTCTACAGGATCGTATGCCACCATCGCAAGTCTACACAAATTTCCCTTCGGTACGTATAGTTTTTAATGAAAACTTTAGTTGCATGTTAAACTGACACATATAAGAGGAGAGGTAAGATGAACTAAATCACAGCTGTTTTATTCTAGAGGTTACAGATTGAGACTCAGATTCAGATTCAGAATAGTGATGGCGAATTAATTGTTTAACAACTACCTAACGACGAAGGAGTTTCTTGAGCGATGTTCAATCAAGTAAACATCAACCAAACGCAGCCTGAAATCTTTGTATCGGAAATACGAAACTGCATTGTTGTTATAAAGTGATCTTGTCTGCACGATTTGAATACATTTCTTATTACCTCAGGTAGTAGAAGATCGCCCTCGCCCTACGCCACCACACATATTGGAGAGCACGTTTATGCGAAACCTGAATCAAGAGTTTCATACTACGCTGCTTCAAACCTTACACATGTTTCACAGGTGAAGTTATCTTCATAATTTATGTTATTTATATTTATAACAATTTTTCATCTAGGCTCATATTACTGCTCATTTGTTTTTGCACAAACACAGTAAGTATCTTCAAAGGTTATCTAGGTTTCGTGAAGTGCATACATAACAGCAACAATTAACTGGGTTTCCTGGCAAGTGACAAAAAAAGGTAGAAAGTATGAATCCAGTCTTACCTGCCCAATTTTGCATGGCTTTTATTTACCCCTGAAACAATAGCGCCCAGTTCTTCCTGTAATTAAATTAAATAAATCTCTCGCCGTAGATAGTACATCCGAGGCACGCTTCCACTTACTTTTTTCTAAAAAAATCTACATCTTCTCGGTAACGCCACTATTCTTTCGCCATTACCAGTGCTTTGTGCACTGAGCAGGCAAGAATTGTGCATAAAATGAGTCCTTTACCTCATTAAGGATCCAATTTAAGACGGGGACCCTTCCCTACAGGTGATACAAACGTAACACAATTAGTAATCTACAAGGCGCAAAGTATTAGGCTTGGCAGGGGTCCAAGTTTTTAATTTGCAAGCACCCTTTTGTGCAGGAATTTTAACGCCCGGGTGCTTTTCTTTGCGACGAAATATGAATTAGCGCTATTTAGTCTGCAGGCAGATGCAGAGGTTCAAAGGAAATCTTCTTGTTGGTTTTATTTATGGTTCGTTAATTTTCATATTCTAGCTATTGTATAATTTTTCGTATCGCAGAACAGTTTATCTGGTAAATAGAATTCGTTGATATCATAAGCCATGACTGAAAATGTATTTCTTTCATAATTCATAATTTCTTTATTGCACGCAGCAAAATTACAAAAAGACAAAAATAGATAGTAAAGGTTTCTTTGTGAAAATTACAGTATCAACCTCGTCAACTATGTAATACAAATCAAAATACTTTGCATACAAGAGTGTAGCGAACATGACTCAAAAATTACATCTTTAACCAAAATCTTCAGCGACTTTACCCGAAAATGCTTCTTAGTATCTATAGACAGAAAGGGGTTTCTATCCTCTGTCATTTATCTGCAGGATGAGACAATAGCTGAACACCTCAGACAACTCGATTAGCGATATCATTCGCTTCCGCCGCTCCTGCGTACAATGCAATTATCTGAGCCTGTTCACCTGGCCACCCCTCGAGTGACTTCCTCCAGATAGTATAGCTACGGATGATGGAGTTCGGTAATTCAAATGAGAGACAGTTTTCTGGAAATTTTAGAATATGCGATTACGAGCCATCTTAAGATTATTATCTGCTTACTGGAAATACCTTTAAAATATTTATTTTGGGGAATTGTTTATGTTCAGGAATTGACTATCGTGCCGAATGTTTGCCGGAACTTGCAACTTATGGGAATTGGATACACCTCGGCAAGCATTTAATTCAAATTCAAAACCATATATTTGAAACCACAATGAGCCATCAAATACATACACAGAAAATATGCGCATAAAACCTCTCAAATATACATGAATACAGTCTCAAGGATTGGCTAGACTACTCCGATTAAGTATACCTACATAATTTTCTTCTTAACAGCAAACAACAGTCAAAGACCGCATCACAGACCCAGCAGAGCAACTTCGCGTTCTCACAACACCACGCGCCAATATTCGGCTAGAGATTCTGGTTCATGAGGGGACTTTTGGCAGGGTGTACAAGGGGGTCTTCAAGAGAGGGGACACCTATGAGGAGGTGCTGGTCAAGACTGTTACAGGTAAGAAGGACAAAAATTTCATTAGTGAAATCTACTCCTGCGCAATCAAGAGTCATCATCAAGGATCAACTGAACCATCATTCAAGGGAATGAGGGGTGTGGGCAAAAGGAATGTGATTTGGCGCTGATGTTTTTTTTACACCCATCTCCTATTTTCTCAATTTTGTGGAATCCTTATAGGATTAGGATCCTGCCCCACTGGCTACTCCTTATCAATGTATGAGTTTATGTTACTACTGCGTTACCTACCACACAAACAACACATGTAATTTTTATGTGTATGTTCGCATCCATCTCACATAAAGGTCCTCTTTCCTTATACAACAGTCATGTTCGCCAGTGTAGAACGAAAAACGCGAATATAGTAAATCTCTTTACAAGACTGGGGGCTAAAAACCCCAATTGTTCTAGAAGCCGCGTCAGCCATGCAAGCAGCTCTATTAGTGGCAGAAGGTTTGAGGCTACATGGGCTGTCTCATACTAATGTCCTGGCGCCGATAGCCGCGTGTGCCGAGGAAGCCAGGCGACCGCTTCTAGTTTACTGCTGTGCTTCGCATTCTTCGAATTTGAAAAGGTATGTTTCTCTTTGGCACAAATCCGTGGGACCGCTGCAACACGGATCTATCTCAAATACATTTAAGTATGTTTATTTATATTTATGAAACATAGCAGCAGGACTCCGAAAATTATAAGTTTGTTAGGAATTCTACGTGCACCAATGTTTGTGCTTGGACGGCATTATTTCCAACCCGTTTTCATATCGTATCTTTTTCCATAGTCAATCCTAACAATGTCTTTTGAAACAGGTTCCTAACGTCATGCAGACTGGGTCACCAGGCAGCACCAGCCACGCGGGAGTTGGTTGACCTAGGGGCACAGGTCGCATGTGGTCTAGCCTACTTGCACGTGCAAAGGCTAGTTCATGCTGATGTTGCAACCAGGAACTGTGTGTAAGTAACTTTACATTCCTATTCGAGGTTTTAAATTAAGACTTATAAAATATAAGAATTCCGTCTAATAATACAACTTTGGGCCTACAGCGTGGATGAAAAACTCAGACTGAAGTTAGCAGACAATGGTCTGTCTCGGGACCTCTTTCCTGATGAGTACCACTGCTTGGCAGACAACGAGAACCGGCCGGTCAAGTGGATGGCACCAGAGACGCTACTTCAGAACCTATATACCACCGCTTCTGATGTTGTAAGTGTCTGTAATTTTTTGGGGACGTTATAAAGGGACAAGGGAAAGGGCGAAAAGGAGGGTAGTCGTAGTTTTGGCATGTTCAATAATAAACGGCAGTGTGGAATAAATTGAGTAAATGTGTTGAGGAATGAGTTGAGTAAAGACTGACCGCCAACCTCGAAGAGAGACCTAAAGAGAGAGAGAGAGAGAGAGAGAGAGAGAGAGAGAAGAAGAGAGCCTACTACGTTTTAATAGTGTTGAATAACTGGCTAAATGTGGACACCACTGTGGCTCTACCAAATTGTATGGGAAAAGGCGTGAGGCTATGTTTATTTTTGCAGTGGTCTTTAGGGATCACACTTTGGGAGTTGGCGACCTTAGGCGCTGCTCCCCTAGCCGAGTTGGACGCAGCAGATGTGGGTGCCTTCCTGAGCGGAGGGTATCGACCTTCGCAACCGCACACTTGTCCAGATGAACTGTAAGTCCTATTATCACATTTATGTATTTACAATTTGTGAAGAAGAAAGATGGCGATTAAAAAAAATGAATGTTAAAATAATAAAGGTTATAAAAATTACAACCAAAAGCTTTTTCTTCTGTCTTGTATAGAAGAAAATGGTCCTTTGAACCTAAAGTAAAAATACCCTAAATGTAATTCTTAGACTGGGCCCAAATATGATACCAACACATATATTGAATGTATCGGAGCATAGTCCTCTATGGTCAGTTGTCTATGGTATAAGAAGAAGAAAGATGGTGATGAAATATATTGTGTGTTAAAATAATAAAGGTTATAAGAATTACAACCAAAACTTTATCTTCTGCCTTGTACACAATTTAGCATCTTTGGATTCCTTCTGCTACCTTCGAGGTCCAATTTATATTGTTCTGTTGTATTCTAAACTACATAAACATACCTAATTGCATAATGATAGAAGAACTAATTAATAGATAGTGGGCGAAATTTGTAGTGCTTGATTTGTTGCACGATGATATTTAGTTACATGACGACCTAAAGGGTAATAAAAATAAATTAATAATATGTGCCTGATATAATGTTACGTTATGTTTGTTATGGAAGGTTCTAAAAAATACGAGTCAATGTAGGGACAATATTTTATTTATAACGTTTATTCATGAAAAAAAGCACTTAATTAAGTAATTTAAGTCTGCCAAACTGCTAGGCAGTTTGTCGGCAGGTTGGTTTGGCTCTTAACTATAACAGTATGTACTTTTTTTTTAATACTAAACCCATCCCCCGTTCCATTTTTAATGATATTTAAAGGTTTTTAATATAATAATGTTATAAATGAGCAGTTAATAAAACTTTATAATTTTCCATCAGGTACGGTCTAATGTCTTGGTGCTGGACATCTTCAGTATCATCTCGACCTACAGCTCCTCAGCTCTTGGCGGCTCTTCATGACTTCAGACAAGCTCTTAGCACTTATATTTAGACCAATTACTTCGAAACAATGTTGTAAGTATCGATTCAAAGTTTAAACTTGTTCTAATCAAAGTTTCTACTGTGTCTTAGAATGTATCAAAACAAGTGGGTGAATTAACTTAAAATAAGCCTTTTTTACCTTTTGGTTGACTCAACTACTCAAAGAATCTTCTTAACTTTAGCATAAATCATATGCGGTGAAGAATGTAACATGTTTCTTAAAGAAGGGAACCAAAGTGCCTGCCAAAGATAGCAAATGAAAATAGGTTTGGTACCAAAGATAAAAAATAGAAAATGATTTGTATATGAATCAATTTACTTTTTTTGTAGTGATTGAAACCGCCATACCCAGAGTTGTCTAATGATTCATTCATTATTTATGAGTTAGGTGAAGATTTCCACAGTAAATTATAATTTGGAATCAGATGAATCGTTCATTAAATTACTCTTCACGTTGGTGGGTTACACACACAGGTCTAGATCATCGCCGTAAAAATTTAATATTTCGAGAATTAGGATACAGAATTTATGGCAAGTGATATATTTATAACATTAGTGCAGAAAAGTATGAATTCGAAGAATTCAGAGTGCTCACTGGATATAAATATTAAAAATATTATTAAGTATTTGAAAACATGACTTGCAGAATAATTTCAAAAATAATCTTAGTTGATACAGAGGGAAAAGAACCAAAAAACTTATAATAACAATTATAGATAATGCAAACTGTAAATAAAGAAAAGAATTGATGCAAACGGAATTATAGATCAGTTTAGAAACAACCAATGCTAGATAGTCTTTGTAAAAGTTAAGGTACTGTAAATCGATGTTATTTATGTAAGGAACTATAAATAATATTAGATTTAGCACCTGTGGACACAATGTCTGTCCAGGAATAATACCACAAGGAAGAAACACCAATCACTGTAGTTAGTCATTGTCCGTTGCCGATGCGGCTTCCAAAATGCAATAAATTAATTTATGAATTTGCCACCTTATAATAATCTGAAAATATTAATTCCTGAAATCCTAAATTAGTTAAATTTAAAAAAACAAAAACCGGCTAAGTGCGAATCGGACTCGCGCACGAAGGGTTCCGTACCATTATCTATAAAAGCGGCAAAAAATCATGTCTGTTGTATGGGAGCCCCCTTTAATATTTATTATAATCTATTTTTAGTATTTTTTGTTATAGCGGCAACAAACATACATCATCTGTAAAAATGTCAACAGACAGACAGACAGACAGACAGAGCGGAGGCTTATAATCTGGCCAGAAATTTTAGATTTCTCTTCAAAAAACTGCAAAAGGGAGCCGATATTCACAACGTACTTTGAAAATATATGTCTATTATACCACAATTAAACATAGAAAAGAATAAAAGTAATAATGGTAACAAAAATTATAGTCAACAAGTGAATTAGGTATGAAATGCAAACCCTTGAAGTGTATCAATACATATTCAAACTATCAGTAAAATAAAGTGATATTGATAAACACCTACCTACTTATAAGTAGTGACATTATGGATGAATATAATTTTAATTCTAGCTTTTTGTTCGTCGTTACTCGTAATTATTTTATTCATTTCAATTATGGGTAAAACATTACTAAAATTAATATATTCAATTGAATTGAATTTACTATCGATATCTTAATTGTTCATTTACTTACTTATCTTCAAATAATCTGATTTATAGGTATTTCTGAATCAAAATATATTTATCTTTTGCATGCCAATCTCATCAAACATCCCATGTTCACTTTGTAACTATTACTCTAACTCGCTGAAAAGTATCAGATATCCATTTAAATGCAAAACTATACTTTAAATGGCGTCTAATTGTAATTTATTCCTATTGTACTGTATATGCTATTTTATTATAATTGTATCTAAAACGCATATTTGGATCATACAGGGTGTTGTACGTACTCATAGGCATAATAGGTGCACCTCTAACGCATCACACATTTTAATGGAACAACTAGGTACCTTTGCCCAGCAGTGGGACACTTTAATGGCTAAATAAAAAATGAATAACTAGGTACTTACTCGAAGTTTTCAAAATCTATTTCAAATATTTGCATATTTTTTTATAACTCGTAAAAGGTTATTCTAAGCATATAACTGGTAACAGAAAGGTATATTCATATTTCAAAAGTTAATTAGAATATTCTAAGCAACTTTATTCGTAGAATTTTTGGTTTAACGTGATAAAATACTTATGGATTTTTAGTCCATTTTCTGTACCTAGTGAGTCTTCTATGGCAATAATTGTTCTATTAATATGTGGTAATTGATGTTTTGATGTGAAATTATTTGCGCTTAATAAGTGTTAATGTTTCTTAGCATTTAACGTCGGCATTTATTGACAGTATTGCTGTCAGTTTGTCATATTTATACATGCTATCTTAAGGCTGTCTGTCAAGTATTTTCGCCGCATGTCATGCAATTTATCTAATGGGTCTTTGCAAAGTAACTTATTTCTCTGTTGCACAATCTTCTCCTCTTATCTTTTATACGGGTTCGTTTGTATTTATTTTAATAAACCAGTTTACCATTGTTGTTGTTATTATATAATGTTGATTTGGTGCCATACTTGCGATCCGTCTCATTTACACTCAACAGAATAGACGATTTATTTCTGTGCCATAATTATTAATTAACATTCTGAAGGAAAATATAGTAATTAAATTAAGTAACTGTTTAACTAGTCATAAGTAAATGTATGTAATCAATATGCTGATGGCAATCATAAACGAACAAAATATAAGTTATTTTACATACAAAGTGTTTTAATAAAAATCCTTAGTTAGACAATTTGATAAATATTTTTTATTCATTTGTTAGCTACATCTATAGTACCACTTTACATATGCAGGGCACAATAGAAAGGATAAAATTTTGAAATATTTTTAAATTGTAGCTATAAGAAAAATACAAAGTCAAAGAAAAATGAGACACGGCTCCTTACAGCGCAGGAACATGAAAATATTGCAATTTCACAGTGAATATAAACAGTCTAGCTAGGCGACTCGCTACAAAGTGGCAATATAGTCTCTCCGCGGGGCTTCTCAAACAAGGGAGAGCGAGCAAGATACACCTACGAATAAACCCTCAAGCTAGAAAGGGACACTGCTAAAGTTATTAATTGGAGAGAATTGACGGAAGTGTAGGCCGGGTCGTGTTTTTGACAAATTTCTCTTTGATACAGCGATTACTTTCACATCGACGACGACGACGCTTCGCCGGGCTCAAGTTGACTTGAAAAAAATAATCTCTTGAAAAATAAGACGTTTGGAAAGCAAATCTTGGGGTGTGTTGATTGATTGCGATTAGAGCCTGATCACAGAAAAATGGAGCTATAAGTGCCTTTTAGGACATTCCTCAGTTACTAAAACAGTCATGGTACAAATTATCACTTTTGTCTACATCGTCGTCGCTTCATTTTAAAAGGTCACATCTAAAGTTTATTTACCTATAAAATTTTCTGTTAAGCCCTTAATATAAACACCTGTAGAACACTACACGACATGACAAAATAAAATTCAATTAATTAAGCCCTACGCCCATCCAATTTGGATCTAAATTGATTGGATTGCTGTAGACAAAGCGAAAAATTAACTATTTCTGTCGACCCCGACCCGACACGGCTCTGACGACATGCGTAATCTGATTCGTTTCGATTGATCCGGATATCCAACACGCCTCTTCACATTTTTGAAGGGTTCAAAGGGTTGAAAACTGTCATCATGATACACACTTCTTCAGATCTTTCACCTCTTTTTCTACGTAGTTGGGTAACATAAGTAAAGTAAATGTAGCCCATTAATGTCTCCACCGAGGTGAACAGGCCTTTACCCAGACACGAGTAAGATTAAGCCATACTCCACCACGCTCGCTTAGTACGGGTCTAACATAAACAGAGAACAAAATAAAGAGATTCAATCATCAGATCATGGATACACCTATAGTCGGTTGCAAATGTCAGATGTTCTGATCTATCTATGCTATTTCGCTGCCTACGAAATTAGGTGATATTAGTCGCACGTCCTCTATGCATAGAGAAGAGCATGACATCATTTCAGTCTTACTTAAATGCAGAGCTTAAAGCAGATTTTTCTTGTCTTGAAGATTGTTCAGTACTGCAGTCAAGCTGAATAAATATTCTAGCTGCGACACGAACCGCATCGTATTGTGCTCGACTGACCCGCCTGCATTCTGGGACATCGTAAAGCCTTGTGCACATTTTGATGCAATAAAACTACAACCCCTCTGGGACTCGGCTGGTGCTTTAGATTCATATCATTCTCGGCTGGATGAGAGTTAGGTGTTCAGTGAGAAAATTATTACCAGAAATTCTCAGTTGCTGTGGATTTTGAATTTCAATGTATGTAATTTCGTTATTTCTCTATTGTACTCACATGATATAAAACATATAACTTATAATAGAAAAGACGTAAAACAAAAGCGAGCTTATCTATAATATGAGATTTATTCCAGAAACCATGTTGGGTTCAAACCTAACCAAAAAACCAAAGAAAACAAATATCTTTTGATGTTTTGTTTTGTTTTTTTAACCCGTTCATGAATTGCTGTTACTGGTATTTAAAAACTGGTTACTTCCTTTGCCATCCGGTGTAGAATCCCAGCTGGGGAGGCCAATAAAATCCACAGGTTTTCGATGTCTACATATGTTTGTGATGTCGCTGTTTCTGGTTCCCACGACACATAGTATCCTATAGTGGGGCCAGAAATATGTGCGTGTATGTTAATGTTATGTTATTTAACTTTGTGTATCATCAAACTTACAGAGTAACATAGTCTAAGAAATGTGAAAAGCCCTTTAACTTTGAGGCGACAATCTGTTAGATGTTAAATGCAAATCTCCGGCGCCTCAGATTCCCGGCGCCGTCGCTCCGTAAATGTTGTGGCGAGACCTGAATCACTAATGTGGCCCTCATTGATATTAAACGTAACGCAGGGAAGTTATGGAAATGGAGATAAACTCTGTAAATAGTAATCATCGTTATAGAAATTACTCTTTACGCCAAAGGTCATTAACTTTTTTTTTTGCAATATTCGGATTTTACAGCAGAATTGTGAGAACTAACAGGTTCACACTGTTTTGCTGTAATTTCTTCTCTTAGAAAAAACTGTAAAATCATCTTCTTGTTCAGCATTTTTGCGTCCACTGCTGGACGTTTTTATATGTTTTTTTTTTTGCGTGATCAAACTATAAATGTTGTGCATGTCTGTAAAAGGAATATATATCAGAATTTGTCATTGAATAACTCGATTAAGTGAATTACGTGTACTGGCCGTCGGAGGGGATTTTAAAAAGGAGAACGAGATGAATTGTCCTTTTATAACTTTAATGTTGAAAGTTACAATTGTGCACTTAAAATTAATTTACAATAAAAATGATCTCGATTGATCAACTAAATTAATGTCCTCTCGCAATCGCGATTGAAGCGTAAAGGCGACGAGAAATTTGGTGACGGATCCCACGAAGAACATGAAAATGCACCATCAGGGTTTTTGGGTGGCATCGCGTGATATTCGGGAAAATTCCATTTGCAATCTCAGCATTTCGTGGGTGGTCTGAAGTGACGATGAATATGAGTACATGGAGATGGGCGATGGATGATATCGTAACACCTCCCCTCCTAGATGAGCAACTATTTGCCAATGTCTACGGCGAATATTGCGGATCTTTTCTCTTTCGGAGACATATTCTTGATTGAAGTAATGTTCTGGGATGTTTCAGGTAGAACTGCAAGTTCCAAATCGCGGACAGCATATGAGTTCTCTTTCTTTGTCTTCTTATGTCGCAAGTAAAATGCAATTGATGCAACTGTGCAGAATATCACCAGTACATACATAGGTATTGTAGTATGGTAGGTGGTCAGTAAGTCCATGGTGACTGATTTCATTGGAATTTCCATTGTTATTTGCTTCTGGATGTCGTGCAGTTTATTCAAATCAATTGAAGTAAGGTTGTAATGAACTGGTCGATTCTCGGAAGATAACTGTATGTTCGAGGTTGAGGGTGGTAACATACTGATTTCGACAGGTTGTCCACGAATTTTATCGTTGAAGTTGATGATGGTGAACCTCGGTGCTCGGATACTGCAATTTTGAGGAAGTGTTGCTAGAAAACTGCCTTCTAGGATTTGATGCTGTTCTGGTCCGCAGAGAATCTTGACTTTTGTAGGTTTCGGAAACGAAATAATGTAGTGCTGACTGTCTAGCTCCGTTAGAGCCTCCTTGGACAGAGAGATAGGCGTGGGACTACACGTTTCATCTACCTCCTGTAAATTTATCAGCGTATCTATACAGTCACGTTGCGTGCGGGTCTGGTGGCTCAGCTGTTGCTCGCAGATGTACCAGGTGTCGACCTTCGGGCATTCTGCCTCTATGTACACATACTCCTTGGAATCGGTTGCTAGGAATGGGAATGGTGGGATAATGACATAATGATATTTATTTGGTACTGGGCAGAGTCTGTATAGATTATAGGATGATGTGGAGGTTAAAGGAAATTTTAGGACAATTACGATCTTTTTATCTAAAAAATAACATCCTAAGCTAATTAGATCATAGTAGTATCTCAAATCTAAACTTATAATTTGTTCAGGCTCATACAAAACGTTTAATTTTCTTATCATGTAGGTGATATCATTAAGTGATAAAATAGAATGGTGCAAAGTGCCTGTACGACTAAAAGCTAAAATATTCTCTAGTCTATCTATCTCCGTACCTAAGTCTTGTACGTTTTCGCTGATCAAAGCGAATAACTGAGTCAACTGGGTATAGTGAGTCAGTTGTACTTTATCTGAGGTGGAACTGTTTATGAAATATGATAGGGCTTTCGCTAACTTTGCCTGATTAATGGTTAAATTATTCAAAATCTGAGTTTGTTGGATCGTCATTTCCTTGTATAAAGAAATATGGTTATTGAAACTTTCAGAAATATCATGTTCATTTTTCTGTAAATTTTGAAGGATATTTTCATATCTCAGGGCATCGCTATAGTCGAGATTTCCGGTGATACTTTTTATAAAAGTACCCAAGGGGTTAAACAAACCACGCTTAACTCTTTTAGGCTGAAAGGTATCTAGTTGCACAGAAATTTTATCTATTTTATGATAGAGGCGAATAATCTGATACCTGAACAAGAGATAATTCTGATTATTAATACTATTCGTTGCGTCAGTAAGTTGAGATTTAGCAGTAGTCAGTTGTGTTTGTAAAAGGTTTAGGTCTATGTCTTGTAGGAAGGTATGGTAATGGGATATAATCTTGGTTGGGCCTAGTTTAAAGGGTAAGATACCGGGTCCTTCGTCTAGTCTTTCAAGTCGTATGTCTTGAGCTCGGGCCAGGTTGGTCAGGATTAGTACGGTCCTGCAACAAATCAAGAGATCTATATTTTAGGGTTCTTTTTAGGCGATTTTTAGCTATGGGTCCACGTTTTTTAGAGGTGTAAATGTGAATAGGTAAGTTAGAGACGACTTTATCCTGGGTAAATCTAGGCGCGAGTTTCTGTCTAGCAGTTGCAGGGTTCCGGATGAACACTTCCTGATCTGTACTATACTCTACCGCGGGTTCTCTACTCTGGTTACGTTGCGTCGTCAGCGCTTCACGGTCGGCTCGCGATGAGTCGTGTATTATTTGATAAACTGTGTCCATTTTATTGCGGTGTTCCAGTAGGTATTGTTGTAATAATCTTTCAGTTAAATTTAAGTCGGTCGGGTCCCGGGGGTCAAAATGTCCAGTTATGAGGTCAAAAGGTCTGCACTTCGTTAAACTATGTACAGAGCTATTGTATGCTATTATAGCGTAAGGTATAAGATTTTGGGCAGGCTCATTCCTGTGCTGAAACTTCAGCAATCTCAGGTGCTCTAGGAGTGTACTGTGGAATCTTTCTATCATACCATTTTCATTGGGGGCATGAGCTGCGGTGGTATGGTGATGAATTTTATGCAATTTCAGGAACTCTGAAACGACTTGATTTGTAAATTCAGTTCCACGGTCGGTCGTCAAATTCTGGGGAAATCCGTAATGTGTGCTGAAAGTTAATAGGGATTTGACTATACTAGGGGCAGTGCTGTCAGGTATTTTATAAGCTTGGGCAAATTTGGAAAAAGCATCTATGATAGTAAAGTATTTTTCCTGCTCGATAGTTAAAACGTCTGCATGAAGTAATTCGAATGGTTTTGTCGGTGGGGGAACAATTTTTAACTGTGGGCGTATAGGGTTACGGTCGTATTTCGCAGAACCACACACATTACAATTACTGATGAATCTAGTAATACTTTCTTTTAACTTGGGCCAAAAGTAACGATGGTACAATGATAGGTATGTTTCATTAATACCACGGTGATTGGTTTTACCTTCATGATAATTTCGAATGATATTCTGTTGCGCCAAGTATTCAGGGACATTTTCAAGTTCGTGTTTTACTAGAACTAAATTCATGGAAGAACTTTTGAAAGTTCTCTGTATTACTGGAACTATAGCGCACATTTTTTCCGGGGGTTGCACTAATATGGCTGTTCGAAGTTTAGGGTCAATATACTTTTTTATAATATCAATCAATTTTTCATCAAAATTGTCGTCTGGGATTTCAACAGAGACTCTCTGGTAGGTATCAAAGGGTTTTTGAACTTTTGGTCGCTGACAGGTAGAAGTAGGGACAATTTTTATCACAAGTTGTTTGCGAAACTTGTTCAGGGGTTCATCTAAAATGGGTATATTAAGTATGGGGTTTTCTACACTGGTGTGAACTGTTTCAGCGGGTGAGTCAACATGAATGGTTATTTCATCAGGGGGTTGGATATCCATGTCAGAATGTGCAGTGATGGTTGAAGATGAGCTTCGTAGTGGTCTCTCACTAGGGGCGGTATCAGTTGATGATTGGCTGATAAATGGTCTGTCATCGGGGGCGGTTATGGTCGACGACCCTGAGGAAGAGATGTTAACTACCATAGAGGCGAGTTCCTCATTATGAATTTCGACTCGTGATAGGGCATCGGCATTCGTGTTATTTTTGCCTTTTTTATATACGACTGTGAAGTCGTAGTCGGCTAGCTTTAATCTCCACCTGGTGAGGCGAGAGTTCGGCTCCTTCAGGTTCATTAGCCATTGCAGTGGCTTATGGTCAGTAATGATTTTGAATTTTCGTCCAAAAAGGTATGGTCTGAAGTACTTAGTGGCCCATACTATTGCAAGCATCTCTTTCTCAATAGTCGAGTAGTTCACTTCACTGTCATTTAGTGTCCTGGAAGCATATGCTATTGGTCTGTCTGTACCTATCGGTCCTTGTGAAAGAATCGCACCTAGGGCGAAGTTCGAAGCGTCGGTGGTCAGAATGAAGTCTTTTGTAAAGTCGGGGTAACGCAAGATGGGGTCATTCGTCAAGAGAGTTTTACAGTGTTCAAAGCACTTTATGTAATCAGGGGTTAATTTTATTTTAGCACCTTTTTTCAAGCACACTGTCATAGGTTTTGTTAAACGGGCAAAATCTGGAATGAATCGTCTATAGTAACCTAACAGTCCGAGAAAACCTTTTATCTGTTTCGCGGTTGTAGGAATCGGATATTTTTCAATCGCTGAAATTTTGTCAGGGTTGGGCTTGATACCATTGGGGGTGATGATGTGACCTAAATAGGGAGTTTCATGCTTCAAAAATTCAGACTTGTCCATCTGGATTTTGAAGTTAGATTCTCGCAATCTCTGAAATATTTTACGCAAATTCACGATGTGTTCCTGTAATGACGTTGAGAAGACCAAAATGTCATCAAGGTAAACCACGCAAATTACATTTTGAAGGCCTCTTAGCACGTTGTCCATGACGCGCTGGAAGGTTGAGGGAGAGTTTTTAAGTCCCATAGGCATGCGTAAAAATTCGAAGTGTCCGGGAGCAAAATCTACATTGAATGCGGTTTTGTGAATACTATCCGGGTGGGTTTCCAATTGGTAAAATCCACTTGCCATGTCAAGGCAGCTGAAGTACTGGCAATTTCCTAGCTTATCTAGGATGTCTGATATGTTAGGGATGGGGTACCTATCGTCAATGGTTTTTTCATTAAGTTTTCTGAAGTCAACTACTAATCTCCACTTGATTTTACCTGAGGCGTCTACCTTTTTGGGGACTATCCAAATAGGGGCACTCCATGCCGAGTTGGTAGGTCTGATAATACCTTGCTCTAGCATCTTTTGGATCTGTAGTTGAACTTCCTGCCTGTGAATATGAGGATATTTGTACGTCTTACTATGCACGGGAATTTCGTCAGTTGTCCTAATGATATGCTTCTCTTGGTTCGTGAAAGTCAATGGCTCATCTTCGATGTAAAATACGTCATCATATTCCTTGCAAAGTAACATTAAATTAGTTCTTTCTTCGACATTTAAATGCTCAGTCCGTAAACGCGATAACACGTCTCGTGTTCGGTTAGTCATCGTGGGTGGTAAAATCGGTTCGCTAAATGTATGTGCAGGAATTGGTTCCGCAAGTGTGAATATGAGGTCATTGTGAGATGGGTTCGAAACTTCTACATAGGCTCGATTATCCTGTGATGTGGATAGACAATCATTTATGTTACAACCACATATAGTCTGCTGGTCTATAGAAATGTCACCATTAGGTACATTGGTGGGCACTCTAATTATTCGAGTGGACTGTGCTGGTACAATAGTCTCAAGCAAATTTTTACTCCGTTGGGATTCGTACATTAGAATGGGATTTGTAGCAAATTCAGTTAAGAATGATCTTGATCCAAGGTCTATTTTTGCTTTCCATTGTTCCAACAAATCACATCCGATTAATCCATCGAAATAATTATGAAACCTGTAGACAGATAATTTTATCGGTGACTGGTCATTGAATTCGGGGAAGCAGGGAATTCTCATTGAGTAGTCGTTTTTCGTGGTAGCATGGATGTTTGTTACAACGAAGGGGTCATAGTCCAGGGGCGTATTGGGATAAAATCTGTCAACGGCTTCAGGACTAATAAATGATTGGTTTGCTCCTGTGTCGATTAGTAATTTCAAAGGGGGATTGAAGATTTGTATGTAGGGAAGTTGTCTTCTATGTTGCAGGTTCAGTTCTATTCTGGGGTAATCATTTTCGAATCCGGGGGAAAATCCTGCTCATTCTGTTCGGTCTGGTCATAGTCAAACGTTTGTATTTCACAGTGATCGTTTGAGTCAGTCGGTACAAAGTCTGGGTATTCGGGGTATTCTTGGTAGTAATAATCGTAAGCGTTGGGGTCGTACATCTCATACGCTTCGTTACTGTGCATATCTCTGAGTTTTGGTTGGTAGGGAGCAACATTACGTGAATTCCAGTCCTGTCTCATCTGAGTTGGGGGTAGAGTACGGGCAACGGGGTGACTTACACCACTCATTGGCATTGATGTTGTTTGATTTTGAAAATACCTAGGCTGGGGTCGGGGTTGAATTTTGAAACCAGTGGTCATGTCAGAACGGGGTAGAGATCCGAACATTTGTTGGGTCCTTGATGGGCCTTGATATGGGGGTCTATGTGGGTTATTGGATTGTGACAGGTTGTAAATGGGCCTGGGCACATTTTGCATTGGCATTTGGGGAGCAATGGACGGGCGGGGGGGCACAATAAATTGTGTCGGGTTAGTCTGCATATACGGGGTGAAGAATTTTTTGGATTGGTCTTTATTCTGTAGGTACAGGACATTTAATTCCTCTTGGGCAAATTCTAATGCTTTCTCTAGTGTTGGGGGTCGCATGCACCTAATGCGTGATCCTAGTGGTTCCTTTAAACCCTTTAGGTATGTCTGAAGCGCTAACTTTTTATACAAAATTCTTTTGGCTTCCACAGTGGTTGAGACATGGTCATGCAATTCGACATAAGTCATAATCACACTTAGCAAATTTTGAACACGCTCATAGTAAACGTGCGGGGTGTCGGTACCTTGACACAGTGTAGACAAATCTGTGTAAAGCGCAGATTCATCCCGATGATCTGAGAATGAATTTATCAATGCATTCCGTATGCCATTCCAGTCTGAAGGTACTCCGTTAGTTGCTAGGGTTCTAGCGGCGGGTCCAGTTACTTTATTTAATATCCCATTTAGCATAGAATAGTTGTTCAGTTCATGGCCAGGGGCTGGATTGACATATGTAAGCACGAGTTGGTCACAAATTTTCAGGAATCTGATAAGCACATTAGAGTTTCCATCAAACTCAGGAACTAATCTCAAGGCTTTATAAATCCTATCTGTCAGATCTATCTGAGGTTGAAGTGGAACCTCATTACTAGCGGCGGCGGCGGCATTCGCCAAACGCACTTCTTCATCATTCATTGTGGAACGATGATCTTCTAATGATTCCTCAATAGCTTCTAGGAGATCTAAGTGGCGATTTTGGTCCCTTAGCTGTCTCCTAATTTCGTTACGATTGTTGGGTAATATACCCCTATTAGATCGTGGGAAAAAAATGTTGGTGGATATACTTAGGAACTAGGATGTGGAAAAAATATACAAATGTGAGGAAATAGCAACCAATAGGAATATTGCGCACTATTCTATGACTCACATGAGTATCAGCATCTCGTCTCGGAGCTTTTTCATCGATGTCTGGATAAGCGGCTCAGGAAATCCTCTTCTTTCCGGCTCTCGTACGTACGTAGGTTTGTAGATGTAGCTGTCGCGTGTCGTCCGATACGACTCTATCAGTGGTCCTCGATATTAGATTCACGCACTGACCAACTACCCACTACCGAGCTGCGCCAATTACGTGTACTGGCCGTCGGAGGGGATTTTAAAAAGGAGAACGAGATGAATTGTCCTTTTATAACTTTAATGTTGAAAGTTACAATTGTGCACTTAAAATTAATTTACAATAAAAATGATCTCGATTGATCAACTAAATTAATGTCCTCTCGCAATCGCGATTGAAGCGTAAAGGCGACGAGAAATTTGGTGACGGATCCCACGAAGAACATGAAAATGCACCATCAGGGTTTTTGGGTGGCATCGCGTGATATTCGGGAAAATTCCATTTGCAATCTCAGCATTTCGTGGGTGGTCTGAAGTGACGATGAATATGAGTACATGGAGATGGGCGATGGATGATATCGTAACAAGTGTAAAAATATGTATTCTGTTGACGTGTCTAATAATAAATAAATAAATAAAATATACCTCCCAATGGACCGCTTGTAAAATATTTTTTTGATTAAATTTAATTGCAGTTTATTGCCCGTTAATAAATATTTGATTTTGAGTTTGAGATGTGGTTTAGTTCGTGGGAAGAAAAGGGCCCATTGGCTCCAATAATGGAACCTATACCAATGGATCTTGGTGAACAGAGAGGTATGTTATGTAGGTACATCGTAGGTCGGTGACATATTCCAAGGGTGTGTCATCCTTTTCATTTACGAATTCGATGACTCACTGTCGATAAACGTAGATATAGGTAACGCCATCCACGACGACGCGTGACGTAGCTATTTGCATCTTTCTTTTTCATCGAGGCACTCTGCTGAAAGACAAAGATGCAAATAGCTACGTCACGCGTCATCGTGGATGGCGTTATCTATAAAGTAGGTATTTAAAAAAATAAACGGTACCTAAAAGTAGAAAAGTTACATGAAATAAAGAAACCGGATAAGCTTTACCACTGTTTAGTTTTCACTCACATTTGTCCCACCTTTGTAAGTAACTTTTTTAAAGTAGGTCGAAAAACACCAACAACTGTACATCAGGGGACAAAGGTATTCAAAGAGCGAAAAAAGTACTAAAAGTTGCACGTGTTGCCTTTATAGCACAAGCACCGTAGCCGACCGGATGTTGCGAGCTTAAAAGCTCTGCTCTCTTTCATTTCCGGGAGCTTTCAGGACGAATAATAGAAGAAGTGCAAGAGCTCTATTTTAATCATATTGTCTTAAATAGTTTTTATTTCATTATGTTAGCAGAATACAATTCCGTATTTTCCAGTTTTTCAAAGGAGCACCATGAGTAAGCTTGAGTGCATAGGCTTGTAAAATTACAAAAAATCTTGCATTTTAAGTACTTAAGCATGAATGAATGAATAAAGAATGAAGCCTGAAAATGACAGATTTCATATGAAGAAACCGTCATTGTGACTTGGCTTGAGACAACACTCCGATCTGAGAGAGGTTTATTAATACGATTACATTGAATGCTTCAGCCATTTTTCTGTTCCGAATATTATTTTCAGTGTTTTGTACGTCTTTGATACCGCAATTATAGAAAATCTAATAGTTGAAGAGGCCAAATACCAGAACAAACAAAAAATATAAGTTTTCCACTTCCACAACACTCTGGAACAATAAAGCAACACAAAGGTACCGTCTCAAGTTAGTGCTATGATTGCAACACATACATCAAGGTGTTGGCCACAGAGTAGTAATATATAGATGTGCCTTCCAACTCCTTAGATTTATAGTGCTTCATTACCACCGTTACACCACTGACCACCCCGGTAGCCATTTTGAAAGGAATCCGGGAGACAATCTCGAAGTTTCCACTCACACCTTGATGGCAACATGTGTCCTTTATGCCTCTTCTTACAGGCTATCAAACGTGTCGTGTGATTTTCTACCTTACCACGTTTATCGTGTAGGATCGCTATCATCCTAGCTTCTGGGCAGTATGAGGAAAGTGGAGCATCATGCAGTGTTTGAAAGCTTCGGTCACACACAGCGACTAATTGCTGCCTGCCTGTCACACACAGCGAGTTCTACAAGCTCGCCTTTGGACATGTTATTTCCATTTTTAATTGTCATAATGTATTGATTTGTGTGCAATAAAGTATATTGAGTATTGAGTATTGAGAATTTCAACATTCTGCGAGAGAGAGAGCGCGGAAGAGAGAGAGAGTGCGTGGAAGAGAGAGAGAGAGAGAGAGAGCGGAATAGCTATTCGCAGCGAGTACCCTGTCACACACAGCGACTAATCGCTGCGAATGCCTATTCGAGTTAAGCACGCCTCGGTCACACACATCGAATACTCGCGTGAGTAATTTTAATGTACTACGGTGTGAATCTTACCGCAGCGACCTACGATTAATTTATTGGTTGGTTTTATCGTTCCATATAAATATACAAAACTTCTTAGACAACGAGGGTTTGATACCTCTCCCATGATATTATAATCAGATCCCGCTCTTTCGATTATTAGTAATCAAGTATTTTATAATTGTTTAACAAGATACTAAAAATATTTGATTACACTTATGCGCTAGGTATTTACTCCTAAGCCCAAGTAAAGAAGCTATAAACTGCTAGTAACAAAGTAATTCCTAACATAATAAAGACAGAATGGCTGTCCGCCGTAAACTTGGGCTTATGTGACCAACAGCAATAGTCTTTTATGGACATAACACTTCGGGGAGATAAACCTACTTCTTTTTATTTATTAAAGCAAGGTACTTACTATATACTTAGTCATTATATTAAAGCAACTATCACCGTTCATATTTTCGATATATAGAAATGAACTCAACCATCATACTTCCAAAATTAAAAATTATGAAGATGGGATCCCTAGTGGCTGTGGAATTCATGGTGAGGAAACATTCGTAACTAAATAGATGCGGAGAACCAAATTGTAGTATTGAATAACTAGCTAAACGTTCGTGGGTGCAATTGTGCAATTGTGCAATTGTGCATCTGCCACTCTGTATGGGAATAGTCGTGAAACGTGCGTGGGTGCAATGTGCAATTGTGCATCTGCCACCCTGTATGGGAATAGTCGTGAAACGTGCGTGGGTGCAATGTGCAATTGCGCATCTGCCACCCTGTATGGGAATAGTCGTGAGACGTGCGTGGGTGCAATTGTGCAATTGTGCATCTGCCACCCTGTATGGGAATAGTCGTGAAACGTGCGTGGGTGCAATTGTGCAATTGTGCATCTGCCACCCTGTATGGGAATAGTCGTGAAACGTGCGTGGGTGCAATTGTGCAATTGTGCATCTGCCACCCTGTATGGGAATAGTCGTGAAACGTGCGTGGATGCAATTGTGCAATTGTGCAATTGTGCATCTGCCACCCTGTAAGGGAATAGTCGTGAAACGTGCGTGGGTGCAATTGTGCAATTGTGCATCTGCCACCCTGTATGGGAATAGTCGTGAAACGTGCGTGGGTGCAATTGTGCAATTGTGCATCTGCCACCCTGTATGGGAATAGTCGTGAAACGTGCGTGGGTGCAATTGTGCATCTGCCACCCTGTATGGGAATAGTCGTGAAATGTGCGTGGGTGCAATTGTGCAATTGTGAATTTGCCACCCTGTATGGGAATAGTCGTGAAACGTGCGTGGGTGCAATTGTGCAATTGTGCATCTGCCACCCTGTATGGGAATAGTCGTGAAACGTGCGTGGGTGCAATTGTGCAATTGTGCATCTGCCACCCTGTATGGGAATAGTCGTGAAACGTGCATGGGTGCAATTGTGCAATTGTGCATCTGCCACCCTGTATGGGAATAGTCGTAATACTATGATTGCTTATACTTTTTTAAACTATTTTTTTAAATGAGACACATCTAAGTTTTATTTACATTAATTACAATGGTTATACTTTTTATATTACTCTTTTCATAATACCTGGGGTACTGTAAATACCTAAATTTCCTGTGCACTCTATGTATGTACAATGAGTGTAACAAAACAATTTTTAACCCAATGGTGGTGGATTAGGTTCGGCTCATTCGTAAGGTACGTAAATTCTCGTTTTCAGAGTTACTGTGAGAAAAGTTCCGGCAAACTATAAAATAAATTCACACAATCGAACGATAGCTCGGTTTAATCCGCCCCTTTGGTAAGAAAAAAAAGCTAGTAAAAAAATACTTTAACCGTTTTGAGAGTGTCCGAAATATTGTACAATCAAGTATATAGTATAGTAGATGACAGCTCTCATGGTTTATCATTGATTTCCATTTTTTAGGGTTCCGTACCCGAATGGTGCCAAACGGGACCCTATTACTGAGACTTCGCTGTCCGTCCGTCCATCCGTCCGTCCGTCCGTCTGTCACCAGGCCGTATCTCATGAACCAGTTAATTTTTTCACAGATCATGTATTTCTGTTGCCGCTATAACAACAAATACTAAAAAACAGATTATAATAAATATATTAAAGGGGGCTCCCATACAACAAACATGATTTTTTTGCCGTTTTTATAGATAATGGTAAGGAACCCTTCGTACGCGAGTCTGACTCGCACTTAGCCGGTTATTCCATTTTCACTTGAACACCAACAACTGCATGAAAACAAAAAAAGTGAATGGACATACTTACCACGTTTAAGTTGTTGTATATTTTTTCTGTTTTCATCGGTCTTTATTTCAAGACATGTAAGTTGCTATCATGCGGATACTTTATAATAATTTCGGAAAATATAACTGGCTGGTGGTGCGTCGTCTAAAAAGACCCGTAAAAAGTTGCATCTTCACCGAGGCCATTGACCCGGAGCATCTTGTATTGATGGACCATTCCACTTTGGTGCGAGTCGTCTAAAATGTTTTAATTTTGACCGCAATTGAACTATTATTAAAACTTATTGAACTTATTATCATTATAATCACTTATTGTGATTTCATTATCGAAAAAGGCGATTTTAATCTCAAACAATTTCGATGCTCAATTCTTCTCATAGTAGCCGGGTACACTGTGCCCCTCAGTGATGATTAACAACAATTATGATTATCTAACTAATTACTTATTTAATCTTTTTAAGTATAAGTCATTGTATGAGATTCCCAATCATCGTCCTCTGCTATCGATTGCAAAACATGCAACAGACAACCCAGCAATATGCATGTACTTGTAATTTTATTATGATCTAATTCTAAATGTCATATATGTGCAATATTCTTGTAACTTCAAATCAAACAGAAGACGTACTCAGAATTGCCCTTGCCAGAGGTTGCGGGGGCCAAGGAGGGGTAAAAGGGGGGTAGTTCGTGAAATTTATGAGTGGAGAGAAACGGTCACTGGCCGATCAATCGTGTTTAACATCTAATAGTCGACGTCTCACATTTGTCACTCTGACGCCATTATACGAGGGTTGGATTCGAGCCTCGGGGAATCTCGGGTTGAAACAGAATTACGAGGCGGTTCTAGTATGCTTTCTATTAGAAAAAAAAACCTTATTAATGATCCTCATCTCCATATTTGAGGCAATAAGCTATGACTGAGAACGTGGCTGTAAATGTGCCTCAGCGGCACCATATGAGAACAGTAGTGACGCTATGTTGAAACTATTGAAAACATCGCACTATTGCGAATGTCACAGAAAAAGACATAAATAAGTGTCACGTTTTATTTTTTTTTTGGTTCGCGTAACCAACATTCAAAGACTCTTCTCACGTCGTCTTTGCCCGAAAATTGTTATTTCCCCCACAAAAGGTTGTTATTCAAAGGATTAATGTTACATGCAAATGGATCCTTATCGGGAATCAAGTCTCGCTCCAAATGACGGATAAAACGGTTTAACAGATTACAGGCCTAGCCGAGGCGCGTTCATTTATTATGTAAATACGCGACAAATTAAATCCGGGATAGACTTTCGTGGCTATGCTCCTGTTTCTCACTGTTTCGGGAGATTGGTCTTAAAGTCACATTTAGGGCTGTGTCGTGACTTTAATCGAATTGTGACTATTGTTTAATTGATGGTTAAAAAGGATCAAGAATAGGCAGTTATAGGCGTGAAACGAAAAGGTCAGGAATAGGCAGGGTATAGGCAAAATTGAGAAGAAGAAAGTCTAAAAAAGTAGAATGGCAAGACGATAAAACTATAACATAGGTAAAGTAAAATGATTAGGATAGTTTTAGAATTGGCGAATACGAAGGGATAAACAAAGATTTATCTTATTTATCAAAGGATATCTATAAATAGTAGAACTGAATTCAGACTAACGCAAAGTGCAAGAACATAAAACAATACATATTGATAAAGCAAGATGCAGAGGGGTGTAATGGAACGAAACATTCATGCACAGGACCCTATCGTATTAGGTGTTCGGTTGGGTCGGGTGTGTGGGATTAAAGGAGTTGTAAAGGAACGTTTATCTTACTCGATTATAATCGGAGTATTAGTAGAGAGGTACGTACGACACAGTTATTTGCATATTACGAGTAACGGAAGAGCCTGAGATCTTTGGATGGAATACAATTAAACTATGTTTCGATATGAATATCGTTAACGATGTGAAATAAATTCCACGACTTTTCGGCGTTGCGGTCGAGGGTCGGCCTTCCAAGCGAGAGGTCCAGTGAATGATTCCTCACGATGTTTTCATCGCACCGTTAGAGCGTACCTACTTGAGAAGCGAGCGTATAACCACTAACCAGCGCAGCTCTTTCATGCCATTAAAAGGCATGCTGATACCGGGAACTTCTAATCCAAATATCAACAGTACCTAACAGCAGTTAACAGGTCGCATTGGTTTTATAGCCCACAAATACCGTTTTCCGTCCGACTAGAGTTGTTTTTTTCCTCTCGTCCCGTGTCGTAAATTTTACTATCTGCTCCATGGGCCAGCGCGGTAAAACAGTAAAAACTACAGCGCACATACATCGCCTGAATTTAACAGTATGCACATGCCGTATTTTTGCAGCAGCCAGTTTGAATGTGGATTGGAAAACGGAACGTTATAGTCAAAAATATAGGCTTCGTACATACGGTCGCCTGCGTCTAAAAGTATACAGACAGGTCATATTAACGAGTGAATCCCGCTTATACTGCTTGTATACTTTTAGGCGCAGGCGACCGTACATCGATTGCAACTATTTAATGATAAATAGCCAAGCAAGATTTTATGGCAGGAAATGTAGTTTAGATAAGAATATCACTATGTATAACTTCCTAACAATTATAGTCTATTTATTTGATTCCAGTTCCAAATTTTAACAAGAATATGTCTACTTGTATGTACTGTACGTTAAACATTTATATAATATCAGAATTCAACAGCTTTGTGCATGCCGTATTTTACAGCAGGTAAAAATGGAACGTCGCGTCGTTGTCAAAATACAGGCTTCAGCGGGGCTACCATGAGGCAACGACACTCACCTCACGTCGCGTATAAATGTCAAATTTCGCGACATTTCTCCATACTTGCGAAAGCAACTCTATAAGGAATTTAACTAAGCATAGAAGTAAAGTAGGATACTAACTTAACTATAGGGAAAGTAATCAAAAAAGAGTATCCAAATAGAACCGATGTTTAACGGATAGGAGCAATCGTATTTCAGGTTGTCATTTATGTTCGTTAGTGTATATAAGTTTGAGCGCCTTTGGCGTCTCTTTAGCACTCACTATAAGTTATAAATATATGTACTGTACAGTCAAAAGAAGAAAGTTTGTTTGCAAAAGACCAACAAAGGGTAAATATCGTGCAGCAAAATCTTTGAAAGTGTATTTCAATACTACTCTTACATAAACAGACTTTTCGACGTTGCATTATCAGTCTTAACCCTCTCGCTCACACATCTATTGTTAGTATTGTTAGTTTATCCAGCGCGTTTTTTTAACGCGAGCAACCGATTAATAGTAACAGCATTTCAACGAAAAGTAATGTTTGACTGTAAACAGGTCATACTTGTACCATCTCGTACTTCCCAACTTTAAACACTTTTTGCTATTTTTATTTTCAAAAAGTGTTTGCAGCAGGATGAAAGAAAGGAAAATTTTCATTTACTCGCACATTCCAACTTCCATTCCGCGGTTTAATCTCGCACTTTGCAGGAATTTATACTTAGAAGTTTTCTTTTATCTCTTTTATAAGCGCTTTAATGAAATGAGATTTTCTTTTAATCCTATAAATGCATCCATGAGATTATCACTTAATTGACCATACTCGTAATTTTTACGTCTCGATTCTGTTAAATTCGAACAACAACTCGCCTCTCCCTTCGCTGTCACTCTCACTTCGCATTTGTTTGACACTTGGAATCGTATATTAACCTTCTTACGTCATCTCATCTATCTCTCAATATCTCACGTTCAATTTAGTTCAACTCGCTGCCACGCCTGCAAGTGTAGCGCTAGTGTAAATTCGAATCACCAACCAATTTTATAGAATTCCAATGAAGAAACTCAAGGCGGAATCAAACTCAAACTCACACATTTACAGAATCACATAACGCTGCTATTGAAATTGTAAATCAATACTAGACCGAACTCATACTGATTGTTATCGAAGTTTTGTTACATTGGTGCATTGGAAAGTTACTAGCGGCTCTCAGAAAAAAAAACCACAGATATTAAAAGCTTCAAAGCCTTTCAACTTATTACTACTGATACGAATACGCCAAAAATGACGGGTTCAATGTATAATTATAATCAATAATATCTATAGAAACAAAGATATTTTGACTCCAATTCATTTGTACGTAAACAAACAAACAAACTTCATAATAAACTCGAAAATACTTTACCTACTTATGATGAGAGTTTTCCTTGTCATCCCCCCTGTCAAATCTCGGATTCATCAAACTTTCTCTACAGACAACGCACAACTACTAGAAACTAATACCATCTTCAGAATTGTTTCTTTTTAAAACGTGATCAAGTTTAGTTGTCATCTTCTCGCTACTTGTGGCAATAGGCTTGCCCCTCATTACAGAAATTGGAGGACTAACTTTTAGCGAACCGTTTTTAGACATATGAATTAGGCGTAAACGGGATCCTATGATGGCTTCCGCTGCTGTCGATCTGTTTGCCTGCCTTTTCACCGTTATCGGGATGTACCTCATGAACAGATTGGGAGAACATTTTAAGGTTTAGTAAATGTAAGGAATCCTTCGTGTGTGCGTAGTTTAGGATAACGTACTCGAAGGGTGCCAAATGGGACCCTATTACTAAGCTTCCGCTGTCCGTCTGTGTGTCTCTATGTCCGTCAGCGGGCTCTCTGACACGAACCGTAATATCTAGAAAGTTGTTATTGAACAGAATGTGTGTGTATATCTGTTGCCACTACAGCAACAAATACTGAAACGCTACAACAACGAATACACGAAAAATAAGGGTATTTAGAATGAAATAGTAAGTAATATTATGGAAGGTCATTTTTTGGATCGCAAAATTACGAGATGAAGTTTATTCACGTATAAATGTCAGACTTTTTTTTTGTACGATATTGTGCGGAACCCTTCGTGTGAGAGTCCGACTCGCACTTGACCGATTATTAAATTTTTATTTCATTTTTACTAGCCTAGTCAAATACCACTTCCACAATAATAATAATGCCCATTACTCTTCCCACCTAGGGGCATGAGCTTTTACTCGGATACAACGATAAAAATCACATTAAAAATATACCGGCTTTATTTCTGAATAAGTGGTCTTAGTATTTATTCCGGACCTACATTTCCCAGATAGCCCGTCATTTCCTCCGGTTCCGGGCAATTTAGTTTGAGTAGTTTCCTCCAGTCAGTCCGTTTAATTCCCTTTGCAATTTAAACTTTAGATAAAATGCTGTCTCATTGACTATTCAGCACTCCTCTTCTGAATGTTTCCGATTTTTAGGGCCCACTCCGTTATCTTTGAAATTAAGATATTATCATCAATCATGATATTGAAAGTGAGAATCAAGTTGAAAGAAAAATGTTTTTTTTGCCAGTTATAGCTATTTTAGTACAAGTTATCTTTTATATTTATGTGCAATCATATAGACTTAATTATATCAATATTCCCAAGATTCCTTACGTTTATTTGTTTTGTTTTGTTGAACTTTTATGTTCAAGTTTAGCAGCTAAATCTAACTAGAGCTCGTCTAAGCTGAAATGACGCACCCCACTCCTTGGTTTTGTATGACAAGTAAATACAAAACCAAGGAGTGGGGCGCGTCATTTCAGCTTAGACGAGCTCTATGTAGTTCCATTATTTACTTACATACAATATTTTGCAATTCTATCGTAGATCGATGATTCCGTAACACTTGATATATTCCGATTCACTTTAAATTCAAAATCAAAATCGCTTAAGATTACGCTTCATGTGATCGCATTCCCATTCGTCAAACGAAGTTGGTATAAATTCTTCAGAACATACATTTGTGAACAGTGGGATAAATTTCAAAGTATACAGAATAGAACTACGGGCCACCTGTAAACGAAACTACACATAAACAGACACACCCTACCCACTACCACTTCCAGAATAAAAAAAAATATAGGATAAACTCAAACCGCCACTAACCCACGGTGGACGCATTAAATTGTCATTAGGTAAGAGCCAGGACTTTGTCCGAGCGCAATTATGTAGGTCCTTACTTAATTTCTAAGGCGGTTTGAAGCCAAATTGAGATATACCGACTTTACCAACGAAATTGTCGAGTTTGAAACTGGGGCGCGGTCTTTTTAGGTAAATGATGGATGGGTATGACCTATTTTAAGGTAAACAGAGAAATGTTTTGAAAGGTAACGCGATTAACATCTCCAATACTCCATTAAAACTGCTATTTATTCAAACAACTTTTTTTTGATAAACACCTTTTTTGATTAACGATAAATGATTTTGAATAGTTTATTGTCAAAAACATAAATCACGAACGTCTTTTACAATACGGGGTGACAGAGACACATTACTTCCACAGCCAGTTATTCAATACCTTATAAATTATGACAGGACATTGAGCGTCACATCCTGGAAAGGCTGAAGAGGAATCCGCCGCACGGTCACAAGCAGACAGAGGTTTCGACAGTGCAGATAGAGCTTTTGGAGTCAGAACGACCCAAGGACTTTCTGTCCTTCAAACTTCGGGTGTCAGCGGACCTCAAGACAATGTTCCTGGACAAAGATTACTGGCCAGAGGGCATCGTCTACCGACGCTACAGGGAAGCGAGACCGAAGAACAAAATCCCTAGCTGGGCTAGTTAATATTGTTATATTTTATATTTCTGTCTAGTTTTAAGATATGGGATTTTTATGTCCTGAAATTTATTGTATTGTATTGTATGAAAAGCACTTGTTGTTTTTTTCTGTATATTTTCACGTCTATGAATGGTCAGTCAATAGTTAAATAATCTTACATAAACAATTATGTAAACCACATGTATCTAAACAAACATACATAGGAGATGATATGACATGGAAATAATTCAGCGAAATAATACCTAGGCCAAAATAGAGTCAGCTTTTAAATGCATTTCAAATTTCCTAATTTGTGCATCATCCGTACATTACAGCTAAGACCCAATTCTACTAACTATAATCTCCACTAGCATCTCTTCAAAGAGACGATTATAACTTCTTCATAAAATCTCGATTAAAAGATTTCGTTATCTGGTAATTTCAAAAAGTTACTTCTTACCTACGAAAATATCTACATAGTGTTTTTATAACCCGTTTTAATCCGCAATAAACTGGCAGTCGGTCGGTTCAAAGATATAACTTCGATATTAATTAACATAACATAACATAGCGTCACGCCTTTTCCGATACGGGGTGGCAGAGGCACAACTGTGCCCACTTTCAGCCAGTGATTTAATACTCCATTTTGCGTCCATATAAATTATGATAAGATAATTATAGATTGTGAAGAAACTTGGTGGAATAGATAGATCTCATGTTCCATAATTCAGGATGCATCTAATATCAAACGTCGGACAAAGTGGGATGGTTTCAGAGGCACCGCCGAGGTCCTGATTTAATTTTCTAATTAACTCGAGGACCCTATGCTCCGTGCGGTGGGTCAAACTCTTGGACGTGTTAAACCATCGTTTAGCTAGGTATCTTGTTAAAGCAGAGCTTTAGGTACATTCCAAGTGTTGCGGATTTTTAAAGTCACATTTTAAGATTTAATCCAAAATCACATCTTTGCTTATTGTCGTGTTGTCACAGAACGTATAGACGGAGAAGATTAAGACGATCATATACCTCAAATACCCATCTTTAAAAAGTTATTCTAGCAGAATGAGACACTTCCTGAATAAATATATAATCTGTATATATAAAATCGTAAGATGACTGACTACGATCAACGCAGAGCCCAAACCGCTGGAGCTAGAGACTTGAAATTTTGCACATAGATACCTTGCGTAGTGTAGGCGTCCACTAAGGAGGGATTTTTGGAAATTCCACTCCGAATGGGGTTAAATAGGGGGTGAAAGTTTGTATGAAAGTCCGTCGATTTTGAAGTTAAGATCTTCAAAAAATTGGTAATCAAAATATCTAAAAATTTAGTGTTTTACATTAAGAAATCATCAGTGGTATACGCGCTGCAGTATACCCATTATGTTATGCTTGATTTTATCATATTTCTTTTATAACTTGTGAAAATTTTAACCATTTATGTTGGTAATTGCTAATTTTGAGGATTATAGGCGCCTTAAGTTCAAATCGGCCATAACAGCAAATACCATCAGACTAATATTTATGAGGAAGCCAGTACGGAGCAGAATGCAGATTTTGATGATTATATGTCATGTGAATATGACCCCAAGTTATAACTGTGTGTCTCGAGACGTGGGGTATTAGCCGACTATAACCATTGGTATTTATTTGGAATCTAACGGGGTGTGTTTGACGCCAAAGTATTTGTATATCTGACTTTAGTGCAGTGTCTAGTTTTATCTTTGAATGGTCTTATACCCGAATGCTTAGTCGATTCCTTCACTCGATTCACCCTCGACTCAATTTAACTGATGATAGTGTTGTCAAAAATATATTTAAATTGAATTATTTAAGGACGACTTGACGTCAAAGCGAGTTAAGGGGCTAGTATAGATGATATTTGTAGTAGGTAGTTAGCTACTACAAGAATTTAATCAAAGTATTACGGTGTCTAAAGACCTAAATAAAATGGACTAATATTTTCATGCGCAATAGCCGCAACTTAAAAACAATTTCCAAACAACAGTTCTCTCGATATGTAGCAATTCCAGAGTGAAATGCTTTCACGCAAAATTGTTAAAGAGAACTTTTTGCAAGAAAAAGTTCACATGAACTGCAATATCACGAGAGCTTTTCATAAAGAAACAAGTGCGAGTCGGACTCTCACATGAAGGGTTCAGCACCAACGTATACTACGTTTGTTGTACGAGGATGACATTTTCCACTCCCTTCCTTCCAGCCTTCCCTCCAGAAGGCAAGAGTATGCTTATCATTAATACGGGCTATTAACTAGCCTAGCAATGAAAGCACTGACTATTACTACATTTCTGCTATAATCAACTTCTATAACTAACTAACATTTGATTTGACTCTTAGAATGTAATGTACACTAATTTATTGTACCCACCTTTTGTTCAATAAATAATTTGTTTCTTTTTTATATATTTTTTCTATTTCGTGTAAGAGCGAATTTCACCAACGAAGAGTAACTTTTTACTCGAGAGTATCTTCCACTTTTTCATAGAATGACCTCATTTTGTACTGACATTGTCATACAAATTATCCCCGGGATAGTTATTTTCACATACATTTTTGTTGGTAAAATCCAGCCTAAGTAGTTACTTGTTTAGGCAACAGATATCACATTCTGTGAACATTTAAACTCTATCTAATACGGTTTGCAGAAAGAGCCCGCTGACGGACAGTCGGGAGACGGACGGACGGGCAGCGAGCGGATTCCTCCAAAAGCGGTGGCGTCATGAAGCGGCCGTAATACAGCGGTGAATGACGCCACTAATACCCTATCCAATATAACAGCCAACTTGACAGCTAACCTAAAACTTCATAGAATCCACTTTTTAATCACTAGGGATGTTACCAAAACAATCGAAATTGTTTATTCAGTTGAACTAACAGAAAAGTTTTCATCGCCATCACTGCTATTAGCACTTAAAGATATTATTATTTCATTTTTAACCATATTTAAGGAAATGAAGAATCAAAAATAAAATGTTAGACAACATTCCGATTCACAAATGTTTAATGGGTGTATCGATTCTTTTGATTAATCGATTCTTATGAGCAATATCCACAACAGGCTAAGATTGACATCTGTCAGGTTGGCTGTTATATTGGATAGGGTATAGAACGTTGTCTATGTTAACGGTTTCCTAGAGAACGGTATTGACACGTAACGGTATCCGTTTTACAGTACAACAACTGTCATTCACCACCGCCATCACCGCATTGGAGGAAACCATAGCTTTAGCAATAGGGTCCCGTCTGGTACCCTTCGTGTACGGAACCCTAAAAGTAGCAGCGGCGGCGGCGTGGGAAAATGTTCAAGTATAATTATGCTAATTTCGAATTAAAATAACGTACACCAAACCTGGTTTATGGACACGAGTAAAACAATGTAATGACTGCTTTACAGTTGAGTGTTGCCTAATGGCTTTAATTTGGTACTACTAAAAGTAAAGATCACCTTAAAGCCTATTAACGTCGGAGGGCACAACGCCTTTGTTGGAATCGAGGATAATACATATTTTTTATTTATTTATTTATTATTCAAATTAAATTGTATAGCATTACAGACTAAACCAATGCGCTAGACAAATACAATAAACATTAATTAAATAATATTCCATATTTGATAAGTAAGATAATACTCTACTGGGTTAGTGCGGGTTAATGGAGGGTCTCAGCCAGTTACCATCTCGAATGTCAAGAGTTTAATTTATATATCAAATAATTTTAAACAAGATTCTCAAAGAGAAATGTATTCGCACAAAAAAAATAAGATGAGCTCTAAGTAACTTCTTTTCAGTTTATTACTCCGACCTGCAAGTGGTCTTTATTGTATTCTGTGTTATGAAACTACCTGCGTAGACTAACTCTACCCGTAGGTACGCACATACGGTAGCTAAAATAGCTTCCGCACCTCTCAAGTCTGGCCAATGAAAGGAGCAGCCAGAATTGATGAATCACCAGCTGCCCCCTTCCTTGCGTTCTCCCGGGGGTGCCCACATGTTTGTGCTGTCATCTGATACACGGACAAGTTAATGCAATAATTGTGTGCGTAATGGCACTGCTTGTTTGATAAGCGGACGGGGGGCGGGGAAGTGGGTGCATGCAGTGCGTCACTTAATATTTTTTGGAATTTGGGGTAGGAAACTTTGGCAATATCTTTGGTACTTTGCTTACAAGGTATAAACTTAACTAGCCGAGTAGTAGTCGTTGTTATGAAAATTACATTCGTGTGCACTTGAAGCAAGCGACGCAATCACCGGGTCAGTTAAGTTTGCTGAGTTTGTTAAGTAATCCTAAATGGATGAAAGGACTTTGAGTAGCCAAATGAGGTCAAACAGAATCATAAACTCGAGTAACGAAGTTAATGACTAGGATTGTTACCTATTGTTTTGAAAGTTACTAAACAAACAAAGACGTCTGATATGAACACTAAGTCAATGTTATTTCACAATGCACTGCAACGAAATGTTTTAACTAAATCTAAAAGAAGAATGAAAAGTTAACATCATTATAGAAAGAAGTGAGTGGTAAACAACGTTCATGGAGCTACGAATATTTTTGAAGCAAAAGACTTGAATTGCAGAATCAAATAAAAATACAAACGATTATTTGGTTCTGAGTGAGCTATAACCTCTCTTTCTCGCATAGGGTAAGGTAAGGTAAGGAGATCTCTCTCCTTCAGCCCAACTTACCTTATGCGAGAAAGAGAAGTAACGGATCGCTCGAGTCAAAGAAACTTAGCGTGAACTTTACATTCAATTATCATAAGGACTTTACATATTGATAGATGTTCAAGCAGTGTCTGCCTTTCATTATTTTTAACGGCACATAATGATTTAATTAGAATTAGTATTTTGTTATCAAACCTCGTGTCTGACTTTTGACTTGACTTTGATTTTTCTGTAATGATTTATCTTTACAGCGCTTTATTTTATTCAATTATCTAATTCGAATTATACCATTTATTTCACCTTTCTTCATAGCTCCTAGCTTACTGAAAGACTTGAAGAGGTAGGTTAGCCAAAGCCAGCGAACTGTTAGCTTTAATTCATTTTCGTTCGCGGTCCGCCTTCCTTCGGTCGTCGGTAGGAGCTACTAGGTTCATCGCTCGATATTTGGAGAATTGCATGCCGAGCTCAGATATTATTAGATTAGTTTGCCTGGCTGTACCAAGGAGATTTTTATTTTTTACACCCTTGGTTGGGTTCCACATCAAAAGGCGAATGTTGCAAAAATAAAATTAAAACATTATTATTATAGTCTTCCTACCTCATAAAGTCTATGGCAATACGGTATTGGCCTCATTTTAGAAAAAAAAATGTTATTACATTTTAAGGGCACTTCTTTAATATTTCCGGGATATGTTCTGTAGTTTCAATAAAAAAAATGTTGAATAAAAAAAAACGCTGTATTTCTAATAGCGCCGGTCACATGACTCGCGTGACGTCATATGCTCGTGAGGGAACACCCGCCTTTATATCGATTCAGTCAAGCAAGATGTCAGAGACGAGCGTGAGACGTCACCGCAGAGATAAACGTCAGACAGACCGTTTTCGTCACAGATGATATTTCGATAGTTTATACATTTTAATTCCTGAAATCCGCAAAAAATAAACATATTTTACACTAAAATATAATTAAACGCGACTATTTGATATCTAGGATTACCACATTTTGTCGAATATTTTTAATGTTGTCCAATACCGTATTAAGTCGAGTAACGTTTACATTTACGTTTACGAACTTGTCAAGCGTTAGTTCCACCTAAAACCACGTGCGAAAAGATCATTGGAGGAGTTAAGTGCGAGTAGAACTCGCGCACAAAGGGTTCCAATCACTCTTGGAGAGTCTAACATGTATAATTAGGTTTCCACTTAAAAAACTAAAGTATTATGGCATCCATGTAAACCAAATTAAATATTTTTGTAGAAAGACAGAAATTTGCAGTTTTCAGATTTTCCCTTTACTTGTGCTATAATAGCTTGCATTATGCCAAATTTCATGATTGTAGGCCTACGGGAAGTACCCTATAGGTTTGGTCCATTGCGATTACTATGAAAATCCAACAATTTTACAGCATAAACAGTCGTATCATTCGATTGCGTTGACTTAGAAAGATGATTTTTTCACAGCTTTGCAACTACAGACCATAACAATTGATAAAAATTTCAGCTTGATACATCCACGCGTTCTTGATATAAAGGTTGTGACACACGGACAGACGGACGGACGGACAACAAAGTGATCCTATAGGGTTCCTTTTTTTTCTTTTAAGGATCGGAAGCCTAAAAATTGCCTCTGGGGTATGTTGTACCTGGTATAATCGGTATGCAGTTGAGTTACATACTAAGTAAAGTTTATTAAAATGCAATGCAACCCAGAAATCCTCCCTCCTCCCCCCAACAAAGACTATACCCAACCAACGAGCGGATTGTGGACTTACGATAAAGATATTTACACAGACTTAAACCGCTCCAATTCAAACAGACGTAAGGGTAACCTTTCACACGGTTATAAACCTAAATAACTGTATAAGTAAGGTGTAGATTGACTTAGATGAAGCAGAACAGGTCATTGATGCACCACCACGCCCCGACTTCAAAGTTCTAGAAAGAACTTGAAACTACAATTTTGCTGTTTGAAATTCTGATGTCTTAATAATGAAGATAATGGAGCTGTTATGATAGTAGTGCTAGAATAGTAGGTTCAAACTTGTTGTCTTGGCCCGGATTTTACCAACGAAAGAGTAACTTTTACTCGAGAGTATCTTTCTACTTTCTCATAGATACCAGTGACACCTAGATCAGATCACCTCATTTTGAACTGTCATTTGGATCCCTTATCCAAACAGTTTATATTAAACTCAGTCTAATCAAATAGGGTTTGTGGAAGTCGGTTTTTTCTAAAGTTTACTTTTTGTTTGAATTATTGAGTATTGGTATTGAATAATGGCTAAATGAAAGCTCAATTATACCTGTACGACTAACCGTAAGGGAAATAGCGTGCTAAGTTGTACCTAGTTTTAATTTTGTATTTCATTCGTAAACTTATGAGTTATTCGGTAGTTATAACACATTTCGGTTGTCAGACTCAAACGTCGAAGACCATATAACGAGAGTGAGCATCACTTGTCTGATATGACACGATTATGTAATAAACTTTTCATATCCATGCTGTCCATGCATAAGTGACCCCACCATTATGTTGTCTAGCTGTCGGGAGCCGGAAATGTCGGTTGTGACGTCACTAACGACTTCCGGTGGCATGGAATGACACATAAAATTACTGGATAGAGGGTGTGAAGAAAATGTACAAATACAGGACACGACATTTCATATGTTATACCTAAGGTTTGTAGTATAGGCATAATAGGCTTGTGGCCTAGGTAATCCAATAAATCTAGGAACAAGTCTTAAGTTGAAGCATTATGTACAAAATGGATTGACATTCTCAGAATTGTATATTTCCATCAGATATATTTTATACAGTAAATTTTGTGCAAACAAAGACAGCATTTGATGGCACTCTTACATGACGTCATTCTGTTGTAATTTCATAGAACTCACGAACAAAAGTTCCTTTTTGACAGTTCATAAAAAGTATCTATTATGACTTGACAGGCCACAAGCCTATTGTTTGAGTGGCATGTGAACTATTTTTAATTGAAAATTGTTGCCTGTTGATATATACTGTATACAAATTATTTGGAATGTAGTAAATACTAAGAATGTAGTAGTAGAGTCTTTTTCATAGAGTAAATTAAACAAGTGTTAGTTACATATGTCATTAGGATGATTATCATGTTGTTGACCAGTCTGGGTACGACATGTAATAATGTTAAATTAAATTTCTTCTGTGATATGATCTCCACCAAACAAAGGATATTACTTGGCCTGCACAGTGACGCTCAAGACATTAGGGAAAACTTCAAGGTAATAAATTATTCATGTCAGTTATCTTACTGAAATATTCTAAAAGCTTTTAAATTTATTTTCATAATTATGATTTTCTCAATGATGTTGACAACTGAGTAGAAAGTTTACTGAAACTCGTGTTTATTCATCAAACAAAGCTTTAATAATTTAGTACTTACAAAATAAATGCTTTCACTGAACCAGTTTAGATATTTCATTTTGAAAGTTTTTCGACGGATTTTGATTATAACATTAATAGCTTTAACAGCTGTATTGCCTTACACTTCGTTGCATAAAGGGTAGGTAAAGCTGTTGGATAAATTAAGATATAAATAAATAAATAAAACTTTTCATTCGTTGTTCTTTTTTGGTGAAATGTCGAGTACCATATAGATTTTCCCTCACAAGTATGTTGAAAAACGTCGTATGAAACTCGTTTCATAATTTACTATTTCCATAGGGGATTGCAGTCCTGTCTTTTCCTTACATTGTTTGCTGGCAGAAATGTCTTACTTGAGATACGCTCGCCTTTGTACACTTTAACTGTTACTGTTACTTACCGAATAAGATAAGCATACGAGTCGTGTATATCTAACACTTTCACGCATTATATTACCTACAAAGGAATAGTATTAACTTTCAACAAGAGCAACTTAAAATATATGTTTCAAAAGGCCTCTTTTTCTCGTATTTAAAATTCAGACTCGCAGCCCCTACAGCGCATATGGCGCTCTCTCTTTCACAGAAAATAACTTTATTTTTTCAAACAAACTTTGCCAATGCTAATGTTGGGATAAGCCGTTTGCTTGTTGTTGGCCCAAAACTTTGCGCCGCCATCAAACTATTGTTTAGTACTCACATATCCGCCCACAGGAGATGGGGAGGCGATGAAAAGAACTATTTTGTCGATTTATAGCCACTGAGTCAGCTAAACTATCCAAGATAAGCAGTAAAAGACGCAATAAGATAAAGTTTTGATTATGAATTAGAAACTGGCTATAGGTGCCGCCATCCACGAAACGCGTGAAGTAGTATTTGCATCTTTTTCATCGGGGCACTCTGCTGAAAGACAAAGATACAAATAGCTACGTAACACGTCATCGTGGATGGCGGCACCTAGTCCATTATATCAATGGTTTTTTGACAGGTCTCTGCCTGAGGATTAATTCAACGACGTAAGAACGATTTTAGAATGGGAGCTAGTTAGTCGGCATTCTAAAATCGTTTTTACGTCGTTGAATTAACTCTCTAGCAGAGCCCTGTCAAAAAATCATTAAAAGAATGAACAGAGTATAAGTATTATGCCTCGGTCACCCCGCATGAGAAGACATGACACTGTTTCGTTATATTATGTTTATGAATTACAAAGGGTAAAAAGTATATTTTCTAATCACCCTATGTAAGGGGCTGGGCCTGGTATTCCTTAATATAGATCTATATTAATAATTCCGTCGAGGGGTACGGTAGACTCAATCAAAACCTTACCTGAATAATAAAACATAAAAAAATATAGATTTCGAGTCGACAACATATATCCGCAAAATTCGGATTGTCGAGTATTTTGTTAAATTCTGATGTTACTGAACAGACAAATCGCAGGCGCCATATTGGCCACGTAACTTAGAGCCATAGACAATGGTCTCTTCACACATGTCTTCTAGGGTTAGAAACCGGTAAACTGCGTTTATTTGCGGTTGCGTTCATGTTCCTTTTCTGTATACGATTAGTACATAGTGTAGATGTAGCTTAATGGTAGTTTTAGGCATAGTTTCCCAACAAAAACATGCCGAAGGAAATGTGGATGTAGCTATAATGGTCGTTTTAAGCATGGTATCCCAACAAAAACGTGCGGAACGATAGTGTGGATGTAGCTTTAATAGAAGAAAATGCCGATTCATAGTTCACAGACAAAATACCGTGCCATTCATTTCTGTCACAGAGAAAGTAATCACATTTCTGTTGGCAGAAGCCAGAATCATTGAGGAAGCCAGTGAAAAATTGAATTGAGTGCAAGAAACATAATATTATGTTGCCTTCTCTCGAGTTCGAAGATTCGATGATGTAAAAATCCAAATTATCAATACCACTGAACAAGGCTTGAAAGGTGATAAATGTTTAACAAAAAATGTTGTATATAGAGAAATTTTATGAAAAATGTTGTTTAAAGAGAAATTTTATGAAAAATGTTGTATATAGAGAAATTTTATGATAATCAAGCTGTGAAATAATGAAAATGTTGTTCTTTATTGTATACAGAACAACCTATTTTTACTACCTATTTTCAAAAGCAGTAAGTACTAACCTACCTTCCAAAGTAAAGAAAAAGACTGATTAATACCATACCATAATAAGGTGATATATTTAACGAAAAATGTTGTATACACATATAGAGAAATTGTATGATAATGTTGTTCTTATGTTGTTGATGTAATAAAAATGTTGTTCTTTATTGTGTAATTAACCATACTTACCTTCCAAAGTAAATAAAAAGACTGATTAATACCATACCATAATAAGGTGATAAATATTCAACGAAAAATGTATACATACAGGGTGACATTTAATTAGCTGACCATATTTTGGGGAATGGTAGTACCCATCATTATGAACAACTTTCCCCATGAAACATATAGTCGCAAATGAAAAAAAATTTTCGTCTTCCAGTACATTGCCCCGATCAGCAGAATTCAAGTTACTATGGGAGACCCAAAAAAAATGTTTTTTGCGACCATACGTTCCTTGGGGAAAGTTGTTCATAATGATGGGTACTATCATTCCCCAAAATATGGTCAGCTAATTAAATGTTACCCTGTATAGATAAATTGTATGATAATGTTGTTGTTGTAGTAAAAATGTTGTTCTTTATTGTGTAATTAACCATACTTACCTTCCAAAGTAAATAAAAAGACTGGGTGCTTTATAACAGAGAGGTTTACCGAGAGAGAGTAAACCTTAAAAACTATTTGTTTTGTTAATTAAAGTTCGTTTATTTTAAGATTGATTTTAAATTAAAGTTATTTAAGTAAAAACATTTGTACTTTTAATTTACAATATTTATTAAACACAATGAACGATGCTAAACGAATCTATGCCTTGCTTTGCCTTTAATATTCCTTGAGAACCGATAACTACAGAAATATCTACCTTCATTTTGTACCCATATTCACATTTTACCCGAGCCCGAGCGAAGCCGGGTTTTCATCTAGTTATTACATAATCTAGCTAGGATACCAGCTCGTCTCTCATCCTAAATGTACTACAAAATGTCTCATATTTATTTGTACGTATACCCTTAAAATATTTAGTTGATTCCTTTGTTACTAATCTGTTGTATTACCTTTCGCTGTACATTTCCTGTTTTTGAAATAAAAATATATTTAATTTGATTTTGATTTTTGAGTATTTCATAAGTAAGCGTAGGTAATAAATTCCACCCCGCCGTCTAATTCATAATTCAAAAGAACAAAAAAAAAGATCATTGCGATTACGTGATGTATGGATAGATATAACATTCTGATGATATACTCAATAATCTGTTTTAATGAAAAATTTTAAAGCGGGATTCACTGGTTACAGGTACGTACACTTAATTCACATGGGCTAATTCGCCTGGGTGCATTAAGTATACTTTTAGTATACTTTAAACACCTGGGTGAATTACGTACCCGAACGTGAAAATAAAACTTTCCTTCACAGGCCACGTGATAGCCATTATTATAACAATTTTATATGTTTAAATTTATGACATTGCTTTGTAGATTCAAAAGTTTTGTGAATCCATATTATTTAATTTCATTTTACCGAACAATTCTCGAAGCAATATTTTTTCGTCACTTTTTCAGCGCTGCACATCTTCTCAATATTTTTCCATTGAGCGTTTCAAGTCTCTGAAACGGAAAATCGTGTTCATTGGTTTCATGTCTGTCTGATAAATTATTGTGGAATAAATTCCCACTCTTTGTAGGAAAAGAAGTAGAAAATTAAATAACCTGAAGGGGTAAGAGTTTCGTCATAAATGTATGTTTTTCTAAAAATATTTACATACATTTTGTATTGTAAATTGTAATATGTAACTCTATGAATAATATTAATTTGAATAACATAGCGTCACGTCTTTTCCCATACGGGGTGGCAGAGGCACAACTGTGCCCACTTTGAAGCAGTGATTCAATACTCCATTTTGCGTGACAGGGCGCTAGCCCATCGCCGCAGCTATGGAAGGTTTCCTCATTATGTTTTCCATCACTGTTAGAACTTCCGTTTAACGTATTTATGATAAATAATAAAAGGATTTGAAAAGTGCAATTTTCAGCTATTCAAATCAACACACTCTATTTATAAGTTACACAAGGAATTGTAAGTTGTAATCTATACAAAATCAATTTATCAAAATATTGTGTTTTACTTTCGACTGATTCTTTCGTATCTACATTTTTACGCATTAAAGTACGTTTCCAAAACAACCCTGTCTCTATTCAAAATCAAAACGAACACGAATCAATAAAAAATATAAAAAGCGATAGAAATCTTACTGCAATATCCTTGTTTTCAATTTCAGTTCGAAAGGCCAAAGGAAATTGGTGTCCGCAGGCTATTCGCCAAGATTAGGTACAAAGTCTGGTGTTATACGAATACCTACTCTATGAACCCTCGTTATCTGAAGTCGCATTACCCTTAGGCTAAGAATAGGAATTATGGTTTTGGTGAGATGAAAGAAATTTGATATTTATGATTATTTTTAGTGGAGTGCGGTATAAAGGGATTTGATTGGAATTCAACGTGACGCAACATAATAACGAGTTTAATCACAATTACCATGACAGTGGGCTATTCTTGAGGTGTCAAAACTACTAAACTAAAGGAACTAAAGGCACTAAACTGACAACCTTCAAATCCGACAGCTCTTGCGCGGTTCCCACAGATTCCATTTTCAAACACACAATTTTAATTAGTTTAGTTAGTATAGTTCGTGTCGCCTTCGGAATCGCAGGCACCGACTTTACCAAATACCTAGTAATTTGTTTCCGTAGCAAGATAAATAGAGGTTATTGTTCAGTAAGTACCTAATCTAGTATGAATAAATAGTTAACCACAGATGAAATAATTGCATTTGCTTAAAACGCATTGCATGAATGTCGCCACCGAGGGGCACAGGCCTTTGCCTGGATGCAAGTAAGATTGAGCCATACTTCACTACGCTGGCTCAGTGCGGATTGCTAGAGGGGTTTTGCGACATGATCATCAACAATTTTAGTACATAGTTTTTCGTCTATCCCCTTGAATGTAGGAAATGACGAGCTGTTCGCGGAGTAAAGAGCGGAACCGATTCAGCGCTCATCCGTGTTTGTCTAAGTGCTTCCCGCCACCCCTACTGCAGTACCTCGCATGAAACACTATACACAAATAATTCGCCAAGTTAAAAACTTAAAAAACGACTTCATGATCTATTACAATATTACACAAAATAAACGAATACAGCCAGCCAGCTAGAATTGATTTACAGTCACAGAAAGACAAAAATATGTAATTTTGGATACCTGGATGACAGTATTTTCTATGTAGACCTAAGTACTGAACCGATTCCTGAGTTTCAAAGAATAGGACCAACCTGGAGGTCCATTTATATATATAAAAAAAGATTTCTTGAAATCGGTTCACAAATAATATCAATTTCGAGGTAACACACATAAAAAAAATAACACAACTTTTTTGAAGTCGGTTAAAAAGTCGATTGGCACAGGCCTTTACCCGGGTGGAGACGAGTACCGGTTCTGCTTTATTTCACCACGCTGCGCTGGCTCAGTGCGGTTTGATGAAGGGGCTACTGGCAGGGAGCACTTATCCGGTGGAGAGAGCATAGATACATTTTCCTTTGAAACGCAACTCACCAATTTACGGGCGGCGGGGGACGAGGTAAGAGAGCTGTGATTGGTCAGCCGCTGCGAAACAGTCTGGCGGCCCGTCATCTTACATAGGTTGCGTATGCGAACGTTTGTTGAATACAACAAACGTTTGGCGAGCCGCATTCCCCCGCAAGCGCATTCAATTGAATATATAGTCTTTGGCTACCCGTCAACCCGACTGTCAGAAGTTATCAAGCTCCCTATTAAGGCCTCAGACACAGCTTTACGACTACTACCACCGAGTAGCGATAGTAACCGGGCCTTACATCTTAAGGCGCCTGGTAACGATGAAATTAGCAACTGGGTTTGTGGTGGTGGAAATTTTCACAAATCATAAAAGAATAACCGGCCAAGTGCGAGTCGGACTCGCGCACGAAGGGTTCCGTACCATTATCGATAAAAAACCGCCAAAAAAATCACGTTAGTTGTATGGGAGCCCCCCTTAATATTGTTTTTATAGCGGCAACAGAAATACATCATCTGTGAAAATTTCAACTGTCTAGCTACCACGGTTCATGAGATACAGCCTGGTGACAGAAATCTCTTTTTAGAGATAAGCTCGCCTTTGCACATACCTTTTTGTAAATGTTACGTGTTTTTTAGGGTTCCGTACCCAAAGGGTAAAAACGGGAAGACTTCGCTGTCCGTCTGTCCGTCCGTCCGTCCGTCCGTCCTGTCTGTCACCAGGCTGTATCTCATGAACCGTGGTAGCTAGATAGTTGAAATTTTCACAGACGATGTATTTCTGTTGCCGCTATAACAACAAATACTAAAAAAACAAAAGAAATTTAATATTAAGGGGGGCTCCCAAACGTGATTTTATTGCAATTTTTTTCTCGATATTGATAATGGTAGCAGGTAGACGCTTAAAATGTTCACAATATATTGAGTATATTATTTACTTAAAAAAGTAAATAATTAAATTAAAATTAAATTAATATTTAGGGGGGGCTCCCAAACAATATTTTTTTTGCGGTTTTTTATAGATAATGGTACGGAACCCTTCGTGCGCGAGTCCGACTCGCACTTGGCCGGTTATTTATGTTTCGTGCAATAAAGTATAAATGAAATGATAAATGAATGAAGAATCTTCGACCTTCCGCACAGTGTCATAGTTTTAGAGTAAGGACATAACACCAAGATCGTTACTACTATTTTTAATACCACGAGAAACTCGATCCGAGAATCCATAGTACGAGTTCATGAACAAGAGGTACCGGAAGTAGAGGGCCCCACCGCCTGCTCTTTGAAACTAAAAACCGGAAATTGCGTCCCGCTCTTCCCTGAATGCCTAGGCATGTTCAGGCACGTTCATTAACGGCTCAAATTGAAGCCGCGAAAGCCTTCAAGAAAGTCATTTTCTGCTAATTAATGTTGAGCTAATTATATTCAAAGTTTGTCACACGTTTAGAGGGTTAAAGAATGTTTAGCGGTTTCGTGCTCATGAAATATGAAGTTTAAATACATTTGGATGTTCTATTTATCATCACCCTTTTACCTATTAGCTCGTGTTGTAACTAAATAACATCTTGCAGCAATTCTACGAATCGGCCACTTCTAGATCTTCTATTACTATAAAACTTGGTAATGGTGTGTGTATGAAGTTCAGATGAAAATACAATAATATTGTTTCCCTGTTCCTGGACTAATAACACCGCAGCAGCTTGTCCCACAGATATCATGATTATTCCGCGACACTTTAGTACTATAGCAGACAAACAGCACCTTAATCAAAACAACAAAATCAAGAACATTAAAACAGCACATTTTAATTTCTAAACTAGTTTATGAAAATGCAATCTCGTTTAAAGCATCAAGCAAGGTGATGGTTGCGCCTGCTCCATAGATCTACACATTTGTTTTCTAGATCGACTTCTAAATCACCAATTTTTATTAGGTAACACGTAATACGTAAATAACCACATGTAATTAAATATTCTGTCTTCATTTACAAGTTTGACTGAATTAGAAATAACTTAAAGTCATGTCTTATCTCATACGGGGTGCCAGAGACACAATTGTGACTGCGTAACATTTGTTTAAAATATATAATAAAATCTACTACGCTTTGTTACAAATCAAATGTTACTAACTTCACGTCTAATAATGATATGTAGCCCATTAATGTCCCCACCGAGAGGAACGGGCTTTTACTTGGATACGAGTAAGCTTAAGCCATAGCCCACTACGCTAGCTCAAACATCTTCACGTCTACAGACTTATATTTCAATGTACTTCCCACAGTACGCTGAGCAATGCTGAATAGGACTCTAGCTAGCTAGACTTAGCAATATTTTTAGTCCTGGTTTCGTTGGGAACTATCTGCATTATTCAGTGCTAGCTTTTGTCTCTTACGTCTGACGAACTTTGGGTTTTTGAATTGATGATAAATAGGCTGAGTTACCTTTACTTCATAATGCTAACGCGCAATAGTTCTACTCCTATAGTTTTATAGAATCCCTGTAAAATTTAAGTCTACGTGGTATGTATAAATATGGGGGACTATTTCATTCATCAGGCTACATAACATGTAGCCTTATAATTGTTTCAGGTCTTGTTTATGTCGTAAAAAAAAACATGTTGTGGCTAACCACTTTATGATATCAATATCAATGCTGGTCCAATTTCATGAATTGGTCAAAACGTGAGTTTAATTCAGCATAACATGATCTCTGTCTAACACGAAGACTATTTAGTTTGCTTTTTGGTTTTCAACATCACTACGGCAAACGAAGTATCGTTCAATTAAATTTCTAATTTGAAAGAGTTACATACATTAGGTGACGACCTCTGTGGTGTTGCGGTCGAGGCTATGCTGCCCAAACGAGGAGTCCCGGGTTCGAATACCGGCTGAAGAGGAAGAACAAAAAAATCCCCAGGCTCCATGTTTACATGTTTGTGACGTCGCTGTTTCTGGTTCCCGCGACCCGGGGTATCCTTTGGAGGCAGAAGCAAGTATGTGTCTGTAAGTAAATGTTATTTTATGTCCTGTTAATTTATCTATTTTTCTATACCCGTCCTATGAAAAATATAGGCCAAAATGCATCGCCAAAATTAACCATGGAATTTGAGTTAAAATACAATGAAAAAACATTGAGCATTCTGGAATGCTCGCGGGAACTGACGGGTTAAGACCTACTATAAAGATTAGTGCCTACGTTATATCCGAAAGGCTCTCCTAACTAACAATCTCTAGGTCCTAGTGTCCAAGATGGCAGACTCAGTAAACATCCGCCATTTTGAAAATTTTAATTCCATTCGCTGAGAGGAGCTGTTTGTTCCCAGAATCGACTGAAAATTGCTGCGTCGCCGTGGAAGCGAGGGGCGCTCTGGAGATGGATTATTGTAATTACTTTAAAGTTTTCCTCCTTCCGTTGTTTATTTTTTAGGTCCTTTCATTAATGAAATGTTTGCGGTATTGTCAGGAATGAAAATCCTAAATACAACATTCGGAGAACCATATTTTGATGCAAGACTGGACAACTCGACAGTCGCCAGTATTCATCTTGACGACCTCCGTGGTTCTACGGTAGAGGCTGTGCTTACTAAGCAAGAGGTTCCGGGTTCGAATCTCGGCTCGAGAGAAAGAAAATACTCCCCAGGTCTTGGATGTTTACATGTTAGTGACTTCGCTGTTTCTGGTTTCCACGACACAGGTTTTCCTAGAGTGTGGCCAGAAGCAATGCATGTGACTCAGGGAGCACTTATCTAGTGGAGAGCGCATAGATACATTTTCCTTTGAAATACAACTCACCAATTTACGGGCGGCGGGGGACGAGGTAAGAAAGCTGTGATTGGTCAGCCGCTGCAACTGTCTGGCGGCCCGTCATCGTACATATAGGTTGCGTATGCGAACGTTTGTTGAATACAGCAAACGTTTGGCGAGCCCCATTCCCCCGCAGGCGCAGTCAATTGGATATATAGTCTCTGATGTGACTATACATTTAGAATACAATTAATATGGGGATGGGTTGGTCTTTATCACGAGAATATGGAATGTGTCTGAGCACAACTAACCATGAAGATGGCATAATATTTACTCAGGTCATCTTTATGGTTAGTTGTATATGCCTGGTTTTGTTCATGTTGGTTGCAAGGTCTTAGAAGTTGTTTCGACAAGTGCAGCTGCCAGTATTTGAACACCCTTACAAATGACGCCACCAACTGGGTTCAGAAATTTGTATATGCCTGTGATTTGAGATGTCATACGAATGAATAAATAAATTATTAGTAGACTAGTCACATTCCATATTCTCGTGATAAAGAAAAACCCATCTCTAGATTAATTGTATTCTAAACACAGCAAACGCAATCAGGGCCAGGTACTGCATGTACCTTCTTGTAACACAGACGAAGCTGCAATTTGAACCAAATTGAAATGTAAATGTGATCAGATGCAAATGTATACAATTAATAGGGTGTAACCGGTCTGCACGCGTTAACTACTCAGAGTAGTGTAGGCAGGAACTATTAATTAACACTCCCACGGCTATGATCTAATAAAGAATCCTAGTTATCCAACTTGTGCTTTAACTTTAATCGCAAGGGGATCTTATTTGTGACTTAAGTGTAACTATTTTAAAACTTATCTGGATCCAATTCAATCGAAGTTAACTAGGTCAATCTGGTTAAGTTTTGCATTTAACAAGTAATTTATTTCTAGGCATCGTATAATATATTACTTGTTACTGGTTTCTCAATTAATTAACCCTCTCGCTCCGACGTCTATTGCTCTCTATTGTAAGTTTGTTCGGCCTATGTCCTTAATAAGAGACTATACCGATAAAAACCATTCAATCGTAACTTGGCATATCGCAAATCTTAATTCTTTACAAATACCACCGAATAAGTATTTACGCTGCATACAATAATGATAAAACTTTATTCAAGAAATGGTTTAGAAATTTATAATATAATTATAAACATAGGGCATATGGGAGGTGTCTGCTTCCATAGCTAGGCTCAAGACGAACCTGTGTTAATGGCACGCAGGCCCGTTCCGCACTGTATAAAGTCACAATTTGATTTAGTATGTACATTTTGTACACATAAGGCTCTGCCACCTCTTATTGCGTTCCCTAAATACAAGCTAGCAGTTTTAACGCAATTTGCGAGAAAATATCCAAAACAAGGTCTGAAAGCTAAAGCGGAGTCAAAACGGGAAATTTCTTAATGTACTTTGTTAGTTTCCGATAGTCGTTAGTTGCTCTCAGAAACCCACAACTCAATTAAACTTTAAACGCCCATTGGAGACCTCTTAATGAAAACAGCTCATACAATACACCGTTTAGGAGCAAAGTCGCCTATAGGTCTTTGGTTTTAAGGTTGAAACTTAGATTGGATCCGTTTGTTTCAAAAGAGATTTAAGAGCTGTTATGTATAGTGTTAGATAGAGCAAACCATGTAAACACAGAATCACAGAATTTGTGCGTTTAATTTATAAAGCAGTCGCAGTTACATAGTACATTTAATATTTAAATATGTATGTTTATACCTATAGACAAACGTATCTTATACTTTCTTTATTTAGTTTGAAATAATTACATAACATGTAAATGTAGCTTGCAAACCAAGTCCAAAGACAAGCAATGAATTTATTATTCAACTAAATAATAATATCACTTCACTATCGTCTTCAAATTTTCTACCTCGGATGTGTTCTTTGAGCCGAGGAAAGAGGTAGAAGTCGCTGGGGGCTAGATCTGGCGAATAAGGAGGGAACCTGTTCAAGTAATTCGAATCCCGTTTCTTGAATGGCAACCATCCCAACTGCGGCTTTGTGAGCGGGTGCGTTGTCTTGGTGAAACAGCACTCCAGCTCTCAGTTTGCCGCGTCTTTTCTCCTTGATGGCCTCCCGCAATCTTCTTATTTGGTCAGCGTAGTGAGAGCCTGTAATAGTGGCTCCCTTTTCCAGGTACACCACCACCAAAAAAACAGCAGCTGTGCTTCTACTAGTCCGTTTCTTCTTTTTGTCTTACTAAAACACATTTAATAACAAATGGATCTTTTGGGGTAATCTATTATTGGCTATGTAATTGGTGTTAATTTTTAAGGATACATCTGTTTTGTAACGCTGTTGATTACCTGAATAAATGAATAAATAAATAAATAAATAAATTATTATTCCTTCAGCGTCCCAAAAGACGGACGCCATAAAACTTAAACTAAAACTTTAAAACAATTCATGTATGTATCTACAGGATGAACTGTTCAACAACAACTGAGTTACATATTATTTATATCCATTATCCCTCATAAACAAAATGTCCCTTGTTTTTGGATACACCAAACTTGGTAACATTAACATGAGTAGCATGCAGCCATACAAATTATTATAGTCATAACAAGCTCTTTCTCCCATAGGGATTAATCATTAAGTGTTTCATGAAGTTATGGGTCCAATAAATAATATCACCCTTGTCAAAAAGGCTTAGAGGCTTAACGCGCTACCGTGTAACCGGAGCGTTACGTAAACCTGGTGATTCTTGTTTATTTGGAACAATATTCCTTGGGGCTCTTTTCAATTGGGTAGGTACTATAACATAACATTGTCTCACGACTTTTCCCGTGTGGGATGACAGAGGCACAATTAAGAGGAAAACTGAAAGTAAAAACCCAGATGGCGCTTCGGTGACTGTACCTTGTTTACGTCAGTGTCAAGTATAGGATTTCGATTTTTTTGCTTTTTAATGCGATATAGAACCATAAAATTTATTCTCTGATGACCTGATTTAAACTGAGATTCGAAGGAGAAATGCGGCAGTAGCTGGAAAAAAGCTCTTTTGGCAGAAAGGTAAACATGCAAATAATTCGACATAATGTTTCGCTAGCGTTAAACCAAATAAATGATTCCCCTACTTTTACATTTGAAAGCACTGCATTGAGGTTGGAAAGTTTCAAAACTTTGTTTACAAAAACTACATACAATTTGACAGATCCCGTGTCATACCAAGGTATAATCGCGAATGCGCCACCTAGCGTGAGAAATTGAAAGGTTTCACCCAATTATGCCCACGTTTTGAATACTCTTTATAATTTATCTGTATCGTTCAGCCTCTTGTGGGTACATGGGTGGGTAAGGTGTATATGAAATAAATTTTATTTAGACAAATGACTAACTATTAAGAAATTAATTAGGTAACTATTAATAAAATAATTAATTATCGAGAAATCACCTTACTATGAACCCCATCACTCTCAGAAGCACACCGCTCGAACGACCGAAGAATGGCGAACTAAAAATACATAAGATGTGTCGGCGAACCAGTTAAAATCAATGAATAATTTAAGAAGGTATTACTAAGTTTACGATAAGAAATAAATTTTAAAACCTACCTTTGTTCATGTGCCAATGAGTGGCACAAATATCTCTAATGATATTTTCACCACACGAATGTCATTTCGAGCAAAAAATATTTCGCGCTTTCATTCCAGCTCCCCCAAAACTAATAAGAAAACTCATTGAAAACTCGACAGCGGGCACAAACAGGGACAAATTGTATGGAAGGTCATAATAACGAGTTGCAACTCGCAACTGGACTGTTCGCTGAGCTAGCTCTGCTATTTGGGTGCTATTGAGGCTGTGGAACAGAATCACTACGAGTAGTAGAGTTGAAAAGTGTACGACTTATAACATCAAGCAACCAACATTCATCAACCTGAGGCCACTACTTTACCACGCCCTTTATATCAGAATGATATATAATTTGTGATTAGTTCCAAGAAAGTCAACAATTAGCAATACTGGGTGTGACGGAAAAAGAAAAGTGTTGCCATGATCGTGATCAATTTAGAAGTAATCAGGAATATGAAACGTCTCCCGACCCGAAGATGATTAACAATTTTAAATACTATCTATTTGTATGATAAAGGGGAGAGAAATTGATAATCAATTTTGAGTTAATATACATTCAAAAAAAAAATCATAAACGTATAACTTGAATTTGTTTAACTCCGTCTCCCAATTTCAGGAATAGAGCCCTTTGGACCGCTCTCGAAATGTATCGCCAGTTTTATTTTCGGGATAAAAAGGAAAATTTGGATGCGGGCCAAATTAACTCTTAGTGGGGAACGCAATTATCGCAAGTCGCATTCGACGATGCGAGGCGACTCTGTAAATACAGGATTTCTTTATGAACGGAACCCGTTTCAGTACTTTTTAGGGTTCCGGACACAAACGATGCCAACAGGACCCCATTACCAGGCGAGCGCTGTCTTTACTTGTTTGTATTTTGGCCAAATGCACAGACTATAGCTCAAATTAAGTGCAGCTTAACTGTTGTACTGCCAGTAAGTATAAAAGTTTCGGCGTTAGTTCACAGCAATAAGTATAATTTTACTTTAAAGTAATAGTAAGTAAGTAAATACATTTCGTTATTCATAAATCCGTATGTGTGAGAGGAAAACTTTGAGTAACCGTCAAATTTTCGTTGTTTGATATGCATTTGGCCCTTCATCTATCGGAAAATACACAAAAAAAAATAACATACCATTTGCGAAGACCTTCTATATAGGGACCAAAGGATGTCAAAAAAATAAAAATATATCACACACACAGCACACCTTTGTTTCTAAACAGCTCTTTTTGAAGATGGCAGTTGTTGATAAACTGAAACATTTTAAATACGAACACATAAAATAGGTAATGATTAAATACATTTGATACTTACTCCGTTTTCACAATAATTTCATGAAAATATTTAAGAGATAAATTGTAATCGAGCTGACCTGATAATGTTGAAGAAGATAAATTACACCACAAAATTATATACGCATTAGCTGTTTCCGATTCGACCGATCCCCAAAATATATTGCAACATTTGCTTAGTCCAGCAATTTCGAAATGCCTAACTCAATAAAAACTCAATGGGCCATACGATTTCAAGTTCTAACAATACCGCATCACCCGCATCCTTTCTGTGACGGGCAAATTATCACTCCTATTGTTTATCACCAATGTTATTGTTTACATTACATTGTTTACTAACAATAAACAATATCGTAAATCAATCGGACGTTTGAAACTGTTCGGTTGTCACGTAACACTCGGCAAAATTACCAGTTCACTGCAATATTCGCCAAACCGCCCGTATGCTACTCTCTATTAGAGCTATGTCATCTTCTCGTAATGATGTTTCTAAACTGGTGAGGATATCCCAGCGGGTAATCCCGGCCATGATCTGACACCTATTGAGGGGATTATGGGCGCGATTATACTTAGACGAACACGGGACGTACTGTCGAGCACAGAAGTGGTATTAGGCTATCTGCTGGTCCGGAGATTAGGCGGTGTCATGCATCAACATCAAATGGCAGATAATGATAGCCATGCAAATTACCCAATATAGACATTTTCTTAGCTCATTGTGTAACATTTCAGTTGTACTGTGCAGTGACAGGTATCAAATTAAAGAAAGAAAAAGGATACTAGAAACAGGCTCAAAGCTCAAAAAGTGCAGTAACTACTTTTGTTATTCGGGTTGTTAAATTATAAATATAAATGTTGTTAAAATATAATAGTTTTGATTTCTATCAAGTTACCTACACTTTCGAAATTAATAACTTTTAATTGTTGTACAAGTTTCAGGAGCCGTCTACGAAAATGATTTAGTTAGTTTATACTCCTTAACAAAGTCACGTATCTAGGTAAATTAACTTATTTAATTAATATGTTACTTGGATTGGGTTAATTAATATAATTTGACGTACCTACAAAGTTCCGTAGAAGTCGTAGCAGCATGCTACACGGTGCTACAGCTGCTACGCCAGTAGCACCTACGCCGTAGCAGCGTGTAGCAGTGTGGAAGTCATCACCTTTGCCAGTAATCCAGGTTGATTCATCGTAAAAAACCTTGGTGATATTAAAGTATTATCAACATCATTCGTATATTTTCACGCCTTTTCCCATTGTGGGTGGCAGAAAACAAGCATTTGCTGAAAGGTAAACCTTTACTCTTGAGATACGAGTTCAGTCGATCAATTCAGAAAATAAAGTAAGCAAATCAATCATTTAGCAAATACAATAAAACTGCGAGTCCCAACCCTGCGGCAATAATAATCCTGCAATAAAACTGAAAAAATCCCACGACAAATCCCGGAACAAATCCACTGGACAGCTAACTAGGCACGCCCTCAAAATTATTAAGCCTTCGACTCCACCATTTTGGCAAGCCACTCTCGAACCTATTGTTGATGCTATAAGGCTTAGTTTCGTGTGAGTGTTTAGTAGTAAGTTACAATCTTGTTTGTTTTTAAAGCGTGTTTACGACGTCATGGAATTTTACGTTCTCTGGATTTAATAGCGACATAGTTTGTGCGGGTCGGCTAAAGAGGGAGCCTATTTTTCGTGATTTTGGAGTGAGAATTGAAATTGTGGCTTTAGCTTCTTGGTAGAATGGGTGTATTAGTTGTTTACCTTTTTCTCTTGAGTATCTACATTTTTAACGTAAAAAATAGAAATGAACTAGTCAAAAGGTTGAAATCAACGTGAAGCATTTGTAAGAGGTGTATAGCCTAAGAAACTGCCCACTGTATACTCAAGCCGTCTTATTAATAAAAATATAGTTTAAATAAACTAAAAAACACGCGTTTAAAGCACTTCGAACTAAAAAGTTAAAAATAATTTTTAATATAACCTTAAAACAATAATTGATAAAAAATACTATTTTTATTGTGAAACAAAAAGCGTCGGGCGCTCGATGTACGAAAGATATGGAACAAAGCGCCCCACGCTTTTTGTAATACTTTCTTACTGTGAGACTAGTTACTCTCAGGTTGAACTCAGAGATACTTTTACTACGAGAGTAGAGTCTAATCATGCAACTAATTCCTTACACCAAGTTTATTAATATTGAAATTTGTTAATACTGGCTTAATGCTTGGAGTAAATTAACTACTGTTATAGTCTGTTGTTACTAAGATATCTGATGATTTTGTCTTATGAGTATTTTTTTTTTTTTTTTTGTCCCATCTTAGGCTATTTACTGCTCTATTCTAAAATATAATTTTACATCAGTTTTGAGCACTAAAAAGAACAAAAGAAACGAAGCAATAAGTTACTAGGTAATGGCAGCTAAATCTCAGCAAGCCAATTTCATATCCATCTCTCTCTCACTACTGGTCAGTCTCATTTAATCTTACAGAATCAGATTCGTAATCTTGTAGACTTGGTCCAAGGGATTTGCTCGCTAGACCATCCGCTGAAGTCTTTTCACAATCTACAGTACTGGTATCATACGTTCCATTTCCTGTCGGAAAGGATTAGGTTTTGTAGAAGGAAAAGTCAGGTTTTAAATCGAGTTTTAGTTTTGGTTCGGCCAAAAGTAGTAGGTGGAATGAAGGTACTGTTTTTATGGAATACCTAAAACCTTTTTTACAACAATAGAAATACGAACGTAACACTACGGCGATCTCTTTCGTTTAGGTTTTCAAAAAATCACGACACGAGGCTCACAAATGCTTGAATCTAAACGTTATGACTGTAAAAAATAACCTTCTCCCTCTTCTAAACTCCTCTGCGTTTATTTTTGGGCGAGGGTGAATAAATAATTATTACTTGATACTCAAACCATACAGTGTGGCCGATTCAGGAGTCCATTGAATATTTTTTTTCCGCCAGTACGACAGTCAAGGCTTACAAAAAATTTAAGGCCCTGAAGCACGACGGAAAACTCAAGACAAATACTCAAAGTCATGATGAAAGCAGCTGTGACATTTAAGCAGCACTTAAATTTAGCAACAGTCCATGTGATCGGCCATTCACAGGTACAAATTAATATTAAACGTTTGTCTAAATGACTTTCTGGCTGGTAAATAATAACAATTACTCTGTTGACAAAAATGCTTTGGAGCGTATTGAAGTTAAGTTAAATTTTGAATTATATAGATAAGATGTGTCGACGAGAGGGTTAATTGGTTATGAGAATAGATAAATTAAATTAAAATTAAAACGTGTAATTTATGGCAATAAACGACTGAACTGAACTGAACTGAGATATAGTGCAATGCTAATAATTTGATGCGTTAGTACGCTACGCTACGAAACACAAAAACATCTAAACAGCAAGCCGCAACCAGCCATGTTTCGAGCCAAGACCATCTATGTATGGCTTGGCTTTATCAAGCCAGCTTGCACTGGTTGCCATTCCAACAGGCCTGCCAAATACTCATGTGTAGCTCCTAATGACTGGAAAGGACATTCCAGGGTGCCATGGTAATGTCTGTGTTTGCTTTCGAAGTGAGGCTTTGATTTTATGACTTGCGCTCCGGTGTCTAGTGCCAGATGGTCTGTGAATATTGCTGGCGGCATTTTGTGCACTTTATTGGTTGTTTTGGTGTACGCTTTTTTGCTTTCGGCGATTGTTAACTTTGGTGAAAACATCACAAATACAACAATCATATCATACCACAGCACTGGACGTGAAAATCAGACATCCTCCTTTTATCTTATACACCGCTAGTCCTTATTATTACAAATACAAGAGTAGAACACCCGATTGGAAAGGACATTGGGAACATTACTATGGAAAAATTACCCACGGCGGCGTACAGATATGAATTATGGCTTATTATACAGCCTGAGACAACTACTCTAGTAATTGTCATGGACTAAAGCGCATTATAGTGGGTAATGAGAATCTTGGGCTATGATCGCCCAACCGGTTCATACAAACGTATCTGAATATACTAGTTTAGCTTTTGAAATTCATCAAATAAAACGTGTTTTTTTTCAGCATTCCCATGAGAAAGAAAAAAAATTGCACAATTTTAAAGGACGTTATGTTATCTAACAACTACCACAGGTTTAATTCGTGTACGCAAAATTCAGGTTTTGGGTCAGAAACTTCCTAATATCTTATAGTTTGCGAGATTATTTTTAAGATGAATATTTTTGCGTGTCTCTGTCTGTGTAGAGCGTTAATGAATCATAATATACGTATAACATTATTTAGCGTGTGATGTCACGTTCTTGATACGAAACAAGTCGGGCCAAGCGTGACGTGACGGGCGTGACGGAAAAACATCAAAGTCGTTTCATATCTTACGAGGAGTCAAGTAATGTGGAGTAATTTAAAACGTGTCTACTTTACCTATGCCGATATTGTGTTTGAGGAAGTTGTACATCACTATATCAAAGGATTTATTTCAAGTTTGTAGCTGCAAGTAGTATCCAAAAACAAATTAATTTGGTTAAAAATCTTTAGATTAATTTCATTCTGCTTTGAATAAGCTGATATTATTGGTTATAATTTATGGAGTATTAAATAAAAGTCTAATCGTCTTTAGAATTGTAGAAAATATGCTGAGAAATACAAATGATTTCACGGTAGGATAAAAAGAGCGAAAGTAGTTGAAATGCTATTAGTCGAATCGGTTCAGTTCGACAGTTGTGCGTCTGTCACCCCGTACGGGAAAAGGCGTGATGATGTGTTGTTTTCTCAAATTCTCAACCCTATTTACAATATGAAAAATGTTCACATATTGTTAGAATACTGATCCAAAAGATAACAGAAACAGTCGTAAAGCCGCGTGTATAATTTCAGTAGATTACATCACGTATATAACATGGCGTTACGAGTGGAGGAAAAAGCTCCTGGAAAGCTCTGTAACGCCGTTACGCCCTCGCGGCATGTAAGTAATCAGTCACGGTTTTTGTCACAACACAAAACATAAGCTCGGCTTATTTGTAGAAAACTTATAGTCCTCGCTTTTTCCTAAAAAACTCATGAGGGATTAAGTATAGCAATTAATTTTAGGATAAAAATATATGGTTGGGTTTGGTTCGGTCTTATTAAATTATGATTATAATAACTTAATGTCTGCTATGTATCCCTAGCAAGGTACGTTATTAAACTCTAGATAGGTTAAAATTTTAAAGAATGGACGAACTAATCATTAGCAATACATCCAAAGATTCCTGTGATTTAATAATGAACTCTATACCTAAGTGGGATAATTTCAACAAAGAAATGTGATAATGAAAGTGAAAAATTCCCAAGACGTCAACACAACACTAATTATGTACTCATGTACAAAATGGATTTAGTTTAGTTTTGACTACAGAATAAGTGGACTGCAATGTTTATTTACCTCGTTTTTAATACCTACCTATAAAGTAATTTAAGGAATTTTCTATAAAAACGTATACTCAGCAGAAACCTCTTCATCCATTCATCAGCTCTAAGTAGCCATAGAGTAAAGTAAATGGACCGTAAATTGTACGATACAGTGAAACAGGGCTGGTGCACCGAGTTGCAGGAGAGGAGATGCTTGCGATGCTCGGAGATGCGCAAAATGTATGCGATATTCTGCCATTGCCACCGCGGTGCCAGTGGCGGCAATCGTCAAACCGCATATGCCGCAGACGCAATTTTAAAAGGTTTTATTTTAGACGGCAGCGTATTAGGCAAAAACAGCCTTTAGCAAAACACAAATCGCTCGGAATGATGAGTATTATTGCTGTTCGTTTTTTCACCAGCTTGTTTATCACGAGTGTCAGCGTGACTTCGCTTTCCCATAAACATAATTTTAATATTTTTGCTCGATAGAAAAGTCTCCTGAAGTTGCCAGAAAATCTGTCTGTCCATGTTTATTTTTAGAATTTCGCACCGGAAATTAATTTATGTTCTTGTTATTTATCTAATCATTATAAAAATGGCGCAGTATGTTCCTCAGTTAGGCTTGCTTAGCTTGGCTTTCACCTTTTTTTTTATTTAATTTCCTCTAAAAATAAGTTATGGATGAAATTCTTAAGTTCTGATTGCCTAGGGTCCGCCCTTAACTTGCACTGTATGTATGTCTGTATGTCTAATATGTCCGCGCCAAATCTTTCGGCTTGAATTTGACCCCCTTCCCGTTATCCGATTGAGCTGAAATTTTTCATACGTATGTAAGTTAGATGACAATGCAATATTTTTCTGACTTGGAGCTGAACTGATGATGGAGATGGCAGACGGCCATGGGAACTCTATCACAAAATATCACAAGCCCGTCGAATTTGGGCTTCTATTTGTCTTGACAATAATTAGGTACTAGAATATTTTTATGACATAGATCTGTTCTGATGCTGGAGCTGGAATGTGGTCAAGGGAACTCTGTTACCAAATGACGCAGCCCTATCGAGTTTGGGCTCATTTCATTCGTCTTGACAAGTACCTACCTACTCTAAGTCTAGATATTTGTTTTTGCTATATCAAGATAATGCTACAAAGTGGAAAAAAAAGTAAAAAAAAATGTTAAACAAAGCTTTTATTTAAATACATTTTGCGATTTATAATGCAACCCATCGATTTTTAACTAAAATTATATATTCTGTGTCACTCTCACGGTTTCCACGAATCCAACGTCATCGTCACATCATTTGTTAATATCCGTCGAGCCGTTGAGGCCGATGATAACACATCTACACTCCCACTTCTATCTGTGTCCAATGTCCATCCGTCTGTCCGCAGCAGTAAGTAAATTGTCATTAATATCAATACGGAGACAGACTGACAGACTAACTACAGGGGTGACCACAGTGTGTGTGAAACTAAGGGAATTATGTATGAGCTCTGCATTGAAGCAAATTACTGTGTCCCAGACATGTATATTCGCACCGGTGGTTTATGCAGAATACCCCTCCTCTGGTTTCAATTTCAACTAGCCATGTCAGATTTGACCGTCAGTCGTATGAGTACAAAGCCTTAACAACTATTTGAAAAAAAACCTACCTTTTCATTTTCATTGTTAAGCTGTTAAATTTTCGAAATATGAACCGATTTAAAAAAGGTACATCGATAAGAACCACCACCGTAGGGAAGTTTACTTTCATTTAACAAAAAACCGCATTACAACCCGTACACTTGTATGACCACTAGAGTGCCATGCACACACACACACTCACACACACACACCCTCACACACTGAAAGAGGTGATTTAGACTTGGCTATTACTTATAATAAAATAGAAGCAAATTGAAAATACGACCGATAGTTTATTTTAACCTTTGAGTACAATGTAAAAATATTTCTCCATGAGTAGGTACCTAAATATAAATAGAAAACCGTACGCTACCGTACCGTAGCTTCAAATGAAAACTTTCCGACATAATCAAAAAATCATTACCATATCTACAGAACTTAATTGAGTCCTTCGACTCGTACTTGACACTTTTATTTTTTTATTTTCTTTGCATGAAAATAAGTAAGACTCGAAAATAAATTACTGATGTACAGGGTGTAACAGAAAGGTGTAGTCATATTTTAGGGGGTTGTTAAGGACATGATTCTGAGCAACTTTCACTATGAAACCTATTTGATCAGAGCAACTTTAATTTTCACTTCTCTATACAAATCACAGCTGACCGCGGACCTAAACACATAGCAATGAAAAATAAAGTTGCTCTGATCAAATTGGTTTCATAGTGAAAGTTGCTCAGCCTAACAACCCCCTAAAATATGACAACATCCTTCTGTTAGACCCTGTATAATAATATGTACTGTCCATAAATGGGGCTTATTATCGTCTCTTACCGAGGGGCATATGTCTTTACAATCTACATTTCAAAGGAGCTACAGAAGTACAAAAAACATTGAAATGAAATTAAAATGAAATTTATTCACCAAAGTTATATACAGATGAAATATACATTGGCATCTACAACACAAAACCTTTTCCAATACGGGAGGCAGAGACATAATTCACCTTTAGCCAGTTATTCAATACTTTATTTTGCATGAAAGGGGGTAGCCGATCGCCGCAGCTATAATGTAAAAGGCAACAAATAATTTATCACAAGATAGCGTCACGACTTTTCCCATACCCGGTGGCAGAGGCACAGTTGTGCCCAAGCAACATAATAAAAGTAAAACTAAGAGAGTCATCGTTACCTCCGCTACTCGAAGACCTATTTCACGAGTGAGTAGTTGGCAAAATGCCAATACGAATCACGAGAGCCATCGATCTCAACCCGGGAGGTTTCTTTTTAGGGTACCGTACCCGAAGGGTGCCAAACGGGACCCTATTACTGAAACTTCGCTGTCCATCTGTCCGTCCGTCCGTCCGTCCGTCCTGTCTGTCACCGGGTCCGTCTGCACGAACCGTAATAGCTAGAAAGCTGAAATTTTCACAGAATGTGTATATCTGTTGCCGCACCAACCACAAATACTGAAATACGAGAGATATTGCAAATTAAAGGGGGCCCCGATACAAGAGACGTGTTTAGATACACTTACTTTGTTTATTTATTGTCATAGCAACCATGTCATAGACACATATACTACACATTTAAATATGATAGCATATTTCGCGTCAACCCACATGGTTGTGGTAGGTATGATGTAGACTCTCAATCCGGAGGTCGTCGGTTCAAATCTCGTGAAGGCATAAACTTTTTAAATTTTCTTTTTGTTTATTTTTTATTGTTTTGAGTGCTTTTGATTTGTTGTACGATGGTACGGCACCCTTCGTGTGCGATACCGACCCGCACTTAACCGATTTTTTACAAAATAATGAATGCCTCGAGACCTAGCCACTGCACCTGTTAGGGTTACATCTGAATATTGATATTGATACTATGATTAGGTACAGGCATTTTTGCAGGGCAGTGCAGGCAACGTCTTTTGTTTTAAATGCTTTCAACAATAATAAATGCTGGCTAAAGTCCAACTCTACTCTAACTATAAAACTGCAACAATAAATGCACTGTAGGTCTACCGATTTTCCATTGCAACCTTATTGCACCTCACAAACATGGCGGCAGCTGACCATGAGTTACACTCGGCTATAACATAAAAGCGTAACGCTAGCAGGTGGACATCATGGTTCCCAGTCGACTGAATATTGGGCTATAAAAACGCCATTGAACATGTTTGGAATAGTTTTGAGTTTCAGAAAATTGTAAAAATATACCGGAGCTAAGTAACATTTGTAACTAACAAACCAACAAACAAACATTTACATACAAGCTAATTACATTTGTGTAGTTGCATTCGATTTGTCCTGAAAAAATGCCCCGACTCTAGTTTTCCCAAACAGTAATAACAGCAGTAAAATTTCAAGCACCAAATAAAAAGTCGCATTCCAAACATTCAAGAAACTTTTTGTCGTCACGTTCCAAAACTTAATGAAATCACAAGCACCAAGCGTCGCTCGCGCAAGCACTATGGCAACGTATCAAGTGAAATCCAATAAATGGTTTTAGAACGTACCTGCAATGTCTCCCGAGCGCTCGGAATCTCTGGAATGTTCTTCATTACTGTCTCTTCAGGCCAAAGTTGCTACCTTTCTAATAGGGACCGGATCTTAGGACAGTTATATGCTGAAGAATTTTATGCTTCGCCGATTCGTTCGGGTTTAGAAATAGTTGGTGTGGTTCCGTGGGTAAGATCAAGGTTTGCCTTTGTTAGAGAATATATAATTGTCATGTCCATGAACACTTCATAGAATTAAACACAATATATCTACATAATATGAAACAGAAATAAAGGATGCAGTAAAATTACAAGTATACCATTTGTAATTCGTAATTACTCGATAAGATTATGTTACAGTTATACATATGCGCGTATAGCCCGAAGTAATGTTTAGAGTGAGATTTCTTCACACAAGACTTGATAATAAAATGTAGGTTATTATTCTAAATGAACAGGTTCTATTGCAAGTTTCTTTTACAGCTTACGCTATCTAAGACGAGACTAAGCGCTCGTAAAAAACATTGTAGCCCTAACACTCTTTACTGCACTTTACTGTTTTAAAACCTCCCCATAAAATGCCCGAGAAAATTACTTTAGTGCATTAATAGAATAGCTGCAATGTAATGTTCAAGAACAGACAAAATATAGATTGTTATTTTCCAAAAGTGTGTACCCAGGATGCTATGCTAGCTATAAATACTCTGCTTACTATTAAAGGTTCTCGTAACCTGTTAGTGTCTGCGTACAATTTTTATTTGATAGTTGCTTTACAGTCTAAAAACTGCCAGAAAACTAATATCCGTGGCCAGCTCGTAACCGAAAGTCTGAAAACAAAGTTACTCTGAATGAAATTGAAAAACACATTTTATACAAAAGATTTGCACTTGCTGAAAGCATAAAAACATCTGTTTATTACGATGACTTCACTCCTTACCACATCAAATGCACAGAATCTACTCAAATTAAGAGCAGCTTGCGTGACATGCCCTGAGTTGCATGTAACTTTAAAAGCATATCCTTAGCATCAGGAACAAATGACAATCCTATAAGATTTTCGCTCTTAAATCAGTAAGGTGACAACATTAAATTACATAATCGTTTCGTGTAACTCAGGGATAAAGGCGCTGCTGCCATTATCCGAAGGAGAGACGATGCAATTATAACTTTGAGTGTCTGTTAAACTTGAGTTGATGCTGCATTCCATTCACGAGGTGTCTGATTTAAGTTGTCGCGCAAATGAGGACATTAGTGTAAAAGCGTTCGCAATCCTGGCACAAACCGCATTTAATCAGAGTGCAATGTTCTGGAGTGCGTGAGGCCGCTTGCTGTGATCTATTCAGAGAATTCATCTCTTTTCAGGACACAATTCTTTAACCTCCCGACTTAAAATGTATTTGAAGCGTCGTCGTCTGCCTGCGTTTAAAAAAGGTTTTACACACGCAGAAGGGAAATAATTCTTCCCATAAGGGGCGGCAGTAGCACAATTGTACACACGTTCAGCCACTTTTTAAATTGTCCATTTTTGCGTGACAGGTCGCTATCCCATTGCTGCCTACCTAAAATATTATTTTAAAATCTACTTAATTTTCAGGGCATTTCTCGAAACAATAAACAATATAAAATGCTCATAAATATACAAAGTAAAACAACAAGTCTATATGTACAAGTTGGTCCTAATCTATTCAAATTACAGTCATCCGAAAATAAGGTCGGAAGAAAGATTACATTTATTCGCATTTTAGCTAAATCCAGTTCGTTAGTCCTCGTGAGTTGGAACAAATCTTTATGAAAATCCTTTGCCATGCGGGAAATTGTGAGGGCACAAAATTGCCGTGAGTCGGTTCATTATATTCATGAAATATTGTGATTGAGTTAGAAATGCGGCAAACATTTTTCCTCCGCACGTAATGATGGTTAAACTCACTCGCCCTTTATTGTTTAGATCCCTGCATTAGGCTGATTAACGTTTTAATTCAAATAGGATATGGGAAAAAGCACGTCTCTAGATGTTATCATGGAAACCTATCTTCGAGTTAAATGCATTTTCACGTAGAAACCATCTATCCAACACATAGATATACGGCTTAGCGTAGATGTATAGTGCCTCCACCTACCCCTAAAAACAACTGAAATAGTTCATACATTAAATATATATAAAAAATCTCCAGCCAATGTGCTAAAGAACCAGAAATGTCAACACTTTATTAATTCAAAAGGCCATCAGACCCCAGTTTCAGCCAGACTACCTTTCCAATCACGTCACCCGGATGCACCCCCTGAACTAATAAACAAACATAATTAAAAATGCACCCACACATTACCATATTCGCGTCTCTACAGTGGCGGATCCAGGATTCTCGTTTAGGGGGGCTTGGCTTCAATTATGCCCTCATTAGGCTCAAACGCCCAAACGAGAATCCTAGATGATAAATTTAGTACAAAAAAGTTTTACACATATTTGATGACCATTAAACCTTTAAAATACCTATAAATATGATGTGCACTAAAAGGTTAATAATTCAAAAACAATAAGAGAACTTAGATATTTTTAAGAGGGGGCTTAAGCCCCTAGTCCTCCCTAGATCCGTCACTGCGTCCCTATTTTGTTAGCGCCAAACCGCTTTCCCGTGACTTAGCGGCAATCACCGCCTGCCGACACGACACCCAATACAGGCTTGCAGACGGATTAATTGAATAAATTTGCATTTCATTCCTGTTACATTCCCATTTGTTTCGAATTACCGACGGAGCGCGGTGACTCGCAAATTGGACGTGCGATTCGGTTTCGGGAATTTGTCACAGTGACAATTCACCTGAGGGATAAGCATGATTTACGCAATGCGTAAGCAGTCTGATGTTGTTGTCGACTTAATTTATATCTAAGTATTAAATTAAAATCTCAAAGTTTATTTACCTCTTCTGTACAGCGTCTACTACTGTGCAGTTCTCAACACCTGACATTGGCGGAGTTATTATGGCAACCCGCGATAGTAGCCACAAAACAAAAACTTGTCTCAACTTGATGTCGACTTACTTTTCGATGCGTCTTATGAATATGCTAACTCTTCTGGCTTTGGTATGTATAATTTCAGACTTTAACAGATTTTTAGATTAAAAAAATCTACAATACAACCATATTTTCCTCACATTTTATTCATTCTATTATGAATTTGCAGATTGTGGTTAGAGAGATAAGATCCAATCTTGTTTCTAAACAACTCTAGATTATTCCAAATTAGCTTTTTGCGCGACATTAGTAAATTCAATAATACCACACAAGAATACCTCTGCAATACTGATTTCCCGGGAAAGAATGAGAAAACCTCATTACCCGAGACTGCGGGATTTCAGAACAAAGTATCGACATATTGACATCCCTAATAGTTTTGTTCAGACGAGCCCTATTCACTTGCCAACTTGCTCGTTACCACATGTATGGTTTCATATCATTATCATTATCTTTTTTGCGTTTTTTGCAGATTTTAGTGATACGAAAACATATGCACGTAGCCATCCTCTTCTTCATCTTTTTTCACGTACAGCTGTCCAACGATCTTTTGGCTTGCGGTTACAGGTAGAACTAACGCTTTTTGACAGGTTCATTGCATTAAGTTGCGTAAAACTGGCGCCCCTCTGTAAACGTCACTCAGAGTTTTATTAATCTGCGGTTAGAAGTCTATATGTGCATGTGTGTAATGTTAAATGTCAAATTTGTCAATTGAATTGACGATTAGAGAAGAATTAGAATTAATCAGCTGTTACCTTACTAACAAAACACTGCACCATTTTTATTAGTAAATGACTTGAATTAATGAAGTATGTCGCATTACCTGCATGCTTTGCCGTCATTAGCCTATTATTTGCGTCATTGGTTTTGTGGTGTTCTATTATATTCATATGGTCATTTTGCGAGCCAATCCTTCACTAGTTCTGTGTATGGCTACTTCAGTGTTTGTAATCCTGGAAGACGTGACCAGCAGTGGACAGCGCGATGAGAAATATTGTTGCTTCCTCCTAATACCTTCATCAGCAGAAGTTATTCTTTTGCCACTGAAATTTTATTGGGAAACGAAAAAGACACAAAACTTTTCTGCCTTGATTGCTTACGCATTTGGGTTTTTATATTTTATTTTCAGGCTTATATCTTAGTACAAGCAGGGAAATAATAGTTTATATGAGCTAACCTTGTGAGTTTTCGTTAGTTCTAATACCCCGAATTGTTCAAGGAAAAGGTTCATGTTTCTGTCTGCACGCATGTAACTCAACGTGCTTACTCATGTGCACAGTACTTTCCTGTAACTGCTAAAACTGAGAATTATGTGCCACTTGATAGAATATGAGTTGTTACTCTAAACACGAGTAAAAGTAAGTTATTATTCTAGCTAGTGGGCTAACTATAAAGAGATAATCTCGCGGATCAAAACACTACACAAACAGCTCAAAAAGCATAAGACAATCTCCCACCGCCAAGCGCAGATTCCTAATCAATATTGAAATATTTCCCTTACCCACTGATTCAATTAGTAACGTAATGCACCTCTAATGCCCGACCGCAGGGAAAAAATCTCCAGAGTTACCTTAAACGATTTGGGGGAATCCCCACTAAATGAAATCCTCGGGTAAGGGTGTTTCTAAAAGAATGAAAATGCCTGATACATATCAGAATCTATATTTTTACAAAATCTGGATAAAAATCTTATGACCTCTGACGGATTCAAATAGATACAATTTATAGAGATACAAATACCTCCTTATAGGAAAACTTTAATAATTTTAATTCCAGTTAAGTGAGGAATCAAAGTAACCCATAAAAAACATCATTCTTCTAAATTAATTTATGATATCATACTTGCTTTTATTGTGTCCTTCGTCAATTCATTAGAACATTTCGTAACGCGGCAGCCGGATACAAATGGTAGTTTATGAAACTGTTGCATAAACGCGAGTGGGTGTTTAAAAACCGAGGCAAGGTTAGTATTCCACGAGTGTTTTAATACCTAGTTATGTGCAGTTTCATACACTACTTTATCTACTATCATACTTGAGTGTCTCTCCTACAAAAACCAAAGTTAAAACACAACAATATTTCCATATAAATCAGTGCTTGCTTTTTTTTTTTTTTTTTTTTCTCCGTCTTTATCCAAATGAATGGAAAGGCAATGGCCATTAAAGCCGTACAGCCATGTCTTCAGTGTTTACGTCTTCTTATTCTGTTTCCAAGGTTTCAAAAGGCCGAAGCCAGGTCTTCCGTATTTCTTGTTTTTAAGGCCGAAGCCAAGTCTTGCGTAGTTTTGATTTTTAAGGCCGAAGCCAAGTCTTGCGTGTTTTTGTTTCGGCCAAAGCCAAGTCTTTTGTGTTTGATTTATAAGGCCGAAGCCACGTCACATTTGAGGAGTCATGCATGTCCGTGTAATATATCTCTCAGTCCGTGTATTGTTCCAAGTCCGATACATATTTTTACCACTCTAAATATCTTCAATAGTAGAGCAGATATAATCGTAAATATATTGATAATTTTCAAAATTCTTCAATAGGTCAACAGTGGTACGCGGGATATCTTCTGGTTTGTAAATGAGCAACAATTTATCAATAAAGGCAAGGCGTTGAATAATATGGGCGGGGCAATCGAAAAATATATGATCCAGTGTTTGATCAGCGGCATTACAGATATTACAAATTGGCGATGATATAATTTGCATACGGTGAAGATGTGATCCGAAACGACAGTGACCAAATCTGAGACGTGTCATTATAACATAGAATTTCCTGCTTTTCCACATGTTTGACTTAGAGAACCAGGCACGTCCAATCCTTCCACTAACGGATCCGTACCAGGAACCTTTAACTGCAAGAGATTGTTGCCAATAGCTGAACCATTCTTGCTTCAAATTCTGTTTGAGTATGGTAATGAAATCAGAGTTTGGCACAGGTACAGTAGACTCAGGAGCATCACTTTCAACGATCGCCTTGGCCAGGAAGTCGGCATTTTCGTTTCCTGTCACTCCGACATGAGATGGAGTCCACATGAAGACAATATGTACATTTAATTTAAGAAGTTGGGAGTAGCGATTCTTGATATCGTAAATAATATAATTGGTGTTGCAATCTAGTCTGTTTGATTGAAGAGCTTTTAGAGTACTCATACTGTCAGATATTATTAGCCACTTGTTTTCCGGGGAATGAGCTGGGTGTTCCGAAATATAAGTTAATGCTTTCGATATAGCAAGTGCTTCTGCTGAGAAGATACTCATTTCTTTTGGCAATTTCACTCCGAATCCATTCTTAATATGTGGAAGGTATATAGCTGCAGCAACGCCGTTATCAGTTTTTGAACCATCAGTGTATATTTGAGTAAAATTAATATATTTTGCCAGTTGTTCACATATTTCATGTTTGTTCTTTTTCTCGGGATCAATATGGAATACCATTGAAGTGAATTTGCTATCAAAATCATCCGAGTAGCATGCCCAATGATCTTGGCTTTTATGTATATTAGACTGCTGATTAAAATCAACCATATAGGAAAAATCATGAAGAATGTAAGGTGTTTTGGAAGAAGAAACCAAAGCCTGATTATTTCTGTAAAATTGTATCAAATTTTTAAACAAAGGATGGGGCTCAATGGCTAACATTTTTAAGATAAATCTATATTTTAAGTACTTAAAGCGAAGATTCAACGGTGGAATATCACATTCCACTTGAAGGGAATTAATGGGTGTGGTTTTCATAGCACCAGTAATAAGTCTCAAATTGTTATTTTGAATAACTTCCAATTTTCTTACAAGTTGTTCATTAGCTGCAAAGCAAATAAAGCCATATTCAAAATGACTCCGAACTATGGCCTTATACAAAGTTATTAATACTTTCGGATCTGAACCCCAGTAAGTTTTAGTAAGAGACTTCAATATGTTATAACCCCTATTTGCAGAAAATATAATTTTATCAACATATTTCTTCCACGAGCAATTACCCGTAAAAATAACTCCCAAAAACTTGATCTCCGATGCAAACATTAAAGGAGTGTTATTAAAATAAATTTTAAACTGAGCTTGATTGATTTTGTGGAAAATTAACACTTTAGATTTCTCAGGACTGATGTCTAGATTTAAATATTTGAAATAACTTGAAAACCTAGAAAGCGAATCATTTAGGTTTCGCATAACCTCATTTGCATTAATTCCAGAGCTATATATCACCAAATCGTCCGCAAACTGAAGGTTTCGGACTTTGGAGCCTAAAATAAGATTAAGTTTATGAATATACAAAGTGAATAATAGTGGGCTTAAAATCCCACCTTGACAAACTCCCTTAAAAGATGAGCGGGGACCGAGCAATTGATTATTAATCTTAACATAAACTTTTCTGTTGTGAAGAAAGGAAAAAATGAATTCAATAAATTTAATAGGAATCCCAATGGAAGCTAATTCCATACACAAAATATGATGATTGACATTATTGAATGCACCAACAACATCAAAAAAGACTCCGGCAAACGACATATTCTTCTTCACAGATTGAAAGATGTCTAATTGTAATTGAGCTATACTTTCTCTTGACGATCGACCTTTGCGAAACCCAAACTGGTTCATGGGCAGTATATGATTGGATTCAACAAAAAACTCCAGCCTTTGTTTTAGAACTTGTTCGAAAGTTTTACCAACACAAGATGTGAGTGCTATAGGTCTATATGAGTCAGGGCAATGTTTCTCTTTATTTGGTTTTAATATTGGAATAAGACAATCTGATTTCCAATCATCAGGAATTATATTTTGAGACCATAACGAATTGAACACATTTAAAAGAACTGTTTTAGATTTATTAGAAAGCATTTTTAACATTTTATAAGGAATCCCGTCAAGGCCAAAAGCTGTATCTCTCCTAGATAAAATAGCTGACTGTAATTCTTGAAAAGAAAATGGTTTTACCAGGAATTCGCTATTCTTAGCGTGCACATAACTATCTAAATTCAAGTTATCCTCAACGGTATCAGGCGTATATTTTTTAAGGAATTCGAAGACCCAACTTATATTATTGTTTGAGAAACTATGTACGAACGTTTTATTAAATTTTTTCATGATAGTCCAAATATGCGAAATCGGCGTAGTTCTGTTGAAGGATTCACACAATGCAACCCAACTAGATTGTTTTTCCTGCTTTAATGTAAGCTTTTTAAGAGCTTGTTTGTTTTTGAAATTGATGTAATTACATTCAGTTGGATCATTTTTAAATTGAATATACGCTTCTTTAGAGCACTCCACAACTTGACTGCATTTTTCATTCCACCATGGGAGAGGAATTCTCTTTTTCCTAAACATGCCTGATGATGAATTATTATTACGAAAACTGGACACTGGTGATGAATTCCGAGCAGCTAAAATTAAAATATCAATAAGTTTTTTATAACAATCTTTAGAGTTTGAAGTATCTATATTGAATTCTTGTAGAAGGGTATCTACATTTTTTTTGTAAGTATTCCAATTAACACGACGAAAGTTTAAATGAGTTTTCACAGCTGAACAGTCTAATGGAGTGGAAGTGTAAGGTGAATTGTTGTGAATAAGTATTTTAATGATTACTGGAAGATGGTAACTACCTAGCGGGTCATCATATACTGTCCAATCACAGTTCAGAGCCAGTGATGGAGAAATAAAAGAAAGATCTAAAGCATTACGCCTCCATTGGTGGGATCCAATAGTGGTCATTTGGCCATCATTTAGCAAAACTAAGTTATTGTCATTGGTACTTGAAAGGACATCACGACCACGAGCGTCTGTTGATTGACATCCCCATGCTGAATGGAGAGCGTTGAAATCTCCCGCAATAAGCACAGGTCCTGGAACACTTTGTATAAGTTGGTCAAATTTATGTTTGGTAAAAACCGGTAGACAGTTCTTAGGGCTATAAAAACTAACAATTGAAACTTCCTTATTATCTCCGTACATTAAACGTATTGCTATGTTCTGAATGGAATTATCATAAAATGTGTCAAGTTTTCTAAAAGTTAAGCTGTTATGAACAATTATGGCAACACCATTATGGTCATTGCCGGAGTCCAGTCTACAAATATTATAACCTCGAATATTGAAACGTTGATTTGGTTTGAGCCAAGTTTCACAAATAATTGCTACGTGAATATTATTCTCCTTCAGGAAATGTGTTAAAACAAGTCTATTACTAATTAAACTTTGTGAGTTCCATTGCATTATGTTTAATTGATCCATTAAAAAAAATAACAAATTAATTACTCTTACTTAGTGTTTCAAGAAGAATAGTTTTAATGTTTTGTGAATTAATTGAAAGTTCGTTTGTTTTGTTCTGAGTTAGTAACTTAGTTACTGAGCCTACTATAATGTTCATTATATGTTCTGAATTGAGCAGCAGTGCTAGCTGATCTGAAGGACTTGATTTTAGTGGAGGAAATGATTTTTCCAGGGTTTCAGCAAATGTTTTCTTGTCTAATTTCATTTTGTTTTGGTTAATTTTCTCCTTTTTTACAGGACAATCAGGTGAGATGGCGATATGATTGCCTTTGCAATGACAGCAAGAAGCATCCGCTGCATCAACTGTGCAAGACTTGAAGTTGTGGCTGCCTGAGCAGATAGAGCACTTCTCTGCGTTTTTACAAAATTTAGCTATGTGTCCATACCTCAGGCATCGCAGACACTGCTTCACTGGAGCGACGTACGGGCGAACCTCGAAGCGCCAGCTGTTCAGATCCACACTGTCAGGCAGTGATGGGCAGGAGAATGTTATTGAGACTGTCTTCAAAGGCTGAAACTCAACAATGTCGTTGTTATTTGTTCTTTTCATAAATCTTCTTACTGATACTATGTTTTTGGAGCAAGAAATATTTGAGTAGATCTGCTCATTGGATAAATCAAGTGGCACATGTTGTATAACTCCAGTCACTTCAGTGGCCGTAGCAGGAATAGTCGCCTTTAGTTTGTAGGAATCCAGAAATGTTTTATTGCTTAAAGCCGCATTGGCGAGCCCTGGCCGCTCAAACACAACGCCAATCTTGTATTTGTTGATGCGTCTTAACTGTTTTATGCCTTTATTGAATCTTTTGAGGCTGTTCGCTAGAGACATCATGTCTCTGTCGCCCAACGCCTTGCCTGTGTCGGTGCTTTCAAAATAAACAATATAATCTAATTTACCTCCGTCCACTGGGTAATATCGGACATAATCCGGGACCTGAAAAGGCTTATACTTATCCTTGTCCTCTTTTGGTTCTTCACACGGACTTGAGGATTCCCCACTATCAGACAGATCCTCCTCCTCCTCATCCTTCTTTCTCTTTTTCGGCTTCTTCCTGCCCATTTTTCACCAATTTACAGTTGTTTTAGATTGTCTAGAGTATTTAAATTGAATTTTCAAAATTAAAATTAAAATTTTCCGCCTATCAAGTCAAAAGTTCCCGCGCTTTTTTCAATCAGTGCTTGCTTAGACACTGACACAACAAAACGTTGTCACGTCACGTTGACGTTTTGTTGCCGCCAAAACCCAGCATATCACAGCGCATGCGCGGAGCATGGGCCACACTATCAAACCTCAGATTAATGAACCTCTTTGTTTAAATCTTCCTGCCTGCCTCCAAGTACTTATCAAACACTGAGTGGCTGTTTGGTTGTCAAAGTTATTGTTCTGAGGTTGTCAACTATAGTTAAAAAAACTTTCCAACGATACAGACTACCAAACACCTTGGCTGTACGGTTTCAAGACTCTTGTCTTTCCCAAAAAAAAGTAGAACTGTATCATTATGGAAAAAAGTTTAATAATAACATTAGTTTTATTCGAGAAGTAGTGTCATTATTTAAAAAAATGATTATTGTATTGCGTTTATAAAGTACGTCATTATGAATTCGATTTCAAGTTTGTAATTCGAACTTTATGACATGAGAGTAGATAAAATCCATTATAGAATACTTTGCCTTCTGTAAGTGTATTGGCTGAATGATGATCGTTTTGGAATAAACTAACAGCTTTGAGACGATTGGTAGAGTTTGTGAGGGTAAAGGTAGCCCTAATGATGTTATAATAAATCGCTGTGTTTCTAATATTGATTAGCTGCGTTTACGGAGTTCAGAATAAAAATGGTGAAATTGATTTTGGTATTTTATGCAACCTACAATACATATTATATCACTGTCTACATCGCAGATGTACTGGAACTATCTTGTAGCAGCAGTGATTTTCATGAGTAAAAAATAGCATTTATACTTTATACTTTTATACTTTATTGCACAAAAACAGAATACAGACACTTAATAATGAAAAAACATGTACAAAGGCGAGCTTATCTCTAATAAAAGATCTCTTCCAGCAAACCTATGATGGACAGGATTAGTTAACAAAAACCTACATATGTGCACTACGATAAATATTAAATTAATAGACTACTTACTAATAAGTACATACACACATAAAAACCATACATAATATTTTTAAAAAAAAAAAAATTCCATATTGCATTTATTTTATAACAAGCGAGGAAGTATTGTGTTACTTACATGAAAATTCAATACTAGTCTTCTCAATATGCATTGGATAACCAAAAAATCTCAATCATTGTCACATTACTTCGAGTATCCATACAAAGATACCTTATGGCGTTGAGCCTTCAATACAGTTGACTCAAGCCTTTCAGCGCTCCAACCAAACCCAATCTTCAGGATCACAAAGGAGCCCAACCCTGACTGTATAGGGCTGCTCTGAAGGTGACACGATTTGCTTGCCAAATTGGAAGGCAGAGGCGCGAACGTAGACCCGGATAATCGGCTTAGATGCCTCTGAGCTCTCAGTGGACTTCACAAAAGCATTTCACACGAAGTAACGAGGTAGTAGAGTAAATTACTCTATTCCTAATGTGGTAAGATCGAATTTGGAATAACAAAGTTCATGGTTGTTTACTCGCAGTAGTTGTATTGTTCTGGAATATTCTTGATTATTTAGTAGTTATCCGCTTCGTGAACTTTAGTAAGATTCTTACAAATGACTTCACTGGTTGTTGTCTTGTCTTTCAGAGATCTAGCGTGCCGTAGCACTTGGTATTTTCCATTTAATGGTCCTTGCACCCTATTAAGTACTTTCAGAGTGGTTTCAGAATGCAGCAAAGTGGCTTTCTTTAAAAGTTCAACAACAGTCACTTGGATTTCACAAAAAAACATTATATTGCCTTTTGATATTGTGAATTATGAATCCGAAAACAGGCCGACCTATTTGAAATTATATAAAAGCAAAAATCACAACAAATACAAATAAGATAATTTGTACTTACAAAGGCAATCTCCAAAAAAGTTTGTGTTTCTCCGCGCCCACATAAAATCCTATACAGCGTTCCATAATTACCATGGTCTATCTACGCAGGATACGTGACAGTGGCCACATTCAATTTAGTTCAACGCGTAATCCTCTTCCGCCGTGTCACCGGCGCAGTCCAAAGCCGGATTAATTATGTAAATTGAAGTTGTTTCCGTGGCGTTTTAGGTACCTGATTTAGTATAATTATTTTTGGTTGTTATTAATTTTGTTTGTGAATTGAATCAGGCTTGGCCAGTATTTTTGCATGTTCAGTACGTATGAAGAAACTAAAATTCTCTGGCCGTCTAATCTTCATAGGTGCGACCAGTGCGACAAATCCCTTGTCAGGCAAAATGAAGTGTAGCTTAACATGAGAGTACGTACATATGTGTGAAAAGGAGTGATTTTATTTATTTGTCAGAGTCGTGAAATCTTGACAACTAGCAAACAATCTTTCAACAAACGTATGTTGAATTACTGGTTAATTAACGTTTGTGCGAATCTTTGCTTCTGCCACTTCCTTTGGGAAACGAGGCAGAACTTTTTGTTTTTTAAAATGTTCATTTGTTTTTTTTTGCGTATTTCGTGAAAAATATGAAGGTGAGAAATCTATGAAAGTATACAGAAATGGCGAAAGTTTCAAAGAATATTCGATTACACTTCTTGGTACGTGAAGGGTGGCACGTATTTTAGTTGGAATCACAACGTTTAAGGATCCAATCGAGTTTGTAATGGCTTACCTTTCACTTATTCGGGTTTTATACAGATCAGAATCGATAACAGAGTCGAACTTTTTTTTTGAGTTGTTGTACTAACATTGAATTCAGATTGTACAGTCGAGGTCAAAGATATCTTTAAAATAGAGTGCTCCATACATAACTTAACATTTAAATAAGTTGTTTCATTTTTCCAACCAATGCTCGAATGTTATGTTTACGACCTTTCTTACACAAAATCATTAGCACATATTGTGCCAAATATAATAATATATTATTGACACTACATGTTGCAGAATAATATATCCCATCAATGTGCCATAATTATTTATTACAAGAAACACTTGAGATAATCAAATAATAATATCTGAAAATAATCTAGCAACAAAATGGACCAGAATGTGCTAACAAAAACACAGCAGCTTGACCGCCATTAGAGAGCTATATGCGTTTGTCTCAATTACCTCCAGTCCTCGTATTACGGTAATCCTGGTAATTAAACTGCTGGCTTACCTTTTTGTTTTTCTTTTCGTTTAATTCAACGCTGCACCTCAACGGTAAGCTATCTCTATACAAATACCCCAGTCGGCAGAAATTAAAAACTGGAAAAAGCCCCAAAAAAAACGGTTTTTCGCCCCTCCTCAAATTAGCACAAGCTTTATTTGTTCTAAAAATTGGGTGTAGCACTACTGAATAGTCACAACCAACATAGGCACTTAAGTTTCGTTGAATTCAGAATTTATGCCAGAAAGCATGCCAGGTTCACTTCAAACGAAACAGCGAGAACGGCCGCGCACACACAGCTACATTGCGTTTCGCAGGCACACGCCGCCACACGCATACATTGCCGAGTTTCGAGGTGTTGAAGTTGTACGAAACAAGGCTTTGCAATGCATTCGTCACTTTTACGTCATTCGTCCGGCCGGCACGAGTTGTTGTGAATGTTGTGATTTGCGACACACGACACGATATTATTAATTATTTTTCATAATTTTTGCAAGATGAGTATAAATATTGTAGCTAAGCGACAACCCTAGCCGTTCGAGCAAGAGTAGGTCATGCGAACAGGGGCCTAGTTAACTTACTATTTCTTATTTATACTATGGTAAAAGTCTCTGCCGACCGACTGGGGCAAAAGGACGATCAGCTTAGTTTTTTTAACAACTTCATTAGGTACCTAAAACAAAAGGTATCAAAAAAAAATTATATTAAAAAAAATTAAAAGTAAAAAAACATTTAAACAAAGCTTTTATTTAATGCCCTAAAAAGAAGAAAATAAAATTTCGATTCAATCAAATGCGTTATTTTATTAAATTACACAATTAATACGATAACAAAGCTTGTTGCGAGATTTACTTGTGTAGACTTAATCAGGTGGTAGGGACTATTTGCACAGACTTGGAGATAAATCCCGCAACAAGCTTTTATATCGTATTAATTGTGTAATTTAATAAAATAACGCATTTGATTGAATCGAAATTTTATTTTCTTCTTTTTAGGGCATTAAATAAAAGCTTTGTTTAAAATGTTTTTTTACTTTTAATTTATTTTTAACTTTTTAGTCTTTATCATTACAGCGAGACAATTCTGGCGCTAGCGAGATCATGTCCATGGTCGAAATATCGATTTTGAGATACCGAAATCTCTATCAAAAACAAGAAAAAGCTATTCTTACGACTAGCCTTTCGACCAACCGAGATATCTCGACCCGTTTTCGATCATAATAAATATAAATCGAGATAATTTTCGACGGATTTAGACGGTATCAAAACAGATATCTTGACTGGGGAGATGATCTCGATAGCGCGAGAATCGGGGGCCTGGACAAAAAATCTAATCTAGAATCAGAGTGCTTGTGAAGACGAATCAAATGAGACCAAACACGATAGGATCGCGTCGTTTGGTAACAGAGTTCCCATGGCCATCTTCCGGCTCCAGCATCAGATCAGCTCCATGTCATAAAAAATATTCTAGGATCAAAGTACTTGTCAATATAAATCAAATGAGCCCAAACACAATAGGATTGTGTCGTGTGGTAACAGGGTTCCCATGGCCATCTTCAGGCTGCAGCATCAGATCAGCTCCATGTCATAAAAAATATTCTAGGATCAAAGTACTTGTCAATATAAATCAAATGAGCCCAAACACAATAGGATTGCGTCGTTTGGTAACAGGGTTCCCATGGCCAGCTTCAGGCTCCAGCATCAGATCAGCTCCATGTCATAAAAAATATTCTAGGATCAAAGTACTTGTCAATATAAATCAAATGAGCCCAAACACAATAGGATTGCGTCGTTTGGTAACAGGGTTCCCATGGCCACCTTCCGGCTCCAGCATCAGATCAGCTCCTGTCATAAAAAAATATTCTAGAATCAAAGTACTTGTCAATATAAATCAAATCAGCCTAAACACAATAGGATTGCGTCGTTTGGTAACAGGGTTCCCATGGCCACCTTCCGGCTCCAGCATCAGATCAGCTCCATGTCATAAAAAATATTCTAGGATCAAAGTACTTGTCAATATAAATCAAATGAGCCCAAACACAATAGGATTGCGTCGTTTGGTAACAGGGTTCCCATGGCCACCTTCCGGCTCCAGCATCAGATCAGCTCCAAGTCAAAAAAATATTGCATTGTCATCCAACTTACATACGTATGCAAAATTTCAGCTCAATCGGACAACGGGAAGTGGGTCAAATTCAAGCCGACATTTTTGACGCGAATCGTGATACCCACAAACAAACAAACAAACAAACAAACAAACAAACAAACAAACAAACAAACATACATACAGTGCAAGTTAAATAAAAGCTTTTAATAAAAATATTTTCATAAAACTTTATGGCTGGCTGGCTTACATACTAAATTATTATGTAAGCCAGCTTAGCTGATTGGGTTGCAGACTGCACAATTGCACATTCATGGTTAGATTGAGAGTGCAGTCAGACTATATAGTTTATATTAACCCCTTCTCTCGCAGAAGCACACCGCTCGAACGACCGAACAATGACGAACTATTGTTAAGTAAGATGTGTCGGCGAACCTGTTAAAAGGTAATTGATAAGCCTTATACCACTCTCACGCGCCAACCAACATTGTTTCAGAGTCAGTTGCAATTGTAAGTATGAAGGTTTCCTTAAAATTGTGTAGCTGCGACTTTTTATAAGCTAGTAGCTCAATTGGCGGAATCTTGAAGGCGTCAAAAATTTTGTCCGATGTAATAACTTAGTTTGTGTACTCTGGAATCTATTATACCATAAATTAAATACCTAAAAAGATACTCATAGTTGTATGCAAGATAACCAAACCTAACTTTCCTTCGGCTGCCTATGTGTACTTGGTGATTAATAATTCTCTACTGTAACTTGCTTATGAAAGAGCAGCGTCATATACATGAGAGACATACTAGACTATAATAACTGTACTAATTTCCCGGCACTTGCTTAATAGCAGTAGTGTAATTATATGGGAAAATATACATGTTATGAGATCTGTAATTAGCTGCCACGAATTCGCTCCAGTGAACTCAGCGCAAATTGTATGCGCTGTTTGTAATTAGTTTTTAGAAGAGAGATAAATACTCGTGACTTTGCTCATGACTCGGTATTTTAGATGCACACTGCAGCACTGCAGCTAAAGTGACATTACTTTATCATAGTCTATCATTAAGCCAAGACGGAACTTAACTAGTAGTACATACCATACATATGTAAGTATTACACTGGGAAAGAGTAAGATGTGAGTTTTTAGGGTTCCGTACCCGAAGGGTGCCAAACGCGACCCTATTACTGAGACTTCGCTGTCTGTCCGTCCGTCCGTCCGTCCGTCCGTCCGTCCGTCCGTCTGTCTGTCACCAGGCTGTAACTCATGAACCGTGGTAGCTAGACAGTTAAAATTTTCACAGATGATGTATTTCTGTTGCCGCTATAACAAAAAATACTAAAAATTAAAATAAATTTAATAATAAGGGGGGCTCCCATACAACAAACGTGTTTTTTTTTTGCTCATTTTTGCTCGATATTGATAATGGTAGCAGGGAGACGCTTAAAATGTTCACAATATATTGAGTACATTATTTACTTAAAAAATAAATAATTAAATTAAAATTAAACTAATATTTAGGGGGGGTCTCCCATACATAATTTTTTTTGCGGTTTTTTATAGATAATGGTACGGAACCCTTCGTGCGCGGGTCCGACTCGCACTTGGCCGGTTATTTTGTACTATACCTACCTACGTCGTGTCGCTATTTAACCATGGTTCTCTACTTCTTTCTTTTCTTCTTTAGCTTTCTAGGCTGTCTAGGCCCCAGTGGGCCTTAAAATTATCTTATTTTATGATACCCAGTTATTTTTTATACAAACAATTTGATAAAATTATGTGAACATTTCGAGTTAAAGTAACTACAAAATAAAATCACCAGCGACCTACTAAGATTCAGAAGATGATAAGCAAAAAGTTGACTTGTGTTCTGACAACAGACGTATCCTACACTACAGGTGCTAATAAACAGCTGATGGCAATGCATACTAATGATGGAATTCCGCAACATACCAAACGTACCACCAAGCACCAGTTACAGGTATTTAGGAATTCCGCAACTCTGACCAATAGAGCTTACACTCAAACCTGTTCGTCGTTCTGTTTCGTTTCGCTATCCTTAGCGTTTAACCTCAATGTTAAACGCTAAGGATAGCGAAACGAAACGCTACACGTGACGTCACCTTGGCGAAGCCAAATGTCAAATCACATATATAAAAAGTTATCGTTTCGTTACGCAACGGTTAGCGTTTCACTTTGTCTAGGGGGGCTGAAGGGATAATCTAGTGTTTAATGGATTACAGTTAATAAACGCAAATATTCATGCCCTCGACAGAAGGTATCATAGTATGAAAGAGTAAAGTATAGTGTAGTAGTAAAGAGGAGGAGGAGGAGGAGGAGGTAAGTGAGGGTACTTTTGAACTAAACAGAACTACTGTTAAACGTATATTGTGGTGTGAAATCTCAAGCTTTTGAGTAACTTTTCTTAGCATATTTAAATTGTATTCATTCATACATACAACCATGTAATTTCGACTAATAGTAAATACAGAATAGGCCACCTAATGAATTGGCGATATCGCCACGCGTAGCTACACCAATGAGAGGCGTCGGAATCGATTCATCGATTTGCCGGAACGAATCGAGCCGTGCGCCTCTCGAGACGAGTGCTCGAACGATATATGGCTACTTAAATTAGCTCGCATACCATGCGTCAATTGATTTGTAGGTGGGCGATTGTAATCGCTTTTTCGAAGGAATTCATTGTTAGAAGTTAGAACAGCAGTTCTGATCCTTCATCAGTGCATCAGCTGCGTCTACTCCTGTGGATTCCGCATGAGCTCTGTCAGACAGTGAGCTGGCTAGTCACTGCTGATGTTTTATGTTTCTAAGTGCCTTTGTACGCGGTGTATTTTTAAATATACGCCGAGTGTCATGGCGATTACTCAACGAGTGTCTTCTGCCTGTAAGAATAGTATAGATATCAACATCGTGATTCGATATTATGAAACGCGATGTCCATGCTTTCAGAATCCGCCGAGTGCTCTTTACTGTTTCACACCCTACGGATCTTGGCATTTTTGGCAATATTGCCGTCAATATTTATTTAAATATTGCCGCAATCGGAAATATAAGGCAATTTTGCCCAAATAAATACAAAAAAGAAAATAGGTTTTTGTGTAATTTAAAATTCTGATGTTTTACATGTTTGTGATGTTATTTATTATATAAGGTGACTTTTAACTACACCTGGCACAACAAATCCCTAAACTAAAAGGTCACTTTTAGAGATTCGTTTTCCATAATAAAGAGTAGTTACACTCATTCCCAATAATTGGACAGTTAATTAAACTGTATGTATCCCTGTGTACGTTGTGATTACTATTATTATATCAGATTATACAGAGTTTAGCCCACAACCGTTAAACAAAACTCCCCTTTACAATAATTAGCAGCAATTGCTCATTAACACTCCGACTTTATTAAATTTTCCACTTCATAACATTTATATTACCAACCCGCTTTCGTATTATACACTGAAACAGATAATAATATTCGTAATTCGACTGTTTAATATCCGTTACAGTGCTGTTACTGTAATAGAAAATGTATGGCAACAATGTTAGTACTGTATGCGATAAATTATGTTCTTGGACAACCTACACGGTCACTATGCAGTAAATTCCGCCTTTAATGAACCATTAGGTCGAAATTAGCGTAATGACACGGTTCCGGTGGATATATCCGGAATAATCCCGATATACTTAACTAAATTCTAAAGATATAATGGATTGGACATGGCGGCGTATATATTCGTTTGGAGAAATGCCAGGTATGTCAAGCGAATGACGATATAGTAGATTGTACAACAAGTGTATAAAACTCACCAGGATAGTCAAGTCGAGGGTAAAATGGGTTTTATGTATCTATACACTCTGCTTTTCACTTCGATTGTGAGAAAATTAAACAGCAATATTGCAAATATCAATTGCAAATTGCAACACATTTTCCAGCCAATACACTTTTTTTAGGGTAGTATTTAAACGAGCATCAAAAAAAGTCTAACCTAACCTAACCGAAAAACTAACTGAGCGACTAAATTACTGACTGAGCCACAAGTCGCTGAGCGACTTGTCCCTCAGTCAGTAATTTAGTCGCTCAGTTAGTTTTGAAGTGGATCGTTGTATTATATTCCCTTTTTTATACGTGGCAGTGGCACTAGCATAGGTGCGTGTGGCTGTTTACCTGACAACCTTTGTCTCAGAGTCTGAGACTTAGACGAAGATTTTGTTTTATGCACTAGTGCATAAAAAGCGATTTTATGCAGCCTAAACCCAACGTCAAGACGAACTTTACGAGCATGATAAGTGTAAATGATTTTCGTGGTGGTGGTGATTATCCTTTACAATTTTACCGAAAGTTAAGAACATTATTACTTATCGCTTTCAGATATATTTTTAGACTACATTGTAAGAAATGTAAATATTTGTTTACCTATACGGGCACATAATATTGCCTCTGGTCCCAGATCAGAGATACCTTGCCTGTGTCGTGGGACCATTAAGCATATTCACAAACACATTCAAGATTCGAAATTTTCCTTCCTCGAATTTATTTATTCGTATGGCTTATTATGACAGTCGTTTCGTGTGATTTAAAGTTTATGTCAAGGCTTTTAACTCATTGGGTTACGTCATTGTAAAGGGTGACCGTCTGTAGTGTCGCCATGATATTTTATGTATTACTTAGTACCCGGGATCTCTCAGAGTAGGACTGTATAAAAGGATGAGACTGGTTTCGTAATGAAGAAGCTGTATAATGATATTTTTACAATAAAGGTGCGAACGCACTAGGCGGAACTGCACTGCAGCGGAACTGTGCGGTAAAGTTGGGCAACTAGGCAAAAGTGTCGCTACCTCACGCCCCTCGCCCCTCTCTCCTCTTTCTATCTCTTTCGTTCTTTGTTCAAATGGCGGGTAAAACTGTCGCGTCGCTGCAGTACAAGTGCGGTTTACCAAAAAATGACGCGCCGTGTCGCGCAGTTCCGCTGCAGTGCAGTTCCGCCTAGTGCGTTCGCACCTTTACCTTAAAAGGTAAACAAGGACATGAGCGTAGTCGTGAAGAAGGCTAATAAAATAATTTGAATGTGTCTGTCGAGTGTGCTGGTTTTGATGATTTCTCTCTATTTTCAACCGACTTCAAAAAAAGGAGGAGGTTCTCAATTCGACCCGTATGTTTTTTTTTGTTTTTTTTTTTCTATGTTTGTTACGCGATAACTCCGCCAATTATGAACCGATTTGAACAAATCTTTTTTCGGCGTATAGGTAATACCTCAAGGGTGGTCCCATTGACACCAGGTCAGGATCTGATGATGGGATCCTGGAGAAATCGAGAGAACTCTTCAAATATTATAGGCAGACCTATAGTGATTTTTGTGTTTTTCATAATAACTCGTGCAAATGCACATAGCATAATATTGTGATGCGGAACTGCTGATGAAGACCACATATGGCCACCAGATCTGCTCAATACTAGGTACAAATACAATGCGTGGCTGACGGGCAGGCAACGCATAGCCTAAACCGGTGGACCTAGAGCCATGAAACTTTGTACAGGGGTTCCTTAGTCGCGTGGGGTAGCACTGATATAGGATTTGACAAAATTAATTCTCCAAGGGGGGGGGGGGGATAAGGGGTTACAGTTAGTATTAAACTCAATCTAATCAAATAGGGTTTGTGGAAGTCGGTTTTTTCTAAAGTTTACTTTTTGTTTCAATTATCTTCTACCGCGCCGGGCAGGCACACCGGGCGGGCGCAAGGAGGTCGTGACAGAGTTTGTGAGAGTGCTGGCTGCCCCATTATCCGGCTATTATGACCAAAACCATCCCTGTTGACAAGCTCGACACTACAATTTGATACCACATGACAAGGGTACGAGTTGTAATGTGAGTATTATTTATCGTGTAAGATTATTTATGAAGGTGAGCCGAAATTATGGTGGTAAATTAGCAACGTTTTGTTTGACCTCTTTGAAAGTTTACACCCATTGCGGAAAGGTGGTTGCTGGTATTTTGTTATGAAATTCGTGTCTTTTGCTATTATCATGAAAATTAATAAGACAGACCGTAAATTAGTAAGATAAGAAGATATTATTTTGATTCTAATGCCAGGTTAAAATTTGTTAAAAGAACAATTAGACAAGTATTACCTTAGCTCACAAATTCCTTATTACTTATGATCTCAAATAACATATCTGCACAGAATTGTTTTCTGATTTCTAAATTCCTAAATCCTGATTCCTGTCCACTCCAATTATTTATAGGTACTATATGTCTAGGTAGGTACATTCCAAATCTACACATGTAACTATGTAATAATTGTCCTATCCTACTTCTTAAGAGACCGGTGACCGCGTGAATGTCCCATACAAACGTGATACAAAAATGATTTGAATTTGAGAAATAGTTTAACGTATTTAGACTGTTAATCGGATTTATACACTGTTTACGCAGATTCCTGTTCTGTATACCAGGGTTCCTCTTCAACCAATTTAAAAATATTTTTAAGCAATTTGAATAAGAACCTTGGTATATGACCAGGAACCTGCGTAAACACTGTATTAATCCGATTAACAGTTTAAATGCTTTGAACTAGTTCTCAAATTCAAATCATTTTTGTATTACGTTTATATGGGAAATTCACGCGGTCACCGATCTCTTAACGGGTTTTAAGACAGCACAGCATATAATATTACAGTAGACAATAAAAACACAATTCATATTCAGTTTACATTACAGCGGACACTTAGGGGGCGAGCAGGAAGCAATAATCATAAAGCGCAGTGCACACTTCCGCGAGATATGCAGAGGTTTGCTCCGCACCCGAGGAGTCTGTTTGGAAATGTCACTGCGGGGTGGACCGGTAAACGGTTTTGTGCCTTTGGGAGGGAGTATGGATAACTTTTAGAAAACTCGTTGCCTTTTCGTTGTAAACATACAATATTATTCCCATTGCGAGAGAGGGGCTAGCCCATAGAAAATTAAAAAAAATGTGTCAGACTCGCACACGAAGGCTTCCGCACCATCGTCGTCTGTGCCTAAAACGGCAATACCTTCAATCTCGACGTCAGTCGTCTCTTGCTATTAAAAAATGTCAGGCGCTATTGTATTGAAATTGACATAATACCTAGATACTATACAGGGTGTAACAAAAGGATGTAGTCATATTTTAGGGTGTTGTTAGGGAGACCATTAAAGGTGAAAATTAAAGTTGCTCAGAATGGTCTCCCTAACAACCCCCTACAATATGACTACACCCTTCTGTTACAGCCTGTATAATTCTAACACCCTTTTTTCTTGTATTTCAGTATTTGTTGTTGTTGCGGCAATAGAAATACACATTCTTAAAACATTTCAACTCTCTAGTTATTACGGTTCGTGCTGTAGGACCCGATGACGGACAGACGAAAGGACAGACGGACGCGGAGCCTAAGTAATAGGGTCCCGTTTGGCACCCTTCGGGTACGGAACCCTAAAAATGCTATTAACTCTATTAGTGGGCACCCTCATCGATTGCTGAAGTGTTAGAGCTGTGCGGTGCATTTAAATCCTATTTCACTATTTTCACCCGACTGTACCAGAAGCGGAGTACTATTATCTCTTCTGTGCCAGAAGGAAGCTAAGATCATTTTTACAAGCACCCAAACGCACAGGGCGCACAATGTTTCTTTGGCTCTAAGCAAGCCCCTCTCTTTCTCGCATAGGTTAAGGTGGGGTTAAAGACAGAGGTGATTTAAGTACACTCACAACCATATTTTATAAGTTTAAGTAATTTGTAGAATTTCAATGCATTTGCAGTCTGCACTCAAGGTTCTATCTACCAACGGTGCCTTTGTGACTTTATTGTCGTTTTATACCGTTCTTTTGTGTGTATCTTGAACCCGCTCCAACTGAAATGTTAACAACAAACGCAGACTCAGTCAGTGCTTATAATATCCGGCGAGGAATTACTAGCAGAAGCCAGGACTGTCCTCGTGTCTTAAATAGTTGTTTTATGCTAATTAATTTATAATTTCAACTCTTCCATAGTCCATGTCTGTCTAAAGTTTATTTAAAATATGCGTTCTAGTCCAACTACATAATCAACTTGACAGAATCACAATAAACATAAACATTTACATACAGGCACATACATTGCTTCTGGCCCCACAGGATACCCTGTGTCGTAGGAACCAGAAACAGCGACATCACAAACATGTAAACGTCCAAGACCTGGGTTTTTTTTGCTGTCCCCCGGGATGCGCAACCGCTGCGCCACAGAGGTCGTCAATGGATGTTGTTGGTGCAGGAGGCGGTATAGAGAAGAAGCATATAGGCCAGAGGCGGTGGGAAGGGGCTGTTATTGTTGTCTAAGTCCCCTCAACACAATGGCCCATGATGGGCAGTCGGAGCTAATACAAGTATTGCTCTGTCTCGTTCTGCTTTCCTGTGATCGCTTGTCATGGGCCATTGTGTAGAATGGTCAAATGGCCGCCACACTGACAAGCCACCGCTTGGTGTAACACGAGTTTCTTGGATTTGACACCCACCCCGCTACTGCCCCGCAATCGACCCGCCGGTGTCAACCCCAATCGTTAAAACTGCATCGTTTATTCTGTGAATTACAGTTACCGAACACGGGGGCTGGTTCTCATCTTACAGTATACTTTAACAAAGCGCAACGTTGAATCGAGCACTTTTTAGGGTACCGTACCCGAAGGGTGCCAAACCGGACCCTATTAATGAGACTTCGCTGTCCGTCTGTCCGTCCGTCCGTCCGTCCGTCCTGTCTGTCACCGGGTCCGTCTGCACGAACCGTAATAGCTAGAAAGCTGAAATTTTCACAGAATGTGTATATCTGTTGCCGCACCAACCACAAATACTGAAATACGAGAGATATTGCAAATTAAAGGGGGGCCCGATACAAGAGACGTGTTTAGATACACTTACGCATTTCAAAATGGAGATCTTGACTGAAACTGTTTATTTATTGTCATAGCAACCATGTCATAGACACATATACTACACATTTAAATATGATAGCATATTTCGCGTCAACCCACATGGTTGTGGTAAGCCGGTATGATGTAGACTCTCAATCCGGAGGTCGTCGGTTCAAATCTCGTGAAGGCATAAACTTTTTAAATTTTCTTTTTGTTTATTTTTTTATTGTTTTGAGTGCTTTTGATTTGTTTGTACGATGGTACGGTACCCTTCGTGTGCGATACCGACCCGCACTTAACCGATTTTTAAGAACAAACAAAAAGCTTGCAAGGAAAGGCTCAATTTCAAGTGACAGTTCCGTAGTCGTCGCTTAATGTAACAAAGTGTTCACGGTACAAACAAGTCAATCTTAAACTGGGTTTGCATAGATTAGCGCGCCACTCTGGTTGAGAGTATGAACCAGATAGTGCAAGGCATACGCTGAAGTGGTATTAGAGACTGTCCGTCACTCAACATATTTAAAAGTCGGTTAAAAGAACACTATCTTTCTCTACCATATTAAATTTAAGTACTTTTATTTAGGTATATTTGTTTAACATATTTATATCTATAATTCTGGTATTTATGTACGTATTGTTAAGTAGTTTATTGTTTTAACTTATTTAATGTTGTGCACATGGGTCTACCTGTTGTTCAGTTATTTCCTGTCCATCCTAGGTTTGCTGGAAGAAATCTCTTAATAGAGATAAGTGTTGTCCACTTTCTATTGTAAAATGTATTATTTTGTGCAATAAAGTATATTAAGTGGTACACCCTGGTCAGAAGAACGTGTCTCTAGCATCTAGTATACGAACATGGTTGCAACGAAGTTTAGGTACCCACGCAAATCTTAATCCGCCACATTTACACGGTAGTGGTTCTTAACACCCACGGTAGCGTAAGGACAATCCAGTCCTTGGAACAATATTGACATTAAAATTATAAAAAAAAAAAAATGACATTAAAATTATTTTGACAGTGGGTACCAAGACGTCAATGAATGTCTAATTTTTGACGTTGGTACCCACTGTCAAACTAATTTTAATGTATTTTTTTTTTTTTACAAAAAAAATAAAAAAAATGGCTGCAGCCAGCAGGTTAATCGGCTACTTGACAGGGTAGTAAAGACCGGTTTTTTTATGAATATCAACACGCTGTTTTGCTTGCCAGTTGTATGGAATCATAGCGGTTTGAAGTTATAAGGTCAGTTTTAGATCTTTTCAACCGACTTCAAATAAAACCGGCCAAGTGCGAGTCAGACTCGCGCACGAAGGGTTCCGTACCATTATCTATATAGATAATTGAAACAAAAAGTAAACTTTAGAAAAAACCGACTTCCACAAACCCTATTTGATTAGATTGAGTTTAATACAAACTGTAACCCCTTATCCCCCCCCCCCCAGGGGAATTAATTTTGTCAAATCCCATATCAGTGCTACCCCACGCTACTAAGGAACCCCTGTACAAAGTTTCATGGCTCTAGGTCCATCGGTTTATGCTATGCGTTGCCTGCCCGTCAGCCACGCATTGTATTTGTACCTAGTATTGAGCAGATCTGGTGGCCATATGTGGTCTTCATCAGCAGTTCCGCATCACAATATTATGCTTACCATGTGCATTTGCACGAGTTATTATGAAAAACACAAAAATCACTATAGGTCTAATCGGTCTAATTTTCCAAATCGGTCCATCCGTTTAGGCGCTATCGAATACGAATTGTAAACCTCCTCCTTTGGGAAGTCGGTTAAAAAAACCGCAAAAAAACACGTTAATTGTATGGGAGCCCCCTTTATATTAAATTTATTTTGTTAGTATTTGTTGTTATAGCGGGAACAGAAATACGTCATCTGTGAAAATATCAACTGTCTAGCTACCACGGTTCATGAGATACGGCCTGGTGACAGACAGACGGACGGACGGATATCTTGAGATTTTAAGGTACTTTCCCTCCAGGGCCCATTCGTTTGTTCCACCCTGTATATGTGTGATCTGTAACTGTATTTTTCATGAAATACCCAAAAAGTTTTGTTCAAATTATCATCTTATGTCAGAATAACTTTGTAGCTAGTTGAAAAATAACATTTGAATAGATTCAAAGCTTGCCGCGCTTTTAGGGCCTTTAGTACCTACTAAACGCCGCCGTAAGCAGCACTGTCTACAACCTACTCCTACAGGAAAACGTGAGACACCCATCTACAATTTCCGTACAATGAGGTTCACTCACTCATTATGTCAATGTCATGCAGACTGCAAAACATCATTTCAACGCACCAAAGAGTATTTAATTAAAACATCACTGGCAGCCAAACTTGAAGTGGCCAAAAGGAAAAAATTAATTTCTGAGCTCTGAGATTTGTATGAAAACAAAAGTAATTAAAAACTATTAATTTTATAATTATTTTCTAAAAGTTCTACAGACTAAATAGAGACGTCGTAATTCATCAATTAATATTTAAAGTCTTTGTAGAAGTCCGGGGACGACATTGCCATATCATTTAAATTTAGTTTCATTAAAAGAAGGCTTACCTACCAAAACAAAATGGCCTTGGTATAAACTTTTCAAGCGTGTTGTGAAGACGTATCTTGTACCGAGACCACTTTCAATTTGTAATATCTCTCGTATTTCAGTATTTGTGGTTGGTGCGGCAACAGATATACACATTCTGTGAAAATTTCAGCTTTCTAGCTATTACGGTTCGTGCAGGCGAACCCGGTGACAGACGGACGGACGGACGGACGGACGGACGGACGGACGGACGGACGGACGGACAGCGAAGTCTCAGTAATAGGGTCCCGTTTGGCACCCTTCGGGTACGGAACCCTAAAAAAGGAGGAGGTTCTCAATTCGACCCGTATGTTTTTTTTTTCTATGTTTGTTACGCGATAACTCCGCCAATTATGAACCGATTTGAACAAATCTTTTTTCGGCGTATAGGTAATAACTCAAGGGTGATCTCATTGACACCAGTTCAGGATCTGATGATGGGATCCTGGAGAAATCGAGAGAACTCTTCAAATATTATAGGCAGACCTATAGTGATTTTTGTGTTTTTCATAATAACTCGTGCAAATGCACATGGTAAGCATAATATTGTGATGCGGAACTGCTGATGAAGACCACATATGGCCACCAGATCTGCTCAATACTAGGTACAAATACAATGCGTGGCTGACGGGTAGGCAACGCATAGCCTAAACCGGTGGACCTAGAGCCATGAAACTTTGTACAGGTGTTCCTTAGTAGCGTGGGGTAGCACAGATATGAGATTTGACAAAATTAATTCCCCAAGGGGGGGGGGGAATAAGGGGTTACAGTTTGTATTAAACTCAATGTAATCAAATAGGGTTTGTGGAAGTCGGTTTTTTCTAAAGTTTACTTTTTGTTTCAATTATTTACACAACAATCTAAAATGAAAATGAAAATATAAAATTTTAAATTACGACCACTTTTTAACCGACTTCACAAAAGGAGGAGGTTTACAATTCGTCGGGATATTTGTTTTTTTCTTTCCAACTTTCGACATATTTTCTATAATAGGTAGTTTCTAAAAGAGTTATCAAATGTAACAGGCGATTAATCGAAGCTCAATTCAAAATAAATCAATTGGAAATAATTATAATAGGCTTGTGGCCTGTCAAGTCAAAATAGATACTTTTTATAAACTGTCAAAACTGAACTTTTGTTCCTGAGTTCTATGAAATAACAACAGAATGACGTCATGTAAGGGTGCCATCAAATGAGGTGTTTTTTTGCACAAAATTGACTTTATAAAATATATCTGCTGGAAATTTAAAACTCTGAGAATGTCAAGCCATTTTGTACATAGTGCTTCAACTTAAGACTTGTTCCTAGATTTATTGGATCACCTTGGCCACAAGCCTATTCAAAATAAAATTTAACAATCTCCATCCTCCATCTTTTCGACACTTGGCCCTCGTTCACACATCGCTCTCTTTAGTCGTTACGCGACGAACAATCTGCATAATCCGCAGACACACTGCTATAAAAATGGTAATGCACCAACGTACATGCTTTGTTTTTACACGAGTCTTGCGTTTGCGTTTTATAAACATGGGTTAGAAGTGGGTTGAGGTTGCCGCAGCGAAGACATGACCAAGTAACACGATTTGAAGTTTTGTAGAGGGTCAGGCTTTAATATCGCACTTGTCCCTATTGGTGAATCAAGAAGCATCCTTTTCTATATTTATTATAATCTTAAAACACTGATTTCAAGAAAATAACAAATTTTACAAGAAATCCTCGGTATTATTCAATTTAAGAAACAAAACAACGTTTAGGAAATTCAAGTGGCAATAAAGGTAACAACTTGAGACATCGCCGTAGCAACCAACCTGAAAATAAAAGACAAAAGAAATATAAATAACCGGCCAAGTGCGAGTCGGACTCGCGCACGAAGGGTTCCGTACCATTATCTATAAAAAACCGCAAAAAAAAAAAAACATGTTGTATGGGAGCCCCCCTAAATATTGATTTATTTTAATTTAATTACTTATATTTTAAGTAAATAATCATCTCAAAATATTGTGAACATTTTAAGCGTCTACCTGCTACCATTATCAATATCGAGCAAAAATGAGCAAAAAAAAATCACGTTTGTTGTATGGGAGCCCCCCTTAATATTAAATTTCTTTTGTTTTTTAGTATTTGTTGTGCGGCAACAGAAATCTGTGAAAATTTTAATTATCTAGCTACCATGGTTTATGAGATACAGCCTGGTGACAGACAGACGGACGGACGGACGGACAGACAGCGTAGTCTCAGTAATAGGGTCCCGTTTGGCACCCTTCGGGTACGGAACCCTAAAAAATGTTTGTAGCTATTTGACAACTTGCACGACAGTCGCTAAATCTTTTTAACGTGCTAAACTGATCTAAGTTTATATAATATGTCGCATGATAGAATCAGGGATTAGGCTAAATCCCTAGGGATTTTATTAAATCCCGGGAAATGATAGAATAAAGACATGTTTATAACGTTTCACTAGACGGATCTAGGAATTTCGGAAAATGCCACTTTTTGTATGGAGAGCGTTGCCTTTTTTTCGCATAGGGCAGGGCATATTTTGTATGACAATTACAGGTATAATGAGGTCATTCTATGAAAAAGTAGAAGATACTCTCGAGTAAAATTTTACTCTTCGTGGGTAAAATTCGTTTTTAGTATGACATGTATGTATACCTCTACACTCAGTCCGGACTGAGTTAGAGAAGCTCAAAGTTTGTAGTAGCTTTTATTAGGTTTTTGAGATTTGGTCTCCTAGGAGCAAATTAAGTGTAGTAACGTAATTATAAATCAAAGCTTAATCATAGCTCTTCTTTTCGTCATAAAGATAACTGTTGCAGCATTATTAAAAAAAATATTTGGCCCTTTGAATTCAAAATATATAGCGGACATTTCAATACAAATCAAAAATTCGTCTACTCTATCTTTTCTAGGGCAAAAACTTCTGCTGACTGGGCTGTATGTCTAGTAGTGAAAACTAATAAACGAAGATTAAAAATTTCATTCAAATTATTGTAAGTTCAGAAACATTAAAAACGTTACTTTTAACTTGAAAAATTGCAGTAATTTTACATTTCATTTTTAAATTATTTTCATGAATAAGAGCTCTTTTTATTTTATAATAAAGAATTATTTTGATTTGCTTTGTGACTATTTAATTTATTTACCTATGGTGACTGAATACTTTCTTGCTGGGAGTGGTGAAAAGTTTTGTATGCAACATGTGAGCAAGTTCATTTCCTATTCGTTTTGTTGAGTCTTTCGCTTACTCAGGATTGAATTTTATAATCACTCGCTGCGATCGTGATTCTATTTTTCAATCCTTTGTTCGCTCAAGACTCAAAATCAAAACTCATAGGAAAAACGAACTTTCCTCACTTGTTGGATAAATAACTATTTCAATGAAGACTTTCAACACTAAAATTGTTTTCCCCTACGGGGTGGCAGAGCCATATCGGGATCACTTTTAGCCAATAAGTCAATACTTCATATTTCGCGACAGGAAACTAGCTTACACCAACAGAGATACATCTTTCATGTTTACAAAATAACTTAGCAAGACAATTAATTGTGCCTATTATCGATATTAATTTGGAAGAAATCTCTTATTAGAGATAAGCTCGCCTTTGTACATTTTTTTTCTATGTTAAGCTATTTTTACTGTCATGTGAGTACAATAAAGAAATTACGAAATTACGAAATTAATTTGCAAATATCAAAATTTCTCCAGATCAAAGAACCTGCTTGTTAAAATGATTGCTTTTATTACACCAAAAACAGGCTTTTCCCAAATAGGCTTAAGAGCGAACACTTCAGGTAATTATTACCTATTAGCTTTCTAACTTTTACGGGGTTACAGAGGCACAATGGACAGTTTTTCAAAAATTTGACCAGCTGGTTTTATTTATTTTTATGAAATATGAAAATACAAATACAAATACAAATACAAATATGTTTATTTTGCCAAACAGAGTACAATAATTATAAATCTTACTAAATATGTGGGTAGGTACTTAGGATTTTTAATTGTAGTTACTGCGATCTCCGCACTAGGCTAACCTGTATCGCGGAGACCGTCACAAATCGAGTGCCATGAACATATCGATCGATCGTAAGCGGAAACGTGTTTGATTTATTATGGGGATATATGTGGGATATGAGATGATATAATTGTATTGTTATGTACTTAAACAACCTTAAATACATAAAATAAAGATAAAATTGTAAAATCGGTACATAAGTTGACAAAATATTAAAAATGTAATATAAACTATATATAAATTAATTTTAAAAGCACATCTGAAGTTTCTTTATTTATCTAATTATTCATATTTACTTGCTTGGATTAAACATGGTGGTTCATTTTAAAATATTTTCAGTTTCGTCATAATTTAAGCTAATGAGGTATTTTCTTACTTTAATTTTTGTTTCTTCTAGTGTAGATGTTTTGATATCTAGTTTTTCATTTATCTTATTGTAAATATAAGGATGTAGATAATTGGAGTGTTTCTGGGCAAATGACGTTTTAACGGGACTGGGGCAAAGTCTAAAAACTCTTCTCGAGAGGAGCCATGGGTACTCTGGTGTAGCAAGCAATCTTTTGTGCTGAATTTGTACTGCTTTTTCAATGTATAGCTGACGAACGCTTAGCAGTTTCAGTGATTCAAAGAGTTGGTCCGTTGGGTAACGGCGTTTTTTGCAAGTCATAACCTTAAGCACAGATCGCTGCGCCCTTTCAATTTCAATGAGAATCGTCTTGGCTGCTCCTCCCCATATAGGTAGGCAGTAGCCCAAGAGGGACTCGCAAATAGCTTTGTAAATGGATTTGAGTAAAGTTATTTCCGCACTGTGCCTCAAAATAGATGTAAAACGATGGGACCTTTATTTTTTATTTTAGTGTATAATCTTATTTTTAAGTGATAATTGACGATTTTTAGAGTTACACATTCTAAAAGGGCGTAAGTTAAAAATGTCAGGATTATAAACCGTTAAACCTTTGCCCGTCATTGAACAAAAATCGTTGAGATGAAAGATGACTGACAGTTGTTATTTTATTTATTTGTATATAGCTTGTGGAACGCATGCCATAAATCCTGACATTGTAGAACTTTTCAGTATTTTTTTCATTTAACTCTAAAAACACTGCTCTAAAAATTCTGAAAAAAATATCTAAGAGCTTAGAACACTTAAATCTTAAAATGGATGAAAGGTTCGTTTATTTAATAATCCATTTTGATTTAATTAATTGCGGGTCTAACCCATCGCCGCATCATTTCCTAACGATGCTTTTAGTCACCGTTATAACATCCATAAGAACCTTTTTTCTTATTTATTGTTAGCATACAAATAGTAAAGATACTACGGTTGAACTTACCGTTTCAATTCAAATATGAGAGTCCTTTAGTCCTATTTGTCTTGAGTTGATAGGAAATACCCGTAAACAGGCAAGTTGACTTCAAACGTTGTCACGGCTACGGTCCCTCTGTTATCAAGTATCACATTAAATCTAAATTCGGTGTTTACAACTTGTTTCAAGATGATTTATTATACTGATTCAAATATTGTTCGCAATCCGCATCATCCCAAGCAAGCTGCCCAAGCGTCCAAAGTCTCTAAAAGATCCAGTTCTTCTGTTTTTTCATAGGTTCAAACGTTATCACCAAGTCATATGGTTGAAAATCGTGGGACGTTATTTTTTTTGCGAATGCTTCAGTGATTGATGTGGTGGCAGATGCAAGGTTGTTTCAACTAACTTCTTTATTTTGTGACACAGGGGGCTAGCCCATCGAAGACATAAAAACGCTCCGAAACTTGGAGCCGAGCCGAAGGCAGTTCAGTTTCTAAGTTTTCCATACATCTACCTTTCATAGAAAGCGAAAAAGATATGATAAAAAAATTTATAGTTTCAAACGGTCTATCCAGCTAGATTATACTGAACTGTTGAATTACCCCGAATGCAATCTCTTTCCTGTCTGTCCTCAGTTCCATCACTTTATATGAAATCAAATTGTCTGTGGTTTTGTTAACTTGTTTTTAGGGTACCGTACCCGAAGGGTGCCAAACGGGACCCTATCACTGAGACTTCGCTGTCCGTCTGTCCGTCCGTCCGTCCTGTCTGTCACCGGGTCCGTCTGCACGAACCGTAATAGCTAGAAAGCTGAAATTTTCACAGAATGTGTATATCTGTTGCCGCACCAACCACAAATACTGAAATACGAGAGATATTGCAAATTAAAGGGGGCCCCGATACAAGAGACGTGTTTAGATACACTTACGCATTTCAAAATGGAGATCTTGACTGAAACAGTTTATTTATTGTCATAGCCAACATGTCATAGACACATATACTACACATTTAAATATGATAGCATATTTCGCGTCAACCCACATGGTTGTGGTAGCTCAGCCGGTATGATGTAGACTCTCAATCCGGAGGTCGTCGGTTCAAATCTCGTGAAGGCATAAACTTTTTAAATTTTCTTTTTGTTTATTTTTTTATTGTTTATTTATTTATTTATTTATTCAGGAAGCCAACAGCATTTATCTTTACAAACAATGTTAATATAAAGACTTACGAGATAAAGCCAATTATAGGGTTCCATCGATTACATTTATACTTAGATTATAATTACCTATTTATTTATTTTTATAAATTAAGTACTTACTTTTATTTTTACTTAATTTTTGAGTTATTTAACAATTAAACAATTTTGATGAAAATTAAATTATTACTTGTGAGGGTGGGTTAGTGTGTGTATTTGAGGGTGTGTGCGTGTGTGTGCATGAGAGAGATGTGAGTGTTGTATGAGTAAATCATTGAATTTCGTTTGATATTACATCATATCATTTAGTTTCACTTAATGTAGGTATATCAGTTGTTACTGAGATCCCTAAGAATTAAACTTTTGAATACATTTTTGGAGTGGCGGTATACGTCAACTTCGGAGAATTTTTTATTATACGTTCTGGCTATTCTGGTAAGGACAGAGTTATAAGCATAGTTAGTGCGATGTGTGGGTTCGTGAAATAGTGCTCGAGAGGTGTGCCTGGTGCGGCGGCGCGGCACGCACAGCGGCAGCTGGCGCACCAGCGCGGGGCAGTCAACGCGAGCGTGCGCCACGTCGTACAGCAGCGACATGTCGGCGAGTGCGCGTCGCGCCGCCAGCCCAGGGATCCTGTGATGCGCGCAGCTATCTTCATAATTCTCAATGTATCTGTTGCTCTTGTAATTAAGATGTTTAATGAATTTTAGTTGGATTTTCTCAATTTTTTGTGATTGTGTAATGTAGTGAGGGCTCCATACACTTGAGGCATATTCAAGTATGCTGCGAACATATGCATAAAAGACTCTTTTGATACATGTGATATCTTTGAACGGTTTGCAAGTGCGGAGCACAAATCCCAGGTTCCTGTAGGCTTTGCCTGTGATTATGTCTACATGTTCGTTCAAATTTAATTTGTGATCTAGATATACGCCAAGATCACGGACTAGGTGTACACGTTCGATGGGTTGGTCTTGGATAGTGTATGTGAAGTTCAAGGGACCGGTTTTCCGTGTAAACGATACTAGCTGACATTTTTTTGTGTTTACTTTTATTCTATTTTTTATGTAGTATTCTGAGAGTGAGTTTAAATCATGTTGAAGATTGGCACAGTCAGCCGGTCCCCTGATTTCAAGAAAGATTTTAGTATCGTCGGCGTACATCAGAAAACTGGCACTCTTAAAGCATTTGTAAATATCATAGAGATATCATAGATTGTTTTGAGTGCTTTTGATTTGTTGTACAATGGTACGGTACCCTTCGTGTGCGATACCGACCCGCACTTAACCGATTTTATATTAAATATTTGTTTGTCCCAAAATGACCTCTAGAACACAGTAGAACCAATTTTCCGGTCCGCCAGACCCTGAGATGGGGAACCCACTAATAACCTATACGTACTCCGAGTTTCAATTTAACCCTTTGAACTCCTTCGAACATAGACGCAGTTTCGTTTACCACTTCATTATTATCAGAAACTGGTCGAGACGAGATCCAATCAATCGAGGCAACGACCTATCACTTGCTTGGAAACTAGCGACAAGCTTAATGATAGACCGTCCAGAGTCCTGCCAGCAGGACTTTGCGTACTACCGGTAGGACGCAATGTTTTTGGTTATATGAGGCTTTCTAAGCCTGCTAGCAGGACGCTATTAACTGACATGCATAGTGCGTCTTTTTCTGATTCAGCGAGTTTTTGAATCGTGTTTCTACGATTAGTCTGGCCGAGATGGCGACGAGTATAACACGTGGAGTCCGCGTTCGCGTCAAAGCCACATATTCTGAAGAAATTGATGGCCAGAAAAACTGGAGTCGCAAACATTTTGGTGATGACTACGATATTAGTTATTGTTGGGGTACAGGCCCCCGATTTTCGCGCTATCGCGATCATCTCCCCAGTCGAGATATCGGTTTTGATACGGCCTAAATCCGTAGAACACAATCTCGACTTATATTTATTTCGATCCAAAACGGGTCAAAATATCTCGGTTGATCGAAAGGCTACTCGTAAGAATAGCTTTTTCTTGTTTTTGATAGAAATTTCGGTATCTCAAAATCGATATTTCGACCGTGGACATGATTTCGCTAGCGCCAGAATCGCCCCGAGGGCAGGAAGAAACTGCTTTACCTACCACATCACGAGTGGAATCCCTGCATGACATAATCATTTTCTTGTTTATTTTTCTACCCCGTAACCTCTAGAAGCGCCCGCGTCTATTTCTAGATACCTATACCAAAAAATACAAAATGTTTGTCACCCCTGCCTTATTCTATTACGCTCGAAAGTCAAGTACTGCTGGAAGGACAGCTTCTGATATCCATACACAGTCCACAAAATATTGCGTACTGCTGGCAGGACGCACGTCCCTAGGATTGTCCTTCCACGAGCTGCTTCCAGCAGGACCAGGGCTTGGACGTTCTATCATTAAGCTGAACTGCGAAAAGCCTAGCCTGGAGTTAAGTTGTGCGCCCTGTTCATAGTGTTATGTCAGAACGACAGTGTTTGAGGGGTCTTTTGAAAGTGGTCGATGGCCAATCACGTTGTAATTGGCTGCACAGGAGAAGGTACCCGTGAAATGACGACTGAACCCTGACAAGGGTTGTATCCATTATGTTCGCTTCACGCTTTTAGCAGAGCACTGAACATACTGGGGTCCCGTAAGTGTATTATACTCCAACAGTTATATTATTTCTTATGCAGGTACAACTTTTTGTGCATAAAAGTGAGAAAAAAAATGCTTCAAAGTATTACGACGACATATAATTTTATTCACGACTTATGAACAAAATAAATGTTTAAAACAGGAAAGCACATTCATTTCATATAAAGTCTCATCACGCCATTATGACTTTCAACACTTAATTTTGCGTGACAAGCACATCGCTGCAGCAATGAAGAATGACGGTTTCCTCACGATGTTTTCCGTCAACGTTAGAACGTCAGTAAATATAGTAAATCTCATTGTTATATGTACCAAAGTGACCAGTGTGATCAGCAACACCAGATTGGACCCGCATCTTCTGTCTGAGAAGCGAGCAGAACTCTATCTGCCATATATGGAAGCGAAACAGCCGTAATGGTAACAAAGCCTCAATCCATATCGACTCCTTCAGAACTTCTGTGTTATAAGTATCTTCTATGTTTTATATTGTGTGTGTGTGCGCTGATGCAAATAAATAGATAAAATACAAATACAAATTATAATTAGACTGTGTTTTAAACTGTATTATAGTTATTACCTTGTTAGATATTTAAATATATTTAAGAATAGATAGATGTTAAAATTAATTATCTGCTACACCCATATGGGTAAATTTACACTGATACACTAGCTACTGTACTTATCATAAGATCTTTATAAACGTGTAATTTATGGCAATAAACGACTGAACTGAACTGAACTTCAATATTGTCTCATTGAGTCAATATTACATCCATTCACAATTGGAAATGTTTTATGGGTGGTGAGCATTTTGCCATCACCGCAGAAACTAATAAAACACTATCGTGGTCTCATCGCACAACGGTCGGTATACTGTGCGCTATAAAATTGTATAACAATCGGATACCGCTGAAATGGAACTTTCTTTCACAGCCATTTATTTCCATCTTTTATTATTGGTGTTCTTTGTATTCATCCATTTTCAAGGTGGAAATTGTAAGGTGAATTGCACAAAGCGACTGAACGTTCTGCATAATTTACTTTCAATGGTGCACAATATGAAGCCATTATAGAACAAACCATTGTTGTTTTCATGTATTTGAAAAGTCACACAAAGATTTAAAAGAAAACGCTGCTAAAGAACCGATTATTACTGACGTTGAAAATAAAATCCAAACAGTCGTGTAAAGCTACTGACAGTAACACAGTATGGCCATAAACTTATGTTGTGTAAGTAACAGTTAATAAATGGATATTCTATTCTAGTCTATGATTTAACTTGAAGAATTCCAGTTAGATACCTATATCGCTGATCGGAAATGTTGCAAAAATGATGATGTTAACGCGAGCTTGGGAATTTACACAAATGAGACCATAATTTCAAATTGAAAATGCTAAAGAGCTGAGTCAAAAACTCAGGTCAGAGATACAGACCACTATATCGACAGTTAATAACTTCACGTGACTTTTCGTTTCAAAATGTAAAGTCGCGTTATTCTTAGCGTTGTGTGAGAGCTGTACAATCGAAATGCTTGTTGTCTAGGGGGCTGGTATCCATAACAGGCGTAGTGAAGTGTTGTCTGGGTGACTGAAAGCGGTCGCGCCCTGACGAAGCTCGAAGCTCGGACGGTTTTTGTTTGCCACTTCTCGCTAACAAGTTTACATGACGCCTCGTTAGCACGCGTTCTTGTTGACAAATAGTGTGTATGTATCTGACGCGGCAGACTCTTAACTAATATCCTAGTCCGTTATTAAATAGGAGGTTCAATATAGGCTAAATGCCTAGCCTATCTAATCTAATCTAATCTAACTAATATTATAAATTTGAAAATTTAGATGTTTGTAGATTTGTGCCTATCACGCTGAAACGACTGCACGGATTTGGATTAAATTTAACATATATTATAGTTTATGAGCTAAATTAACATAATAATTTTTATCTTACTGCACTAGAAGGAGGGTAATTTTTTCTCGGTAAATGATAATTCCTAGGTACATGCAGACGAAGTTGCGTATTTAAATAAAGCATCGTCAATTTTTTTTAACAACTTGCCTAAACAAAAGGCGGTCTTATGATTAGAGTACGAACATACGATTTTAGTGTGAAACCTGTAGGATAAACCAAGTTTTACCTTTGACGTGACACATAAGCGGCACTTTAGTTAAGTATTAGTTGATGCAGTCGGTCATAGAATGAGAATATTTGAGTAAACAATTTCAGAAACTTCATATCAGCGATATTTTCTCTATTTGCATGTCATTTGCATCTTTTCTCGTTTTCTCATAAACTTTGATGCATTTGCTCATATTCAAATTGCGAGCCGCATTTCATACGCTGAATTTCTACAGCTGTTTACCATATAGGTAGATAGGTTCCTCCACATCGCTTCGTTTGTATGACCTCTTTTTAAAACTCGTCTGCGCTGCGTAGTTACACTTTTTGGTCGAGTTAAGAATTAAGAAGACATCCCAGTTCATTAGGCCATATAAACTTACTACTCAAATTTACAAAATTTAGAGGTCTTTTCGACCCACTTTTAGTAAAATAGCTCCTTAATGATCTGCATCATAAAAGAAAGCTACCCTCCAAATTTCATCCGTCTAGCTTGTGGTGTAGCGCGTCTATGTCGTTCGCGGAGGCGCGGCTGCGCCGGTGCGCTGACGACGCAGTGATAAGACACAGGGTTACTAACTTCAGACAAAAACTGCATGATCTGGCCATTGATTGCATTGTAAAGATGGTCTATGAAGTTACTCACGGTCTGCTCAGATTTTGGTCGAAGACCACAACTTTCTAAATAATTGTTAGGTACCTACCTATGTTCTTATGTTTTTTTGTGATTCTTTTAATGTGTATCTTTGTTTTGTGATTAAATGTACTTGCGTCTGAAATATTTTTTTTTTATTATTTAGCCGTTTGGGCCCGGCGGCGGCGGAGTTGATGACTCATCATATGCGTTGCCCGTCAGCCACGCGTGGCCCACGCATAGTAGATTATTGAGCAGTTCTGGTGGCCATGATTGTGTGTCAGTCAGTCGGTATTTGTTAATTTGTAATATTCATGATTATTTCGTAATTTTATAATTTCTTTATTGAACACACAAAAAAAGTTAACAAATAGGTACAATTACATATAGGTAGGTACTCAAATAGTTATAGCGTCACACAATTTGTCTGATTCCATTATTTCATACACTTGCTCGTCAAACCGGCCGCCAGACAGTGTAATGAAATTAGCCCCCTGCCTGTCTGTTTAGCGAACAATTACTTATATCTTATGTATCACCGAATGTATGGTGGGGTGGACGTAGCAATGCACTCAAGTGTATACACCTACCTGCCTAGATGTATTTGTAAACATCACATCACAGGGTGATCAATCGATTGTATGGATAAGTGCAAAATAAAATAGGTAACTCTAATCAAATCGGTATCATATTATATAGTTCAGAATAATATCCCTAGAACCTTCTAAAACATTATTTTAGGCCCTGTCTAATACTCTTAAGACTTTATTCGATCAAATTATCTATTTTATTCAGAACCAGGTTTGAAATAATAATCACTCACACGAAGAGTTTCGCACTTCGTACAAGTTGGAGTACAAAAACACGTTTCATGTATGGAGGGAGACCCTAAAAGGGATATGTAAAAAATATTTATGTTCTGGTAAAACGAGATGATCTGGGTAGAGAGAGACACAATTACCTCCCGCATACAATCATTCGTTCGGTCGATAAAATTAATATCGATGCAGTTTACAGACTCTAATATAATATTTTCGACCCAAAATCCAAGTGTTATAGGTTCAAAGTTGTTGGCTGCAGAGCATTGCACCGTCGATATGATAATCCTGTGTTGATTGCAAACCCAAATAATTGGATTGCAGGCGTGAGATTGTATTGCTTTCGACACACGATACGGATGACAGCGAAAATTTAAAGTCTAGTAACTAGCATTGTGGAATGATACCAGCCAAGTGAGGGTTGGAATCGCGCACCGAAGGTTCCGTCCGACCAAATAACTTTGTGTGAAGGAACTACAAATTGGCTGTTTTCGGACATTTACGTTTATATAAAGATCTTGCTTATTTGTGCCACCAACAAAAAATCCAACAAAACCTTTTAGATGGTCGTACCGTATCGTTTGATTGCGTTGACCTATGAACAGAAGATTCATAGAAGTTTGATTTTTTTCATAGCTCTAAGGGACTACAGTCTTGACCAATTGATATCACTTTTAGCTTGATACCACCACGATCTGACGATAAAAAAGACGCACTTAACCCCTTACTCTCAGAAGCACACCGCTCGAACGACCGAACAATGGCGAACTATTATATAAGATGTGTCGGCGAACCAGTTAATGTACGGAATCCTAAACAGGTTTAAGTTTTTTGACTACACCGTCAAAAATCCTTCACCTACTTTGCATGTATTCCGGTAAAACCTACTTTTCAGATTTCTAGGACAGCGTTCCAGTTTTTATTTGCACAGAACTGAAAGTCTGAAACTTTGCTCCTATTGTATGTAAACGCCTAGCAAAGCTAGCGGGCAGAGAAAGTGGGCTCTACAAACTTCTTAAAAACCTCTTGCATATTGCAAAGGCCCTTTGGCTTGGCAAAAAAACGATATTTCTTTCTTAGTCTTTAGCCATTGCAAATACTGAAACTCGCTTAGTTTATAGCAATTATTTTGCAAATATTGGAAAGGTACAATTTAACCCAGATATTAAATGTTCAGTGTTGCGTGGGGGCTAGCCCATCGACACAGCTGTGGATGTGGAGATTGAAGGCTTCCTCACGATGTTTTCTGTTAAATGGTCACCGGATTCAAACCCATGTCTCTGTGTAAGAAATGAGCATAAGACCACGGAGCTCATATGACCTATATCAATCTAAATACAATTAATTTCTAAATTATTATTATTAATTAATGTGTACATAATATTCATTTCATGTAAATACTTATTTTATTCTAAATTGCTACACCCTATGGGTAAAATTACATAGTACCTACTTGTGATGCGAAATGTAACACCTACATCTAATGTAATTTATTGCAATAAACAAATTGAATTGAAAAAAATTGAATTGAATTGAATTGAATTGCTCTACAAACCGAACATGCACTTATGATGGCTTTCCCAATTTAGGGTGGCAGACGGTGCATTCATCGGTGTACTTTACGTGCTGATTAAGGTTGATTGAATCAGATTCGGCGAATCACTTAATCGGTTCGCTTCGCTCGCGTTAAGATACAAGCCAAACTAACAATAGCGAACAATAGATGTGCGAGCAAAAGAGTTCATATAACATGAACATTTACATGCAGACGCAGACACATACATCGCTTCTGGCCTAAGATATACCCTGTGTCGTGGGAACCAGATACAGCGACATCACAAACATGAAAACATCCAAAACCTGATATGGACTGGGGATATTTTTTTATTTGCTGTTTTCTAAATACCCAGCCGGGAATCGCACCCGACCTGGGTTCGTCATCTCGTGCCCCTATTTTTAATAATAGCGCCAAGTGATTGGCTGAGGCTGATTTAACCAATTTGTTAGTTGAATCAGCGCCCAGGAAACCTGGAAAAAGTATTTTTTTTGCACCTTTTAAAATGCCAAGATTTTTATATTTTTGTCTAGTTGTTCAGTCGTAAGCGTTTACCACATTCAACTATGCAGCCTCATAACGTTTCGTTAAACCATGCGCCAGCCCCCCTATGATTTGCATAAAATGAATCATGGCTGTTTGTATAAAAATGCGCAAAACCAACGCGCATGCAGTCTGGCGTAACTTGATTTATGCATGCAGAGTTTGCAGAGCGATCCAGAGATGCTGTACAGTGGTGAGCACATCATGCTTAATTGCTACACTTGTAGTTGGATTTGACCTGAACTTGGCTCGAGCGTTCGTGAACTGATTTAGAGGTTATGTGAATCAGAAGAGTCCTCAAGTCCGAAACTAAAGCACAATATACAATAAGCGAGGTGTCTAGGTGAGCAGTTCTTTTAACCATTTCGTCGACACATCTTATTTATCTATTGTTCTCCATTGTTCGTTTGTTCGACCGGTGTGCTTCTGAGAGTGAACCAGCTCCGTTGTGCATGCGGCCTTAGTACTAACTACTCCTAAGTGAAGTCTCTAAAAGTAACGCAAAGCGTCAAGAATCCTATTACTACAGTAACCCTGGTATGCCAGTGTTTTCCAACATATGCTTTTATATAGTTCACAGCGCAAACAAATTCAGCTGAGCTGCGAAAACCGCGACTGTTCTGGCGCACATGTGAGGGAGTAAGGGAGTTGCCTGGTCAAAAATCTTAATTGAGGATTTCAAATATAATTAACAACATTTACATACAGGCACATACATTGCTTCTGGCCCCACACTAGGATACCCTGTGTCGTGGGAACCAGAAACAGCGATATCACAATTCATAAACATGTAAACAAAACATCCAAGACCTGGGGTTTTTTTTCGTCCCCAGCCGGGATTCGGACCCGGGGCTTCTCACATGGTAGGCAGCTGCGCAACCGCTGCGCCACAGAGGTCGTCAATAGAACCATTTTTATGCTAAACAAACTCTCTCTGTGGGCAGTCGTCTCATTAAATCTCGCCGACCTCTGTGAATTGACGGCAGCGGCTGTATTTCCCAAGCAAAGGGTCGCCAGGAGGACCAGGAGGTCCTGGACCAGGACCAGGAGGTCCTGGGTCGAATCCCGAGATGGTGAAATTTATAGACACGATGTTCTTGACTACTACGACACATGATAGTCCTATAGGACTACCATCATCTAGGTCCTGAAGTGTGGGGCTAGAAGTATAATGCGCCTCTATGGTAAAATCACTATGTCATGTCAAAAAAAACTTACGAAATGTGAAACTCCGGAAAATACGGATTTAACGGAAGTGTTGGCCCCTCTTTGCAACACGCACTGAAGGCAATGGAGGAACCTTGTTTTGTTAGTAAACTTGTTAGTTCGTAGTCGTAGTACACTCTTGTTATTGTTTTGAGTCTAAAATAAACATTGTCTTAAGTTTAACTTTAAAATATATTACCTTGACAAATCCTCGCATTAAAATAGTAATAATAGTATAAGTATAGTTGGAATTATTGTCCAAAACTTATTGGAAAATCATACATGAGTGGTATACCTACTAATCATGTTTATAACAATCAACTAGTATAGTATAGTATATTTATTGCCATAAATGTATATGTAATCTTACAATGTAATTTTGCCCATTGGGCATCCAGTCTAACATCAAACTGGGACCCAGATACAGATTAAAGCTAGTGTGGAATCAAAAATCATTTTCGTTTTTGGGTAAAATCGAATACATTGACAGCAACAAGAAATGGCAAGTTGAAATTTGCAACCGCAGTTTCCTTTCGCGAGGGTAAATTGAGGGCGACAACGCCTCCAAACAAGATTCCATGCTTGCCGATGCCTATACTTAGTTTCATTTTAATATCATAGACTTGACTATATGAACTTTTTTACAAATCCGATTATCAAGTTCACACTGTGCGGTGTGCCATTATTTCATCAAAACAAAAACTCATGACGTTTTCAATAGCGCTATGCCCCGCAAAAGTTGAAGATACAAAAGTGGTCACGGTTATCACAGCACAAGCTAGTTACTAGGCTACAAAGTGGTCACGGTTATCACAGCACAAGCTAGTTACTAGGCTACAAAGTGGTCACGGTTATCACAGCACAAGCTAGTTACTAGGCTACAAAGTGGTCACGGTTATCACAGCACAAGCTAGTTACTAGGCTACAAAGTGGTCACGGTTATCACAGCACAAGCTAGTTACTAGGCTACAAAGTGGTCACGGTTATCACAGCACAAGCTAGTTACTAGGCTACAAAGTGGACACGGTTATCACAGCACAAGCTAGTTACTAGGCTACAAAGTGGTCACGGTTATCACAGCACAAGCTAGTTACTAGGCTACAAAGCCACAATACGGCACTTTGTGAAGAAAATAGGACACATAATAAGTTTGAGCTTTGACATGGTGGTGATGTGACATCATTAAATTTTTATATTGTTAATTATCCTTTGTATCTCATTATTATTCTGCACTTGTATGACGATTTGGAAGCATTTCTGTTATGTTGTACATGTTAATTTGTCAATAAATAAATAAATAAATAAAAAATAGTTCATGGTTCATGAGCGGCGTACGCCCATACGGCGAAAGTACTGCGATGCGACGACGGCCAAAAATAATATGATGAAAAATATTTATTAAATAATTACCAGTGAATGTACAAAGAACGAGGAATTGCTGCCAAACAACAAAACTAAATATTTATTTTGTTCAATAGATTAAAGTACCCTGCATATAACATGGCGTGTGTTTGCAGACGAAGTCTGCGCCAAAAGACTTTTCAATATCCGTAAACAAGACGAAATAGAAAACATCTTGTATCCTGCGTCCCGGAAGTGACGGAACAAACAGCGGAAACGGAAGTCAACTTGTAGAATTCGACTTTCGCATATTTTCACATGCTCTCTACTGCTCGGTAAGTTCGAGAAGAAGACTAGTGATCATTTCGGTAATAGTACTTCCGCTACCGTTTTTCAGTAGCATTGTCTGATAGAGGATTTTCTATTGCTATATTCTGCCGGGGAATATTTCTAGTACGAGGGGACAGAAACTGACGCTTTAACCACTTTATTGTGGATATCCACAAATCCAGAAACTTATTGAATCTATATTACACCTATAAGAAGCATGCGTTACAAACCATGTCCATCTTCCTGAAACCTATGATTTCTGATTAAATTCACAACTGCCGTGTTTAATAGAAACATTACAACATGCCTTTGCTGCTTCGTAACTGGTTTTCTCTCAGAAGCACACCGGTCGAACAAACGAACAATGGAGAACAATTGATAGATAAGATGTGTCGGCGAGTGGGATAAAAGAAAAGACGTGGCGCTGTTTTTGATACTTTACAGCATATTCATAGGTTTTTCTCTACTGTAGAGTTTAGCAAATAACAGGACAGTACGCGATCCACCGTTTGCACCGTAAACAGCGGTATTTGTTGTGCAAAAAGAATCCTCCCTTTATGAGCTCGTCGCGCACCCAACTTTTTCTTTGACAAGCGATCCGTCATAAACACGAAGAAACTAATTACGTCGCGAACATCACTTCGAGCGCTCCCATTTTAATGAGGGAAACATTGTAATTGATATGTCTTTTGAACATTCTGAAAGGTGGCTCCTATTTGCAATTAACGCGGCTAAAAAGTGTATATTCCTCATCATCATATAAGTGGGAATAATTTCGCATTCTCTTATTTTAGTTCAGTTCTGTGCACTGTTGTACAACATGAACTTAGAACTTACTAACATAATTTACAGTTAACTCTACATAATTTATGTTATATATATATGTTACCGTTAGATTGCTGAACCCATTAATGTGCACATTAACTAGGTAATTTGCAGATTACCTTCTACGACTAGAATAATGGCTTTTCGCATTTTACCTAATTAGGTAACCAAGCATCAAGTAACCAGCATATTAACGGATAACTCGAGCGACTTCAAAACCTTGGGATTCGGTTTATTTTTGGACTGCGCAACTTGACCACGTCTCAGAGTATCTTAGGGAGCTGAAATGGCTCCCGATTCGCCTTCGCCGGGATTCCCACATCCTCATTTGCCTCTTCAACATTTTATCCTCGCTACCCTGGTTTCTTACGTGATCGTTTCGAATTTCTGTCCTCGGATAGGCCACGGAGATCGCACACTCGGTCGCTACTTATAACTCCGCAACACAACTTTGCCGCCTACGAACATGGGTTCCGACTTCGCGCCATAAAACTCTGGAACAAACTCCCCAACGCTATTAGAGACAGTCCGTCACTCAACATATTTAAAAGTCGGTTGAAAGAACACTATCTTTCTCTACCATATTAAATTTAAGTACTTATATTTAGGTATATTTGTTTAAAATATTTATATCTATAAGTCTGGTATTTGTGTACGTATTGTTAAGTAGTTTATTGTTTTAACTTATTTAATGTTGTGCACATGGGTCTACCTGTTGTTCAATTATTTCCTGTCCATCCTAGGTTTGCTGAAAGAAATCTCTTTAATAGAGATAAGCTCGCCTTTGTCATGTGTAATTTTCAATTGTAAAATGTATTATTTTGTGGAATAAAGTATATGAAAGGGATATTAAAAAACTTCAACAAAACTTGCACCTAGCCGTCTTGCCTCGAGAATTCGGATCGCGCACACTAGGACGGGCCGCAGCGTGTCGGGGCGCGGCGGGGCGGGTCGCATCGCGCCGCATACAAAATCATGCGGCCCGTTGCGCCCCGAGCCCCCGACACAGTGTGCAGTGTGCGATAGTGCGCTGCGACCCAGCACGCTGCGGCCCCTCTTAATGTGCGCGATGGTTTAGTTCGCAACACAAAGTTGAAACACCTAATCGAAATACTTCCAAGAAACACCGATATAAATCTTCCCGCAGTAAAATAAGTTATTTTTCCAGTCCATCCTACCATTATCGTTCATTGCCAATGCTTGAGTCTTGTTTACAAGCTTCGAACAATCTATCTTACAGCGTCCTCCCACAAAAGGTTGCGAGCGACCATGAAGTACGTCTGGGTACTTCCAAAGACTAATATTTTCTTACGGGAAGAGGGGCCGAGTCATAGATTAGCGGTGAAGCTGTAGATGTGATACCAAGAGAGTACCTTTAGAATAAGGCTATCTTTCCTTGTCGTGTCTTGTTTGTGCATATCCTGGGCTTATCGAAAAGATCTACCAATTAATTTAAGTTCAAGGATAGTTAAACCATTGCAAAATGCAAAAAACAGACCTTGTGTTAGCTAGCGTTATTATCTCCTGTCATCAAATTTGTCAAGAAGCTCTTTATAATTTTTAACACATCTGAAAAGAGGTATATACTTTAGTTAGGTTATAAAACAAATGGTCTCAATACTGGGCACCATATTGTAACTCTGACAGTGAAATTCTTCTTTTTCAGTCATTTCTATTCGCAGTACCAAATCTTTGCCTCACCGGAGTGATTCAACAGACAGCGATAAATTCTATATCTATAGTAATACTTACTCGTACTATCGCATTAGTCGCGCTTTTGTGCCTCTCGGGCCATTCGTTTGAAAAAGTGGCTTATAGCAGCCACTTTATGGGGGTTTCAGCATTCATGAATGGTTTCGTAGATTTCACTTTTATCGTCTTGCTGTGAGAGATAATAGGGAGCGAAGGAAGGGCGGTAGCTTTGGAGTTTGGTTAATTTGTCGATAATGTTTTTAACTGCTGCAGACTGATTTATTTATATTGCTGTCCATAGAATCTATACAACATGGTTTGACTTACCACCAGAAATTTGAGTATAATAATATATCTGTTTCTGATAGTTTTAAGTGATCATATTGCCGTACATTAAACACAGGTAGCTTAAAACGAACATTCGGAATACGGACAAACTAGCCAGGCTTCCAAATAGGATCCCATCAGCTGACTCTGGTTACAAAATTAGCAGCTGATGATGAGAACGAGGTTCATCCACATATACCTTCCTGGTGACTATGATGTGACTTGATGTATGGCTGCTAATTAATAACCAACTGTATTACGCAGACTCAGAATGTCAATCCAATCCCAAATTGATATGACACGTAATTGGATACTGGAGTCCTTGAGTACTACAAGCTAAATTGTACTCCGAACCCTCGAAATACCTACGTAGATTGTAGAGTAGTATCAGATGGTAGCACGATATTAGTAGCACGGGGAAAATTAATTTAGCAGCCCCCCATAAGTAGGTAGTGAGTACTAAGATAAAACTTGCTTTGTTGTAATGTACACTAAATAAAACGGAAGCATATCTATTTCCGCCTTGTTACTAATCTCGGATCCACGATGATGTTCTGTCTAAAATGTCAGTATTAAGGCTGGTGGACTGTATAAAAGGATGAGACTGGTTTCGTAATGAAAAAGCTGTATAATGATATTTTTACAATGAAAATAAAACAGAAGGTAAACAAGGACATGAGCGTAGGGCGTGAAGAAGGTCAATAATAATTTGAATGTGTCTGTCGAATGTGCTGGTCTTGATGATTTCTCTCTATTTTCTTCTACCGCCGGGTAGGCACACCGGGCGGGCGCGCAAGGAGGCCGTGACAGTCAGATTATATGAACTGCCAAAGCTTAAGAAATAACGTTGCTATCTTTCGACTTTCTTTTACGAATCTTTCACTTTACCCCTTCACTCTCAGAAGCACACCGCTCGAACGATCGAACAATGGCGAACTATTGTTATATAAGATGTGTGGGCGAACCAGTTACCACTGTTAATTTCTTTATTTTCACTCCTTATTATGAAAGTATACTCACAAATGTATGGGTTTTGAGCTGTAAATATTTAATGCACTCGCTGTATCAGACAGCTAAGCCTTTACACATCATACCCATGGTCTGATGCCTGCTAAAGACAACAATAACACGTGTCTACCAATACAAACTCGTTCCCATACCACTACACCCTGTATACTAACTTTGCATAACAACCGGGGTCACTGAACGTGCACTGTATCAATACAGGACGCGACAAGCGGAAGGAACACCCTGTATATGTTCTGACGCTGACGAGACAGTTTCATGGGTCATTGGAGGTTTATAGGGTGGACTGGGTATAGGTGACGCGGTGGGAGTTGAGGTCGGTAGCATTTGACGTGTTTTGTCAAAGGAAAAGTGTGAATGTATGGTGATGATGGCAATAATGAGTATGTAGAAGCATATCATTGCAATTTTAAGTAGAGCAATTGCATCACTGTGCTTTGCATATTGTTACATTGAGATGCAATCTAATTAAATATTTCTATAAGTACGATTACGTTATACTTACTTACTTATAGGATTTTATTTATACATAACAGTTCCTTTTATTTGTGATAATGATTTTACATGACAGTCATTTCCTTTTTTCATGCTTTTGCCCATTTTATTTATATTTATGGATCAGCCTGTTTGTCATGTGTTACCTTTTCTTGTAAATTAACCCTTATGTGCACTTTCTGCTGGTCACTATGGGGTAAACGAGCTGGAGTTAAAAAAACTTTATGATGTGTGACAGGGTGATTGAACCTTTCCCAAAAATATGGTCGGAGGCATTGAAATGGGTATCAATAGATTTCGGTCACACATTCATCACACAAGCAGCTTATCTAACATTACTTCAGGATGGAATAAACCTTGTAAAAGGACTAGTTTCCAAGTCCGTAAAATACAATTAAAAAAAAATACTACAGTAACGCCCGCCCGCCCCAGCGAAAGCAGAAACAAAGGCACACACACACACGCAGCCTTCCAAGTACTTACAATGATCTTTTGGCGTGTGAGTGACGTTTCCAGTGGGTCGCCGCCGGACGATTCTCGCGCCTTCGATATACGATATCTACACCTATATCGAGTGATTTGGTATGGGAATCTGTCAATATAGGCCTCGATATCCGTATATCGAAGGCGCGAGAATCATTGCCCAGGAGCACGATTCTCGCGCCTTCGATATACGGATATCGAGACCTATATTGACAGATTCCCGTACAAAATCACTCGATATAGGTGTAGATATCGTATATCGAATGCGCGAGAATCATGCTCCAGGAGGCGCCATTGGCATGATTCTCGCGCATTCGATATCCGATATCTACACCTTTATCGAGTGATTTTGTGTGGGAATCTGTCAATATAGGTTTCGATATCCGTAAACACAGTTCTACGCAATCTAATGCAATGAACCTGTCAAAAAGCGTTAGTTTCTACCTGTCACCGCACGCCAAAAGATCGTTTGACAGCTCTACCTGTACTCGCTCTATACTTTAACATCAGTATCTTGACAATATTTTTATCACAAATCGCTACCTATTCTTTTTGATAATTACGATGTCAAAAATCGATTCTATTCGAAACCAATGCCCTACTAGTTCTTATTCCGTGCATCAAAGAGTCTTTTATCGCACTGCATAAGAGTAACGAGTAACTCAAATTGACTTATACAAATATCGACACTAGCAGATATGAGTTTAGATAGCGCCCCAATGCGAGTAATGATTGATTCGCTGCGGTCACGCGAGCGATGTTTGTCTTCAGTGTGGACACAGCCTAATTGCCTATCCATCGACCTTCAGCGCTTATTACATTACGCTGTCGGCAGGCCACGATTTGTATAGACGTCTCACTCTAAAGGAACGACTAGAAAGAGACAGTGAGTCAGACAGGGCCCTGCCGACAGCGTAGTCTAATAGGCCCATTCGCTGTACATGCATTCTTTCATGCAATCCTCACTGGAGAAGATACGAGACAGAAAATATTTAGCACAACGAGAAAGCATGGTTTCTTACTCATTCTGTTCCATGTTTTTATCTTTATGTCATGCGAGCCCACGCGCAGGAAGTTAAAGCGAAAGCGTGACCGAAATTGGTCACACCACAATCATCATCCATGTTACAATATTTTTGTTTAAAAAATAGTGTGGCCGATTCTCTAGGTTACACTCACTAAAATTAGTTGACAATATTAAGTCCGACAGCTCTTATGCTGTAGCCATAGATTCCATTTTCAAACTTACTTTTGAATTATTTTAATGTACTGATGAACTAATTCAAAAGTGAGTTCGAAAATGAAATCTATTGCAACCGCGTAAGAGCGTCGGAGCTAATATTGTCAAGTAATTTTAGTGCGTGTGCCCTAGAGAATTGACCCCAGTATCTACTCAGGCTCGATTGCACATAAGGTGTAAATGAATTAACGCAAGATGAGAAACTACTTTGTTAGGGACATCATTCTGTGCAACTTTCATTAAGAAACCGATTTGATCAGAGCAACTTTATTTTTCACGTCCCAGTACACTTTGGTCTGATTGGGTCAGCTTATTTGTATGGAGAAGTGAAAAATAAAGTTGCTCTGATCAAATCGGTTTCATATTGGAAGTGGCTCAGAATGATGTCCCTAACAGTAGGTTCTCATTTTGCGTTAATTCATATACACCTTGTATGTACGTACCCAGAACTCACAACTGGTTTTCGTCCCATCTTTTTAATTAACCCTTAATTTTCCGGTGACGACGTTACGATGATGCTGTAATGTAACATTCCATACATTCATTAAATTTTCCGTTCCCCGTTGAAATGAAACTATGCAGTAGTTTTTAATTACCCACTTTCAGCAATCCTGCGTTTTGCTGAGTACGTAATAAAGGTTATTTTAGCTCAACTTGCAAAATTAGTTGAATCATAGACTTGTTGCTATGCTTTTTAGGGTTCCATACCCGAAGGGTACCAAACGGGACCCTATTACTGAGTCTGTCTGTCTGTCTGTCTGACAGACTGATGATGTATTTCTGTTGCCGCTATAACAACAAATACGAAAATAACAAAATAAATTTAATATTAAGGGGGCTCCCATACAACTAACGTGATTTTTTTGCGGTTTTTATAGATAATGGTACGGAACCCTTCGTGCGCGAGTCCGACTCGCACTTGGCCGGTAATTCTCTTTGGCTATGTATGGCTACGAAACGCTAGATGATACAGGGGGCAATTCTTGCGCTAAAAAGTTCATCTCTGTGGTCGAAATATCGACATCGAGACCCGAATATCGGCATCGAAATCAAAAAGCTAGTCTCACACCAATTTACGGGCGGCGGGGGACGAGGTAAGAGAGCTGTGATTGGTCAGCCGCTGCAAAACTGTCTGGCGGCCCGTCATCGTACATAGGAGGTTGCGTGTGTGAGCCGCATTCCCCGCAGGAGCAGTCAATTGGACCAACCGAGATATCTCGATCCGTTTTCGATAGAAATTTGAATATAAATCTGGGTCGTTTCCGACCGAGATATTCGGTATCTCAAATCGATATTTCGAACCCAGAGCCAAAGGAAATTAACGCGGCACGTACCCATCACGTACCCAATTTTGCCGCGCCTATTCCCCGGCCGTACAACAGCATTATGAAGTGCTTAATAAGCACCCTCAAGGGTGTGGGTGTCAAAGCTCGTCATGTTTTTAATTGATGCCACCCTCACACCTTCACGCTTTGTGTACAGGGGATAAGACTCTTGCCAGCTCTAAAGTATATTCGTGATAAGAATGCAATAAAGTCATCCATCACTGTCCGACGGCCTAGCCACGCCCCGTAACCAATCAAATCGTTTCCAATTATCAAGCCAGGTTCACAGTGACCAGTTGAAGGCAAACTTTCGAACGCGGAGATTGTGTCCTGTCCTGCGAGTGTGTGTTAAGAGATTTAAATTTAAATTTCACTGCAAGTTTCAGTGCAAGTTTCTAGTGGTATTTATCGTAAGGAATCTCCAAATTTGGGGCGATGGGCTAACCCCCTTTCCCGTGGCTAATCGTGGGCACAAAAGTGCCTCTGCCACCCTGTATGAGAAAAGTCGTGACCCTATGCTATGGTTTATTATTTCTCATGGAGATTCGAGACGGGTTCGTTAGAAAACCTTCGTATCTCCATAGTTGTGGTGATAGCCTTACCCCCTAACAAGCATAGTAGTGTAGTGTTGGAATCTGTTTTTGTATCGTATCTGTTCGCGAGCGCCAAGTGCGGTTTATCTGTTTCACGCCGTGGAAAAAACGGCGAAAAAGGCAACGGAAAGTCAGTATTTTCAATTAAACCCGTCCTTTGATAGCCAATATCTAACAAGTCCTAAAGTTCAAAAACTAAGCGCTTTGTAGAGTATAATAAACTTTACCAAACCCTAAATAAATAAATAACTTTATCAATTGCTATAGCCTCTGGCCTGGCGTCCCGGTTGGGTAAACGGCAAAAATCTCAACCCAACCTTTGGCTTCGCCGTCGTCGGTAAAATATACCTACAGTTTTCAAAAACCTTCATAATTGTGTACTTAGATGCAACGTAGCTCCCTGTCAAGTAAAACGGATTACTTATTGAATATGTATAGAAAGGTGCAGTGCCTTTTACATAAATATTTTTCCGGGACATCAAAAGCTTTTAAGATCACAAGCGGTTTACCTTTTGTACCAACAACACTTGAAAAGGTGGAAACATTTAGAAAAAAAACGTATTACGGAGTGAGGAAATTCGAAAGATCAAAAGGACGCGTCACCTGAAGGCTACTGCGATCGATAGGGTGCGCATAGATTTTATGACATTTAAAAATTCGACAGAATATTCAAAGTAATCTATACTTGTTGGAACGTATAACTGTTACGATATTAAAGAAATAATACGAGAATTTCTGTTTGAGCCCAGAATAATCATGATAGTCTTTACAATGGCCACTAAGGTCGTGAGAGAGGCGTCTCGGTCGTGCGGATTTACTGGACTAGGGGCCCGATTCTCGCCCATGCGAATTTCATTTCATTTCATTTATTATTATTCATTCACGATTATTATATCATATTTAAAACTAAAACACAACAACAACATAACATAAAAACAATAATACAATACTATACTATAAAAGATTATTACACAAAATAATACAAGTATTAAGGTAATTTAAAGCGTACACGTAAAATATTGTCATGCTCGTATGACAATGTCGTAGACAATTTGCGTCTACGCTTTCAATTCGCATGCGCGAGAATCGGGCCCTATGGTTGTCCAAGGTCTTTCGACGTAATTACGACGGCCGAGGCTCTGCCTCCCATGCGAGAGCCCCGATTTCGAATCCCGGCTGGGGAAGAACCGCAAAATCCCTAGGTCTTGAATGTTTGTATGCGATGCGAGTGATGTCGCTCTTTCTTATCTACAACATAAAAAAAACATTGACGGTTTGTCTTATATAGGTTCTATTGACATTCTATTACTGGAGGTTCTATTGACACATGATTATAAACAGTCTCCTAACCTAACTCCAAGTCTACGTTTTTTATAAGTTATATTAAAAAAAACCGGCCAAGTGCGAGTCGGACTCGCGCACGAAGGGTTCCGTACAATTATCTATAAAAAACCGCAAAAAAATCACGTTAGTTGTATGGGAGCCCCCCTTAATATTTATTTTATTTTGTTTTTTAGTAATTGTTGTTATACGGACGGACGGACGGACGGACGGACGGACGGACGGACGGACGGACGGACGGACAGCGAAGTCTCAGTAATAGGGTCCCGTTTGGCACCCTTCGGGTACGGAACCCTAAAAACACATTAGACTATCTCAATACTAGAGTACTTTAAACTGAGGTACTAAACTAGAGCTCAAAAATTCGCAGCGCGCTACACACAATCTACCTCCCAAGTTTATGTTTGTTGATTTCCCCGCGCGTTTGCAGGGCGCGTCGCACAGTCGGCGGCATAACGCAATTTGTGTGAACAAACGCCGCAGACCGCAAGCTTTCAGCGCGGGCGCCGGAGTGCGGTCTGAAAACGGAACGCAACCGGGACAATTCAATTTTCGAACGTTTTACTGAACGGGGTGGCGCGGTTTTTTGTTTGCGGTAAAAAATATTTCAGGGTTCGTTTGGAGACATGTTCTGTGCTCAGACAAACCTCAGTGGTTTAAGAGTACTTTTTACGAAATCATATTTGTTACTTAAGATACAAAGAATAAATAAAATAAAAAAACATAAATGTCATCCATCATACATTTTAATCGCTTGCCCAATAGTAAGTGCTTGTTACAGTTGAATTAATTGAAATATATTCTCAGAACGACGGCCAAATCACCGTCAATAAAATACTTATTTCCCTACCTGTTAAGGGGCGTCATCCAACGGATAAAAGCAAACAATTTTCCCTCTTTAACATCAAAAAGAGTACTTAAACGTTTTCGCGGATGCCTTTGACAAATTTTACGTAACCGTAAGTCGTTTATAAAAGCAAAAAAATGTTTATTTATAAAAGCAAAGTAATTTACTTTCGAGTCATCTTCAAAGATTTTTTTTACTCGATTCAGAAATCATGTCAAACACAAGTTATGGTACTGAAAGCTTTGAGAATGGCTCAGTCATGGAATTTGCGTGTTTACCAATAGGTAATAAAAACACTAGTTTTTAGGGTTCCGTACCCAAAGGATAAAAACGGGACCTATCACTACTAAGACTTTGCTGTCTGTCCGTCTGTCACCAGGCTGTATCTCATGAACCGTGATAGTTAGACAGTTGAAATTTTCACTGATGATATATTCCTGTGGCCGCTATAACAAACAAAAACAAAAAAATAGAATCAAACAAATATTTAAGGGGGCTCCCATACAACAGACAAGACAACAGACCTGATTTTAAAAAAATGGGACCAAGCTTATGAGTAACCTTTTCAAACAAAAAAAGAATTTTTGAAATCGGTTCATAAGTACCAGTTTTGAGGTAACACACATTAAAAATAATTATGATAAAATAAATACAACCGAATTGAGGATCCTCTCTTTTTTTGAAGTCGCTTAAAAATACAGATATAGGATATGCACAAAGGCAACCTTATCTAAAAAAACTATTCCTTGCATCGTATTGGGGTGCATCTGCATACTTAAAATTTGTTCTAAACATGATGAGAGTACCTTTATAACAGGTACTTACTTATTAGAAAATCTATATAATATCCAACATATCCACTCTCGCGAGCTAGCCGGCTGGCTGCAGCCATTTTTTTTATTTTTTTTTGTAAAAAAAAAATACATTAAAATTAGTTTGACAGTGGGTACCAACGTCAAAAATTAGACATTCATTGACGTCTTGGTACCCACTGTCAAAATAATTTTAATGTCATTTTTTTTTTTTATAATTTTAATGTCAATATTGTTCCAAGGACTGGATTGTCCTTACGCTACCCAGCGTGCTAGACAATCTATATAATATCCAACATATCCACTCTCGCGAGCTAGACAATCTATATAATATCCAACATATCCACACTCGCGAGCTAGACAATCTATATAATATCCAACATATCCACTCTCGCGAGCTAGACAATCTATATAATATCCAACATATCCACTCTCGCGAGCTAGACCATACAAAGACATTTAAGTGACAAGTTTTTACTCTCATGAAAGGCACATAAGGCCCAGCACACACGGTGAAACGCAACTGCAACCAAACTGCAACTTCAAGTTACTTTTGAGTTTCATTTGAGTTTATGCCATAGACTCCTTTGAGAGACCGCACACGATGCAACTATTTTGAAACCAGTTTTAAACGCGTTGCAAGTCAGTTCGTTGAAACCAGCGTGCCTGAAACTCGTGTTTGAGTTTCATCGGATTACATAGTATGATTTACGGCGTGTGTGGAAAACAATTGAAACTGGTTTATAATCAAACCAATAATTTTCAAAAGGGTTTCGTTGCAGTTCACACATACCCTCTCTCTCTCACACACACACACCCACCCTAATAACCTGTATACTGAATGTTTAATATATATTTATTATTTTATTACTTCATTAACTAATTTGAATTGTTGTTAAAATCTTTAGTAACGTTAAAGTAAAATTTAACTTTGTTCTTATTTAATCTATTTCTAATTGTTTAACTTATGATATAATAAGACTTGGGCCAGAGAGCGAAGTCGTCTGGCACAGGTATTTTCATACTTATAAGACGGCTTCAGCTTACATAATGTTAATAATACTCATGGTTAAACAATAAACATTTTTTATTTTGATTTTTTTTTAGTTGCGTTTCACCGTGTGTGCTGGGCCTAGAAGAAGCTATTGGCATCTATTATCACATCTCAGCCCGAATTACCTGCCTCAGTGTAATGGCAAAGCAACTCCTTGCGTTATACTGGGCAACACAACACAGAATGGCGCGTTAAAATGTATAGCATTGCAAAAGTGGGGTGCAGACTGACTGATGTTTGAGACAAATCAGCACGACGCGAAAATATTTATTATCCGACTTCAAAAAAGGAGAGGTTCTCAATTCCATACGTATGTATATGTAATATTATCAGAAATGCAAAATATTCACACAATTTTTTTCCAAACGAGTTTACAAAATTTCATGGGTGTATGTATGTTTGTATGTTATATGTTTGTATGAATGTATGTGAGAAGTTTTTATAGATAACTTATTTCAAACTAACCGTTTAGAGGTAAACGAGGTACCTATATGTTTTTTTAAAGCGTACCTTTGTAATAATAATATCTAAGTAAGTATTTGAAGTCAGTTAGATATGGCCTAAATGTAGGTATCCTATTTCAGAATACCGTTTATAGTCAAGTAGTTAGATATGTTGCAAGTTTTATCATTAATAATATTTTGGCGTGAAATCAATGATGATGGTCATCTTAAATAAAACTATTTCTTTCTCTACTGTTTTGAACAATGTGAAAACGAGCAAACACATTGAATTCCGAATATTTAAATGACGAACATTCAAACCGCAATCTTTGCGTTCGCCTCAGCAAAATACGGAAGTGTGTACACGTCTCAAAATTTATGAAGTAACTGTACAGTCAGGCACACCTTTTAATACCATAAAAAAAAACCATAATCCGTTTGCAAGAGAGATCAAACTTTAGCCAAAAGAGTAATCTTTTAGCGCGGCTGAGTATACCCCTCTGGAAAGTGCAGCGATATTGCAAACCACACCGTCGTCATCGCTATAAAGAAATTTTAATGTAATACGCTTGCTTTGTGCCGGGAATTTCAAAGGCTTTTAGTTTATTATCCCAGGTTATGAAACTATACCGGCTGAGCGCGATTTGTGTTAGTTTTTATGTTGCCTACCTACCTACTACTTATTCCTGCAAAGCATCGTTGCGTTATTAGTGCAATCGTTTTTTTTCACTCAGACAGACCTGTAATACTTTTTTTGTTGTTAACTTACATGAACTTAGCAGAAAGCGGGTTACCAAATACCACAGATATTACAACATTACCATACCTACCATTGATCCCGGTAACTATAAACCTAAACGACATTTTAGCAAGAACAGCCATGAAATGTAAAAAATTACTGGGTCTAGAATACCGAATGAAATTCAAGCCATCTTGAAATCCGACAGTCCGGTTGCCTTGCGTATTTTCAAAATATTTTTTCAAATTGTTTGTGAAGGTAAGACAGTGACATCTATGGGCTATACTTGATACTGCCAAAGAGCAAGACTGTTGAATGCGTGATGTGCTTGTGCTGCTTTCATATAATGCTGGTTCGAAGTAATTTGGTTAGATGGCAGCACCTGTTAGCAAATTTAATAATTTGTACCTAATTACATTTATTAAAGTGGGTAATAATAATTTCACGTAAAATCCGTGACAGTGTAAAATAAAAAAATACTACTTAAGTGCAATTACTGACTCCAAATAATCAAAATGAATTTTAGGACAGATTTCTAAGCTCCATGGTCTGAAGACCTCACAGTGCCGGTGGTCTCACGTTCGCTTTTCACGCAGGTAGGTGCAGGCTCCAATCCGTTGCAGCTTACTATGCACCTACCTATAAAGTACAGTCATCATCAGAGTACAAACCGGTACTAACGATAATTTTATACAAGGGCATTCGTTAGGACAAGGAACTGCTAAAAGATACATCTTCTGCCAGGTAGTTACTGGACAATGGACATCCAAATAGATTTTCATAAGTAAAAGACAATAAAAAAATAATTATGGATACTAAACAGAAGTCATTAAATCTCGATGCAAAATCAAACGCTACCTAACAATCAGTCTAAAATTACTAAAATTATCATACCAAACACGGCCTTCACAAAACGATACCTACGCGTTTTTTTATCTCAAAATTCTAAGACCATTTTTTACCGACACCGAATAAGAAATTACCTAAGTCAAACCCAAAAATGTTACCTAACCTTTGCGTGACTCTACGACCATGTAGTAGGTATAAGGTAGTATTTACACACAGTATGAATGACATTGAAAAATAAAATCGTAAAAAAATACACACTGGCTTCCTTTGTGAGCGTCTAGCCAACGGCCTTCGGAGTGATGAACAACTTTTTAGGCGGAAAAAAATCGCGACGGTGAATTTACCTAACTCACTTTTTGCCAGCCGTTCCACGAAATCTGTCAGACCTTTTAAACTTTAGGTAATGCATACCAAAGGCGTTTATAGGAATAATACTGACGATATCAAAGTTATGGACCCCATATTCTCTGGAGATAATCATCTTAAATGGGTGTAAGTCGACTGTCCAAGGTTTTGGAGACTTCGCGTTTATATTTTGGGTATTTTGAGGCTACCGTTTTGCGAAACTTTATGCTTGTTTTGGAATTTATTAGCTGATCTAGTCGGTTGATATTTAAAACGATACTTCAAGGCGTATTTAGGAGGATTCAGGATTCCTCTTAAATACGTTACTAGAAGCTCGAAGCTCGAACATATTACCGACTGGGACCAAACGTGCCACTGCCACCCCATATGGAAACAAGCGTAACGGTATTTTATTTAGTTTTAATAACTCAGTTTGAGCAATTGTACATCACAGATCTACACTACAGCAACTGTGTTGAACGCATATTGCCAATCCAGGTATAACGGTGCGACTGCGCACGATAGTGCAATCCTACATGACATAAAAACGCGATGTACTACGGCGTTTCGTGAACAAAAGAACGGCCTCTGTGGCGCAGCGGTTTCACGTCTGCCTACCATGCGAGAGGTCCCGGGTTTGAATCCCGGATGGGGATAAAAAACCCATGTCTTGGATGTTTACCTACATGTTTGTGATGTCGCTGTTTCTGGTTCCCACGACACAGGGTATCCTAGTGTGGGGCCAGAAGCAATGTATGTGCCTGTATGTATGTGTAATGTTTATGTTTAATGTTAAGATTTCCTTTGGCATAATTAATCAAAAGGATGGTTTTAAGATGTGGAGCCACCTGGATGTGTGATGCAGGTGAAAGAAGTGGAGGGGGAAAGTTTGTATGGATAAGAAAATACTTGACCTATGAATCTGATATTTGGCAGGTAGGTAGTTTAAAGTTTTAAATATCCAGGACGTAAGTTCAGTAATTGTTCTTCAAAGTTCTGCCTCCGCGAATGGCAAAAAAAGTTAAAGTTTGTCTAAACTACAAAGAAATAACTTGACCTGCCCACGTAGACAAGATGCAAAACGCTATTAGCGTTCGCACGAAACGCTAAGAATATGTATGCGATTTGACATTTTGAGTTTTCGTTTCGTTTCGTTTTCGTAGCGCTATTAACTTTGTCTAGGCCTACTGATGAAGCTATAATTTGGCAGTTAGGTAGTTCAAAGATCGGACGTAAGTTCAGAATCATTATTTTTTCAAAATATAATTTCTCGTAGAACATCAACCACTAGCAGTAGTTCTGGATGGCAAGTCTCTATTCACAGCCGCATCTCGAGGCCTCACGGCTGATTAACCCACAAACCCGACAATGGAAACACTAATACCGTATCATTAGCACCGGTGGGTCTTATCCTTGCCACCTCCTACGGATCCGTGTAATAAATAGGGCTGCCGATGCCGATGCTACTTGATAATAATGAGGTAGATTGCCCAATCCTCTTGGAATGTATTTGCCTGAAAGTCCCCAACGCGCACATTAGACAAGCGCGCCGTAATCAATTATTTTCTCTTCCACTGTGCAGAACTAACATATTAAAACTTGCCCCATTGACTGTAGCCCTTCGCACCTTGAATTATATTGCAATAGAAATTGAAATATTTAATTGTTCACTGGCAAAGTTCCAAGAAAATGCTTATAATTATTTGACTAAATGACTGATTTTAAATTTTATTATATTGACATGTAATTAGAATAGGTATAATTAGATTGGATGGTGATATTTTTTATAGTTATGGTATTTAATAATAATATAATTAATTGAAATTTCAACTTAATTTACAATGTATATAAGACCTAGCAATGTGTGTGCCTGTACATAAAGGTTATGTTTTAATAGTTCTATTAAGATATTATATGATATTGAATTGGGTCAAACACCTGTAATGATATCATGAATTGTTATTGTAATGAATAAATAAATAAATAAATAAATAAATAAATAATTTAACTAGTACTTAGTAGCTCGCAAGATAAGTCTGTGGCAAGTCGAATCATCCTCGTCCTCATCAGTCGTCATCGTCAATGTTAGCGCAACATTTTTGATCACTGATTAGAAACCTAAAGTATATAATTTCGTATTGTTAAAAAGATTTCTATAACATTTGTATTCATGCATCCGCTCCATGCTAGAAAGTGGAATAAATGATGTCACACTCAAACCACAATGAAAATGATTTTTGGCTTTTTCGTGGTGCACAATTGTTACTTTTAGTTTTAGAACAAACAAAGATAAAAGAAGGCTACATGAAGAAGGCTTTTAGAATAACTAAACACATTAATTATAGGGAAATAATATTGTTTGCGGAGAAAATAAACCTCCAACTAACTTATTAACTTTCCGAAAAGTCAATCGTTTTCGGAAGTTTAATATTTTTTCGGAGTCTTTTTTAGTATTTCAGTAGGGTTAACTTAATTGTATCATAGATAGAGGCCTGTCAGAATATGAAATCCTGATCCCCGATTGTAGAAGGATCGTTATTCTAATCCGGGTATTTCGGCTGCACATCAACAACACGCAACACAAGACCGCTCGTGAATCTTGACATGTTGTGGGAACACCACTGCCCCTCTCAATTTCTTGGAAATTTCTTGTGGGGCCTTATGAATTTTTCACAACGATCTAAAACTGTTCATTGTTTGTATTATGCTGTAGGCTTAAGTTGTGTATGAACGAACCTTAGTTTTTAAACAGATAGTTAACGACTATTTAAATAGCTAAGTATGTAAAAGATATTCAAGAACTAAGATTTAAAGATTTTGATCTAAAGTGTGTTCCTGGCGATTATGTAAATGTTGATCTATCATTGTTAACTATCTTAATTGCAATCTTTTCCTGTACATGCGTGATTAAGTTCAGAAAAAGCTTCCGTATCTTTCACCAAAGCTTAAAATAAATAACAATAAAATAACTATTGCCCATTGACTAGGTTATTAATTGACATTGTAATTTTTATTTGACAAATTGATTAATTTTATTTTAATGGTAATGGACTGAATTATTTTATTGTAAATATTTGTGTATATTTTGCATGCCAATATTTGGCTAAATGTGCTGTACTTTTATTTTTTTAATATATTACACCAAGAACTGTAACCACATAAATGAAATCTGAAAATCTGAAATCTGAACAATCATTCTCATATGGGACAGTAGCGGTGTAACTTTAGAATTATGACATCTTTCCTCTTACCCATCATTTAACAAATAACTAAATTTCTGATTTATACATCAATTCTGCGTTTTTTCGCTACCAAACTACGCTACTGTTTTATAATGTAACTTATCAGTAATCGAGTATAATTTCGTAATTGCCAACCCTATCATCTTCAGGTGTGAAAATGACAAGTTGCCGCCCTGACATAATACTCTACAACTCTTTAATTAATCGGTATCTCATAACTAGAGTCATCATTAAACATAACGCCATACATATTCAGCTAATGTTTTCTGTCAATCACTTCTATTGTTCGTTTGACACAAATCACTGAGCGTAGGTTTGGTTTAGAACTTACTTAGGGCTTGAATAAGAGGCTTATGATTTGGATCTATTGTAGAGGTTGCACGGAAGGTCGGGTCGTTTGAACTACATTCCGCACAAAAATAAAGAAGACGCTAGTTTATTAGATGAACTTTAGTCATGCTCAATCATCATTAGCCTTACGATCTTTTTTTAAATCGATTTTAAGTTCCTATGTACCCTGAGAGTCACATGAAGGTTGGTCGGTTCAAAATATCGCTGGAAAAATCTCTGCCCCCCCTCTTCTTGATAATGGTAAGGATGAATATGAATATACAGGATGTAACAGTAAGGGGTGTACAAGCCGAAAGAGGGTTGTTAAGGACATCATTCTGAGCAACTTTCACTATGGGACCGACTTGATCAGAGCAACTTTATTTTTCACTGCACCATACAGATCAGCTGAGCGCTAGGCCCGAAATGTACTTAGTTAATAAAAATAAAGAGGCCATGATCAAGTCGGTCCCATAGTGAAAGTTGTTCAGAATGATGTCCCTAACAACCCTCTTTCGGCTTGTACACCCCTTTCTATTACAGCCTGTATGAATTATAGGTAGCTGGATGTACCAGACAAACGCTGAAAGAGAGGTGCTGCGATACTCATTGAAAAGCGAATGTAAATGGTGCGCGTGATGAGTATTGTTAGTTCGCAGTGAGATTAATATTATTTTAGAAGTCCTTGTCTTTTGTTGCTGTGGATGATTAATAAGTTCCTTTTGTTAGGATAGATTTTATTAGTCTATGAATCCTGAGTATGGAGTTCTGTAGATATCTATACTTTAATTGATTGATATACCCCTCATACTCTACATATCAAACAATGAAAGCCTCCTTTTCCTACCCATATTCAAAGGGTGTGAATACCAATTTTAAATTCATGGTCAGAGAGAAGCCTTGTATAGTATACTCCCAAATTACACATATATTGGCAAAAACTGCAAGAATACTGCGACATTTGCGTGCTATAGAACGGTTGCAGATGAAAAACGGTGCGGTGCGTACATACACACACCTTGGACTTAATTCCGCCAAGAATAATAGTTATAATGTTACGAACAATTTGACGATGATGTGAAATCCACTCGCTGGCAAGGTCTCACGTAGCCAAGCTATTAGCCTCAGTGTAGAATGTTGAAGATTGATTAGACGTGCCGGTCATTAGGTGGATATGTTGAAGATTATATTGTTTTTGAGTAAATATGCTTTGATTTGTGTGAGGTCTAACAGGCCCCCGATTCTCGCTCTATCGAGATCATCTCCCTAGTCGAGATATCGGTTTTGATACCGCGTAAATCCGTGAAAAACTGTCTCGAGTCTTATGTTTTTCGATTGAAAACGGTTCGGGATATCTCTGTTGGTCGTAAGGCTAGTCGTGAGAATAGCTTTTACTTGTTTTTGATGGAGATTTCAGTATCTCAAAATCGATATTTCGACCATGGAAATGATCTCGCTAGTCCGAGAATTGCCCCCCAGGTTGTGTGTGTATACAGGCGAATGGTCAACCTAATCAAATGAAGTTAACAGACAATTAAATATGTACAACATAGCGTCGCGCTTTTTCTACGCAGTGGCAGGAGATACAAACACCCACTTGTAGCCAGTTATTCAATATTGAAGAGGTTACACATTTTGCGTTAAAAATAATTCACACAAAGTTAAAAACCTAAAAAAAAACTACTTTTATTACTCAATCCTCTCTGCTCGCGTTGCGAATGTCGTCTAAAACACGAACACGAGCCTACATCTGTGTTCTGGCTGTTAAGTCCACACATATTAATGAATATTAGTCCCTTCAGTCAGCCCACAGTCACAGAAAGGTTAAGTTACGTTAGTAAATTATACTTTTCAGATATTTTGATGTAGTGGACAAACTACTGGACCGATTCTTGATTTTCAAAAAATGGCACTTTGAAATCGGTTCATAAATAGTACCAGTTTCGATGCATAATATGTATGCATGTGCGAAACATACAACCGAATTGAGAACCCCCTCCTTTTTAGATGTCGGTTAAAATGATGTTCATTTTCTTTTCTACTCGGCCAAATATCTGTGTTAACATCTAATGGTTGGGTTTTAAATACAATTCTCTATTTGCACATCGATGTTGTAAATTTATTTCTAATTAGATTTCTGTAAGTACACAATGTGTTAAAAAATAAAGAATAAAGACCTCTGAGATCGTAAACTATCGTCCCTTAACAATGGTGCTACTTTTGCAATCCCACAGTGACACATACTAGACATATTTCAACTGTTTTCAGGAAATTATTTGTACGCAAACAATAGTAAAAGAAATGTTAATGGTCACGATAATTTATGTAAGTTTTCTCACAAGTCTGTATTCTCACCTTATTTGCACATTAGGAGGACACTTTAATTTATTGACCTATTCAATTGGCTATCGATTTCTGCATTCTGAAACGCCAATCGCCGGGCTATTAAAAAGCTAATTAAAATATTGTAAAAACTCGTAAATTAGATGAAGTAATACAATGATTGTCTATTAACGGGTCGACATAGGAAAGTTTCTTTGTTCTAGAACAAATTATACTCAATAATTTGCATGCAACTACCTAGTTGCCATTATTAAATTACGTTGAGTAGGTTAGTAGCTATTCTGTTTCGCGTTATTTAGTATTAATTTTAAAATAAAACCATCAAGATCAAAGAAAATATTATTATTGCACAAATGAAAGAAAAAATTATTACGGAGAGTCATGAACTTCCTTTCATTTCATCTCTACGATAAATTAAACAGAAAAAGTTAATCCCACGTTCAGACAAGAAAATATCCAAAACATTCTGGAGAACTTCACGCATGACAACAAGAAATCTTGATTAGAAATGGATATTGAATAATTCGTAAATACATATAACCATACTGCCATTTGTACGTGCTTCTAATATTAATTAAAATAACTGTATTATGAATAGTCCACCTTCCTTAGTTACATATAAGACAGACATTAGTTTCCTTAATTGCCTAATGAAGGGCACTTTTCTTGAGGTACTTTCAGCACAGCCCGGAAACAGAGCAATCTTATTGTGGCGGTCGCATTTGCATATAATTAAATCAACTCTTTGTTCAAGCCATGTTTTTACTATCATAGAAATCGAGTGCGAAGGTCAACATTGTAATAATTACGATTCTGTGAACGCCCATCCAAGTACCAACTGGCTTGTGCATTTGGCTCGTTCTACTCTTCGTCATGAGTATTTTAACCAAAGGGATTTGCGATTAGAAGGTTACGAAAAACATTAAAATGGAGCGAAAGTGCTGGATTCTGGGATTCTGTTCGTAAAAATAAAATTTTCTAGCCTAATAATGTCTCCAATGTCCATAGCAGTTAGCAGACGAAAAACCGAAGAACCATGAGAAAATCTTAAAAGACAAGGACTGTGGCTGAAACGTGCAAAAGCTTTGGCATGCAAATTCGATCTCTGCAGGAGAAAGATTTTTTTGTCAATCAATCTAGTGAAGGAACCTGCGAAAGACATTGGTTTTCAAGAGGGTGTAATACGATCCCGGTTCGGACGTGCATGCCGGACCTAAACTACGGATGAGGATGATTTTCTTTGCGATTATGCTCGGTACGTACAAACTATCTTGTGTTGCGTTCTTGAGTGGTGTAATTTACATGTAACTTTTTTTTCCTGGAATTGTGATACAATTAGCGTGTAATCTGTGTTAGTCCGATGTACTGGTGACGTTTTGAATGAGCTGTGAGACATCGCTGAGGTAAGTTTCATGGAGGAAAATAATTTTACTAGTAATTTTAACTTTCGAATTGTTTTTTTACAACTGATTGTTCATATTTACGATTCTAAACCTTTACAAGATTATGAATATTCTTTCTTAAAGGCATTATTAAAATATTAAGTAATTTGGTTACTTGAATTTTAAATATCTGACCTCACGTTACAAACAGAACAGGTATGTACATTATGTACCGTACAAAAGAACGTATGAATTTAATATACGTATAATCAGATACGGAACAGAAATATGGATGTAAAGGTGTCGAAATTTGAATGCAAATTAATCTGTTCACTATTAAAGACTATTAATTTCGGTACCTAAATGTTGCTGACGGGGATTAATGTATTTTTCTAAAAACTTGTTGCTTCCGTGTGCGTTTTTTGTGTTGATATTTTATTTATTGTGCGGCTAAGTGAATTAATGTATTTTTGTGTTCTTTGTGTGTGTCATTCCGTGAGAAAGGTATCAGCTTAGGATTATCTTAGTACTAACTTATCATAAAAGCGGCAACGGTGTAGTTAGTCGGTTTATTTTCAACCAAAATATAACTCACTGAAAGTAGTTTCAAAGCATTAGCAGAGTGCTCCTGGTTTGGTGATATATTGCTTTTAATTATAATCTTATACCTATATATTTTCAGACGATTCAACTGTGTGAATAATAAATATGACTGCTATACGTATCCATATGAAATATCATACATAATTTGTCACTTCCTTTCATGTAAGTGCTAAATATAATTTAAAATAACGTTGTTATTCAAGCCTGACCTATTCCTGTTAAAGACCATTTAGCTGGTAATTAATTGACGTTGCATAGTTTTTGAGGTTAAATCAAAAGGATATTATTTATGAATAGAAACGGTGGCGGATAGCACCTATTAGGCTATTAAAGGTTCTTAATTTGTCCATTAGCTTGTTGTTTGATGATTGTAATTAATTTTCCTTTCGTTTCCTTTCTTGAGTATCAAAATACCATTGTTACGTCTACTCAAAATTAAATCTGATTATGTCACTTTAGTGAAATCATAAAGTCAAAAATAATTAGGTACATAATACTTTCTGAAAAATTACTAATGCTGAACCTGATAACTAAAGCGTGCGAAAGGATGTACTTACGTACCTTATTAATAACAATAAATAACAGTTTACACCTGTTCCATTTTACATCAAGTTCTTACCAATTTACTCGTCTTCTTCTTTGATCTACTTCTTATATTATACCTTTTTAAAAAAGCTAAACTAAACAAGCAAGTCAAACATCCTGTGGCTAGCAAATGCACATTGACAGGATACAGTTATATAAAAAAGTTCGTCTGCCGTTTTAAAAGCAAAATAAAAATCTGTCAATTAGCAATTATAACTGCTGGTTCATCCGCTGAAGAGACGGTATGTATAAGTCCGGTTATTCCCCGCCTAAGGAAAGGGTACCGTTATACAGGATACCAGAACTAGTCTTAGCGTCGTGGTTTTCTTGCAATTTTTGCAGTAATAAGTAGTTGCCTATCGGGTAGGGCTGTACTCCGTTCCGTCGAGCACGGTGCGGATAAGTTTAGGTTTATTTTATTTATATCTAGAAGTAAGATCTATAAAGTATTCAACTATTCATATTTGGGTTTCATGTAACCTGCAATAAAGAAATATTATTATTATATTGAATCAGACTTAAGCCTTCACGGGAAAGTACTGTCTGGTCCTTTTTGTAGGCTTACGTGGGGACTTGGGTCCAACATGTAGAGGCTACTTTCAGACAATTTATTATTATTATTGGATGGATGTTCTGTTGTTTTTTTTCTTGACATATTTTACACTAAATGTGACAGTTTTTTTAAAGGCACGATGTGCCAGATCATTTGCGACAACTATGTGTACTGAAAATGCCATTTCTCTGTTTGTTATTTAATTTTGCAACAAATACATTGCAACCCAAAATTTGTGGTTTGCTCACCAAATAATCATCATCAAAAATAGCATAAAATTGGTCACGTAGTATGGCTATATTTCCTAAGTTGATGGCACTGTACGTACATGCGTTGGTACTATTATTATAGCACATCGCACCGAAATCCAGCGACTGCGCAGTTCGTCCAATACGCGATCTAGCTGCAGGACACAGGTGCGCCCGCGCACTCCACCGTGGGAAGGACCTTGATCTTGGACCGCTACTGATTGGCTGATTGGTGCCGTAGGCTGAATGTGCTGATTCGTTATCTGCATCACATAACATATCATAACCGCTCATCGATAGGTTATTGAAAACAATCACATTTCAATTACCGTTTCGGCCATTTCCACTGAAAAGGGATAATTAATTAATTAAGTAATTAATTAATTAAGTAATTAATTAATTAATTAAATCGTTTATTTCGAGTTAACAACCCATGTTTAAAACTGAGCTGTAGACCTCGCGAGCGACACCGGGAATTAGAGTTTTTTTTTCATTATTTTCCATCCCCTCACCGCTCACGTCGTACTTGAAGTTTATCGGATGAACAGATGGAATTATTATAAAAACAAATAACCCGACTGCATTTTCTTTCAATAGCACATACAAACATATGAATGTACCTGTAACGTACATGGAGTATGAAAGTAGCCGTACAAATAACTTTGTAATCTATATTTTGCGATTTAAAATACAACCTATTGACTTTTTACTAAAATTATATAATTTGTTTCACTTTCACAGTCTCCACAAATCCAACGACACCTTTTTCTTAATATCCGTTGAATCGTTTGGGTTGTAGCGTTTTTTTTACATTTTCAAACGCCATAGCTCCGCCATTTTGAAAAAAAAAGCAAACCCTGAATCGACAAAAAAAAAAAATAATTATCCAACCTGCTCACAAAGTTTCACGAGAATCGGTTCAGAAATGCGACCAGGCAAACAGCCGGACAGACAGACGGACATACAAAAGCATTTTTGCCCAATCCTGAAACGGAGACGCTTCGCTCGCTCGGTCAATAAAAACTGCCGTCTCGCCTTTTTCAATACGGGGTGGCAGAGGAAAAGTTGAGTCGTTATTGGATACTCTAGTTTGCAGGAAGAGCCCATCGCCCCCATACTATCCATAGATGTATGGAGGTTTCCCCACCATGTATTGAACATATGTTATTACACTACGTGCTACAATATTGAGATTCTATTTATGATGGTTCCTCTAAACGAGTAAGTTTTCGAAAGGTAACATAAGTAAGTATAGGTTAATCGATTACCACCATACCAAAGAAGGGGTATACTCTCTGCATCAACGATGTGGTATTTGCATTAATTTAAATACTCTATACAAAAACTAAAATACTGGAAAAAATATGAACAATGGCGAGCCAATCGCTAATATTATATTCCAGCAAACCAAGGATATACAGGATTATTAACAAGAAGACCTACATATGCACAATGATAAACATTTAAATAAGTAACTAAGTACAATACATTAAATGAATGCTGTCATAACTGCTGTCCGCTCCACTATCCAATTAAGCAAACTAATTGTCCACCGCTTTTTCTCTATCACGACAAAAAGTTTTACCATTCGACAGGATAAATCGCCTATATCCTGCCACATAGCGAGCCTTTCATTAATTTCTGCATCAACCCGCAATTAAATAAGGATTGCTTTTTAAACAAGATAGACACTTGTTGCTTTTAACTAAAGAGATGTGACCAGCGGGCCAGCATCCTGTGCGACCGTTATAACCAGGGGTTGGGAAGGGAGAGGAAATTGTAGGATGGAGAAGGCATTTGGCATATTCTTCTTGGATGGCTAAAAGCTGGCAAGATTCTAGGCCTTTGCCATCCCGTAGGGGGGGGGGGGGAACGTGACGCTATGTTATGTTGTGTCTATTACTAATGGAGCATGGCAGTCAGCTGCCAAGTATCCGTATTATTTGAAATTTCATTTCGGATTACAACTTAGATCCATCAATCTCAATGTGATAGATTTATGGCTCAATCAAATTCGGGTAAATGCCTGTGGAGGATGTAAATTGGTTATATTTACATAATTATTGTATGATATTTACTTTACCATTTGCAATACCGTCTACGTGTAAAGCTTTCCCACCGTATATGTAATCTGTGTAGAGTAGAGATGATAAATTCCATGTAGGTACTCCAGTTATCAAATAGTCTTAGATTTATGAGATTAGATAAGCTTCTTCTTCTTCTTCAGCATCTTCGCGTCCACTGCTGGACACGCCTCCCCAATTGACCGCCATTTCGTGCGCTCTGCGGCCTCTCGTCCATGTCGGGCTGGCTGTGCCCCTGATGTCGTCGGCCCATCGTGCCGCAGGTCTTCCCACACTTCTTTTTCCTATACGGGGTCTCCAGAATAAAGCTCTATGGCACCATCTCCCATCGTAGATAAGCACAGGAAAAATTTAATAATACCACATCCAATCCAAATCACTTCTTACACATATCGTATAAGTCCTGTTTACTAGTTTCTTACCCCACCCCCCTTAATTAGGTCTATTCCCGCCTGGACTGGCTCCTAGAGCTGGTAACCATCTGGCACTGTTATTTTCCATTCGTGGGAAAAAGTTGAGTACACCTGCCTTCGGCGGGGAATAGAATCTGAGATGGTACTCTCATATTGTGAAGTTGGTTTAATCTACCTTGTCTTTGGTTAATTGGTTATGTTAGGGGCAATAATATCTCCCTTTCTGTTTCTCTGGCCTTATTGATTTAAACATGTATATTTATTTGACACAATCATAATATTCTGTAAATTAACAACTACTATCTAATAGAGACATTTGTGGAATTAGAGATGTTAGATAACTAAAAAAATATAAAAAGGGATGACAATGAAACTAAACAGAGAAAGTAGGATTATGTGGAGTGTTTTTGTAGGTGTGTAAAGTGGAATGGGATTTGATATGAGAGGTAAGGGGGGGTATAAGTGTTTGTGTGACTTAGGATTTATTATGTTCGAAAAAGACGAAGATAGATTAAAAATACATAAATATCTCCTTCTCCTACCCAACACGGTTTGCTGGAAGAAATCTCTTGTTCGAGATAAGCTCGCCTTTGTACAATATTTTACTATAAGATATCTGTTTGTCATCATGTGAGTACAATAAAGAAATTACCAAATTACGAAATATGTTTTTATTTTATTTTATTTACTGGGTTTGGGTAAAAATGTATTAGTTACAACTGGATATATTATAATGTTTAGGGGACTCTCGTGTCCTCGTAAGAATGTAATAAAGTATAAATGAAATGAATGGTTTTTATGGTTTAAATGATATTTTACACTTATTATACGTCATCTCATGCGTGTTATGTAGTTTATTAGCCTTGTTGTATAGGCATACACCGTTTTACATTATTTGAAAGGACAATTTCGGTCGCAGGCTTTTACCAAGATACGAGCCCTTCACGATGCTGGCTGAGTCGTGGCACTGTACATTTTTTACAAAAGTCTTGTTTTTGTTAAGTTTATTTTTTATTTTTGCCGCTGCAGGTACAGTACAAGGACCGTATGCATGACCATATCCGCTTCTCAGCTATTCTTTTTCCCCCTCACGCACGGATGCGTCTAATTACTATATGCAACAACCATAAACAGCTTCTATACTACCCTCTTAACCAATAAGTATACCCGTTTACCTGTAAATGCAGATCATCAAGGTGTGTCAATAAATTAGTGGCTACGGATGTTATTAAGTAATACAAGAAGTAACAAAGTTGTGTAAAGAGGTTGGTAGGGAAATAATACTGAAAACCATTATTACATATTTGAAACAGCAGTATTTGTGAAGTGCAATATGCATCTCTTCAATCGCATGAAGAACAAACGCAACCCAGGACAAACTGAGTGCTGACCCGCAAAAAACAGCATACTACGGTAAAAGTATATTCGGTATGAACACCACAATATACAAAAAACTACCGTTAACATTAAGGGCAAATAACAATATAAATGTGTTTAAATATAATCTAAAGAAAATTCTAATTAAAAAGGCATACTATTCAGTCAATGATTTTCTTACTAACATTTTATAAAATATAATGACATTAACTTTTGTGTGTCCTTATCTTATATGTGTGCATGCGTGTCTACTGTCTTGTCTGTATACATGTAAATCTTAATGTTATTGTTAATTGTACATATTATACCAATGTTTGAACGCCTTACGGCAGATCATAGTGATACACATGTCAACATTTTACTACCATCCACCAACCTATGTTTCATCAAACAATAAATATATCTTTATCTTTAACCTTTTACTATGAAATTAAACCGGATTGGTACCATGATTTGAATTGAACCACACCACTGAAAGTTTTTCAGGACAATGTCCTTGATCGCTTGGTATGGCTCTTTCCATTATTTGCCCACCAAATTTTAAACGGCTAGTAACTCAAAACCAATCAAAAATATTGCATGCATATGGCATTTGGGCACCCGCAAAAAGTAATTGTAAAATATGAAAATGTGAATGCAAAATGATTTACACCTTTTTGTAACATCCTGTATAATGGAACCTAAATAGTGGAAAAGTAGTCTTGACCGGATCTGCAGATGGTGTATGGTTCTACATCCGGTGAAGTGAGTGACAACCCAAGCAGCTTTTGTGCGTTGTGTTTGTGTTTAAGTAACACTTAAGTTAGCATTTAAGTTTTGATATATTTCATATATTTAACAGCTGCTATATTATGACGCTAATCGTATTTAGTGTCTTTGGTGCAAATGGACCTTACAATTGAATGCTGAAATCAGATTATTTTTTACATTTTAAATGCACGCAGTTAGGACAGATGCAGGGTAATGCACGCCCTGTAACCCCCTGATAAAGATGAAAAAGTAGAAGATGCCTGCGGCGGACAAGCTCTCTTACGACATAGATGGAACGAGAATGAAACTTGAGTAAACCTCGACGTTCAAATATGATAAACATAACTTCAGCATTAAAAAACCCAGTCTTCCAGTTTCATCACAAGGTCCCATCATCAGGTGAAATTAAAAGGTCTCATCGTAACGAATCTAATGAGCCTAAACTCGATGGGTTTACTAGTAAGCATCCCAGGGTTCCAGCTCCCACCTTCGAGCTTCGCACTCCATCATCAGATCAGCTTGATAATACCATATTCTCAAAGGTCTTGTCACTATAGTCTAATGAGCCCAACTCTATGGGTTTACTAGTAAGCATTCCAGGGTTCCAGCTCCCACCTTCGAGCTTCGCACTCCATCATCAGATCAGCTCGATAGTACCATATTCTTAAAGTTCTTGTCACCATGAGTCTAATAAGCCCTAACTCGATGGGTTTACTAGCATGGATCCCAGGGTTCCAGTTCCCGCCTTCGATCTACGCACTCCATCATCAAATCAGCTCGATGGTACCAATGTGGTAAACAAAAGCCCAAAGGGTTTGTCACAACAAACCAAATGGTGGTCGTAGTAACCTACAATCATCCTCTGACTTCACGGGAAGTACCAGTTTCAGAACGTCCGCGTACAATAGGCATTTGGCGTGTTTTAGCTCAAATTCCAGGTATCATGATGATAAATAACAACAAATTATAAATGGGTAGTATTTAAACGAGCATCAAAAAACGTCTAACCTAACCTAACCGAAAAACTAACTGAGCGACTAAATTACTGACTGAGCCACTAGTCGCTGGGCGACTTGTCCCTCAGTCAGTAATTTAGTCGCTCAGTTAGTTTTGAAGTGGATCGTTTTATTATATTCCATTATAAATCGCTATCGCAATCGCTTTTTAATAAATCCATAAGCTAGTTCAAACATCTCACATAATGTTACACAACCAAAGAAAAAGCTGCAACAAGTACTAATTTCACATATCCTAATTTATTTATTTTCCAAATTCTATATCCATAATTTTTGTTTTTCGCCCCAGTACCTAGCACCAAACACAATCTACTTGAGAAGTAAGTTGCTCATCCCATCATGTAATTTATTGAGCACCATTTGACAACCGAGATACAGTGTTTTCACTAGTTCGGTTGTCACTGATCCCTCCTATTTTATTTACGATAAATGTTCCTAATTAAGTATCTCCTTATTTTAGTTAAGTAGAATCTGTGTAAACCATGTTATCTGTCAATAAACAAATTTCATTTAATTTCAAACATAAGAACGGAAGCTTCTGAACCCAGGGTGTGGTTTAGCACGCCACCTGTCATAAACACATATAGCAGTTTTTGTAACACTGCACAGCCCTTTGTGCTAATTGGCGTAATTAAACACAATTATGTATCAAATTGTGATGGAGGTGCTAGGTAGGACGACGACGGGAGATGGACCATAGCAGGGATGGAATGGAGGTCTCCGAGACTGCTGAGCATCGAGGTCTGCATAAAACCGCAATAAATTTGGTACTGAAGACGAGAGGGAACCTTTACCTCAACAGTGGGTGCAGGAGGCTAAAATGGATAGAATAAAAAAATATATTGTCAAACAACATACTTGGTACCTACTTTTATAAAACAATGAGCCTAAAAACTTAAGATTATTATTAATATATGAATGTTCTTAATTATAACAAAGCTTTTTGCAATTTAATCTACATTTGCAGTTTCAATTGCAACCTCTTCAATCCATTTCAGTTCATAAAGGCCTGCATTCACAGTTTTGCAACTTTGTAAAGGGACAGACAGATATTTTCTGACCTTTCGCAAAAAGGTCTTGCTTCATCGCGAATTGAACCCATTGTTACAATTCTTTCAAGAAAATCTTAGTACTAAAATTATGCCGAGTCCAGGGGAAAATCAAAAATAATTTGAAATGGGCAGCTTCCAGCTTGATAACTTCTGACGGTGTGGAGGCGACATGAATAAAATATAATGATATAAAATGTTGTATTTTTGAAAATGGAATCTTTGGTCACCGCGCAAGAGGTTTGAGGTTGTCAGTTTAGTGCCTTTAGTTTAGTGGTTTTGACACCTCCCAAAATAGCCCTCAGTGTCGGGTTGCCCATTAGCCCGACACCTCTCCATCCCATAGCCAGCTGGGTGGCGTATGGCTCAATCTTATTCGTATTCGGTTAAAAGCCCATGCCCCTCGACGGGGACATTAGTGGCCTTTGCCACACCGCCGTATGGTACAAGTTAGTAGCTATCAATCAGATGCAACTACAATAAGGTCTCTTGATTAACACAAAACCAGTTCATTTATCTCTGTCTAAGGGACAATAAACTCTACAGATTCCGCGCGCAGTACAACGAAACAGTTTGACATTTACCCGAAGGATTTCTTTTTAATTTTGCTTTTTTTTCGCGCAGGCAGGAGAAATGATCGCCAGCTATTTCCTCCGGAGCCTGCGAGAAATGCGCCCTTGGCCGGGCATCGCACCCGCGTTCAATGCCGTGCACTCACTCTTTCATTTACAACTCGAAAATAAAAGTTGAATTAAAAGCGCAGTGTTTTACATTGCAATTTCTGAGAGTTTCGTTCTTCTTCTTCCTTCACAAATGGCGTACCTACTAACATCTTTTGGCGTTAATTTTGCCAGTATTTCACAATTTAGTCAATTTCTCTCGCGAGCTTGACAATTTTTTGTTGCTTCCAAGACTTCCAAGAAGGTTCCAAGACTTCCAAGCATTTCCTACGGGACGTGAGCAACAGTCTTTTGTTTATTTTCATGATTTTAGTCCAAATTGATCCGATTCTATAATAATCGCATTCTACGCAGTCACAGTCACAACATTGAACATAGGACCGTGACTGAACTAAAGTGCAAACAAAATGCTACTATGTCTGATTGTCACTTGCCCTTACATTAGCGTACTAAGTACTGCTGCACCTGTGTCTAATACATGTTAGACCTCAAAACACAGTGGCAGAAGCGACAAGGCAAAATTGTCGAAAGGTCACAGAATATATCTGCAAGCCTAATAGACATTCGCGTTAGCAAATAATTTGTATTGCGAGGAGTATCAACTCTTAATCTTGGATTCGGTTATAGGTGTTAGTTAAAAATTTGAAATTTGTAATTAATAATGACTGTGAATAAACGTAATGTCTACGGCAAGCAATTACTTGCTTACTTAAATTCTATGACACATTTATATATAGCATACATTAAATTATTAGGAATCCCAGGTCGTTATTATATCTCTTATGTTTTATTTAAGACTTTGTTATATGTATGTATTGGTAATTTATTTTATTTATAACCTAAGTATATCTTCATTAAGCTCGTCCTTATTTACAGCATCATTTATAATATTATAACTATTGGCTCAACGGTACTGCTATTTTGTCTTTTAATTTGAGTAAATCTATAAAATAGGTCTTTGCAAATTAAGCAGCTTTCAACTTTCAAGGTTTATTTCTGAAATAATGTGCACATTTTTTTTACGTTAACATTGGTTTTATATTTATGGTTATTCAAATGAACTTGTACTATCATAACTTGTCCTATGGCAACGTATGGTAAGTTATTCCAAATATTGACCTTAGATATTGATGCTAGAGAAGGGAATTATTGGTGTCAGGGAAATTTTGCACGAAGCTTATTCATCAAAACTTTGATCAGGATATTATGAGCATAGTAATTATTAATACAGATTTCATTAAAGTCCCAGCAATGGCTCGTGATTGACACAGCCCTGTTGAGTGTACTCAATCGGTACTGTTTGAATATAATGGACTGGTGACATTAAGCCTGGTTTAGGAGTTCAATGGTTGGCACGAATGCCTGATGTCTGCCTGACCGTATTTGGTAAAACCTACTAATATAAACTATGTGAGAATCGAAAGGCTTTGGCATTGCCTTTAATGTGTAAGGGATAAATCAAGGGTGTCGTACGTCAACAACGCTCATACAGCAATGTGTGTTGAAAATGCTGAAATTCGAAAGGACAGCTAAGGATTTTGACTCTCACTTCACAACACTCTTCGGCATAAAACCTACAGGAGATAAAGCTATAGATATGGACATTATGAAGATACTGCAAAGCAATGAACACTGGACTCAAAACAATACATTGATACAAAACGGTATATTTACTTTATAAAGACTAACATTCATCAATGTAAGAACCTTTATCTAGTCATACTCTCCTATTTCTTATTTGCAGCAGTGAAAATTGCCTTCAAACTACCTATAAATTTTATCTGTCAAGTTAACATACAATACAAGTACATAATGAGAGGGATTACCGAATGGGTGTGATAAATGTATGGCTTGAGGACTCAAAGCGTTAAAAATATTAGATATTAATAAAAAGCTTTATAAGCGTATGAAATATTACATGTATACAATAAAGAACCTGTATTCAAACTTATGGTAATATCTATTTGTTAGTATCTATTAGCCAACCCAGAACAATAACAGCGATCATATCAAAGACGACAATGCATAAGACAGGTACAAGTTACTTAGCATACTATCGCATGGCCATTTCTAATTCCTAGACAAGTTTATATCACAGGTTATTGCTGAGGGTTAATGCATTTGCGACGAAGTTTCTGTTATCTGTTTTGCTGATCTATGGGTTAATGTACCTCTTATAAACCTATCGTAATGCAATGCCTTGTCAGGATTACGCCTGCTACAGTAATAGGGATAACTCTCTCTCAGTTAGAGGTAAAGGGGGCCTAGTTCTTATATCTGGTGGTAAAATTAATGGCCTGTTCCAATAATCCCACAAATAAGCCACATTGAACTGATAAATAATACATATTGGGAGAACCTCCTCCGTTTAATTAATTACAGGCAGAAAAACAGTCACAATTTATCGGGAATTCTTGAAACATCCCACTTATTGTATATGTCACCGTAAAAACCGTGAGATTACAATCTAACGGAATAAAAACCGTTGACGATGTATTGTGAACAAAATCGACATGGTTTAGCATTTATGCTTTTTTTGGTACTTACATTTACATGTCAACCGAGTGGAAGAGGGGGAAAGAGGCCTTTGCCCAGCAGTGGGATATTACAGGCTCATAATAATAATAACATGTCAACCTAACACGAAGGATAAACGGGGATTCGCTTCGCTCACCCCCTTTATCCTTCACCTACCCTGACCCACCATTTTGCCCAGTGATTCGTCATTTCAATTTATCTACAAACGCGTTAATAATGTATGAAGTTCTGTACAGTTCACTATAAATCGTCAGATTGCATTCTTACGGATTTAATACCGTTAGATTGTAATCTCGCGGTTTTTAAAATATTACGGTGACATATACTTAGTTGATAGAGTATAGGCATTCATTACAATACTATAAAAATAGTATAAAAACATTGAGATTATAAATTATTTGCCTCTTTCGTTTGCATACACACGCTTCTAGAACTTAATAAATTTTATTGCAAATCGACAACCCTGGTAACAAGCACGTAACTGCTTATCGCACAGAATGATAGGCCGGGCCCTATTGTTCTGTGACACATAGGCATTTTAAGGTTCGCGCAATTGTCTGGTTTTACAGTGACATTGGGGCATGCGCGAGCCCTTTTGATTGAATCTACGATAAACATTGGAACAGGATATATTGTTCTAGTCACTTTGACTTTTGCCGGTGTACCAGTACTAACACCCGTTGGAACCTACCTTCTTACATAATAATAATAAGCCATTTATTCCAATAAAAATAAATCTTATAACATGCTTGTAATAAATTCATATATTATACATTCTAATTCTTATAAGTACATGCATTGTAATTAGTTCATAAATTATTGATTAATTATTTATTTATTTTATTAACAGTAGGTAATTTAAGTTGTAATATTATTATTATTATTTTTATTTTTTGGGCACCCATTTCAGGGTGTAGGCCTCCTCCATCTTCTTCCACGTCTGCCTATCCTGGGCAACTCTGGTCCACGTGACTCCTGCAATCTCCTGAACCTTCTTACATGGTCATTTTAAATAGATACCACCTTTGAAATGCCGTTGAAATTAAAAAATATACAAACTTAAAACATCATTGTTTTGAGGAATAAAAAGACACTTCTCGAAAAGAAAAACAACAAGCATCTCACCTTTTTTCTGGGTGGCAGAGGAACTATTGCACTCTTTTCATAATTTTAAAGCTAGATATCTGTTTTCATGTGATCTAAAAGAGTTGGACGGAACACAAACCATATTGTTTTTCATTACTGTACAGTCCGCGCCATGTTTCTTCTCTATTTCTCTGTCTCCCCTCTTACCTTATGCGAGAAAGAGAGATTGAAACTAGCTTAGATCCAAAGAAACTTTCAAAGAAACAATGCCACAGAATCATTCTAAATGACTCACTCTCACATAACTAGAGCTACCAAGTACATAGGTCCGTCTAAACTGGCGTTTGCTCTATTTACCAGGGGAGGGGAGGACACGATGACCCATATATCCTGCGCGTACAATGAGGCCCTCTTGTTCGCACGTGTGCGCTTGCGCACATGACGGTGCTGCCAGCTGTAAGGCATTTCCGCGGATGTGCGGTTTCCTTTTACAGCAAAAATTCCCAGCCCGAGTTTTTGTGCATACCTACTGTAACTATAATTTTCTTTTCATGATGTACATTTGTTTGCAAATAAACGAATTTTTTACTTTACTTCAGTTTGAATTATTGTTTTAATTGAAGTAGGCTTTGCAATTAAAGTTGAGAAAGTTGTTAAAAAATATATTTGTATAAGTACTTCCTAAATAAAACTAATTTCCTAAACCATATCTGGCAACATGCCAATATACTCATACATGTAAACGATAGCTCACACATACACACTTTCACATAGCGCGATATTCTTGTTGAAGAGGTTTCTTTGTGTGAGTGCGTTTTCCTTCGAAGGTCGTACGTGGGTAACTAACTATTATATTCTAAAATAAAGTTAGTAAAATAACTGAATAACTGTTAAAACGATGGCATAAATGTACCTCTACTACACCATATGGGAAAAAGGCGTAAGCGTGACTCTAGGTCTAGGGTTAACTCGACTTTATTATAGGGTACCAAATAATCGCAACAGTAGGTAGTTACTTTTAAAAAATAGGGACATCATTCTGAACAACTTTTATTATGAACCCGATTTGATCGAATTGACCTTTATTTTTCACTTCCCAGTACATTTTGGTCTGAGTGGGTCAGCTGATTTGAATGGAAATGTGAAAAATAAAGTTGCTCTGATCAAATCGGTTCAGATTGAACTGTCTGTCTTGTATGTATACAAGGTGTAAATGTATTAACGCTAAATGAGAAACTACTACTAATGAGCTCGCCTTTGTACTTATGTTTTCTTCAATGTAGCGTGTCTGCGTGTTTGATTACCTGTGTACAATAAAGTATAATGATAATGATAACTACTTTGTTGGGGACATCATTCTGAGCAACTTTCATTATGAAACCGATTTGATCAGACCAACTTTATGTTTCACGTCTCCAAACAAATCAGCTGATCCACTCAGTCCAAAATGTACTGGGAAGAAAAAAATAAAGTTGCTCTGATCAAATCGGTTTCATACTGAAAATTGCTCAAAATGATGTCATTAACAAAGAAAGTAGTTTCTCATTTTGCGTCAATTCATTTACACGTTGTGGGTGTAGGGAGGTACCATTGAACTAGAACAAAATCCATAGAATAAATTTTTGTTTGTGTTATTTGAATTTCACACCAATTTTCAACAGATGTCACTAGTTACCCCAGAATACGTTTTGTTATACTGTAGTCAGTGTAGGTAGGTTTAGCTGGTAGAATGTAGAGGCAGAATCTCGTTTCTAAATTTCTTGTTCAAATATATACAGAAAAGCTGAAGTCCTTGGCCGGTAAGTGATAACTATTTACCTGCTATATACAGGGTGTCCCAAAAGTGACCCGTCACAGCGACACGGAAGGTAGGCCGCCTGCTTTAGATGCATATAATAAGCCTAACATGACTCCAGTGAAAGTCGCATGTAATTCGAGATTTCTTCGACTTAAAGGTTTTTTTTAATTCCCATTTTTTACACTGGTAATGCCAGCCATTTTTTGAATAGCCCTTCCTTTAATATTTTCTTAACGCCCAAACTATCCTGAATAGTTACTTAACATGACACAATTTTTATTTTGTCGATACCTAACTTTGAGTTCGAGAAATTGATGACATAGTCTTATCTTAAATCGTCAGCAAAAACATTGACTTCACTTTCGAACAGTCGACCTTTATGTAAGTCGAAGAAAACTCGAATTACATGTGACTTACACTGGGGTCATGTCAGGCTTATTAGATGCATCTAAGGCAGGCCTACCTACCTACCTTCGGTGTCACTGCCACGGGTAACTTTTGGGACACCCTGTATACACTCGACATCTATGTACTTACACCGAGAACACGTGAATACATACTTGAATGATTCGCTCAAAACTTGTCGTATTTTTAGATAGAATACAATACAATATATTTTTAAAGGTTTGGAATTGATGGAATTAAAATTGCATTATTTTTTTCTTTACTTTATACTTTATTGCACAGAAAAAACATATTAAAGACACCTTAATATTGGGAAAAACATGTACAAAGGCGAGCTTATCTCTAAAAAGAGATGTCTTCCAGAAAATCTAGGATGGAGAGGATAATTTATTAAAAGGTAGACCTACATATGTGCACAACGATAAATATAATTTATTTTACCTTAGTAATCAATGAAACATATTTTTTGATGAAACTGCCCGTAAAAGTGGAAATATTGGGGTTTTCACGAGTAAAAATTATAATGACAAGATAATCACTACAAATCACATAAAAAACGTAAATTAAACAAAAGGGGTTTGGGTAACCTACTATGGGCCATTGGCGTAATTTTTTTTATTTGCGATCACCGATATCTTTATCATTATTTGGTACTTAGCAGTGCCATAATGTTATTATATTTAATGAGGAAGCTTTGCTGTAAACCATTTCGAAGCTGAGAGAATAGAGCTTCAATGTAACACTTTTTGTACTGAAAAAACTTTAAAGTGAGATATCTCAGCCCCGAAATGATTTAGCTATAATATGTACTCCACAGTAAGATTAGCTTATTTTTATTGCTCTTTCAAAATAATAAGGGCATGATTATATCTCATACTATTTTTCATACTACTATGAAAGACATTACAATTCACGTAAATTAAATTGTATTAAGTAATTGGAAACTCAAATGACTACTTTCTGTCGATGTAATATAACAATAAGGTTGCGCCTTCCCGTAAACTTCTTACTGATTTCTGGCAAAAGAAAATAGCGCCTCTGTCCACCACATTTTTTTTTGGTATTAAGTCGGTACGAGAACTTGTATTAAGTCGGTACGAGAACTTGTATTAAGTCGGTACGAGAGCTTGTATAGGCTGTCAGGCTGTCATCACATGCCACATGGCTGTCCCCGTCTGAGTTTAGCAAAGAGTATATAAACTTATGTGAGTTTAGGAGCATAACATAAATAAGGAAAGTAAACGTAACCTCAAAATAAATAAACATTTATTAATTTTATAAAATTGGCGATAAAAACCACAAAAAATCTTACAGTACCGACCTCATGAATAAAAAAATCTATCAAATATGACTATTCTTGTAAATAGACGTTACAAATTCGCTCGAGATATTCGTTAGTATGGGCAATTGCCCTGATTCTTTATAACTTTCATGAGTGGCCGCCAATACTCAAAATTGACGAAACTCTATGGAAACTTCAAAACGACGCCAACATTACCCAATGCCAATTATATTTATGATACAACTTGCACAAGATCCATCCATCTTTGGTTTGAAATACAGTTCAAAATATTCTTATTTTGACAACAATAGCAATTTTTTCTATGCTGTTGTTGGCAGTTTAAGAACAAAATGAAACATGAGAACGCATTCACTTTTTTCGAAACCTTTTTTTTCTGAATTCTCCGGACAATAATATCAATTCTGGATTGCGCTTTTTAATTTTAGAAGAATCGTAAATTATTTTCTCATCTTAGAAGTTTATACATAGTTTGTTTAAAAGGTAAGAAATTATTTTAATGGTATAGAGGTAACATATGAGAATAATAATTTTATGTCATCACTATTTCTATAACCACAAATGAAGGAAAAGCATAAACAATATGAGTAAGAGCCAATTATAGAGAGTAATGTGAATCAGAAATTGTAGGTTTACAGTAACGGACGATTGATGTTGGTTAAAAATACTAATAATGAGTCACGTAAATAAACAAAACAAATTAACTGAACCTATAAATAAATGTAGATAGCTAATATCCCCACCGGAGCGGAGGTCCCAGGCTTATTGCCGGAACCGAAGAAGATTGAGCCATACTCCACCACGCTGGCTCAGTGCGGGTTGGTGGAGGGGTCTTATGGAACAAACTACTAACTAACTTACACATAAGGAATCAAAACTAGATAGCTGTACTAGTCAATGGTCACAAATCATTATTTCTTGTAGAAACTAAACAGTAAATACCCCAATCTATAAAAGGCAACCTTTCCAAGCTCTGCAATATGCAACGAATCAAGTAAAACTCGATAAGTATTTCCTACTCTCTCTAACCGGTGTTGTAGAAATGTTGCTATCTCTGTCTAACAGCTGTAAGTCTACTTTTGACGTCACATTTCACTCTCACTATCGTTTCACACGTGCAATGGTAATATCTAGTTGTAGTAAAAATATCAGAGGTAGCAGCAAAGAACATTATATTTACAGAAGACCTACCTGATATTTTAAGATTTAATTTATTATGATGTTAATGAGGGAAGATTTTCTAAAGCCTTGACATTACGCCTTATAACCCTACATAATACTCTTTTTACGAACTGTTCAACCCTGTAATTAAAGGAAATTAATAAACCTACAAAAATTACAATATTACTTCAGGTCAATTGCATAGTTATGATATGATTATGATTATGACAGACCTAAATGAATATACCTAAGCTCGCCTTCTTACACTATTTCTAAGTAAGATAAAGATAAATATAAAGAATCATTTATTCAGGAACAAAGGTATATGCAGATCTTAATCAATGACATTGTGTGATAGGTCTCTATGTTCTGCTATGGGTGGGCATATGAATATTATTATTATTATTATTTATTTTCCAGACATCAAAGGTCCATTATTAATCACAATGCAATTAAATAAGATTAAATTAGAAAAAAATACAGAGTGGCATTTAAGTAGCTGACTATATTTCGGGGAATGATAGTACCCATCATAGTGAACAACTTTCCCTATGAAACATATGATCGCAAACGAAAAAAAAAATTGGGGCTTCCATAGTAACTTGAAATCAGCTGATCGGAGCAATGTACTGGGGGACGAAAAATGTTTTTCATTTGCGACCATATGTTTCATAGGGAAAGTTGTTCACAATGATGGGTACTATCATTCCTCAAAATATGGTCATGTTCATGAAATAATAAATTGTCGTCAGCTTTATAAAACATCACGGAGGTATTCATCGACACTTTAATAAACTTTATTTGTTAGAAGACCATTTATTTTCTCTTTAAAGGTATTGTACATTTTGTATTTATTTTACACACTATGGGAGTTTAGTATTCCTGTGTTCTCAAATGTTTGTGTGCAAAATTACTTATGAATTATTATGCGACGATGGGTTCTCACATTGAGCAGGTAAATATTAAAAACTTTTAACAAATAGCAGCGTAAAACTTAGCATATACTACAAATAGCAAAGATGACGTAAAAAGGTGGATGAGAGGGCGCACTTTCTTTGGAAAGGGACAACTTCGTTACATGTCTATTGGAGTGAAAGAGAGGTGAACACATAACAATGATAATATTTTTTGTGATGAGTAGCCAACAATGAATTCTGTCGTAACGTAACCCAAACTTTCTTTCTGTTTTTCGATACAACTTTTTCCTCCGTGTTATCGCCCTGTTATTTACATGGCTTTGTCTGATCCTACATATTGTTTCAATAACGATGCAATCATATATTCTAAAAGTGTGTTAAGTTATACTGATGGAAAAATAATTTTCTTGTTTTTAGGATTGTGTAAGTACCTTAAAAAGGAAAAAGTTAACCCTTATTAGGATCATTCCGTTATCCGTCTGTTATCTCTCCCTAAAATCTGTACCTATCAGCTGACTGATTGGCCCAACCTATAAACAGATACCTACCAAAAATAAATAAACGTTCTCAATTACAAGAAGCCAGACTCTAAGTAAGCGCAAAAACCGTGTACATGCATCAATGCAACGTGATTGACTCCTGCTAATTGGTGAAAGAGTGAGAGTTAGTGACATCATTTTCTCGAACATGCACTAAACGCATCTACTGACATCTCCATTCACTCTTGAAGGCTCGCCCCTATGCTGTTTTTAACAATGATTAGCAAACCAAACAGTGCAAAGTGGGGGCGCCACTTTTGCCGCTAATACAATTTGGTATGGATCACCATTGGAAAGGTACAAACTACTATTGGAAAGGTATTATCCATATTATCTTTTTCCCCTGTATGGTAAATGTTTGTAAAAGTGCCCTCCATCGGTATAAGCATAGATACTATAATATTATACTAAAACAAATAGACCACTTAGAACAAAATATGACACCGGCGTAAACTGAGATGCTACGGAAGCTTCTTTAGTTCGAGGCCATTATCACTTGGTGCAGCACCATCGAAAAATTGCAAATACCACGAGATGGTATTAAGATATATAGGATTTATTCTAAGATTAGCGCCACCTGGAAGTATGTTAACTGAAACCATGGCATTTAAAGTACAAATCTTACTCCTCACGCCATTCACTATCTCTTTTTAACAAAGGGTTACTAATTCTAATTTGTATGGGATGAGCACCCTGTGGTATAAGTGAGTTTTCGAACAAAGAACAAAGAGTTTAGGCAGTACGACTGTTTCAAAAGAAAATCTAAGAACCCCTTGAAATGCAACAGCAACATAAATATGTGCAGTTGAGACAAAACGCTTTTTTTCGGCATCCACATCCACATGCCACAAATACCTTTATGCCTTTGAGGAAACAAATAAATCTTTGAATATTTACGAGTTGTATTGCAGAAAAACTCCATTGAACAGACATGTTGGTCAGACTACAAGTACGCAAATACTATAGTAAGCATCACAATAGGGGAGAGCATTCATGAAATGAAAAGTTACATCGTCGGCGCTCGCGACATTTTTTCTCGTCACTCAATTTCGTTTCGTTATGCTTCAAATCATTTGAGTGAAAACTTGAAAAGCGTTTTGTTTTAAATACATGTCATTGTATTATATTCGAGAGCACTTTCGTTGTCGCTTCATTGTAATGGAGAACAATAAATTGCTCGGTTATTGTTAGTTATCTGGGTTATTAACTTTTTGGCATTGTTTGTGTGTTCGGAATTTGGGTATAATGTATAATGCAATGGAGCCGTGGACATATTTACATATTCAGGTACACTGTGGGTGTAGTTAAGAAGATGGAAAGATTAGATATTTAGTTCATCTACTTTCTATTTTTCTATAAAAACAAATGTTTACGATACTACCAAAAATCATTTTCTAGGAAGCAGCTGATGTTTTTTTAATCATACATAGCTGATGAATTGATGATAAATTGATAATGCATGCATGGGGCATTATAAACGAAAAAGTATAGGAAAGACCCGATAACTAGTATAAGGATAGCGTTTTTATTTTTCTAAATATTTCGTGATCCTCGATAAAACATATGCTCTAAAGCCCATACCTATTCTACAGTACGACACGCGCAACCTGCAATTAAATATAAAAGACGCATTTTTTTTATCCCTATTCAACTATCAAAAGAGGTTGAACGTGGGGAACAAAAACTATCGTCTTGATCCAAATTCCTTTAGGACAGAAAAAAATAGAAAGAGAGGGAAGAAATGTGTGTTGTTTTTTTTTCTTTCACATAACTTTCGCTAGAATACAAAAGGCTCAGGTAGTGGGTGGATGCGGGTCCCTAAAAAAAGTAAGAAGGTTTTGTGATAGTGACATTTTATAAATGGAAGGTCATAGATTTTTTCTGAGAAACAAACGAAAGTTGTTCGTAAGAATATTTATTCAAGAGGAATTATAATAAATATTTTATGGCTTAGAATTCTAATGATTCCTATGAAATTTTGTAATTTCCATGGCTTTACAAAATCAACCTAATCTAAAAATTTATAACTTGGTTTCCTGGAAGAGATTTCATGGTTGCAATAAGTAATACCTAGTAATAATAATATTTCTTGCCTTTGTATAATTTATTTTTGTTTATTCAGTTTTAAACTAGTTTTACTCTGTGTAAATAAGTCATCAATTCAATCAATCAAGTCGGTTTTTGATAACACCAACCTTTGAAATGAATCTTCAACCTTACTTCATAATTCATACATAATTCATAATTTCTTTATTGCACACAATTAGTTGAAATATAACAAAAGTAAATAAAAATGGTGTACAAAGGCGAGCTTAGGTTCCTTGTTATTGCTAACTTACGCTTAGCTTGCTTGTCTAGTGTGCAAGTGCGATACTAACATGATGATGGCCGCCATCTTAGATTTTTTTCTTTAATACCTGGGCTTATACCATCCACATTTAGTTGAATCGTGTGCGTGCTCATACTTACTTTAATCCAAAAAAAATAGGAGCAAAGAAAGACTAGCTCGTCCTTTCACCGCTCCCTCAAAACTCTACACAATGGCTGTGTAGCTGTAGGTACACACGAACCTTGCGCAAACGCAGGTATAAACACGTGTGCCGCGCCCGTGTGTGCCGTATAGCCGGCCGTATGTGACAATGGTTGCTTTTATTTAAAAAATGCGCGAATAGCAAAAAAAGTTTGTTTGACTATTGCAGCGCACAATGTTTTAGGGAAAGGACCAAACTCCATTCAAATTCGCCCAAGCTCTTTTGGTTCATGATCACGACACGTGAAAACACATCAGATATTGAAAGAAGGCCGGCTACATACTAAATTAGTATTTAGGGTGCTAGTTTTTTTTTGCTGTACTTACAGGATCATCTTATCATGAAAAGCATGAATTTATTAGAAAACCAATTCTCAGAGAGAAATGGCGAATAAATGCAGAAGGGGTCACCAAATGCAGTGTTCTATACCAAATTTTAAGAAGTAACTGAGTTACCTACCGAGAATTTCTTTATGAAGGCGTTCTTTCAGTGATGCTAAATCTAAGTATGTTCCTTGCCGATTGCATTGGGTAGACCAATGTAAAGGTAATTCCAAACCAGATCCACAAGTAGACATGTATCCGTTAGCCAACTCATATGGTCTTTAAAAGTTGAGGTGTGCTTAAATTATGAAAATCTGTGAGGTAAGGGGCCAGGCGTCGTAGATGTGAAATTAGATAGACAAGACACGTGTTCAAGATTGAGATATTTTGGAGTTCATCGGGATATTGTAGAAAATACTAGTGTATGAAAGAGGGAACAAAAATACAGCGACCTCACAAACGTAATTAATGACCCAGTATTCGAATAAAATATTCAATCAACTTATTTTGGAATAACCAGCAAATAAAAAAATAAGTAGTTTAACATCCGTTGGTGCTTAAAGTCGATAAGGATATTTTTGGTTAATGGATATTGAAGATATTTTAAATTAGCTAAAAGCTCAACATAAACATTTAAACATTAACATACAGGCGCAAACATTGCTTCTGGCCCCACACTAGGATACCCTGTGTCGTGGGAACCAGAAACAGCGACATCACAAACATGTAAACATTTTACAGACCTTGTTTTTTTTTGTGTACCTCTCGCATGGTAGGCAGATGCGCAACCGCTGCGCCACAGAGGTCGTCGTCGCTTAGCTCAGACCAAATTTTGAAAGACCATTCTTAGATCTACCGCATTCACACACTGCCGCAAGGAAAGTGTCAGGATTTGCCTCGCTCTATGTCGACACCGAGCTAGCTGCAAGTCTGCAACGCGGCTGCAACCGTTCCAAATGTGAAAGGGGAGACTGTCACTTTGGCCTATTTTATCACTTTCGAAACAGCGAGTTTTGGTGTCTTCATCGTATTACACAACTAACTTCCATTTCGGGGTTCCGTACTGTAAGAGTCCCAAGAGTAACCTATGGCTCTGATGGCTGTCAGGGCTATACTTTAACTTCGCTTTGCGCACTCTTTTTAGCCATCAACTACCCTAAACCATCACTTCGATAAAATATAATGTATAATTCAGTATTTCATCTAAAATATTTAATATTCATGTTCTTTGCCCTAAAGTCATGGTTGGGTCATATACCAAAACCGTATCAAGCCAGTCGCCTCCTAAAACTTTCAAGATGACTTCACTTTTTTACCAAGAAATAGTCAAAAGAAATATGCCGGTCGCAGAGTTCTCACGAAGACCCGAGGACTGATTTGGAGATATTTCGCAAGTTCACAGTCAAGATGGATGCTAAAACCATTCAAAATGTTTGTGGCTAACGCAAGAAGCAGAATGGCCAGAGGACGTAGTGCCCACTAGCAGTAAAGTGTGGCCGTACCTAAGTGTAAACAAATCTTGGAACATGGATTCAATCAAAAGAGAAAGGAGTACCTACCTATACTTTGAAACTCATATATTTTTTATGTCGTTATTTATAACATCATAATTCAGAAGATTGGATATTTCTTTTGGATGTTTATTGATGTGATAAACTATTTATTTTGAGAAAGTAATTATTTCAAGTAAGAAAGAATTAATATGCACTGTATTTAATTTTCCCAGTAGCTACAACTTCATTAAGAGAATAAACCCCTTAAAAAGATGAGCTGGTGAATCACACCGAGTTCGCAATCTTTATAATCAAAGTTGGAGCCACTCTGTGACCCAAATCTGCGCAACCGCCGCCGAGTACTTTCATTGTGAACGCTAAACTACACCAACACTCACGAACCTCACCCATACTCTCAGAATCCACTACACTATACAGACAGTCCATTCACCAACACAAAAACAGAAACACATACAAGCGCAAGCAGTGAACGTAGAACGTGCGAATGCGAATAGCACACACACAGCCAGGCAAAGGCAAAGTTTGATATTTTAGAATTTATTCTTTGAATTTGGAAATTGCTATTATAGTTATAGGATTGTATTTGGTATGGTATAAAACAATAAAGATTATGTTGGTAAATGTAATCTCTAAGTTTGTAGTATTCGTAACACAGATGTGGCTTTATATCTAAGAGATAAGTGTACCCTACTAATTTCAAAACTAGAGCATATACTGGATCTGGATTTGATTAAAGCTTGTGTTGAACGGTGATGAAACTTATGAACCTCTTGCCATAGATGAATAATAAAGGTACCTATGTAATGTTTTATTTCGTCGTGAGAAGTTTTAGACTTCTGCCAATAAAACAATTCCTAGATAATGCAAGTGAAATCTGCTTACAAGACGAGATCCATGGCATTTGGCAACTCATCTTTGATCAAATATATTAAATAACTACCTATTTACAAAAAAAAAAATGCTTTTTGAAATCAAAACCTTTTCATTTATTTGCAGTCATTGAATTTAAATTGTAAATTTTCTTAGGTATTATACATAACAGAACAACATGCATTTCTAAACCAAACGCTCGAATTCAATGCCATTAAAATCCTCGTAACTGTCGTTATCGCTATTATAAATTGCATAATACCGAGCGGCGCCACCACGTGACGTAACAGAAACCAGCTCAGAGAAAGTTGCAGCAGCATTTCACTCTCTCTTTCTTTCCTTCCATCTTTCATCTCTTTCCATCCTCACTTTCACAGCATTATTTCTGTCTTCCTCGTCATCGAGAGCTCCGTCCTCCTCTTTTGCTTTTACTATTATATTGGTATCCCTTTCTTCGTGATCTTCGACAATGTGATTGTGAGTAATTTAGGTTTCGCACGCGACTCGCGGGGGCGTGTTTTGACGTAATGAATCGTTTTCTCACTCGTTGGTGGAACTCTACCCATTGTGAGCCTCAATTAAATGCAATTATTTTTAATTTTAGGCGAACCTCTCGCCCGGTGCTGGTAAGCGTAAAATAAAAAATACGCGTGTAGCACCGTACACGTGTTAGAAGTAAAACTTCTGTAGCTAGATCATTAAGTGGTACCTATACTATACACCTATACCTACCTATACTAAAAGAGATTTAAATTTCCAATTTTGAGATCCAATCTCTGCTTCAAGTTACTTTTAAGTTTCAGACGTCCGATTATTTGAAATTATTTTATACTTGTACTTACTTTTAATACGTCATGTCATTTATTTCCCACCATTCCTTATCTACAATTTGTCGCGCTCGTGGTGATATACTTAACTCATTCAATAGTGTCACTACTATTTGCATCTCGCTCAGATTATATACCATCTGACGTCACGTCTTTAAGCCGTCTCGCTCAAATGTATGCATTGCTTTGCTTGTCTCTGTGCCCAGTCCCTTTATTTAATTGATCGAGTACGTATTTTCAACTATTCCAAGTTAATGTGTACCTGCGGGGCTACCATAAGGCTTGCCACTCACCTCAGTCGCGCAGATAAATGACAAAGAAGATGGCTAAATCAATATATGGACGACTGCCCCAGACATGTACAAAGACTTCTCAACAGCCAATAGCATTTAAATATTCATTCATAAATTTAATTTACTGCGTCTGTATTTAGTTTGTAGAACTTGAAGAAAAAAAAAAATTTTTTATTCTTGACATTTCCTTAGTCCGCCATACGACATACCTCGATTTTTATATTTTACTTCAACATTATTGACTGGCATGAAGCATTAACTTTAAAATTACAAAAGCTTATTAAAATCAAAATCGTATAATTTCAACAGTTATAACAACAATTCAACTTTAAAATATGTATTACAAAAATTACATACAAACAAATAAGCGAAACAATAAGCCATTAAACTTATGGCTCTGTAAACTGTAGACCTCGCTTTGGCCGTTTACTACAGATAAACATTAAATAGGTAGGTATAACACGTACTTAGTAGCTAAACTGCTAATTTGTGACTTGAACTGCACTATATAATAAAAAGTGGCTTTAGAACAGTTCTAGGTACCTACTTATTGTTTTCAAGAAGTCTTAATGCAGCCATCCATCACATCGGAATTTGCTTGAAAACTAAATATCACATTTGGATGATTCTAAGTGACTTTATGCGATTACTAGCTGCCCGTTGCGCGACTACGCAGCGCGTTTTAGGTACCTATTCCATAGTTACCGGCCACAAAACGATTCGTTCATTATTTTAGAAATCCATATCGACCCGTATGTGACATTGATGAAACTCTATTCTTACAAACTGTATGGATCGCATCGCACAGCTGTCAAACATAAGTTCCGGTTCCAACAAAGAGGTTGAACGAAGTAGTTTTTGGTCACGTCACTGGTTTTGTTTGCCCCAGCCAGCGGCGGCGGCGCCATCTTGGCCATACCGGAAATCAAGAACTCGTGGAAGAATGCTTAAAATAATTTTTATTTGTTAACGTTTCATCAGGTTTTTCTCTCACTAATTAACATTCTTTATTGTACGAATGTATTATTATCTTATCTGATTAGTTAAAAACCGTATTGAAAATAGTTGCGGTTTTAAAAGTCTTCAGCCGACCCTGACATCACCGATTCCAATTTCCGTTACATTTCTTAGCCACTCGTGATAGCACCCGGCTAGTAGCAAGTGAAAAGCAAATATATGAATAACCCACAGTTGAGAGGTTAAATAAATTTTACCCCCGTGCCCCAAGAAGTTTTACTTCAAAAATAAAACGCCACAAGTTGATACTTCTTGAAGTCATTCATGTGTATCCTGACAATAATCTTCAAAGTCTGCAAGCTTATTCGTTTCAAAACCAATATTAGGAGAAGGTAGGGTCAAAAAACTCAATCAACAATGGTACAACCAAACAATATGTATGTATGTATCCTAGGTTTGTTGGAAGAGATGTCTTATTAGAGATAAGCTCGCCTTTGTTTTTTTTTTCCAATATTAAGTGTCTGTATTATGTTTTCTGTGCAATAAAGTCTAAAGTAAGTATAAGTATGTATGTATAGTACAAATATAGTGACAAAAACAATAAAAAAGTACAATACCTTTTACGTCGCAAATAAATTTCTTATTTCTTATTTCTAAAGGTGCAAGTAATTGATTTTTCTATCCATGCATGTAAGTAAAACACCTACCTACGGCAAGTAATGAAAATGTGTACTTTGCAAACGGTCAAGCTATTTGAGCCAAGTTTTAGCCAACAGCCACAGAACCAAGGTTACTATAGAAAGTAATCTCGTGAACATTCCACGCAGACTGGCCACTGCCTTACGCTTTCTGAGGCAAGGCAAGGCTAGGGAAAAAGGAAAGGAAAAATGCCCAAGAGACAATGTAGAAGGTTTCTTTGTTACTAACCAACTAAAAATAATTTTAACTGTTTTGCTTTACGTAATAGACATTGCCAATCGGCTTCTTGTCTTTATTTTTTGACACTATATTCCGTCAGTTATGTTGTTATTTATCATTATGTATACACTAAGCAGAGATCAAGCATCTCCTTCTACTTTCAAATGTCGTTGTTCATTTGCTTGCCACAAAGAAAAAAAAAACTGGATTCCAGGATTTGTTATTTCGAAATATCTAATAAAAGGCGATCGATCGATTTGCATTTGTGCTTTAGGTTAATTATATCTTGAGTAAGGTGCAATAGGAATAGTCATAGCATTCTTGCTAAAATAAGTTGTGATTTGAGATGAATCTTGCTTGATATATATTTATTACCTACTGGAAGTATTGCAACGTATTGTTCAGTCACCTTCAATTACTTTATGAGAAGTTACATTATGCAATTTGATACAGCGTTAATCCATAAACACAGGGTTTTACGATATAATCGTGCTCTATTCAGTGTCTGCGAAGGGCATATAGTATTGTTACCTGGTAACGATTGAATTTATTGGCATTTCTGTTGTAGCTAACATAACATCACATGGCCATTGTAAAGATATATAAAAACCTGCGTTAAAACTGACAAAATGTGATTTGAAATGTAATTACAGAATTTATGAGCCTGATATACATAAAAGTAATGTAAAGTATAAGTAAATAATTCAAACATAGGCGTTCCGTGTGCTGTCTCCCCTATCACCCCTTCAAGGAAAAATGTGATTTCATATGATGTACGGCGGTATAGATAATGCTTTAGGCAGCTCGAAGACCCCAATTTGTAAAAAAAAAAACAGAATAATCATCATGAATGTGAATGTAGTCATCTCTTTTTTCTACAGATATTATGTTTATAGTACGACCAATGAAAAGGTTTTCACTTTTCGTTCGCTCGTCGATTCATTTGGAATTTATAACAATAGTAAAAGGTTGACTTTTTTTAACTGCCATACATACATATTCAAACAGTGGTCCACCAGAACATAGTTTAGCCACAATAAGGAACTAATTGAGTATGTAGGCGGCCCAGTTATTTTTGTTCCTAACTAATACACGTCCCACAATACCATGCTGCAATACATCAACTTTTGGATAAACTAATCCCGCGAAACTCCGTCGTTCACTGTCCTTTGGTCCGACTCTACATCGAGTCACCTTTAAACGACACTAAGTGACTCAGGCGCAGGTCATCATGACCTTTCCTTTTTATTTCGACTCGGTTTTAGGACTCAGAAACGGAAGTGCCTAATCGAGATCTTTCTGTTGTTCTTTTTGTTCTAATTTGTCTACAGACATATGCAAACTTCTGGTAACAACATCAAAGGTCGGCCGGGATAATAAAAACCTAGACGTTTTAGCATCTGGACATTTCAAGGCGATAAAGATACCGCTGTTTACCGTAGGTTAACTTGACAAAATATATGCAGCTAACTTTTTAAGTGTAACTGGCGTAACTAAGATTTGATCCTTGAAATCTAGGAGTACGATCCTATACCATGCCAGTAATACCTTACTGGTAGACTCATTATAACAATATTCATGGCGTGTAGCAACCCCGAGACTATTTGTTTCATCAAATTCGATTTACACGAAAAAAATATAAAAGATAATGGGTGCTTTTACTAATATGGATAAGAAATATGTTTTTTTTTTGTTTCGTGCAAGTCAGCATGAAGTCATGTTTCACCCTGTTTCATGAAGTCTGGATAATTATTTGAGAGAAACTGGTAGATGAATCTGTCACGTACAGCCATCAAAGTATTGGTAGATATAATATTATAACTCATCGTACATAGGTTGCGTATGCGAACGTTTGTTGAATACAACAAACGTTTGGTGAGCCGCATTCCCCCGCAGGCGCAGTCAATTGGATATATAGTCTCTGACTTGGGGGCTATTTGGAAGGAAATTGCACTAAACTAAAAAGGCAACTAAAACCTCTAAACGTCTTAATGACGTAATTTTAGTTGTTATCAACAACTAAGATGACGTCATTATGACGTTTAGGTGACCTATTTAGTTTAGTGCATTTTCCTTCCAAATTTCTGTTCAAAGTTCAAAGCTGATTTTTGTATCAATTTTGATTTGAGTATTTGTATACGTAATATATTCAGGAGTTATCGGCAAAATCTTCAAATTAGCGGTAAGTTCAGACAACCAGTACCTACATTTGTAAGAAACTCGAGAATGACCATTAGAGTATTAAATTCAGCCAACAATTTTGTTGACTATTAACTATAATCACGGCGTATTAACTATGATACAGGCAATTTATTTCGTCTCTCGATTCATTACTATGTGATTGGATTCCTTAGTGAAGGTTGCATCCTCACCTTTGCTCTTTACATTGTGTAGATGCGCCAAAGTATGTATGAGAAAAGCCACGCCCGTACACCTCTCAATGTTATGTTCATGGAATAAAGTCCTTTTATGGATTGGTGAAATATCTGCTGGTGGTACGTTCCGATGTGCGTTCACATACAATCCAATCCTTATTGCCTCATGGAAAATTTACTTTATGAAGCAGTTTAGCTTCTAGTTTTACTTGCGTACCTACCGAATGTATTTGTGAAAATGGATTTTAGGTTCAGCTGTATATCTACATATTAAATAATAGCTGAAACCCACGCAGAAATAAAGCTAAAGTTTCTGCACTTCACAAAAGAAGGAGGTTTACAATTCGTCGGGATTTTTTTTTTATGTATCTGCCCCGATAGCGCCTAGTCGGATGGACCGATTTGGAAAAATATTTTTTATCACACCTGCTCTGAAAATACATACTAATTATACCAATTAGAGGGAAGAAACGCCTTTATCCCGCCCTTCAAATCCTTTCATCCCAAGGTATGGAAGTTTGTATGAAAATCCTTCCGACCCAAGGGTGGGAAGTATGTATGAAATTCCATTACATACCCGGTTTTTTTATTTTTATTTGTCAGCAGTCATACTGCAAAGAGACTTTAAACTGTCTACTAATTAAATTTCAAGTAAATTGTTACTGGCCACATACAGTTTTTTTTTACCAGTTACCAACCTCCTTGGTGCATACAGAAAATTAAAAACGAAATTATTTTTGTATATAAAACGCGCGGAATCACGGAAGAAGTGGCTGCATGACCTTATGATCTTAGCCTACTCCAGAAACGGGCGAATAAAAAAAGGAAAAGCCCGCGCATTTTCGCAAATATAATATAAACATTTCTATGCATTTATGTCTATAATTTTCCTCGTAGGTGTAATAAAAAGCACTATACATACCTCAGGATAAAGTACAGTTCCATACCTCAAATGGTTTGCGCCCCTCGCAAGCTCGTGGCGCAAATGCCATAATCTCGGTATGGAACTGTCACTTTCTTCCCTCTGAAGTAATGTACTATTTTTGTAAAGGGTTTACTTGTAAAGGTTTTACCTTCCAATTGGTCCCATTTACACCAGGTCAGGATCTGATGATGGGATCCTGGAGAAATCGAGGCAACTCTTCAAATTTTATAGGCAGACCTATAGTGATTTTTGTGTGTTCATAATAACTCGTGCATTTTACTCATGGTAAGCATGATGATGAAAACCACACATGGGCTCAGAAATGCTCAATACTAGGTACAAATACAATCTACTATGGCTGGCGTGGCTGACGGGTAACGCATAGCCTAAACCGGTAAAACTAGAGCCATGAATCTTTGTACAGGGGTTCCTTATGTAGCGTAGGGTAGCACTGGGATGGAATTTGACGAAATTAATATCCCTGGGGGGGGGGGATAGGGGGTTATTATAGTTTGTATTAATCTCAAAAAGCAATTGACATTGGTTTCTAATCTAATAGGGTTTATGGAAGTCGTTTTTTTAGGGTTCCGTACCCGAAGGGTGCCAAACGGGACCCTATTACTGAGACTTCGCTGTCCGTCTGTCCGTCCGTCCGTCCGTCCGTCCGTCCGTCCGTCCGTCTGTCACCAGGCTGTATCTCATGAACCGTGGTAGCTAGACAGTTGAAATTTTCACAGATGATGTATTTCTGTTGCCGCTATAACAACAAATACTAATAATTAAACAAAAAGTAAAACTTAAAAAAAACCGACTTCCACAAACCCTATTTGATTAGAAACCATCTTAGAAACCATGATAAGCAGACGTGCAACCACTACGCCACAGACGACCTCTGTGGCGTAGTGGTTGCACGTCTGCTTATCATGCGAGAGGTCCCGGGTTCGAATCCCTGCTGGGGATATAAAAACCCTGGTCTTGTATGTTTACATGTTTGTGATGTCGCTGTTTCTGGTTCCCACGACACAGGGTATCCTAGTGTGCAATGTCTGTATGTAAATGTTCATGTTTATGTTTTAGTCATTTGTATATATTATCTAAGCAATCGTATCCCACCACGTAAAATACCTAGCATTGAGTGGCTTCCTGTAGTCTTCATCATCAGTTTTATTACTCTTCCCGATAGCGATGCAATTTTTTTTACATAAAATATACCTACCTAAAGCGCTATTTAAATATATCTACCTATTTAAAATATTTGAAGCGATACCACCATGATAGTGACAATAGGGATAATTGGAGTGGAGAGTATACCCAATAGCCGTCTTCGAGAAATTCCAGCAAATAGATAGGTACAGTTCGCGACAAGTTTCTTTGGCTATGAACGAGCAGTCCTCTCTCTCTCACTCTATGCGAGACAAAAGAGTCACGCTCGCTCAGAGCCAAAGAAACTTGGTGTGACCTGTACCTACCTAAACAGACAGTACAAACTGAAAACTGTATCCTTATCCATATGTAATCGTAATTTGAAGGTAATGATGCGCGCTACTTACCAGCCCACACGTTCAGAGTACTGGCCACATAGAATTTTAGTACAAAAGCAACTTTTTTAAATTTCGATTACCTGCGCCGCCCTGCACCAGGCCCCGTTCAGCGAACTGGCCACATAGAATTTTAGAGAAAAGGAAAAATTTTCAAATCTGGAACACGCTGCTGTCTTTGACCCTCTTGAATTATCATGCGTATTTCCTATAGAAAATAAAATTTTGGCTTGTTTCTTTATTTCTGAATATTTTCGGCAATTAATTTTTATACTATCTAAAGATTGTAGTGTGTAAATAAACTTATAAAAATATTGTAATATAATTCTAATATTTTTTTAGTGTATAGAAATATGTAAATAGGCAGAATTTTCTCATGTTTTGCGATTTTTATTTTGAATAATCGTAATACTAAGTATTGGAATAAACTAGTACCAGTCTATTACTATCAACAATGGTAGGTACTAGTATTTATAAATTAAAAGTGATTGTTAGTGACTCATAATTTTTGAAGTACTTAGCTTAGGTCAGCATTAAACATTATTTAATATAAAACTACGTCTTGGTTAGTGGTGCCCTATAACTATAACAGTAAATCTTTCAGTTAATAGAGTTTATGCACCTATTTTATTATGTATTATTATAAATAAAGGGATATTTGTTTAAGGCTTTTTTATTATGTGTAAATAAGTATTTACCAAATTGCCTCAAAACGAAGTTAGCTTGTTCGTTATCTTATTAGTTTTTAGCGAGTTAGTTAAGTTTAAACCAAACTAATAGTGCCATCAAACGATGGCTAAAATAACAGTTTAGTTATTGTTATTTGTTAGATAATAGAAACCGTATATCGAGTTTATTAGTGTTTAATTTACGATTGGGTAGTTACTTAAGTTGGTTTTAGTGTAAATAAAATTGATACTGTGATCCGATTAAAGATCGGATGTGGATGTGCAAATTATTTCTTTGCTTATTAAAATTTGCTGAAGGAAGTTTTATGTTTCCATATGCCACGTAAATATTATACTTAGTACATTATGGGGAGACCTTGCTTACGTACATCTCGTTTGAGAAAGCGTCGGGCAGAAGAGTCCAAAAATGATAAAGAAGAGCGCCTCAAGCGCAATAGAGAAAGAAAGAGAGAACAACGTCTTGGTGAGTCTTCTGAAGACCGTGAAGAAAGGCTTTCTAGTATGAGAAATTATGTAAATAGAAAATTGAGAAAAGAAACTCCAGAACAACGCGAATATCGCATATCGCTTATTACTGAACGTCTCTCTACTGAAACAGAAGAGCAGCGCGAACATCGTTTATCGCTTATCCATGAACGCCTGTCTAATGAAACTGCAGAAGAACGTGACCATCGCTTGTCACTTATTCATGAGCGGCTGTCAAACGAGAAAGAAGAGCAGCGCGAACATCGTTTGTCACTTATTCATGACCGGCTGTCAAACGAGACAGAAGAGCAGCGCAAACATCGTTTGTCACTTATTCATGACCGGCTGTCAAACGAGACAGAAGAGCAGCGCAAACATCGTTTGTCACTCATTCATGAACGCCTGTCTAATGAAACTACAGAAGAACGTGACCATCGCTTGTCACTTATTCATGAGCGGAGGTCAAACGAGACAGAAGAGCAGCGCGAACATCGGTTGTCTTTAGTCAGACACCGAACAGCTCAAGTACTACTTAATGAAACTGAAGAAGAGAGAGTGATCCGACTAAGCAATATGCGTGCCTGCGACAACAGAAGATTGGCTAGTGCTGAACAATTCAAATTAGCTATAAATGTGTTTGCTGATATTGCATGCAACATTTGTAATAAAATGATATATCCCCAGCAGCGGAAAAATCTACTAACTACGAGTCTAGACAATTTACTTCCTACTGAATTGATCGCTTTAGGTAGTATCGTGAGCTGTACGCGTTGTTCAAACAATATTAAAAAACGGAAAATTCCTACTCAGTCATTCTGGAATAAAATGAGCGTTTCAGATATTCCTGAAGAAATTGCTAATTTGACGGAAATTGAAAAGAGATTTTTGTTGAGAATTGTACCATTCTTACACATAATTCGTGTACAAAACCGGTATAGTCAAGATTGGTGTAAAGGGCAAGTTGTTCTCTTTGCCAAGGATATTGTTGAATTGGCTGAGCAACTTCCTCTTCAACCACAGCAAGCTGGGCTAGTTATAGTCACAGAAAACCTTGAAAACTTACAACGTTCAAGGGAATTTCAGGTTGATATGGCAAAATTGCATCAAGCATTGCAATGGTTGCTAGTTAATAACGCGCTTTACAGAGACGTTCGTCCATCATTCTGTAATTTAATAGACCTTTCTGCAATAATAGAAGTAACCGAAGCACCTGTAAATATCCAAACAGACCTAAACGTAGAGCAAAGACAAATGAACACATTTAGCAATATCGAAGAAGATGTAGCTATATTGCGTGGTTCTTTTCATCAAGGAAATGAAAGATTTAGCCCAGAATCACGCGGTAAGCAATGTACAGCCATTGCAACAGTCGCCTGCACCGCTTTTAACCTTCTAGATCCCAATACGTGGAGTAAAAGTGACGTCGATTATATCGTTATTTTGGGAGATAAATACTATCGTGACTGTATTATTGCTCGAGTTAACCCAGACGAACGTGAATTAAATTCCGAGTACTTAGCCGTGACAGAACTAATATCACGGATTATATTTGACAGACGTGCCGTCAATCTATCGGTTAATAATGAAGCAGCACTAAATGGTCATATTGACAACGACAACAGTAGCGAAGGATTCCCTAACTTAAAAAACGCTTTATTGCAATTTTTCGAGTCTGATGCTAATAAAAATGGAATATTAACGTGCAATGCAATCACAGTAGCAGTGCATTGCAAAAATCAATCAGAAATGCTTTCGTATTGGATATTCGATTCCCATGCTCGTGGTGCCAAGGGATGTAAAGCTCCATCAAAGGGCACGGCTTGCTGCATGCGATTTAGCTGTGTAGATAAGATGTATGCTATTTTGCGAAGAAACTTATATATCCCTAATAATAAAAATAGATCTATGGGCTCCATAATGTTGAACGTATATTCATTGACACCTATAATGATATCACCTGAAATAGGACAGGCCGAGAGACAACCAAATATGGAAAATTCAGCCTATAATACCCAAAGCTGTATGCCACAGTCAGGTGACCAAAGTGACGATAGTGTTACCACTGATAAAGACACCCGATATGTGTATACAACCAGTATGCTCCATACTATTGATGAACAAGTTCCTGATTTATGTAACGTTGTTTCTGTCGATAGCCGTGATACTGAAACGAGACTGGCAGAAATCACTCGTAAAACCGCACCTCCTCTAAATATAGAGCGTGAGCGAAGAATGGAGGAATTGGGTTGGTATTTCCTGTTTCCCGATGGAAAAAACGGCTTTGGAGAAGAAAGAGATATTCCAATAACGGCTTTGGACTATTTTCAAGCCAGAGTAATGGGTTCAGAAGCACGATTTCATAGAAACGACTACCTATTTTTTGCTTTGTCTGTTGTAGAGTACTTTCGTGTGAAATCCAGCGTTTCAGTATCTTGTAGAATGCGGCAAGGTGACGGAGAACGGACACCACAAGGTCTAGTTGACAATATGCATCTTACTATGCGGAATGTAAGAGGTTCTTCTTCATATTGGAGTCGGTGTTGTTCGGAATTAATTGCAATGGTTAGGAGTCTCGGAGCGCCGACATGGTTTATGACATTCTCTTGCAACGATCTAAATTGGCCAGACATGATCAAAGCATTACTCATAGCTGACGGTGGTGATTTGGGAAACGTAGAAGAAATGTCATTTCCCGAACGTTTAGCATTGGTGCAGAAGCATCCCGTTGTAGTTGCACGTCAGTTCAGTATCAGAGTAAATGCTTTAATGCGCTATTTAAGGAATACTGACACCTGCTTGGGAGGCCCTATTCAGGACTATTGGTATCGGATAGAATTCCAAAATAGAGGAAGTCCGCATTTACATATGCTGCTGTGGTGCGACGGAGTTCCAGATTTTTCCACCTTAGAAGGCATAGCAGTAATTGGAAAAATTGTGTCGTGTTCTTTGAGCCCTGATGATCCGGTGCTCCGTAGTTTGATTGAAAATGTTCAAATCCACAAACACACGGCCACGTGTTATAAAAATCGCGATGACAGTTGCTGTCGATTTGGATTCCCTAAAGCACCCGCAGACTGCACAACGTGTTTAGGTCCTGATGAAGCGCTATCTAATAACGGCCGATTTTGTATTTTAAAAAGAACGGCCTCTGAAACAATGGTTAATAATTACAACCCTGAACTGCTTTCTCTTTGGGAGGGTAACATGGATATACAGCCCTGTGGCAACATTACAGCTGTTGCGTATTATGTGGCCAAGTACGCTAGTAAATGTGAGCCATATGATACAGGAGATGTAGTTCGGGAAGCTATTACGAAAGCAAAGAGAAGTGGTGGTGCCTTATGGAACCAGTTGTTTGCCGTCTCTATGGCTATTCTTTCATTGCGATTGGTCAGTGCTCCCGAATGTGCATACCGTCTTTGTCATCTTCCACTCAAAATGAGTAGTCGCAAAACTGTATTTGTTAACAGCTGTAGACCAGAGGAACGATACCGGTTGCTTCGTTTTGATGGAGATGAAACAGCAATTTATAACAACATTTTCGACCGTTATGTGCTCAGGCCTGACCAGCTGGAGAACATAAGTCTTGCTGAATTTGCAGTCCGCTATGAGACTGTATCTTCGTCAACATGGACTGAAGATGATGGGGACATGGAGATGAGACAAGTTGATGACAACCTACCATTAAGATACATCAAATTGAGAGACAATTCGCGAATGCGGATACGCCACAAACCTGCAGTATTGCGCACGCGGTATTATACAATAACCAGTGACAAAGAACCGTACTATTATAACCTGCTCGTGTGCCATATTCCGTTCAGAGATGAGAGTCAACTTTTATCAGAAGGAGAATCTGCGGAACAATGTTTTTTAAGACGGCAAGGAGAGTTGAGACCTTTGCTGAACGACGTTAGCGCGGAAGAATTCGCTCATGCGGAGCAGGTAATACAACAAGCTCTCGCTCAAGCAGCCGCGTTGAATGCTGTGCATGGCACACACAATGCTGATACCAGAAATGAGCCAACGATGTATGCTGATGAACGCAGAATATGTGACCATGAAGACTACTGTGAAGATCTCGATCAACGATCAATAATGTCAGATGATGCATTTTTCGGAAAAATACACGGTTTAAATGTGCAGCAAAAAGATCTCTTCGAAAAAATTACTCATACGATTCAAAACAATCTGAACGATGGTGATGAAAAATTATTACTATTTATTACCGGTGGAGCAGGTAGTGGCAAGTCCTTCGTTCTGAAATTACTGGTAGAACAAATCAAACGATGTTACGCTCCTACGGTAGACTCGTTGCTTAAACCCACTTTCGTCGAAGTAACGTCTTTGACTGGAGTTGCCGCCCGCCAAATATTTGGTAAAACTCTACACGCCGTTTTCTATTTGCCAATTCAAAAGGGAAATGCTACGACATACAACCGCATGACTGGTCAAAAATTGGAGCAAGAAAGAAGGAAGTGGCGCCACATCCACTGGTTAGTAGTAGACGAAATCTCTATGGTCTCCTACGAGAACCTTCGAATGATACATCTTAGACTCCAAGAGTTTAAGAATAATGATCTATTATTTGGAGGGTTAAATATATTGCTCTTTGGTGATATAATGCAGCTACCGCCTGTGAAAGGGAATTGGTGTTTCGCGCAGCCAGCATGGTGGTCAGCAGAAATTAACTTGTGGCATCAGTTTTCCTTTTGTGAATTAACATTGAATATGCGGCAAAGAAATGACGTGGATTTTATTGATCTTCTCAATCATTTACGGTTTGGAGAGCTGACAACCTCGGAATTGGAGCTTTTGTGTGAAAGACGAAGGGTCCCGTTAACAGGAGAATTTTCAGATGGTGCCGTGGTTCGCATTTATCCCACGGTTAAACAAGTCGACGACTACAATAGTAAAATGACTTCAGCCAATCCAAACCAGATGTACAAGATATGCGCAACTGACGAATCACGTGAAGCTGCAACTTACGGTAAGAGACCTCCGGATAACGTTATTCCCAGTGAAGTTAATAACTGCGGAGGTCTTTTACCGATGATACTATTAGCTGTCGAATCTCGCGTCATGTTGAGAAGAAACATCGCCATTTCGGATGGGCTCGTAAATGGCGCAATGGGTGTGGTGAAGGCTTTCAAATGGCCTGCATTGCGACGAGACCAGTTAGAAGTAGGAGAAATGCCTGACGCTGTTCTGATTAAGTTTGATGACGAGTCAATAGGGAGGAGACAAAAAGATGGTGATGGCTTCGTGTCAATTCCTCCAATGTGTGCCACATTCCAGGCAAACAGAGGATATGGTGATATCGAGCGTCGAATGCTACCACTCATTTTATGCTGGGCCGTAACGGTTCATAAACTGCAGGGTACAACCCACGATAGAGCTGTTATAGATTTAGGGAAAAAAAACTTTGCCAAGGGGCAAATTTATGTAGCTCTCAGCAGAGTCAAGAGTTTAGAAGGGCTAGCTCTATCTGATTTAGAGCCTTCTAAACTATTAAATAAACCCCATGACGAACGAGCATTAGCAGAAATGCAGCGACTGCGAAACCTCATTTCTGACGGAAGACCAGGATAGTCCCTTCTCTTGGTATAGCTCTTCTATAATGAACCGTCCGTCCGTCCGTCTGTGTGTCAAGACCTTCTACATCAATAACGTGTAGCCGTAATAAGCTGAAATTTATATTTATTGTTAAGGTATGTGGTCGCATATGAGCTGTGAAAAATTCAACCTTCTAGATCAACGCAATCGAACGCTAAGACCGTTTATACTTGTAAAATTCTAAGATTTTCATAGTGATAGTAATGGACCCAAAACCTATAGGGTCCTTCCTACTACAATCATGAAATTTGGCACAAAACAAGGTCTTATAGCACAAGTAAACGGACAAATCTAAAAACAGCAAATTTCCGTCTTCCTACAAAAATATTCAATTTGGTTTAAATGGAATTACATTAAACATAAACATAACATGGGTTTGCTGGAAGAGATCTCTTTTTAGAGATAAGCTTGCCTTTGTAAATTACTTCTCTGTATTTTCTGTATTTTGTCTTTTATGTGCAATAAATATATACGAAAATACATAAACATTTACATACAGGCACATACATTGCTTCTGGCCCCAAACTAGGATACCCTGTGTCGTGGAAACTAGAAACAGCGACATGACAAACATGTAAACATCCAAGACCTGGGTTTTTTTTGTCCCCAGCCGAGATTCGAACCCGGGACCTCTCGCATGGTAGGCAGATGCGCAACCGCTGCGCCACAGAGCCCGTCAAACATTATTTGCACATTATACTTTAGTTTTTTATGTGGAAACCTAATAACACGTGTTACGCTCTCCAACCGTTGACTCGGCCCTGTCGCAATATAAGTTCATATTAATTAACATGTATGCCTTGCCTACCTCTATGCTACCAAACCAAACCCCCCCCCCCCCCTTTAATGAAAGTAAACTTAAAATAAAAGCTTTTAAAAATCTTGCACTAACCTATAAACTATCTACCTGCACAGCTTCATATGTCAAATGCTTTTTGAGTTTAATACAATTGAACTGTAACCCCTTATCCCTCCCCCCCTTGGGGAATTAATTTTGTCAAATCCCATATCAGTGCTACCCCACGCTACTAAGGAACCCCTGTACAAAGGCTCATGGCTCTAGGTCCACCGGTTTAGGCTATGCGTTGCCTGCCCGTCAGCCACGCATTGTATTTGTACCTAGTATTGAGCAGATCTGGTGGCCATATGTGGTCTTCATCAGCAGTTCCACATCACAATATTATGCTTACCATGTGCATTTGCACGCGTTATTATGAAAAACACAAAAATCACTATATGTCTGCCTATAATATTTGAAGAGTTCCCTTGATTTCTCCAGGATCCCATCATCAGATCCTGACCTGGTGTCAATGGGACCAATGGGAAGGTAAACCCTTTCAAACAAAAAAATAATTTTCTAAATCGGTCCATCCGTTTAGGCGCAATCGGGGGATAGACATAAAAAAAAAAAAAAAAAAAAAAAAAAAACAAACATCCGGACGAATTGTAAACCTCCTCCTTTGGGAAGTCGGTTAAAAATCAAAAGAAAATTAATATTAAGGGGGGCTCCCATACAACAAACGTGATTTTTTTTGCTCATTTTTGCTCGATATTGATAATGGTAGCAGGTAGACGCTTAAAATGTTCACAATATATTGAGTATATTATTTACTTAAAAAATAAATAATTAAATTAAAATTAAATTAATATTTAGGGGGGGCTCCCATACATTTTTTTTTGCGGTTTTTTATAGATAATGGCACGGAACCCTTCGTGCGCGAGTCCGACTCGCACTTGGCCGGTTATTTAGTTTTACTTTTTGTTTCATTTATAATGTTTTCTAATGAACTCTGTTTACGAAGTCCATAGAATAAACGAATCAAAAATTATGCTGAGACTAAATCCTAAAACCATACAATACATTTCGTCCCATTATCTTTCACTCAACCCATGGGCATGGTGACCCCTAGCGCTAGGTTTCGCAACCCCATAGTAGCTTCGCAGACATGGGACCGATGCCCACAGCGTGTTGCAACTTAGTTACGTTTCGACACACACTGGGCTCTTCCGAAGACGACTGTTACTTGACTTTACTACAACTATAACATAACATAGCGTCACTCTCGTTTCCCGTACCGACAGGGAGATTGCCCATCGCTGCAGCGCAGCTATAGATATTACAGGTTTCAGGATGGAAATCCATCACCGCTATCATGTCGGTTAGTATAATTGAAGTGAAGTGAACCTATTTTTTTGTCTATCTGTTTGCCTGTTCGTCTTTTCTTTAAAACCTATCCAAACAGACAGGTAACGCATTCGAATCCTTTGGGAACAACCCACAAACCAGCAGCTTAGCTATTTGTGCGGTTATGACAGCGTTGGGACAAATGTTTATTGTATTCAGAATTCACCAAATGGATTTCTGTGAGAAATGGCCCTTTGTAAATCGGGTCAATGTCCATACTTGATTATTGTCTTGTGGTGGACTTTAATTCTCTCTGTGAATTTGTTCATACAGTAATGTCTAATATTCTAAAATTGCACGCAAATGTTGCAGGTTTATAGAGTTCTTAAGTTATGTGTGACACGGCCTGTCTCAAAGGTTCTCGATATTTGAACAGATCATTTGTAAAATGTATAAAGTGACAGATGCATCTACGAGTATCACATAGCTGAGCATATCGAGAACCTTTGGAACAGGGCCTTAATATGTCATACCTACCATCCGTATATTTTTATTTTTGACTTGTAATTTGTTATTATTACCAATAAACGATGTCTTATGTCTTATGTCTTGTGCACTCTGAGTGGCAAGGTTTAGTTTAGTTTCAGATACAATCGCATCCAACGTAAAATTTGCTTTCAAAGTCATCAGGATGAATATCACATTCCACTTCGTCAGTACCTTCGGTGAAGCCAACAAACTGAAAGGAAGTCCTCTCTCTCTAAACAAAGGTATAGATTTAATGGTTTTTCCCGATTACACGGTAAAGGCATGATCAATTAAAACTCAATTACAACAAAAATAGACCAATTGCCTCCGATTCACTTTCGTCACCTAATTAAAAAATAAACGACTCTCGTTATGTAAGTCTTTTCGATTGTATTTTCTGTAACAAAAATCTTAAAGTCCCAGGGAAACCAATTATGTCAACTCTTCTCTCTTTACAATTAGCGAACATCAAAAATAAATATTTTTAAATCTTAGTTTCATTTTGTAACGTAAGCTTTACATTACAGTATCCTTTACAAGGTTACAAAATGCCAAATTCCAAGAAGGAACATTAAATATCAAATAGAAATGACCTCGGCTTTCAAACAAAACACTTCCTAGTGCTTGAAGCACCTAAAATTTACAAAAACGTGAAGCCGACAATTTTCGGCATTTTAGCCCGCAGCTCGCGTGGCAAGTTTCGTCTTCCTTCCTTATTGTTGTTTTTATAAGAGAGATACTCTGTTATCATAATTTAAAAAATAATTGCTTAAAATTCCGTTTCAAAAATACATCTGTATCCTTTTGTTTCCCCAGTTGTGGTTAGGTTAGGTGGTTAGGATGGGTTAGGTCAATGAGTTCCATTATTTTTTTAATTGTACCGAGGACTCGAACACTTCTGCACCAACTCTATATTCACTAATAATATGGTTTAAAGTAGAATCAAGCATTTGATTGTGAATTGAATTGATTGATTACTAAATTAACGGTATAAAACATATTCATGAAATCGCCTACCGCGATACGAAATTAGTATGAACGTGGTTAAAATGCACACGTTGAAAACTCTTCAGCCGACACGTCAGGTTCGCCACAAAAGAAAATCCTCCTTTGTCTACCTGTTTTAGCTGCGCATACGCGGACGACCGACAGCTAGCTGCTAGCCTGAATGACAAATTTCATAGGACCTTGAAACGTTCGTTTTATTTTCCTCGAACGTGTTTCAAATACGAGACATGGAGTAGAGTAGCGCAAATAAAACAAATGAGTATCGAAATAAAATGGCGGAAATGACAGGAAAAACGTTTAATTGATTTTTTATCCGCAGTTAGGTATGCTATCTCCGAGTAAAGCTATAAATAATGGGAGGTATTTTTAAACTTGCTTGAGGTTCATTAGACAGGTGGCAGAGTTGAAAATTGGTAATAGAGGTTTCTTTTGGATTTGTTTTTAAGCTATGGCGGAAAGGAAATCATTCGGCATGCGCCCGCTTTCTCTAAGAGCGATCAAAACGTAACAGGCAACAGGCTATTAGTCCCAGGACAAACATATTATCACAGCCATTATTTTGAATTCATCTTTAATTATTCACCCTCTACACTTGACCATTCTAACAGAAACTGGGGGTTAGTCTCCACCATAGTGTTTGCCCAAAAATTCTACTTAAAGGTTCATGTTAGTTACTTATGCAACCAACAAAGACCTAGTTTGCAAACCGCATAGCAACATAGATACCACAGACCCTAAAACAAAAACCTCTAATTAAGCTAGCATAAACAGCCCATTAATCATTGCGGAACCCACGTTCATTCAACAAAATATTATCCTACGACTTACGACAACATTTTGCTACGGAGACCACGATCTGAAAAATTGAGATTGTACTGGATTAAAATTTGCTTCATCTTTTTGTACCAAGCCAACCTATCCAATCCAGCCATTTATAACATTTCCATATATTTTTGTAATTTGGGCTAGTTCTGGCTTCCTTTTCACGCCTCTCTCAGAGATCTCGAAATCAACGGATCATCGGTGTCATGTATAAAATACATACTAAATATATTTTACCGTACAGTACACAGGTACACACAAACCTGAAAATAACATCAAATACTGTTCTCATTATTAGTGTTCGCGTCCGTCAAACGTTAATATTCAATTTTATTCATTCAAGATACAATATTAATTAAATTTACAAACTACAATAGCAACTTAACCTAACTTAAGACTACAAAAAAATATCTTTTAAGACACCGCCATCGAGATAGTTAGAGATCTCTCCATTGCCGTTTTTAGGAGTTGACTCCCTCCGTCATTACATTACGTTCCTATTTAGGTGGCAAACATTAGTGAACCATGGCCACCCCACAAAGGACAACTCCTGTAAGTGTTTGCACATTGTTTTTGTTTCAACAACAATTAATTATCAGTGCCTCAATGCTAGTGGGCCCGATGTTAGAACACTCTATGATTGTCCTCCCACTGAAGTGTGGCTCTATTGAAGTGGAGCTTGCGGTGAATGCCTTTGATTCTATAAAGCCCATAGACAATAGCGAAACTCCTTCGTCGAACGAAACTCTTTGGAGAGGTATAATGCGAATCGGGTTCTCGAATTAAGTAATCTTAAAGCAAGTAGGTACACTCTGTTTACGAAGAGAAAGTTCATAAGAAATACTATCAAATAACTTTATCATAACTGTGTATTCTATTGTTCGCTTACAAAATAAAATAAATAAATAAGAGCATGCAACATACTACTTATAAACTTAACACCTTTGGAAACCTTTTATTGTCCCTTGGTCAGGTTAAAAACCTACGTACGTTATTTTTTATTCATTAAAGATCCTGAACTGAACATCTTCCTTACTGATCTTCTTTTTATTTCGTACTTGTTTCATTACCTCATTAGTACCTACAATTATAGAGATAAAACGTATAAAAGACTTTACTAAGTGGCTCCTACTGGATCGCCTCTTTAGCATCTCACGCTTAATTTGCAAATATTGCTAATATGCAATAAACACACGCTCAGTACGTACCAACAATGGGTAAAAGTACCACACACAAAGCATGACCGTTAAATTCACAGTAAGGTACCGTAGACTTGACTAGGCTGGCTTGAAAAATCCAAATTAAACCTTCTTATTTTGTTCGTGTTTTCCCAAGCTGCTAATTTTAGGCTGTTATTTCACTCCGGGTAATACAGAACTTTGCCTCTGACATTCATACATTGGACAGTTAGGCAAAAATATATCAGTGAATTCGGAGTGTAGCTGAATAAGCCGTCGATTGTACGATGACGGCAGTCGCTTTGTCGATGCACGCAGGTATATAATTATCCATTGAATCGAGATCGTATCACTTCAGTTCGCAATTCACACCGTTGTTGTTTACACTTGGGCCGATCATGATAGTCTGCTAAATAACCTTTTGCAGCGTATGGCGGTATAATTGATACTTATAAAGCTTTTAGTATTGGTATACGTGACCATTATTATTGGAACTTTGGAAGATTTTACTGCTTTTTTCTTCGATGACTTTTTGTGATCGCAACAAAAGTAGCGTCACGCGTTTTCCCAGAAGAAGCCCAGTATTTCTGGTCATTTATTCAAATATAAACAAATATTATAAAAAGGTACATATTTACCTATTTATTCAATTAATTAGTGGTTTTAATAAACCGCCGGCGCTCGTTAACTTTTTCCCATATCACTTCATAATTTCCTGTAGATATTAAATTACAATAATATTCATACGACTAGTTACACGGCATCGCGGCAATTTAATTAACTGATATATTTTAATGTCTATCCCAGTCAATTCAGTCAAGTCAAACAAAATTCCTTTTCAACACCTTACTCGTCAAGTGGCTCTTTGTAGCAAGGCATTTAGGGCCACAATAGCGCTTATTTCGCATAAGTAGTACTTATTAATTTTCATTTGTTTTTCAATCTCCGTTGCGAGTTTTTATGCCTACAAACAATGCATATTTTTGTGAATAAATATACATAAAGGGCAAAGTCTCGCAGTCTGCGCAGTTTATTCTACCGTAAAAAGTTGTGAGATCTAATGTTAAACCAAGTCGGTTAATTTACAATGTACATTGTAAACTCTCGATATTTTCTCTAAAAAGTCGGTGTGTAGTACAGTGAAATAAACTTATTTAGCAGCAGTAATAAAAGTGCTTTTTAAAAAGGACCCATCCTTAAATATCGTTTTATAATTCCCCTTAAAAGTTAAAATAACACCCAATCAAAAAATCCACACCTGATTCGATATCAAACTTTATTAACACGTAGGAGTTTATTGTTTCAACGGTAGCTTATAGCGCGTTAGTAGTCAATTAAATAAGCTAAACATTTTATACTGATTGATATGTTCTGATTATATGAATAATCGCAACTTTGATTTGTGCCCGCCCAGTTTTCGTTTACCATATTAATTAGGTATCTACATGTTGTTCTCACTAGCGGGCACTAAGTTGCGGTATATAATTAAACCTAGTTACTTAGCATGATGCAATTAAGCAGCTATAATGACCGATTTCACCAACAATCCCTATGTATCTATGGACAGTTTATTTCCTTTTAGGACCACCTAGCGGTTGTTTCAAATTTAAGGGTCATCTAGGCTGCTAAGAGGCCCATAAATTTAAGAGGTCGGTCTCCATAACAATCGTCTAGAAGGCTAAGAAAAAGAGTTAAGTGACCCCTAACTGTTGGTAAAATCAGGAGCACGATTCTCGCGCCTTCGATATACGGATGATATCGAGACCTATATTGACAGATTCCCCTACAAAATCACTCGATATAGGTGTAGATATCGTATATCGAATGCGCGAGAATCATGCTCCAGGCATAAGCTTGGTAAAAATTTCGATTTGATCAATGGGATAGAGATAACCTAGATATCTCTAACAGTTCCTGTGCCCTTTTTCTCCGACATGGTCCAATGTAGAGAATATGCAAAAGAATAGGTGTTCTAATTATTTAATTATTGTTATTTACTGACTGAAGTATGTACTTTGCATGCATGTTGTGTCAATTGTGCAAATGACTACAAAAAAAACAACACAAATTATCAAATTACTGAAAATGCAACAGTCATTAGTCAGAAGTGACACAAAACGCACAAATAAGCTTCTTATGTACAACACTATCCACAGGCAAAAATTAAGAAACATTCAATTTTTTTTAACTTATGACCTCAAAATAGCCTAGCGCTACGGGTCTATACTGACCTAATACAAGGAGGATGATCAGGCTCTGAACACAGTGAGCTAAACGTACAATCAAGGGTTCATTTCGATATTTAGAAGTGAAATGAAATGAAATGAAATGAAATGAAATATATTTATTGTATTGTATCTTATTTCCTAATTATAATTGTGGCTCTAACTCCCAAACTAGGGCGACCTGTGTGTCAGGAGCTAGAGGCCATACGGAACATAGTTTAGTGTTTATAGCTATGTAGGAACATTGTTGTTAGTTACTTTCTTAGTTAATTACTTACAAAGGCAAAGTTAAAGTTAAGGCATAATTTAAAAACAAAAATAACTATAACTCACACTAGAGAGTATTCTATAATCAATAGATTACAGAATATTCTCCAATGTTGTATCGTCTAAACTATTTAGCCATACTATCAGTAGCTTGAAGTGTGATGACGTTTACATGTATGAATGTGCCTGCAGCCCTCCAGTCCTCCAGCTTCTCCTTCTGCTAATAGCAAATACAGCCTTAGCGTTTGTTCTTTATTAACGCGGCACATCACCTATTTACGGAGGCCTTAGATATTCACTTCATTCAACTTATTCAAATCCCCGCAGCTTCATTCCAAGAATGACAACAAATCACTGCAAAGACAAACAGGACCTTGTATCGAGACTTCCAATAGTAATTAGATTATGCACTATCCTGCTGCATGTCTAAGTACCTACCACAATTACAAATACCATTTGCCACACAACAGAACGGTGTAGTAAAGCATAATGAGAATTGGTTTTATAGTGTGAGAAATCTTGATCTCGTAGCTAGAAGGAACCAGTTTTTCAATACTGTTGCTAGCTTATGCAAGAGAAAAATGTAGCTCCTTTTCTGGAATTATTTATTTATGAGTTATTGGAAGGAGCTATACGTTACACTTGTGGAAATTAACGTCTAAAAATACGTCGTTATATGCATTGGTAGGTGCTTCAAAGTTGGTGAATATAGTTTCTAGCGCCATCAACAGAAGACCACATGGAAACACAGATGGCGAAATCATGTTTTGGACTAAATCTATCTGAAGTCAACATAACATAATATTTATAGCGTCACACCTTTCCCCATACGGGGTGGCAGAAATACGTTAAAGCACAATCTATCTGAAGTAGCTAAGAATGAAACAAAGCATGTTTCTTTTACTAATAGAAGATTCAAATCATGACACGGAAGTGTAGGCAAGGCCGAGAGCGCAAAATCGAATTCTACGCCTCCCCTTTTCGGGCGCCATGACTACATGTGTTAATCTTGCTACATGAAATAAATACAAATCACGTACATAAACATGACCTTGGAGAGCATCGCATTTTAATATCATTACCGTATGCAATCGCCGTGCTGGCCGTGTCGGGTCAAAATGGAGTATTTAGTTAGAGAGACGAGTCGTCGATTGTTTATTTATAAGTCATGCGTTGAAATTCGTATTGGAAAAATCTTCTGTTATAATCCGCCTTTCGTTCTGAATGTAAACCTTGTTAGGCAATTATTACTACAAATGTATACATTTATTTTAAGACACTTGATCCAAAGTTGAATTGAAGATATATTGTTTTCCAAATTGACTTTTTGTTTGCTATTTAAGCGTTGATTGTAATTTTACTTCACCTTCACATTGAGTCATCTGCCATTCTGTGACGCAGCCAAGTTATTAAATCAAAGTACGTAGATGATCAAGTGTCCTAAAATAAAGTATTGGTATAACGTGAGTAGACCCGTGCCTCTGCCCTCCGTATGGTAAAAGACGTCACGCTATTATTATTTTTTAAGAATAATTAATCTACACCCGTTTGCCAGGACACGGCCTGAGAAGACATAGCAGCAAGGTGGAAGAAAGGACGTGGAGCGGACTACTAGTCCAGCGCCAAGGTCAACTGGCCCCAGTAGTGGGGCGTATAACTCGTCTAATTCAAAAGCCGCCGCGACAATAAGGAAAAGCTTTGATTTCAACTACAACTACGTTTCCCGGGTTGTAATAGATGTCGTAGCCATATCGTCAAATTTGGCCATATTATGATATGGCCGGTTTTAATGATAACATATCTTTAAAAGCATTGTTATTCAGCACTACGTGAGGTTTTTTGTGTTATTGTTATTATACATGTCAAACTAACACGAAGACTATTCGGGGGCTTCGCTGTGCTCGCCCCCTTTAGTCTTCACCTAAGCTACCGCAGTGTTTGCCCTAAAATATTTCATCGTTTAATGATATTTCACTTTTGGCCATATCATGATATGGCCGGTTCGACGATATGGCTACGACATAGATATACCTAGTTCAATTACGTAGCGACTCCTCGTTCCACGATATGCAAATATGATATCCTATACTGTCGTGGAGGTACTTGTAGCTACTAGCTTTATGTGTTATATTGCCACTTTTGAGGTATACATACGTATACGTACGTAATACGGTACGGTGTACGTACGTATACGTATGATTGAAGGGAAACGAATCGTCAGAATAAGAAGAAGATCGTGGCTCTCGAATAAAGTACGAAAATGAACCTGCACAGCCGGCGTCGAAGACCTGTTCCGCCTGGCGAAAGAAGGACAGGACAGAGCTGACTGCCAACCTCCAGTGATGGGGAAAGAAGCAGACCTAGAGGGTATTTATTTTTTATCATCGCGTATTCGAAAAAGATAAGGCTCGTTTTCAAGTGTAGCTGAAAAGTGTGGCTGTAAAGTGTAAAGTGTAAAGTGCGAGCAACGTCTGGACAGCCGCTGTTAAGTATGAGTGATTTGATTACTAATCAATCAGCGAAGTAAGGCGAATAGTACCCGTTCTCATTTTGATTAGTGTCAAGTGTAAAGGATGGCTGTGAAGTGTAAAGTGCGAGCAACGTGTGGACAGCCACATACACATAAAAATGCTAAAAGGCAGTACTTGCCTATAGAATAGTACGCTCGCAATAACGTCCAGTTCATCATCCTCATCATCATCATCATCATAATCATCATCAGCATGTCAGGGATCCCACTGTTGAGTATTAGCTGCCTCCTCATGTACATGTACATACTTATGTCATGTTACCACTTCTGAATTTTGCTCAATAACTTATTTAGTGCGTCATTTGCACGACGAACACATGCTAATAATATCGTAATGTAAACAATACAGAAAGATGGTAATGGTACCTATTAGATTGATCATGTATTTATGTGGGCATGAATGAAATACTTATTTGCATACATAGAAAAAGGTTTATTGAATGTGAATTGGATTAGATACGATCTATGATCTGAGGTAACAATTAGGTTGACATACAAATTCCGTCATAGCATTAGGTACATTAGAATGAAGTAATTAAAACAAAGGAACACTTACATTATTGTCTTCAAACCAACTTACGATAATTTACATATTAGTTCTGTTTTCCTCACCGCCATCAAAACAAAAAGCATCACTACTCTTTTCTTTTTCGCTCTCTCTCTACTTTCGCGGCTCGGTATCCTATCACCCTTTAAAAAAAGGCTGGTTTTTGTACGGCTCAGTACTTGAGTCCGTCAATTGTTTACAAGGATTTATTTAAATGCTAACAGACGGCCGTCCTGCAAAAGGGGATGACCTCATCCCCAATCGGCCATTCGTGTAATTGTATGACTCTATACAATTTAAATTATTCATATTGATTTACTCCTATCCAAACAAAACTTTACATTAATTGATGACATCATACTCTATACAATTCAATAGTTTAAGTTAATTAACATCTTAGTTTATCCAATTCAATTCATTTTTTTTGATATTTGAAATATATACTTTGAACACGTCATAATAAATTTTTTTCTTGCCTCTTCACTACGTTTCACCACTGTGAGAGAAGAAGGGCAAAGAAACTCTCACAGATTATTTTTTTTTGATCTCTTTTAAACAGATCAGGCTTAATAATTACAGAATAGACATAAGTATACATTATTAAGTACTTATCAATATATATGTAGTATTAAAAATAATTGGAAATATAATAATTGTATCATAATAAAACATACAAGCTGAAACCGATTATACCGTGTGGTTGTTATAAAACAATTTAATCTTGCAACTCTGTTACTATGTTACTAAAGAAAATAAATGAAAAATAACTTAATCCTTGTTAATAAGTACCTACAAGTAGTACTTATATTAAGTTAATACTAACTACAGGATAAATGTAAATAAGACATCCCTACAAATGATGAGTCACCCAATATAGCGCTGCACAATTCGATGCCGAAGGCGATTATCTCCACTGCATCGTCTGAAATAGTTAAATTACTTTAGTAAATAGGAAATGAACTCATATTGTTTTAATTTTCTCCCGCTGTTTAAGCACTTGTAATAAGTCGCCCTATTGCACTGTATTATTCTTTGGCGAAGGCGGTTGTTTCTGCTGCACCGCATCATCTGAAAAAGTTAAAAGTACTTGAGTAAATAGAATAAACCATCTTGTTTTAATTTTCTGCTGCTGTTGAGCACTAATAATGATTATTACGGTATTTAAATAAAGTGCTGATTTGTGGAGAAGTAAATTAATTGTTTTCCATTTGAAATATTTTAGAACAATTCATTAGATTTTATCACAGTTTACAATCGCTTCATTAATACGAGCTACCACCTGTAAATTATCAGTGCTGGTAAGAGAAAAAGGTAAGTCAATATTATTAATAATGATAATAATGTAAATACGTTACTGACTGTGACACGGCGCGTTACCCGCTAGCCGTTTGCACCTCAGGCCCGATTAATGGTTGAGACACATGGCTGTGACACGGCGCGTTACCAGCCAACCGCTTGCACCCCAGGCTCGATTAATGGTTGAGACACATGGCTGTGACACGGCGCGTTACCCGCCAACCGCTTGCACCCCAGGCTCGATTAATGGTTGAGACACATGGCTGTGGCACGGCGCGTTACCCGCTAACCGTTTGCACCCCAGGCTCGATTAATGGTTGAGACACATGGCTGTGGCACGGCGCGTTACCCGCTAACCGTTTGCACCCCAGGCTCGATTAATGGTTGAGACACATGGCTGTGACACGGCGCGTTACCCGCTAACCGTTTGCACCCCAGGCTCGGTAAATATTATGAAGCCGCTGTGTAGTGAAGTACTCTGGCAATCTCAATGCCTGCTTTCGCTACCAGCACCTGCTTCTGCAATCATACAAATTAAAAATAATTAACAAGTGTCCATTTAATGCATTATGCATACATGACTTATATTACTGCATATACGTTCGTTTTTAAACCGAAACGTGTTCCACGCCATTTCCACACACTTACACGATAAGTAGGTATATCATGTACAAAAAAAATACAAAATTATCATACCAACATTTATGTATGACTTATGACTTTATAATTAAGTTAGATAGATTAATACATAATTTAAATTTAGGATAAAATATAAGGATATTTATAGTAGTTATTATAAGTCACTGCCTTGATGGTTAGCATCGTCTGAACTATGTTCTAGTCGGTGATAAACGCCATCTTCATCGTCAGTATATTTGCTGAGTGAAAACATTATCCACGGTTTTAGGTGGTCTGCTGAAAATATGCTTAATTCTGCATCTTTTTTATCATTATTATTACACAGAAAAATTACACAGTTCAAACATGTCGATAATAAAATCAAAAGAAAATTCAAATAAATACATTACAAAATAATAATATCAAAAATGTCTTTTAGACAGGCCCTTGATGCTTCATAAAGATCGTTGTCTACGGCAGTTACCTTAAAAGATATTCTGAATCTACCGCATACATATTTGCTCTGACCGTCGATTAATGGATTAGGAATAAAAATGGGCACTGTTATTAATCATGTTAATAGCATTTCGCTATTAACTCATCTCTAATTAGAAATCATCACTAGTTGCTCTTTTACTACGAAATCGTTTATCCATATTATGATTCTGACTTTTCTCCATACTCGAATATATTGGAGACACCTAAACTAACTCACTCATTTCATTTTTAATGTAAAGCAATCGCTAAACTCATTCACTTGTTTTATCAATCATTGTTTTTGTTCGTTAGTCATTCATGTTTGGTTTATTTTGTTAGCATGTCCATAGTTCTACAGTAAACGTCTCCCCTGTCACAGTTAACTTATTTACTTCTGAAGTCTTTATTAATAATTTATCGTGTATAACACGTACTCTATTGGTAGTAAATGTTTTGCGCTTTAAACTTTTATTTTATTTTATAATTTTGCAGATACCTCTTATGTTTATAACCAGTCTCGCCTAAACCGTTCGTGACCTAATCAATTTCTTGAAGAAGGATTCCTTTCCCTTCATAAGTTTAATACTACCCAGTACATAATACATAGCCAGTGTTACTCTACTCTTAATATATGAATGTCCACGATTACCATAAAACTTATTTCTGTAACAAAGTTAATAGATGCACTAGTCTTATCCAGCTCGGCCGTACCTGAGTACAAAATCAACTGCTACTGGTTTTACATACAGTAACGTTTGATAATCTTATAGGTATCTTATATGTCTGACTTAACCTTTCGTCAGTAGGTAATTTTATAAAAAGTACATTTCAATTGTTATCTGCCGATAGCAGCCACCGTCATAGACGAGGGGTTAAGAAAGTTATGATTATCAGACACTATGAGTACAGTACTGTCTGTGACAAAATCTTCTTTTAAGTTAAGTATTTTTACTGATGCTTTACCCAATGGCTGCCTTTAGACTAATATAAATAAATTATTAATCAATTATTAATAAGTTATTACTTGACATAACTTCGACCCTTTCTTTACGCCATAAACAAGATAAACATTGTTATTACAAATTCACTCAATACAAAATACAAGAATACAAAAGCTTTATTTCAGCAACAAACTTAATTTTAGATTTCAATGGCTTTACAGTGCCAGCAAATCCTTTTAATTTTGGTAAATTTATCATTCTTAATAGCGAGGTTAATTACTTAATATCTTTGGCCGTGGTATCCTTAATTATTATGCAATCGCTATGAATGCAGATTTTGTGACTACATTTATTTTGACTTGCTTGTGATAAAGCCAAAAATCTGTGGGGTCATGTTGGATAACCAGCTCTCCTAGACAAAGGATATCGTTGTATTGTATGCGCAGGTCTTTCCCCGCTCAACTATCTACATTTTCCCAATGATTTGCGAAAGAAATCTCTTGTTAAAGACAAGCTCGCCTTTGTACATTGTATATCTATTATAAGTTTTCTGTATGTCATTCGTGTGTTAGTACAATAAAGAAATTATGAATTACAAATCATTGAGGTTGGCAATCACGTCTTTGCCAATTTACACTCACTTAGAAAACTCCAGTACTTTCTATCTCGTCAAACAACAAAATACCCTTGCTGGATCCTTTGTGCTTTCTCTTATCGATTATGCTGATATCTGCTGGGTCAGCGCTTACGATGAGCAATTTAATTAACTTTCAAAATCTCAGGATTCGGTTCCTCTTTGGTTTGCAAAAGTCGACAGTGTCTCGCAGTATCGCAAGGAGTTGAAATTCATTCATATTAATTTCCGTTGGAATTTGCACATCTTCACTACCCCGTACAGCTTTTTAACAAACTCTTGATACCCCAGCTTTTATGTGAAAGGTTTGCCTTCCTCTTCTCGACTACTCGTAGTTCTTGTGCAAAGCCCTTCATTCTCTCCAATCCACGTCATAACACTATCGCATACAAATTTGGTTTCCGAATGAGGGCTATAACTCTGTGGAACGCTCTTCCCAGTTTCGCCGTCTCAGTCAGAGACAATCTCTCCCTTTATTTTCAGGAATCGCTTAAAGGGGGCATTATTTGCTTTATCATAAATTTAGAAGGTATTTAAATATGTATTAGTTTATTTAGGTAAGACTTATATATATATTATACGTGTGTGATTCTGTATGTAGTATATTCAGGAGATTAGTAGGTAGTATCATTAATACTGTTTTTTTTTAAATTTTATTTATACATCACTTGAGCATGTAGGCCTACCTGTTCTGTAATATATTTTTTTTTTTATCCATCCTGTTTGCTGGGAGGAGTGTCTTTTTAGAAACAAGCTTACCCTTGCATATAACTTCTCTGTATTTTGTTCTTTATATGCAATAAATATATAGATGAATTCTAGACAGTTGAAACGTTGCGGACTGTCCGAGTTTTGGTATTTCTAAAGTCTTGTAACTTTTTATTGGCGCATACGATACAAAGGAACCTCAGATAATAATATCTAGGGCTCTTGACTTAACGTTAAAGGATAACGGTATGTTAAAATCTGCAGCCATCTATAAGAAACATCATCATTCAAACATCACCTTCATTCCCATTTCAATTAACTTCTGGAACTGATATCAGCGTAGAATAATGTCGATATGTGTTATCAGAAGATGTTATAATTAAACTGCCAAATTCTTAAATAAAAACCAAAGGCAACGGAGCTTATTACCAGTTTGCCGAAAATATTGATATCTATGAGAAATAATTTGAATTTCATCTCCAAAATATAGTCATAATAGCCAAACCAAGCAAGGTTAACTGAAGCAAGTTTGAAATTAATATTAAGCAGATAATATGATATGATTTAGTCCTCGTGTTACGTCAGTGACAAGTGTTGGTTACGTCAGTAACATCAGTTACATGAATATTGCTGTATACATATACGTATATATTTAATTGATCAGTCTATTTAAATGGTTAGGATAGTTTAAGTGATTATAATGTAACATTATTATTTTTTAATAAAAGATTTATGTTTTTAGAAAAAATTGTATAACACCCGAAATGTAATGTAATGTGTAGCTTTCCTTTTCCTGTTGTATCAGTGACAACATCTGTATTTATTTATTTTACAAGAAAACAATTTAAACTTGCACATGATATTATTTTATGAAGTATCAGTTTTACTAAATTAAGTATATGATCAAAATCAGGGAATCATTGATTGCCGTCATTTTTCTGTAAATGTTACGTTAGTGACTAAGGAATCCACCTTATACAGGACTGTTATTATAAGCTGGTGCGTTCACAGTACTCACACTTATGCAATTTCACGATGCAGTATGTTCAAAAATCAAAGTAGGTAAATTATCACATTAACGCCTTCGATTGAAACGTCACACGATTATTTTTCAAAACACTATACATATATGAGCAGCAGTAAAAGCAAAACAATGACTATCTTCTTTATACTCATACGTTTAAACACGCGCGAGAGAGACAGGTAGACTATTCTTGACGCCCACCATACAGTACAACGTCACGCCACCCGCTTATTCACAGATTCTTCACAAGCGCAAGGTGTCAACAGTGTCAATGTGTTGAAGGCGCCAGCTCTTAAAATTTATCTTTACTTACCTACTTACTACATTATAAAACAGATATACTCAGCTATTTCAATAATAATTGTTGATATAGTCACAAGTAGTGCGATCAGATAGATCAGATAAAACATTATTATTTCATTACGTATAAAATAAATGTATTGAATAAATACATATAAATTATTATATTATTGTAGTAGGTAATTAGTGAATGAAGTAGCAAATGAAAGTTTTTAGTCTCTGCCTACCTCTCTTTCGGAAAAAAAAGCGTGAGCGTATGTGTTTATGTAAGTATGTATGAAAAGAAAGGAAAAAAAATAATACTAAAAGATCAGAGTATTGATCAAAATAAAAATAAACAAAAAAAAGGAAAACAAATAAAATTAAACTTACAATAAATAATTTCGTATGGTTAATCAATGATAATAAAACTTTGACGTACAAAACAAAACATATTATTATGCTGCCTTATTTAAAACAAAAGCAAAACAAGACATATTGGCCGTTCAAATTAAGATCATGGAATACCGGCCGTAATATCGGGCCCTGTATTTTAGGATCGCGAAATACGGGTCGTGCATTTTTTGGGTTGCTAAATATGGGACCGTGCATTTTACGGTTGCGAAAAAAAAGGCTTACAAAATAGGTACAAGCCGGACTGAACAATTCTGCAGAACAAGTGAAAATACAAAAGCAAAATGCATGCATAACTTTGCAGGTACTTGGCACAGTAAAAAGTCGGTTCCAATGAAGGTTGAAAATCATCTATGTTATGCTCTATCTACAAAACATACTAGGAACACGCCCGTACACATTTCAAATTCATCTGCAAACTCATGCTTGCTACACTATAACGGAATTTGCATGTTGTCGCTCTGTGATGACGCGAACAAAATACTTTGTGGGCAATCGCACTTCTGAAATGTAAACAATACAGAAAGATGGTAATGGTACCTATTAGATTGATCATGTATTTATGTGGGCATGAATGAAATACTTATTTGCATACATAGAAAAAGGTTTATTGAATGTGAATTGGATTAGATACGATCTATGATCTGAGGTAACAATTAGGTTGACATACAAATTCCGTCATAGCATTAGGTACATTAGAATGAAGTAATTAAAACAAAGGAACACTTACATTATTGTCTTCAAACCAACTTACGATAATTTACATATTAGTTCTGTTTTCCTCACCGCCATCAAAACAAAAAGCATCACTACTCTTTTCTTTTTCGCTCTCTCTCTACTTTCGCGGCTCGGTATCCTATCACCCTTTAAAAAAAGGCTGGTTTTTGTACGGCTCAGTACTTGAGTCCGTCAATTGTTTACAAGGATTTATTTAAATGCTAACAGTAAGAACTTAATTTGAAGACAATGATCAGTGATCATCATACTGAATACAACATGTATTGACAAAGCCATCTTAAAGTGTACATAGATAGTGTTTTTCTCGAAATACAAATGGAAAATGTACACCAGCAAAAATTGAGTGTGCCGTATGTTTAGTGTTGAGCACACGAGGCCAAGGTAAATTATTTTCTATAATGTCAAGGGTTCGTCTAACAATCCTATTTAGCGGTAATAGTCGGTTGAAGTTTTAGCGTAGATTTGAAATTTAATTGAAAATCGTGTGAGAAACGTTATCCTTGTCTGTGTTGTTTGTAGCGGTTTGATTAACTGTGGATTGTGATGGATGAAAAGATATTATGTTGAATACTTACATTTAAATGAAACTTGCTGTTTACTATATACATACATATTATTAACGCTTAGAGTCACACACAGGGTGCTCCATCCATAATATTTATTTGTAAAGAAACAAGAGTTTTTTTTTTGTTTTTCCTCAGAAACCCTAGCTACATTTTCGTAGGAGTTACTTAGGCTACATACTTCTCTTCCAGAAAAAAGGCATCAGAATATCAATATATCTACCTATAATAACTATACTTATCCATCTACCTCAAACTTTGTATTACACGCTCAAAACAAATCCACCTAACAAGTAACAATACATTACTTCACCTTCTTCCATAGGTTACGCTGACACGCCCCCATAAAACGTCCAAGAAAAACAACAAAATGTTCATATTTATGTTTAAATCTACGCTAGATACAGAATCTATTAACAATGCGGCAATTATTTAAGTATGAAGGAGGCCAAGCCCACACATCTAGCCGCATCTTTGGAGGCACAAAAGGCTGTAAATCTAGCGAGGGGCGACCTTCCTCTCTAGTCTATTCCGCGGATCACGGCGGCAAACGCACAGGCTGGGGAACAGTCGGCGAGAAAAGGCTTACGTCCATCTTTTCTAGACATTATACAGGAGGGAAGAAATCTATGGACCCTACAGCAAAACTACCTTAAATCCTTACTAGATTTTGCAAAGAAACAAAAAAAAACATTCTTTAATTTTATTACAATCAAAACTGCAATCAAAGTTTTCCTAAAATTCACTTGGGCCACCCGGTATCGAACCGGCTAAAAATTGTAAATCTTGCTCAGACCATACCAGTTATATTAACTTAAATGAGGCCTGTACCCAGCAGTGGAAACAAGCTAAAATGTTAGATGGTGATGGTAGAAGCTGAACCTGGCCCACTTTATAGGGGAATGTGCATCCTTACTTATACTTTATAAGTATACTTTTACTTTATTGCACAAAAACAGAATACAGACACATAATAATGGAAAAAAAATGTACATAGGCGAGCTTATCTTTAATAAGAGATCTCTTCCAGCAAACCTACCATCCCTCCTAATTGCTCAATAATGATGAGATACATCTAAAATATTCTGGCAGACCTATGGGCCCTACTTGCCGAATACCCATGGGTGCAACGTTTTATTTATAGAAAGTTAAATAGTAGGTAAGTACAAACAACCGTACAACTGTAAATATCATGAGAAATACATGTAAAAAGGTGCATTCGAATTCGGAACAAATACAAATTTTTTAAAAGCCCATTTTGCACAGGTTACCATTTCATGATAGATTCTCCTATCTATCTATCTTTTAGAATTAAGCTAGCCTTTTTACATTAACTTAAGTTTTCTTTTAGACTACATTACTATTTATAGCGGCTCACATTCAGCAGATAAACCTGATTATTATTGTTAAACTTTTTGAATAAATAAATTAAAAAAGAGACTTTATAGTTATTATTTAATTATAATTTCTTTAGCGTACACAATTAATTGCAAGGACAAAAAGTAAATAAAAACAGTGTACAAAGGCGAGCTTATCTCTAAAAAGAGATCTCTTCCAGCAAACCAAGTTCCATAATTATATGTATGCAATAAAGAATTCGGTACATGTCTGAAGTTGAAACATTATGTACAAAATGCCGTGATTATCAGAATTGCGATATCTAAAAAGTATCTCGCTTGACTAGCAGCAAAATACTGAAAGCTCCACTCATCGCCCCGACTGTACTAGCCAACTTCACACGAGTCCGACCTTGTGGATATGGGGCGACGTAATGGTACATAATTGTTACAATGTTGGAATGCCACAATCAATCCAAGACTTCCACGGCCCAGGAAAACACCCATTAGAGACCCATTTGCAGACTAAACGGAATCCTAATTTCCTTTGGCGAACGAAAGGACAAACTATGGTTTCAATATAAAATCGACTAATTGTTTTCGTAGCCAATCATAGATCTATAGGAATGTAAATAGATAGGAATGCATTAACACACACACACACACACACACACCCACAGGCCACAAAGTATACATACAAAAAAAAACAGAAACAAGTGAAAATACAATCAATGGCAACATTAACAATAAAAAAATATTAATTTGTTTGTCTTCTTCTTATCTATCTTGAGTGGAGGTTTCAATATGTTAAATACTATTATTTCTCCACGTTTTTCAAATGTTCACCAAATATGTTACTTATGTTACTTCACGGTTTCAGTCTAAAGAAATACTTTCCGTCAATGTTATATCTCTACACCAATTATCATGAAATGTTCAGTTTCTCTATAGCACTCTAGATTAGTTTCTCTATTGCTTTATTGCACTCATCAATAAATAACAAATAATTAAATAAATACCTACAACCTACAACTCTAATATTGTGCTATTCTAGTAGACAAACAAGGACACATTACCTTACATTACCTTATACCGCCGCGCCGTAGTGTGAATTGAACGAACCATTTCCAAAGCCATTTTGACAACAAACTGTTACTGACATTGAGACTTGTGCCTATTCACGTATGTCTGTTCATTAGGCTAACAAAATCAACACAGAACAGCCTTAGACGGTAAATAGTAAATGATTTCAAGGAGATGGAAGAAAATCTCACATTCATAGAACGTTTAGCACTTAGCACTCCCTGACTATTGCTATGTGACGTCATCAGGCTGAAAAATAAGGCCAGCATCTGTTTTAGGCTTTAGGCGATTGTTTTTACAGTGTACAATACATATGCCAAATAACTTCAGTTATAGTCATAGCTACTTTATGATGTTGATGATGCTTTCCGAAGGGTTCGGTCACGGCGACTGATACGGCTGGTGAAGGCTTCGTTCGTCAAATATTAGCTTCATATTTACTTTTCGTATATCTTCGTCTCCTTGTGTGACTCCCAAGTCTTGATATTAACAAAATATTTTACAAAACTTAACTAAATACAAACGCTTGCAGCAGTTTTTTTTTAAATCAATACCGTTGATATACATTGTATTTACAGTCGATAGTTAGTCAACCACCTCAAACTTTTCTACGAAGCATCCCAAAATCCCAAAACGCACAACGAATTGCAGAAATTATTTCTATCACAAAAAAGCGGCCCCTTTATGTGCTTGGAGGGAGACTCACAAAAAATCCTAAAACACTGGTTTACACTATCGAATGCCAGCTACCGTATAGCTTAGTTCAAAATACACTGATGGCGCACAATGAAGCAGTAACAAACTTTACGAAACTAAAGCAGCATTCTATTATCCAAAAGGAAATCTTCGCAGTAGCGAAAAACCGACACATGGCCCACGGTCAAGGATCGTGATTGAAACAACAAAGAATCGTATGAAAATTAGAATGTATAAACCACTCTACACATACACAGACTGCTGCATTGGTGGGAATGGGATGCAAAAAGGTTACCTCACGCTCGCAGAAAAAATGGCCTCTAAAATTTATTTAAACATTTCGAGGCACGAATAACTAATAAGAGAGTCTAGACTTCAGACAGTTTTATTGAAACTGAGTACTAATTTTCTTATATAAAGTCATTGCTTGATTAACATAAAGGTATTAACACGAAGAAGAGAAAGCTGTGCATAAAGACGATGCAATATGTATATTAGAAAGAAGACACACGCTCAAAATTTCTTAAGACTTAAGAATAATGTAGAACAAAAACCTCGAGCATTAAATGCAAGTGAATTTAATTACTAGTTCTTTTGTCATACTAATATCGCTAACACAAAGACAATCGGACAATCAGGCAACGATACAGTTCTTACGGCCAATTTACATAAACTACCTGCGGCTACATTCCAAAATTTCATCGCCTACGCAAGTTAGGATCTCACGTCGAAGTGTAGGCTGAGCAATTGTCCTGTTGACATTCACAGAACCAATTCTAACACAAGGTTCCAAGTCCCAACCAACTGATTCCTTCCAAGTACTTTGTCGAAGAAGAAGTGGCAATGTCATAGGATAGTTTTTGTGTGAGCCCACGCTTTGAAGATCGTGCCCAGTAAAGAATTTGACTTAGCAGTGAAGGCCATTTTGCATTGTTTTTTTTTTCTTATATCCGCGTATGATATATGGTCTATCAAAGCGGCCCTTGATGAGTGTATCTATTTTCGGAGTGATAAATTGTTTATCGACGGTGTAAGAAAACAAAATGATGTCTGTACTTGTGTCTACAGTTAGGTATTTCATACAAAGAAGTGACCTTTTGATTCCGCAGATAAAACTGTTCTAGAGATTATATTAGCTTTTTAATTGGATATTAACACATCGTTTATCGGATACAAACATGCGTTGTCTAGTTGAGAAGTAGATCAATGTTGTTTTCCGTTTTATGATTTAATGCTGCCGGAGGCAACTCTCGTCGCAATTTTAAACCTTAAACCATATTAAAATTAAAGTTTATCTCTCCATTATCTTCATAAAATAACTTGCAATATTATTGCCATCATTATTATCTGTATTGCCTTACCTTCACTAAACTATATTCAATTGTTGATTAGAATACCTACCTATATTATTCTTATTTACTTCTTATTCACTATATCTAATCTACTCATATTCAATTAGTATCCTGAGCTGAAATTATCGATGATTTGACTATTTTAATGTGCCTGGATTCATGAATGTCAAAAAAACATTTTCATCTGAACGATCACCTGTAAAACTTGAGAATTATGATAAAAATGCTATGAATCGAGATCGTAGATACCCGATCAGTGCAGGTAAGGTTATCTTGGTACAAGTGGAGGGTCATATGTATCCACCAGGGTGTATCAAATGCTGTATAGACCTAAGAAGATATTAGGTTTGATAATCTCTTACAAGCATGTTAGACAACCAAGCCATGAAAAAAAATGGAAAGATTTTATGTCTCAAAACTGACACTTTTAAGTTATAATTTATAGATGCCGTCAAAGAATGAAGATAATTACAAGATACAGTCAGACCTCAGCTTCAGAGATACTTGATTAACTATTCAGCCGAGAAGTGTAGGTCATTCTGATCAGTCGCTTTGATATCAGCAGGATATCATGGGGCGGGGTATAATGTAGATTCACACTATTTCAAAGGTTGCGAACAGTTCCAAGTTATGGTTGAGGATAGGGGGGATGATGGTGCCACGGTGCCGGCTGATAATGACAGCCAGCTCAGAGCGAAAAAAACATGGTGCACCTGTATCAGAGGGTATCGTGGCAGCGTCATCCCTATAAATGTAAAGACGTTATTGTCATCTCTGCATACTCTATAGGTATTGAACCAGTACCTACTACTAACCACAATATTATAAGCAAGATTTATCTGAAACTGATGAAATACTGATGATGACACTCGTTTTACATGTGTTGGTTCTTGTAGATCCTGAAAGATCCGATCGTGACTTTGTTAGTGCTACCCAAAATATTCTGGTAGATATTTTTGCAGATTACCATCGCAATAATTTAAAAATACACTTTGACTGGCTGCACCGTGGAGTACAATTTCACCACAATCTTCCCACGACCCGCGACCATGACAACGAGAACAAAATCCTAACGACCAACATTTACACAGCAAATGTTGTGACATGACAGTTAAACGCCCTCCGTTCTGCTTAAACCTTCTGAGTTAACCGCACCGTCGTCCTACTTCAGTCAAGGTTCTAACTTCAACTACTACTCGTACTACTGTCTTTGAGGCCCGTAATAACACACCGCTCTCTCAGCTCTTAGCTAATAGCTCGTCCAACGCCCACAAAAGATTCAGATCTTTTGTTCTATTTTTTCATAAGTTTGAACTTTATCTCGTTGTGGGTAGGTTGAAAATCGCTGGCGTGGACCGGTTGTCAAATACAAGAAGTTCTATGAAGCATTTCACACCATGGCGATATTTGTAACTGTGGCCTTTTGGCCATACATTTAAGAACTCTGACTGACAACTGTCCCCGCACAACCCGCCCGCCCTGGTGATTTGCCGAAGCCTTGAGTGCTATCTGAAAATGACAATTCATGGCGAATCCGTCATTGTGATAATAACAACTCTTAGAGCCGAGAGCGGTCTGTTATTAGGGGCCTAGAACAACACTATTCCCATACCCTCCTCACAGCAATTTTACTTCTAAGAACGCTGGCTCTATGCTGGAAAATTAAATCTACATAATAAAGCGATCAAGCTTTGCTACTGTATTGCCGAGATAGACTTTGAATTACTAATTACTGTGAAAAAAAAGAAGCATTTAATTTGGGACCTTATAGCTAAATGTTTATGTCAGTGTATCACACTTTGTCAACGTCTAGTGGTACTGTGATAGTATTGACACACGCCATGGTGAAGCGTGTACCCGTGTGTCACGTTTGAAATAGCTTATCGCCAAGTTTTTGCTGCGAAACGTGTTTTTTATTAACAAAACATTGAATGGATAAAACCGCAAAATATGGACATAAATAACAAAACAAAAGGTTTTGACGAGAATAAACCAACTGATCTCATTTGTGGTATTTTCTATGGCCTACTTTAACTATAAACACAATGTACTCGTCATATTTATACATGTACTGTACACATGTCCTGATAGGTACACGTACATAATTTATAGGATTTGTCGTCACACGATTAGGATTGAAAAATAATACTAATAATTAGGCATATTTAAAATCAGATGACATAAACTGATGATGTGGTCCGAGTTGGTCCGACCAGGAGGCTTATTAATAGAATTCCGTTTGGCACCCTTCTGCTACGGAACCCAAATGAAACTGGCCGCATTGTTAGAGCGGCATCACAGGACCCTGAACTTCATCATCAGACAGTGGTTCCGGTAACACGAAAATAGCCGAAGCCATCCTTTGTCTGCCATCACGAGGCGAATGCCAGCGAGGAGGCCGACGACGCGGGCGCATGGAAAAAGCGCAAAGTGATTGGTCCATCAACTATCCGTCTTCATAGGATCTTTTACGAACGACATTGCTTCACGTTTTTTTTTGTATGTGGGGTGGCAAAGTCACAATCGTGCCCACACGTTTAGCCAGGGGCCCGATGCTGCTCTGAGAAACGCACTTATATTGGATCGCTATCGCTTCTAAAACACCCAAAATGGCGTCATTTGGTATGCTCCTAAAGAATCGCAAATAGATCGTAAATAGATTGCAAGTAAAGCGTATACGTTTTCCTATCGCTGCAGCTATGCTTTTTGAAGGATTCCACACGATTTCCGTCACCATGAAGAACGTCCGTATTATTCGCTCTATCCTTGACAATTACAAGCGGTAGTGGTAGCTCAGGTGGTAGGTATAAAATAAAGGTTTTCAATAAAATTATTTCTAAAGTTGGCAACAAATGTCTAACAAAATCAAAACACATACAAAATCATGCGTAAAACAAGTGCGAAAAGTAAGTATACCTAATTAATTCGTCACCTCTTTTTTTCCATTTGCAAATACAAATACAAACACAAAACATTGTGCTTGTCCACAACATAATGATCTATACTGCGAAAACCAAAACAGAACCTTTTCAAAAATCCCGATCAATTGTTTCTCATGACCGTAAAAACCCGACAAGAATAGGCCACAAAGTAAGAACCAATTCGTAATATGTCAAAGAATGTTGGTGTTTGGCAAAAAGTAAATAAAGACACCGAATCTGAGAAATCACCATAAAGAGCTACACATGGCGTAGACGGACGGACGGAGCGAGGCGAGTTCATTGGAACTGATTAGCATTCGAAAAGGCAAAGTCAAACGCCTATGACTTTGTCGGGCGAGTCACACTTTCGAGTAAAAAGGCAAAAACAATTGAAGATCATAAAGGAGGGTCCACGGGTGCCAAAAGGAACCCGGGTTTTTGCACTAATAAAACATAATAAAACTATATTATCGTCCAAGGAGAGCTTTTTGCTGATGTGATCCAATTTTTTTGAAGCCATTGTCGTGAAAGCTTGCGACAATGAAGGAATTATGTCGTAACGTTTGTTGGACAATAGATTGTTTGTGTATTACCTCCGCAGGGCCTTAAAAGGGTACCGCCAACATCTGTGAATATTTGGAGTTTTGTTTGACGCAAAATATTCAAATATTTTTTCATTAGAATGCTTCGCACGCATTCATTGCGAGTTTGAGGCGTTTGTTTATAATATGGAATATGTATTTGTTTTTTGAGTCCTTCACTTTGATATTTGTTACGAGAGCAACATTTATTTATAATAACACAAATATGTTATCTAAACCCTCTATTTTACTTAAACTAAACACTCAATATCTTTGACACAGAGGCCATATCAAAAGTATAGCTATAGATGTAAATCAAATAAAATAAAAACAAAACATAGTTTTTGCATTTACTTCTTTTCTACACTACAAACACACACACACTACACTATTTTATTGGTAACAAAACAAAATACATTATCTATTTCTCACTACCGAAGTTTAATTATTTTATTGGCTTTTTACAGCCTATTTTGCAATTCTTTGTTGCAAAACAATCCTTGTAAACCAGCAATTTGTGTCATAAAAATTGGCAGGGCTTGGGTCCAACAGCAATGGAAAGTGAAAGTGAAAGTGAATTCAACAAAAGGAAAAAGTCTTAATCGTAAATTTCGACAACTTTCGTAAATAAAGGGCTACTGTTATTATGCAAAATGTCCTTCATTTAAAAGTTTGCAAAGTTATTGATTCCAATATCTTTTCGTAATTACGTAATGTATAATAGTTATCATAGAATCTATAATTTATTAGTACACGGTTTAGCTAATCTCATTTGGTTTCGTCAGACGTATGTAAGTACACAATTGCAATACACATAGATGGCTTTAAATTTCATTGATGACTTTTCTCATTCGTTTGCAATTAGTTCAGAGCCATCGATCATTAACTTTCTGATTTAATAATTCACATACATTTCATCATTTTATTTGATTTGGTTTGTTTTGTATCTATGTCATGCCACCTAAACCAGCTATGCCTACATAACTTGCTACTAATCATGCGCACGTTTAAAAAATTAAAAGCATTCGTCGAATAAAATTAATGTCGGTAATAGTAGATAAATTTAGATCCGGTGATCTCGGTTCTGTTTGCATATTATCCTTTGTTATGATAAAACTAAGATCCATCATATAAACCCTATCCAAATTTCCCGTTTAGTTACCCCAAATACCTACCTAATCCAAAAATCTCTAAAACATAATCTGATATCACATCAAATGACGTAATAAGACAATATTTTCTATAAAGACTAAGCTCTTCCGGCCATAATGACTTGATGATGCGGTCAGCGATGACTCACCCTGGCCCAAGATGACAGACCTTCAGACTTGTCTACTTTCAATTTTAGACGATACATCATATTATAGTCACGACTATGAAAAGACTAAGAAGTACATAATTATAAAACGTGATACTTAAATCCTGTGGCGCGAGTCGCGTATGGCAGTAGTTTAAATATTGCACCCAAAAGGGTGCAAAATGCCGCTTTTGGCTTGTCAGCGCCACCTTTTTAGTTGGAGACTGAGTGTGAGAATACGGAATTTGAGCTCTTGGGAGCAATCTTAAAAATTATCTATTGCTATTCAAATACCGTTATGAAACTCGAGGACCAGTTATATTTCATCATAAAATGATTTAAGGAAAAGTCTCAGCGAAAGAGGAGATTTATATTGTATATCAGGTAACTATCACCGACAAGTCATCTAAAAATCACCAATAAACTTTATCTAGGTACTTCAACTACATTAACTAACAAAATCATCACGAGTAATAGTATTCGAATTTTACTCATTTATTGTATTAGTGAATTTATAATTATGTACATAATTAGTAATGTTTATGTACGGTCGCCTGCGCGGGATTATGACCTGCCCGTATACTTTTAGACGCAGGCGACCGTACTTGGTAAATAATACTATATCATATGATCTAAAAGAAACTTCCACATAATGATGAATGTTGTCAATGACTATCATCTATTTACTCATAGATCGCAATTGCAAAACAAAACTTACATCAACATCATCAATAAAGTAAGTTAGCACAAAGTTAACTACAATTTTGGGAATGACTTACTATTTTCAACCGACTTCAAAAAAAGGAGGAGGTTCTCAATTCGACCCGTATGTTTTTTTTTTCTATGTTTGTTACGCGATAACTCCGCCAATTATGAACCGATTTGAACAAATCTTTTTTCGGCGTATAGGTAATACCTCAAGGGTGGTCCCATTGACACCAGGTCAGGATTTGATGATGGGATCCTGGAGAAATCGAGAGAACTCTTCAAATATTATAGGCAGACCTATAGTGATTTTTGTGTTTTTCATAATAACTCGTGCAACTGCACATAGCATAATATTGTGATGCGGAACTGCTGATGAAGACCACATATGGCCACCAGATCTGCTCAATACTAGGTACAAATACAATGCGTGGCTGACGGGCAGGCAACGCATAGCCTAAACCGCAACACACACACACACACCCTCACACCCACACACAACACAAACACACAAACCCTCACACACACACAACACACACACACACACACACCCTCACATACATAACATACCTTTATTTGTTAACTTCAAAATAATAAAAAAAAAAAATGTTTACATAGGTACAAACTGTACGCTAGAATCTTAAGAGAAGTTGCGAGTCATTCCCAACACAAGCATATTCTTATTACTTAAATGGGAAGTCTTGTTTTGTGTTTTTAACAGTTTATAAGAAATAAACAACTTTTATTTATTTATTATTTAAACCGGTGGACCTAGAGCCATGAAACTTTGTACAGGGGTTCCTTAGTCGCGTGGGGTAGCACTGATATAGGATTTGACAAAATTAATTCCCCAAGGGGGGGGGGGGGATAAGGGGTTACAGTTAGTATTAAACTCAATCTAATCAAATAGGGTTTGTGGAAGTCGGTTTTTTCTAAAGTTTACTTTTTGTTTTAATTATGTTATATGTGAATTACAAGAGGTAATAATACCGTATTATATTGTACCATGTCTAAGTGTATCTTACAATTAAATTGTAATGCGTCGAAGCTAGTAACATTATAATGAGTTTCGAGATTTCGACGAAGGAACTTTATTTGTAAAAGTACTCAAATACAACCAAGTACTTTAATATCTAAATACTAATACAATAAAAAAATACTTACTTAAGTTTATATATAAATAGTGTTGAATAGTGCGGAAGTGAAAGATGTCAACTTCATAAGGAATGTAATAATACGAACATCATAAAAATGCTTTGTGGTTTAAAATGTTATGTCTGATGATGATCCTCTCTACACAATCTTAGCAGATTGAATACTAATATTAAAATTCTTCATTTAAATGACCTAAACGTTGATACACAGCACAGCAAAGACATATCTATGCAAATGTTGGCGTGACGAATGAGAATCATTTATCTAATACTGTAATAGGAAACTATCGGATAAAATGTTTTAATGTATGGTAATATTGCTAATCACAGATTGCATGGTCCTTCGAGTCACGGACTTGGATCATTTCTTGTTTTTATTCATAATGCATGCCCAACGTGTTTGATTGGAAGTGTTGAGCATAATTTGTGAGGTATCTACAGCCCAAGCACAAAACAAATCATATACCGATGGTGCTGAAAACCTTACACCTAATATCGGTTCTCGTACCTCACAATCCAGGATTTGATTTTAGATCATTTTAAGCAAGAGTGAGAAATAGGAAGTTTGAAGATGGCAGACATTTTTGGTTTTCAAAATAAACTAGAATCTTTAGAATAGTTTCCACGTAAATGTTACCAACACATAAACTAATGTTAATTTACAGTACAAAAAGTCGGATAACAAAAACAGCGTACAATTATCTCGTAAATCATTTCATTATAAAAAAAAAAACAATAAAAGGCTGTTGCGAAAAGTGAACGAAGGTGACTTTTCTGAGTAAGTCAACGACTTGCTTTTTTCTAAAGCAAATAAAGTGTGATGATATTTTTTGTGCGAGGGTCTAATTATCTTCATCAAACACTTTTCAATGTTTATCAACAAAAAGATAATCCTTAAATAGTCGACATTGGTGGTAAGACATCTCCAGGATAAGTAGAGTAAACAAAAATTTATATGTTGGCCTTTTCAGGAGTCATCTATTTTGATATTTCTAAATGTTACTGTTCTTTCCTTTCTTGTAACAATACTTATTTGGTACACTTCACACAAGATAAGACTGAAAAAAATCGACGGTGAAGTGTAGAGTCTAGGAGTTTTTACTGTAGAGAGCCAAAGTCCAGTCCAGATGGCGAGATCTGAGAAATGCGTTTATGTACTTTCGTAAAAAACTTCAACGACACGACGTGTGAGACGTGTCTATGGTTTTGTCAGTGTAGTGAACTGTAGTGTATCTTGTCAAGTAGCCCATTGGCCGGCCCTGTGCACACAGACAATCGCAATTCTCAGGTCTTGCCTTCTTGTTTGTAATCCTTGGCTCTGCAGAGTATCTGCCTGCATATCTAGTGCAAAGCTAAGTAATGTTTTACTAAAGAATTCGGCAATTCAAGGTAGACAGTTCTATCAGATACCCTAGGGACAGGATTTGGACAGCAAACGAATTAATCTTTAGTTGTCAGGAAACCAGTTGGGCCTACTTATTGTAATTGTGACTTAGAGAATTCTAACAATCTATCATTGGGCAATAGTGAAACTGTATCTACTTGTTGTCAGAAGGACCATTAATTTCGTTGCTGACCAAAAAGTTTTATAATCTTCGAGAAAGAGGGCTAGCCCATCGCCACAGATTTTGATACCTATCGAAAGGTTCCATCATCAGAACTCCTGTATAATGTATAAATTAATTATATCAGAAGTATACAGCACCGGGTTTCGAGCCTGCATCTCCTGCGTGACAAGGAAGTGTGAAATTGGTTTCTTGGAAGTGGGTTTCTCACCACAGAGCTGTTTCTTTTCAGACACATGGGTACATACGATACATATCCATATAAAACATTACATGGTATAAGAAATACACGCAATCGGTTGAGTGCAAGTCACGGTCCATAGACCAATAATAACTAGATCCTTCGTATACCGAGTACACCAACACATTGTGAGTGACTAATATAGGTACTGTGTAAAGGAAGGTGCAATTTTCTGTTACTGCGAATCTGACTCATAAATCTGTCTCACTCATCCTACTTCACACCTCATCTTATGTACTAACTTCGAATCGAATCACGAATTACATGAGAATTTTGATTCAATATTGTTATGCAGATTTAGGTGTTTACGAGCAATAGTTCTTCTGATGACCTGAACTTTAAACATAGCCACGTTAAAAGATCGGGTATAGATTTATTTTGATTAATTTCTATAACACTTTTGCTAATCAGTTTTCAATACTGTTTCATAGATAATGTTACTTAAAGTCCCAACAATACGTTCCTATCCTAAAAACTCCATAAAATATGACAACATCTTTCGGTTACACAGGGTGTAATAGCAATTTTCCCAATCCGAATTTCTCTCGTCAACAATACTAACTGCAACAGCAGGCGCAGCGGGTGTCAGCTACCCACACAGGCGCAGTGTCGCAAGTTGCCGACAATTTTGTAGCATTGGGCAACATTACCTCATTTCACGTAGATTGTGCTGAGACTAGATCCGATGGTAGAGAACGCACCGTGAGCTCAAACATGGACGTGAGGCCTTGGGCTGTGAAAACGACTTTAAAGGGCTCTGTAAATAATTTGTTTCCGCCAGCGAATATGCGGGTCTGGCTTACCAAGTCCCAGGTTTAAAAACGGTCAAGTGCGAGTAGGACTCGCGAACCAAGGGTCCCGATCACACTTGGATATTGATTCCTCGTAACTGGTGTAATTAGGTACCTTTCTACATAAAATTTAATAAGTATGATGTCATCAACGTAAACCAAATTACATATTTTTGCAGAGAGACAGAAAGTTACAGTTTCCAGATTTTTCCCTTTACTTAAGCTATACGACGTTGCTTTGTGACAAATTTCATGATTCTAGGTTAACGGGAAGTACCTGCCCTATGTCACAGATACTATAATATTATACTAATACCTATGTATAGGTTTTGAGTCGAAATACAAAAATTTCACATCAATAAAGTTTGTAGCATTTGATTCCATTGACTTAACACTTGATACTTGACACTTTTATATAAAAAGTCTTGACAGACGGACGGACAACGAAGTGATCTTTTAAGGGTTAAATTTGTAGGGTTCCGATCCTTAAAAGGAAAAAAGGAACCCTTATAGGATCACTTTGTTGTCCATCCGTCTGTCTGTCTGTCTGTGTGTCAAGACCAAAGAGAAGTTTTATATTAAAAACTCGTGGACGTCAATCAAGCTGAAATTTATATAATTTTTTTAGGTCTGTGATTGCATATAGCTATGAAAAAATTAGGTCAACGCAATCGAAAACACTACGAACGTTTACGCTTTTAAATTGTTGGATTTTCATACCAATCGCAATGGACCCAAAACATATAGGGTACCTCCCGTAGGCCTACAATCATGAAATTTAACACAAAGCAAGGTCCTATAGTACAAGTGAAGGGAAAAATCTGAAAACTGCAAAAATCTGTCTTTCTACAAAAATATTAAATTTGGTTTACATGAATGACAGCATACTTTAGTTATTTATGTGGAAACCTACTTACAGGCGTAACGCTCTCCAAGTGTGATCGGAACCCTTGGTGCGCGAGTCCTTCTCGCACTTGACCGTTTATTTTATTTAAGTACGGAACCCAACAAAAAAAATCATGTGCAGATGTGTGTGACGTCGCTGCTTCTGCAAGTAACTATTATCTAATCGGGCGGGCAATTCTCGCTCATTCGATATTCATATCTCTACCAGACAATTCAATTGTTTGTATTGGAATTACCCGATAGCTGTAGAGATCCGAATATAGAATGCGTGAGAATTGACCGCCTGGAGCATGATTCTCGCGCATTCGATATCTACACCTATATCGAGTGATTTTGTAGGGCTGTCAATATACAGTCTCGATATCCGTATATCGAAGGCGCGAGAATCGTGCTCCTGTGCCTGGTGTCTCTGTGGCTGTTGGTCTCGAGCTCGAGGGTCTCGAGCATGATCTCTTATTTAGAAGGGCTGTCAAAGTAACTCGGAAGGTAATCCTATTTGAAGTTATGCATAATGATGATAGATGCAACCGACGATGGCGCTTACCTAAATGATAATTTATATAAACGTGTTCACAACTGCGTCTCTATCACTCTGAATGGTAGAAGGCGTCACATCTATGTATAAGTCCCTACAGAGCCCGGCATCAAACGTGAACTGAACAGAATTTCCTGGTAATACAATACATAGCAATAGGTTCTTATATGTACCTATGTGTAATAATAATATCTATGTATTACATATGGTACTATAGAATAGTTTTATTGTACGCGCAATTCTTCCCCTTACCTATCTTCTCCGTCTCCTACCCAACATGGTTTGCTGGAAGAAATCTCTTATTAGAGATAAGCTCGCCTTTGTACATATTATTTCTATGTTAAGCTATTTTTACTGTCATGTGAGTACAATAAAGAAATTACGAAATACATTATAATATAACTGATGTCGGACGTGATATAAAATAAACGATCAACAGATATTTTTCATGCGTGAATAAATACATTAAACCCACATAAACAAGGCCTGAAATTGATAAATGGCTATTTTATCTAATGGAAGTAAATGACACAAATAAATAAACGTGAAGCGAGCGCACCAATAAAACAGTGAGTGTAATTTCCAAGGTGCAAACTAAACTTTACTAAAACAAATAGAGGTAATTTTCAAAAGAATCTATGGCTACAAGACAAGTAAAATGACAGCTTTATGTTATCATTTTAATCCGCTGGCTTGTCTTGACGTCTTAAGAATTGGCTCCAGTACGAAACAGTTTAATTATAGACAACTAACTCTTATAGCAATGAAACTCGCATTAAGTGACCTTAGGTTTGATGTATGACTTCCCTTGTCTATGAAAGTCATTATACCAATTCCCACATTAAGTACAATGCCAATGAAAAAAACCTAGCAATTTTGGCGACATGTGGTCACCACACTTTGTCTACAAGGTTGCCTACCCAATTTATTGCCCGATCTAAACAAAACAGTGATCGCCCATTTGTTCTCAGCTCTTGTTGGTCGAATTATTTTTGTGCTTTGGTTCGTGTCCGAAGGTTGCCAATTGGGACCCTTTAATGAGGCTCCGCTGTCCGTCCGTCTGTTTGGCTGTCTATCCGTCTGCGGGCTGAATCTCACGGTGACAGATAGAGAGTAAAATTTTTCACGGAATAAACCACGACTGTGCTACATGAACCCCCTTTGATTAAAAAATAAACGGTCAAGTGCGAGAAGGACTCGCGCACCAAAGGTTCTGATCACACTTCGAGATTGTTACCTCGTAACTGGTGTAAAAAATAAAAGTATTATGTCATCCATGTAAACCTTAAACTTACATATTTTTGAAGACAAACAGATTTTTCTCTATACTCGGACAGACGGACGGACGGAAGTGATCCTATATGGGTTCCTTTTTTTCCTTTTAAGGATCGGACCCTAAAAATTGCGTGTTAGTTTGTTGATGTAGCGGCAACAGAAATACACAACCAACCTAACCCCGCAACAACAGGGAATGAACGGGAGTGATCAGCGAAGAACAGCTGATTGGAAAAGAAGGAGAAAAGAAAAGAAGAGAGTAAGGAAAGTTGACTGCCAACGCAAACCTTCAGTAGAAAAGTAGTAAAGAGGCCAGAGACTATATTTCCAATTGACTGCGCCTGCGGGGGAATGCGGCTTTGTTGTAATCAACAAACGTTCGCAAACGCAACCTATGTACGATGACGGGCCGTCAGACAGTTTCGTAGCGGCTGACCAATAACAGCTCTCTTACCTCGTCCCCAACCGCCCGTAAATTGGTGAGTTGTGTTTCACAGTAAAATGTATCTATGCGCTCTCCACTGGATAAGTGCTTCCTGAAAGAGGCACATAAGAAGAAGAACATATCATCACGTTCGGACTTACTAACACACATTAAACGGACGTTCTAACGGTGATGCAAAACATCGTGAGGAAACCTGCATTACTCCAGCTGCAACGATAGATAGATAGATAGATAACTCATTTATTCATTGGACATGGTACACACACATAATTAATAACAACAAAAAACAGTAGGTACCTACAGCTGTGTGGTTATGTGACTGTACCACGGCAGTGAAATGGCCCTGACTCAGCAATGTCACAGACGAATCTGTGACGCTGGTATTCTGCCAGGGCCAAAAAAGGTGGGCACATTTGTGCCTCTTGGGTGGAATGGAGTATTGAAACGATGGGCTTGGGAGGAATGGAGTATTGAATCACTGGCTAATACTGGGCACAGTGTGCCTCTGCCACCCGGTATGGGAAAGGGCGTGTTGATGTTTATGTTTATGTTTATCATATCAAAATTATGATATATTATTAATATTCTAGCTTTGTAGGTACTCGTAGGTATATTGTTGTACACAAAGATCTACCCTTGCTGATATATCAAACTCTCTCATCGGAACTTGGTTTGCTGGAAGAGATATCTTTTTAGAGATAAGCTCGTCTTTGTACACTGTTTTTATTTACTTTTTGTCATTTCAATTAATTATCTGCAATAAAGGAATTATGAATTATGATATAATTTGTAATTTCTTTATTGTACTCCACAAAACAGATCAGGGTGACATTTAATTAGCCGACCATATTTTGGGGAATGATAGTACAAATCATTATGAACAACTTTCCCTATGAAACATATGGTCGCAAACGAAAAAAAAATGTGGGTCTCCCATAGTAACTTGAAAACAGCTGATCGGGGCAATGTGGACGGGGACGTTTTTTTTTCATTTGCGACTACATATATGTTTCTTGGGGAAAGTTGTTCATAATGATGGGTACTATCATTCCCCAAAATATGGTCAGCTAATTAAATGACACCCTGTATAGAAAATACATGAAAAAATAACAATGTACAAAGGCGAGCTTATCTCTAACAAGAGATTTCATCCAGCAAACCCTAATGAGAGGGAAAGGTATCTTACTATCCTATTGTTATTATCGCACTGAGCCAGCGTGATGGAATACCGTATCCGGGTAAAAGCTTGTGCCCCTCGGTGGGGACATTAATGGGTTATTTATTATATTATTATGAATCATATAACGAGTATGTTAAAATGTAAAGGTACAAGTGCAACCTAGCAGCCTCGTTCCCAGGCCAGGGTGCGCATGATTAGCGATTTGCGATTTCATATTATGAGCGAGATCTAAACAAAGTAAATATTCAACGAGCTGTTGTCGATAAAGATAAACAATCAGCGCAACACTTGTTCCTGCCTCGGTATGGACAGCAGAAAAAGATGTATACTAATTGGTAGGTAATTAATTACTACAAGCTCTTTCTTTTATGATTAAGGTCCGTTTGCACTAAAAACATTAAATACGATTAGCGTCTTAATTCTATTTAGCAGCTGTCAAAATGTATGAAATATAACATAACATAACATAGCATAGATAGATAGATAGATAGATAGATAGATAATCCATTTATTCACTGTAAGAATACAAATACAATAAAGATTCTTACAAAACTTAAAAAATATAGAAAGAAACTATAAATGTGCATATTCCACAGTGAATAGGCCCTGGCTCAGCATGTGTTGCAGATAACTGCAACGCTGGTAATTCTGCCAGGACCCATTTTACAGTGCGAGTGGAAGCTTCAGCTCATCTTCAGTAATTTTAAATTATCCTATCTTACACATCGCCTCTTGAGATAAGCTTGCATATTGTAGGACTATTTTCAATTTACGCATAGTGTCACGCCTTTTCCCATACGGGGTGGCAGAGGCACAAATGTGCCCACCTTAAGCCAGTGTGATTCAATACTCCATTTATGTAACTATGATATATGTAATTCGTAATTTCTTTATTGTACTCACATGACAGTAAATATAGCTTAAGATAGAAAAAGTATGTACAAAGGCGAGCGTATATGTCAAATTTAAATGAATAATCAAAAGTGCGCTAACCCTTAGGCTGGCAAACGCCCGCAGCGGGCAGATTTCATAATAAGTTGTATGTGTCTCATGTTGCTCATCAAACTTATTTTATAAAATAATAAAATTGTTCTATTAAACTACAAGGACTCGCGTTGTCTTGATTCACTCCGCTCCGCTTCGCTCGGCTCCCAGGTTACACCACTTTAGAATTTGGACAGAAAGTGATAGCTTTAACTTACATTAAAATACAACATCGGTAAGTAATAGTTTTGCTACCTGTACACAGATGCTCTACTAGGGACAAGAGTGGGCGCTATTCTGTAGCGCTATAGAGACTGTTCGCGGGTAATTAATATAATTTATTTTTATTACAAAGCTCTCACAGCCTTGGAGTCAGCTGTTTAATAGAGCAGCCTTTATTCATATTAGATCACGGTTTGTAAAGTCCGGATAACGTTTTCGTGACGCTGCGTTGTTTTGCACCATGGATATATAATAAAGTGCCATGAAGCGCTTGGTTACAAATTGCATTCTATTTATAAATATATTTGCAATAACTCTACGTATAGTTAGTTAGTTCTAGTTGCGGCGATGGTCCAGCACTTTGGCTGGATTTTACGAACGAAAGAGTAACTTTTACTCGACAGTATCTTCTACTTTTTCATAGACACCAGTCAGATCAGATCACCTCATTTTTAACTGACATTTGTCATACAAGTTTTTCCCGGGATAGTTATTCTTGTATAACTTTTTGTTGGTGAAATCCAGCCTTAGTCATGCAAAATGAAGCATATACTATATTTAGCAGATTACCGTGCTTCCGCTACTCCGATCGGAAATCGTCTCATAATTTTAAAACATCAAAATTTACTTTATTTATAAAAAAAATGTCTTAAATTTAATTTAAAATAGTCTGATATTTTAATATTATAATTATAATTATTTTTGTCACACCTGTAGATTTGTAGTGTCCGACAATGTGTCGCCTGTTTGATAATTTAATCATTTGTTTGTATCAGATTCATTCAATAACAAATCTATTATCACCAGCCTAAGGAAACGTTTTTCAAAAACAATTTTTATCAATTGATTCTATCAAATATTTTGATAATATAAGTAGACGTGAAATGTCTTACTTTCACAATATTACTACAACACAATCTTATCAATTTTATTATCACTGTAGATAGTAGTAAAACTCGTAGTAAGTGTTTTACTATTTAGGACGATATCGTGTAAGTATTTTGATATTTCAGATAAAGAAAATTCAAGGGCGCTTTGGAATTTTAGGTCATTACCTACCTATTATATTTTTTCATACTAAGCTAGAATTACTGAAATAACACTTGTATCGTAAAGGCCTGTGTCCCTTGGAGGCACAGATCTTGGAGGCTTTACATATTGGAAGAATTGTGCCACTGCCACACCGTAAAGAAAAAGACGATTAAGTGATGTTAGTTTAAAAGTTGTATGAAAGTGACGTGTGTTTCTGCCACCCTATCTGCCACCCTATCTGGGAAAAGTGACGTGTGTTTCTGCCACCCTATCTGGGAAAAGTGACGTGTGTTTCTGCCAGGACCCATTTTACAGTGCGAGTGGAAGCTTCAGCTCATCTTCAGTAATTTTAAATTATCCTATCTTACACATCGCCTCTTGAGATAAGCTTGCATATTGTAGGACTATTTTCAATTTACGCATAGCGTCACGCCTTTTTCCATACGGGGTGGCAGAGGCACAAATGTGCCCACCTTTCTATCTAGGAAAAGTGACGTGTGTTTCTGCCACCCTATCTGGGAAAAGTGACGTGTGTTTCTGCCACCCTATCTGGGAAAAGTGACGTGTGTTTCTGCCACCCTATCTGGGAAAGTGACGTGTGTTTCTGCCACCCTATCTGGGAAAAGTGACGTGTATTTCTGCCACCCTATCTGGGAAAAGTGACGTGTGTTTCTGCCACCCTATCTGGGAAAAGGCGTGACGTCAAAGCATGATTGACTCCGCCCACATATGTCAAATATCATCTCACTTCTCGCTTCCTGCTTCACATCGGAGCAGAGACTATATATCCAATTGACTGCGCCTGCGGGGGAAGCGGCTCGCCAACCGTTTGTTGTATTCAACAGACGTTCGCATACGCAACCTATGTACGATGACGGGCCGCCCCGCCAGACAGTTTCGCGGCGGCTGACCAATCACAGCTCACTTACCTCGTCCCCCGCCGCCCGTAAATTGGTGAGTTGTGTTTCAAAGGAAAATGTATCTATGCGCTCTCCACCGGATAAGTGCTCCCTGCATCGGAGGATAATTGACAGCACATCACATCTAACGTACAGAGCCACCAACTTAGCTGTTCAGGTGGGAAAAATTGGTACTAAGGACTTGTCATCCGCCATCAAAGATATAATCAAAGATATACTGTCCGCTGTTATGAAGACTGCTATGACACAGCAACCGCTGTTGGTTCTTGAGTCGTCGTTATAACAAAGCGTCACGCGTTTTCCCGGACTAGGTGGCAATGGCACTATTTTGACCATTTTAGCCAGTTATTCAATACTCTGTATTGCGTGACAGGAGACTAGGCCAGCAGTAGCAATCATGGAGTAATTAAGGTTTCCGGCAAAATATTAGCTTTTCTATCACAGCGTTAGAACTTCCGTGTAATGTACCTAAGATAAATTACTTATTCATTGATGAGCACATGGATTCAAACCTGCATCTCAGGATTTCTTTCAGCAGCCATCTACAGTACAAAGAGACAATAAAATTTAAAAACCTCGTGAATATTAAAGCTTGGTGCAGTCAATTATTTTAGCATTCACCTCGCTCGCGGACTAGGTACGTACTTTAGCTCCATAAATAAAATTGATATCCTGCCTATATGTAGAAAGCACCTTCGACCTCCACAATGAATAATTCTAACACGTGCCATAGCATGGCATTAGGATCCATCACGTGTTCCGTCTATGGAACTTAGAATTACATTTCAATGTTTTTGTGAAATGTTTGAAAGAGTGGTGAATATATGAAAGATTTTCTGGAATCAGTATGCGATCCCGCCGCTCGACTCAAACATGTGTACTGATGACGTGGGTACAGCGTGTATAAAGTCCTTCATGTGTATGTATATAAAATATATATAAATTATTATATGAAAAATATGAAATGAGCAAAATAAGAAATTACACTTTAACACGAAGAACCAGGTCTTGTATGTTTTCTGGTTTCCATGACACAGGGTATCCTAATGTGGGGCCTGAAGCAATGTATGTGCCTGTATGTAAATATAATGTAATGTTTTATGTGCTTTACACGCAAAAAGTCGCATAAGTAGCTATCTAACAATAATAATTAAAAACAAAAGATGTGTAGACACAAAACCCTGAAATACGGATATGCGATAACTTTTTAATAATTACTCCACCATACATAGCACGTGGTGATAACTAGTTTTAATAGTTACAATGTTAATCAAAAGTCTATCAAATGTTCAATGTTAACGAGGAAATTATTTTAAAGTATATGAACACATAGGTACAATCGCCAACAACAATGTCAAAGAGAATTGCGCTAGAATAACAACTTGCTACGCAATTTGCATAGTGGTTTTTCATCCTAACTAATTGCATAGTAAATAAGCTATAAAATAACTTCGATGATGTTGATGTAAATTATGAATAATGATATCACATGAATACAATTTCGCTGTAGACATAGAAGGTACCGCGACAAACAAAGTATTTTTATATTCGGCTTTGAAAATCCTGCCAGTGCGTTGTAATTGTACGTCACGCTGTATGAGACAATTTATATATTTTTTATTTTACTAGAACGAACTCAATCATCCCGCACTGAGATAGCTTATAGAGTTTGGCTCAATCTTGCTCGTATCCGGTCCCTTTTGTGGAGACATTAATGTTTATTTTTTATCATTATTGAAGTAAAACTTCTTGGGGCACGGGGGTAAAATTTATTTAACCTCTCAACTGTGGGTTATTCATATATTTGCTTTTCAATTGCTGCTAGCCGGGTGCTATCACGAGTGGCTAAGAAATGTAACGGAAATTGGAATCGGTGACGTCAGGGTCGGCTGAAGACTTTTAAAACCGCAACTATTTTCAATACGGTTTTTAACTAATCAGATAAGATAATAATACATTCGTACAATAAAGAATGTTAATTAGTGAGAGAAAAACCTGATGAAACGTTAAGAAATAAAAATTATTTTAAGCATTCTTCCACGAGTTCTTGATTTCCGGTATGGCCAAGATGGCGCCGCCGCCGCCGCAAAACCAGTGACGTGACCAAAAACTACTTCGTTCAACCTCTTTGTTGGAACCGGAACTTATGTTTGACAGCTGTGCGATGCGATCGATACAGTTTGTAAGAAAAGAGTTTCATCAATGTCACACGGGTCGATATGGATTTCTAAAACAAGCAAAGCAATGCATACATTTGAGCGAGACGGCTAAAAGACGTGACGTCAGATGGTATATAATCTGAGCGAGATGCAAATAGTAGTGACCTCAGAACAATAGTAGTGACACTATTGAATGAGTTAAGTATATCACCACGAGCGCGACAAATTGTAGATAAGGAATGGTGGGAAATAAATGACATGACGTATTAAAAGTAAGTACAAGTTTAAATAATTTCAAATAATCGGACGTCTGAAACTTAAAAGTAACTTGAAGCAGAGATTGGATCTCAAAATTGGAAATTTAAATCTCTTTTATTATAGGTAGGTATAGGTGTATAGTATAGGTACCACTTAATGATCTAGCTACAGAAGTTTTACTTCTAACACGTGTACGGTGCTACACGCGTATCTTTTTTATTCATCATTTATTTATTATTTTTAGAAGTCGATAAATCGTAATTTCACTTGGAATTCTTATAAAACAAATAACCCGATTGCCTTTTCTTTCAATAGCACATATTAACTTATGAATGTACCTGGTTACGTTCAAGGAGTATGAAATTAGCAGCACCAATAACATTGTAAACTAAATAAATAAATAAATAACATTGTTTTGTGATCAAAAATACACAATGTGACTTCACTAAATTTATATAGGTAGTCTGTGTCACTCTCACGGTCTCCACAAATCCAAAGACACCTCATTTGTTAATATTCGTTGAGCTATTTGGGCTGTGGCGGTTTTTTTAAAACCCCATATTTTAAACCCCATATTTTGAAAAAAGAACAAAAATTGAATCGACAAAAATATATTAACCTACCTGCTCACAAGATTTCACGAGAATTATATGAGAAATGCGCCCTGTAGAGGAGATAACAGACAAATAGACAGACATACGAAAGCATTTTTGCCCAATCCTGAAACGGAGACGCTTCGCTCGCTCGGTCAATTACGCTCGCTATACTATTATTTATGAAATGCTTTTTGTGTCCGAATGTACAAAGTGAAGGCCCTTACAGACATAATTCGTTTTCCGCTTACGCAATGTCTAAATAAGTATTTGTTATATCACTGTGATAGCGAAGTAGAGGGCCGAGCCGAGCGATCAATTTAATAAAGAATGATATTGGAGATAACGTTGTCCTCCGCGATTTAGGCTGGATTTTACCAACAAAAAGTTATACGGCGAATAACTGTCCCGGGGATAACTTGTAACTTTTTCATAGACACCAGTGACACCAAAACTATTTCCTAGTTATGTATATTTTTACTATGACTATAGATTACTTTACTTTACTTTACCTAGATCAAATCGCCTCATTTTGAACTGTCATTTGCCATACAAGTTATCCCCGGGATAGTTATTCTCCGTATAACTTTTTGTTGGTAAAATCCAGCCTTAATGTATTTTATGATTTATCACCTTACCTTATATAACCGCTGCACTGCTTGATAAAAGCCTCTCTTCCCCTCTTACCTTCTTACCTACAGTATTGTGTATTTTATTTTACACAACAGGAACAAAATACAAACAAGGCAGACAATATTGTAGGTACTAAGGCAAGTTTATCTCTAAGCGATTCATCGTTAACAAATATAAATATGTATATAAATATTCTACTTACAAAATCATTGTGTGTGTGTCTCATTTTCATTGTTTAATGTTCTATCGATATATTAATCAATAAACCACACAAAATGCCTCATGCGTATTTAACAATAAATTTAACATCAAATAACTTTTAACCTATTTATTACTAGCGGTAATGAACTTTACAGGATTTAAAGGTTTTGAAGTAGTATTAAGGTTTAAAGTTGCGATTTCATTTTCAAAACTATAGATTTATTGAAGAACCGACCGACCGTGACGGGGCGATGAGTTTGGGTCTATGGGATAATAGTTATAAGGACTGGACGGATACCGCTTAGGGTCGAATAGAGTGGAAGGGAACAGAGAAGGCCTTTTGATCAACAGTGGCCAAATAATCAATTAAAAATAATAGATTTTCTTTTTTGTCTTTCTTATTTTTCCGTGTTTGTTTTAGCGAACAACTATCGTATACCCTTTAAATTTAACTTTTCTATTGTTCTCTGAATACGAACGGGCACGCGTTAAAACAGAAATATTTGTTCAAATTCTGGTGATAAAGCACAAAACCTCAAAATACAAAACCGTCAATACTTATAAATTACATAGGTAAATTTATTTTATTTATATGGTTTTGTTATTTATTACGTCAACACTCAAAGTATTAATTAATTTCATTATTTTTTGGCTCCTTTAAAACATGGGTATTTTCTTCTCTTAAGTCCCCTCTTATTTATGTATGTACTTCTATTAATACTGGTCTTTCCACTATTCCACGTATCTCATTAATTACGTGTTCATTAGGTGACATTGAAAAAGATTTATACTACTTATAAAGCTAGATATTTCTTAGAAAGTGTAGGTATACAATTTCCTCAACCGCGGTATTTCCGCAGAACATTATTTTCCAGACCCTCAGAGTTTCTAACGTCATGTGATGACGTCAGGGATCAAGGGTTTTCCCAGAATATCATGTAATGTAAGGAAGGATCACTACAACGCTTTCTACTCGAAATATGAAGGTTCCTGATTCCGTCGCGATTTTTTCCGTCACCGCTAACAAAGCCTTCCACATAACAGTAGGTTGCTGTATAGTAGAAGAATCAAGAAATACAGTGCACCATGGTACATAAGAGATTTTAAACTTGCCATTGCCTCTTACGCTGAAATAACTCTGGACACAAACTACAACTGTAGCTCCGTGAGCTCAACAACTTTAACTATGTGACTGACTTGATCAGAGAAACTTTATTTTTCTCATTCAGGCCGAGCGCTCAGCTGATTTGTATTGGGGAGTGAAAAATAAAGTTGCTCTGATAAAGGCGGTCCCGTTGTGAAAGTTGTTCAGAATGAGTCCCTAACAACCTCCTTTCGTCTTGTAGGTACCCCTTGTCTATCTATTATAAGTTTTCTGTGTGTCATTTTTGTGTTAGTACAATAAAGAAATTACGAATTACGAATTACACCCCTTTTTGTTACACCTTGTATTATGAAAACCACGCGTAGATTAGTGCCACCAACTTTTTGCAAATGCGGATCTTTTTGCGTCAGGAAGCCCAGTATCAATTTATTGCAAATGAATCTTTTGCTCTTACGACGACAGGTCAGCCCAGTGAGACAGCCTAAAAGCCTTCTCTGGCCTATAATAGCTGCATTGTACTGTGGTGCAGTCAGGGTCCATGTGCGGTGAGACACCTCTAGCGACATTTGATATTGTGGCCAGAGTTTCTCGAGTTACGTAAGACAACGCCACTTTCAATGTCGATGTGACGGAGCGATGCTAGTCACATGTTGCTGCTAGTAGGCCAGTGGGTGTACCTGCTTGAGACAAGTGTTGCTATGGCTGTAGACTTGTGAAGGCGAAGGCATTTCGATAAATCAATGGATTGGTGCTACTCCAGCCAGAGTACTAATCCTGTACCGGTCTTTCGGCCGGCATACCAGAGGTACTCTGGGAGGATATGGGATCTGGAGTAGTGTTTGATTTCTTCAAATTAATGGTGTCATTATAGTTTTCAGTAAAATTACTTCCAATGCCTATACGGTATGATTTCATGGAAGGGCTTTATGGCTGAGGTATTTGACATTATTCAAAAAAAGCTCATTGAAAGACCTTCCAACCATTGTAAGATATTTGGGTATAAAAGGCGTGCTAGAGACACACCCACACTCCAAACATTTGCATTGAATTGAGATGATAATTACAGTCACTTAAAATCAATTTAGAGTAAGCCACAACGTTGATCAGATTACTGGAGCATGAGATGAGATGATCTTCAACTGTCATATCTATTAGGGCCTCAAAGGCACAAAGCTGACTCACGCATGTTTCGTCTTTTGGCTCTGCGCGTAATATGACTTATTTAAGGTTGTCTGTACTTTCTACTAACATTTTCTGTAATTTTTATGTATTGTGTGACTCACTAACATTGTGCTAACATTGGATTTTTTTTCACAATTTTTCTTCATATTTCCCCATCTATATAGGGTAGGGTGTAACAAAAAGGGGTATATAAGCTGAAAGAGGGTTGTTAGGGACATCATTCTGAACAAATTGCACTATAGGATCAAAATGATCAGAGCAACTTTATTTTTCACTCCACCATATACCGACCCGAAATGTACTGAGTTCGGTCGGTCCCATAGTGAAAGTTGTTCAGAACTTCAGAATGATGTCCCTAACAACCCTCTTTTGGCTT